>CM032661.1:17777174-17875332 GCA_019095985.1 Streblospio benedicti
CAGCACCTATAAGTTTGTCAAATATTAGTTAGAAGTCGGAAGATGTGTAAATGTTTATTGTCCTAATTTCCGCGCATGCGCGTTATGCGCCTTAGCAGCGATGTATATCGTACAATTGACTCGCCTGTTCGACCAATCAGCGTGAGTTATTGTCGGAGATTTTTTCACGGAATGATAGAATGCCTACTTTAAACTTACAGGAATGCTACAATTCCTGTACACTGGATGACTTACGTTATTAGTAACTTAGTATTGTTACAATATGTGTAATAAATAACAAACGTGAAAAATATGAGTATCATTTTCATTATACTTCCAATAGAAAAGACATTGTTTATTGATCATTGATTTTAGAGGGCCGCACATATCTTTAATTGAGCATTATCTTTAAACATTGCATTTAGGCTCCATAAAATTAATAAAATGTTTCTCGTCCTGCCTATTTTCCTACACATAGGACTAGGAGGGAGGTCAATTTTATTTTTTATTTTTTATTTTTCATTTTGCTGATTTTTCCGTCTTTATATTATAAAAAATTGAGGAGGGGTTCACTTTTTATTTTTTATTTTTCTTCCGCGCGAAATCTTTCATTTTGAATATTGGGCCATGAATGAACTACATGTGTTTTGATTGTATATGAACAATGTCTTTCTATTATCAAAATCATAAAACATCACTTATAAAACAACTTTTATTGTATTGAGTTGCAATAACAAACTATTATAGTATAATATAGTATACTATAGTATAATTAAAGAAGTATAATATCTAGCGTGCATAGATCTAGCAAACAAAAGACAGGGACGGGGTTGTCTGTCTGCAGCCAGGCGGGAGGGCCATTTTATTTTTTTATCACCGGGGAGGCAATAAAAATGTTCAGGAGGCTGCATTATACACGGGAGGGAGGGGACGAGAAACATTTTATCATTTTTATGGGGCCTTATGAAGATTGTAATATTTTGTAACATAATGTAAATTAAAATGTTTCCAGTGTTAGTTGAAGCAATCGTTTGCCCAGACGAATTGGATTCTTGGCCTATATATGTACCATCAAAACCCACCGTTAATAGAAGACAATACAAAGCATTCAATGAAGATAGACCTATAAATTGGGCTCGTGGACAGCAAGTATGTCATGGCAGCCACAAAGCAAATCTGGCTTCTGTATCCGATTTAGAGGAGTTGCAGTTTATAAGAGAATGTGTCTTGCAAAAACAAATTGGGTAAGATTAATTCCTATTATACGTGGGTGTGGATGTGTGTGAGGTGTCTATATGGTGTAGTACGGTGTGGGAGGCCAGGGGGTGGGGGTGGGGGAGTTGGGGATGCATGCCACAACAACTGGTAAGCATTATCTTCTTCAGCTTCACCTTCAATCGTCCATGTCAAAATTTCTTTGTATTTATGTTATGTGCGTATGTTTTGTAGGACAAACAAGACGGCAGCGTGGGTTGGTTTCCGATATGAGGAGAACCAATGGGTTGATGCCACGGATAATGTTGATTGGGTGAAAGAAAATACGAATAATTATGTGGCGTTAGAAAATAAAGACGTACCACAGTGTGCTGCTGTCCAACCTCATAATTCCGGCATCTACTACTATGCCTGTACAGATTACCCAGGTGTCAATCATTTTATATGTGAGAGGCGAGGTATGTTGTTTGCTCAAACTCTGTTTATGCTTTTGTATGTGTTTTTTCTAGTAAATTGTTTGTTCGGGTAAAATATTCTATTTCTTTTTCAAGGACTGCATTAATGAATAATGCTTTCTTTCGACGTATACATGGTCACGTACATGCACACACAACGCACGCATGCACACATACACCGTAACACGTGTATATTTAATATGACAAGTTAGTTACGGTGGTGTTTTCCTGCCGAATGTTTTTTTTTCTTCTATTAGATACACTTGGTAAGCACATTGCAGGCAAGTTTCTTTTTTGTAAGAGTGCACTAAAACTACTTAAATCTATTTCAAATCTAATCAAATACTGTTTCAAGTACATGTACTTCATTCATCACAAACGAAAGAATCAGTGAAAATTTTACAGTTCTACTTGAATTGTAGTAACAATATATAAAGACCAGTTCTGCAGAACAACTCAGGAATGCATTGATTCAGGGATTGGTGCGTCTGGAGAGGTTGTATGCAATGGAACATGCCAATGCTCAGATGATTATACTTGGCAACACGTAGTTTTATGTATTAAAAGTAAGATTCATATTTAGAAATTTTGAAATATATCATTTTATAACACCATTGTTTGTTTTCTTAATGAAAAGTACATTGCTCTTCCACTGAATTCAAATGTTCTTATTTTTCAGAAGTGCATGTAGATGAACCTTGCATCTACGATAGTGCTTGCGTAGACCCGATGAGTCAATGCGATAGTGTTCGCGGCAGATGTGACTGTGGTGAAGAAGCTATGGATATTGGGGAAAATGAAGCGAAGATCTGCGTCACTCGTGAGATTAGAAAAAAATAGACATCCATAAGTTAACATTGTCCTTACATTTTCATGAAAGGTTTTAAGATAAGTAGGGTTATAAAAGCAGTGCAAGGTAAATGGTAATTTTTTGCTGCACTTGCTTAATGTTGGATGTTATTGGCGTTGTAGCTCTATCTTTCCCTGTGTGGCCATCTTAAGTCAATATAATCTTCTGTGAGATGTCTGCATCCTTGAAATTTTTCAAGATAGATATACCATCTGTAGGGCAGATTGATTGTGTAGAATCTACATTCCACCTTGTTCAATGTCATACACTGTAAAATGATAAGCAGTGTTGAAGCACCTAAGTGGTGTAGATTTCTATGATTTTCAAGCAAACACAACACGTGGAGGATATCATATGTGAAACAGAGGTGCTAGTATCGTAGATTATATGTGTAGTGCGGGTAGAATCAAAGAATAAATTATGTTACACATAGATTATGCCTCTAATTATACAGGTATACCTTATTTTTGTCTGCGAGTTTTACGTTATACTGTATGTAATTATCATTCTCAATATACATCTTCTCCTTGACCTCTGACCTTGTGATGTCACTCCCTATTTATGAAATCATTTATTCAGACCGTCAATAAAATATTTAGAGGAAAACGCGGTGTGCTCATTGCACCCTTTCAAACGTCTAACATCCAAATAACACCGGAGTAAAGCAGTTGGGGTAACTCCAGGAGCTACCCCAATAAGGTGGAAGCCTAGTCCGTCGATCCATTTTTTTTTTCTGTTGATTACTTGAATTTGTAGAACTAAGATTCATGGTTTAATAGGTACATGTATGTATCAACACTATGCATATAATTGTAAGCTTAATATAATTCAGTATTTGAACGGCAGCAGGTCCTCTCATTATTGTTGTTTCTACATGTACGTTGTAACTGCTGTTTGTAGGTTTGTCAAAAGAAGTCTAAAATTGAATAAGGTTTTTCTAAAATTTATTGGCTAAGTGCTTTCAAATAGATAGATTCCTCATCGGAGCTAAAATATCTAATTTAGCTCTGATGAGGAATTTATTTATTCGAAAGTACTAAGCCAATAAATTTTAGAAAACCTTATTCAAATTTAGCCTTCTTTTGACAAACCTTCCAACAGCAGTTACAACGTACATGTAGAAACAACAGTATGAATATAATTAGATTGCACATATTGAACACATGTCAAACTCTTTAATGAGTTCATAAAGCAGGGCTGCCGTACGGCCACAGTGACTGATCATATTAGTTGAAGTACGGCTGCCGTACGGCTCTGGAATTAACACACATGATTATTTAAGAAAATTGTAATATTTACACAAGAATTATATTAATTTTGCAAACAGGAATGTGATTGACTTTATTGTGTTTATAGCCATAGTTAATCTGGATGTATTCAAACTGAATTACATGTACTTAGCAAGTCTACATTTCGCACATATTGGATTTTGAATTTGTCGAGATTTACTTTGTTTGTTCATTTTTGAGTTTTGTAAATGTTAATGTGCATTATTTACAGTTGCAATTTACAGTTTGTTGAACCCTAGCGATTTTACTTGTACATCAGGTCATTAGCATCCTTGTCACAATATATCTTTCTCAACTCCCCGCGGACCAATAATCACATTGCAAACGGACGGACGGACCAACTATTAGATATGAGGAAATACACATGTACTTGCATGTGTAAATAATTAAATGTTTGCCATTGTGCATTTAAATGTGCACACAGCTACATTGTACTTTATTACCCATGAGTCAACGTTATGCCAGTTCTGCAGATCTCAATTAAAGCTTTTCAACTACTTTTTGAAATGAAATTTAAAGAAAAAATTACCATTAAACATTTTACACTTTTGCTTTAAGAATCAATGTCTTGCACGCTTGGATTGGCTATCGTTTTCCACCGATGGGAAATTGGACCGATGGTGCGTCTACTCAATATGCCCAAGATTACGTTTTTAAAAATAGGAATGCCGCAGAGTGTGGAATGTTGAAAACAGAGAAAGGATTCATCTTCAGTGCATCATGTGATGATACAAGTTATTCTGTATGTGAAATAGCAGGTAGTGTACCATTTCTGTATTGGTTATTGACAAGGTTTTAGGTAAACCATTCCCCATATATAAATAAGGTGTTGCATTTTGACAGAGATAGGAGCTTTAACTTCGTATCTCTCGGACACCTGCATGTGAAAATAGTTTTTGTGTGTATGTGTGTGTAAAATGATCGCTGCCCAAATCTTCGTATTAATTATGATAGAAAGCTAATTTTGGTGTCTGTAAATATGTTTTTAATGAAAATGAATTGATTTGGACACTTAATTATTTTTACATAGAACAAAATATCAAACAAGAAATATAGCACTTTTCAACAAAGTAAAGCTAAATGTAGATTAGGACTTTGTACCGTCTCTCAGACATGGCAGTGAATTCCTTTTTAAAAGAATCACATTGAAAAGAAACACACGTCATTTTTCCATTACTAATGTCTATATGTTTCTGCCATGACTACATCATTTGTACATTGTTTTTCGTTTTGAGGTTCTGGCTCTAGTTGCTCTAGTATGACAGTGGCATATTTTTATGTTGTTATGGTTTTTATTTTGAATTCTAAAAAATAGTATCAATATTTACTCTATTCCAGATCCCTGTCGTAGTCATCCATGTCAAAACAATGGAAAATGTGACCGTCCTGCCGGTACCAAATATTATACTTGCAATTGCACGGATGGATATTATGGTGACTTGTGTGAATTAAGTGAGTATACCATCTTTACTAAGTTTTGGTTCCCTACTAACTCAATTTACTCTCATTGTGGCACCTGTGTTAGTATGTTTTTTTTAAATTCATTCCGAAAAAATATTTAAATTAACATACGTACCATTATATCATTTTACAACTGTTTGTCCTGACTTATAAGCATATATCTATAGGTTTCGTATTTCTGTCCTGTCCTTCCTATATCATTTTTTCTATTTCTCCTGTTAAAAAGTCAGGCAAATTCTTGTCACATTTTATGGCATAACTGCACAAAATCACTGAAACTGCTGTGAACCTATTGAAAATCTTCGATTGTTGGGCGAAAACCCGCTGTCGTCTCAACTAACTCAGTTTTGATATTCCCCATACATATATGTTTGCGTTAAATTGTGTCTGCGAAGATGATTAAACAAGAGACTAAATGGAACCGGGCAGACATAACCTTCCGTAAATTTCAGAAAATGTCTTTTTCTTCAAAATTGAAGTAGATCCATTGATAATAGAGTTATCAAAGAAAAAGTAATTGACAACTAATCATAGGGTGACTTGGGAAAGCAAGAATATCTAAAGGGTTAGCACCTGCCTACCTTCTCTTTGCAATTGCTTTGCCTTATGATATTATATTTGTATCATTGTGTCGTTGCTGTTTTTTTTTACATCAGATATTAAGTGTCCCGACCCAAAGCCCTCTGATGACATTTGGTCACCGATCAACGGTTACCGATGGAAGGCATTCCTTAACAATGAGAAAAATCTCACCTTTCACGAGCAAGAGCAGTATTGTCAGCGTTTTGATCATAACGGCCACCTGGTCAGCGTTCACAGTGATGGTGACGTACTTTACCTGAGGAAGTGCTTCATCAACCCACTTATTGTGTAAGTGCAGAAGACTACAGATAATTTATAACTTTACTGAGTATAGCCTACTGCCAGAAGTGAGTTTACAAATATAAAGCCCACTGCTCCAGCTCCTCCAGCCTCGTTCTGACCCATACAGTACAACATCAGATGAAGCCACGTAGCTACCATGGCGAAACGTCATGTTTCAACAAAAATAATCCGTAGAGAATGGCATATACTATATTATTATAAAGTTTTCAATGGTAAATTACAACTACAAAATGGAGTAATTAGGACGCACAATATTTGGTCATATGTATTTCTTTATTTCTAAGACATGGTTGGGTGTAAGATTTCACTGATTTCATAGTTCCTTCCCCTATTTTTAGCCAATGTGATAAGCTAAACATGCAATTTTTCAGCTGATGTCCTTCAAATCCTGACTTAATTCATTTGAAGAACATGTGTCAATCACACCTTGGCACATTATTTATCCATTTAAACCTATAATAGATAATTGACATACTTAACACAAGATATTTTGAATAAATAATGATGGACAGACTTATTTTCAGATAGGAAGTTGCCTTTTTTACTTGCAATTATTACGTGTCAGACCACAATTTAAAGTCTTGGTGCACCAAACCAAGTGAAGCTTTTGTTGTGACTTCTAGACTCACATCGGAGTAAACACCCACCCCCTATATTGAGTAAATTTCAATGTAAACGCCGAGGGCACTGAGATGGTCGTAAAGGGTAGCTTAATGTCAATTGATTATTTTACACTTTCTGCACAATGTACCAATCTATATCTTAATACTTTATTTTCAGCATGTTGTTCGTCAAACTCCTCCCGAACGTAACTCTAAATTAATATTTCTGATGGTCACAGTGATCCAGTTGGCTGTCTATTGGTGATTCTACTAACAACAATGACAGACAATAGCAGCCATCTTGGCATCAATGGCAGCAAAGGTGTCGCATGGGTTCAAATTCAATTCTTAACCTGGCAATGCACCTAATAGCGAGGATTATGTCCGAAAACATGCATGTCACTTGATTGGCCATTTTCTATTTTTTGTCACCACGGGTATAAGTCAGCTAGAAATTATAATGCAATTTGAAAGCCTTTTTACTTTGGGAGGATCAATTGACCCATGCTTTGCCATGGAACCCTCATTTTGTAGGATATTTGACACAGTGATAACCAAAAGTAATTCAAATATATTTGGTATGTGTAACAAAAGTGACCTGGGAACGATCACAATTATGCATCCTGCATTGATTACAACGTACTCGTACAAGGTTAGTGGGTGCATGTCGGATCAACAATTGATCAAGGCTGACGAGGCTGCAGGCTAGATATAGCGTCAGGTGTCAGACATTTGTGTCTGAAAGCATATAGGCAAGTTAAGAAACTTGTCTCTGTCGTCATGGGGAATTAGTGTAATGGTTAGCACGTTCAACTATGACATATGACCGGTCTGAATCATGGTTGGAAGGTCGTGAGTTCGAATCCACGATTCTCCAATACCTTTACCAGGTATTCAAAAGATTTATCTCACTGACTTTTGTTTCATATGGTGGAGAAAGATGGACCCGGGTGCTTCATAGAAGCCACCGGGTAGTCCTCCAATGCCCCGGGTTAGCAGTAATTGGTTAACTAGTAGAGTCAGTCGAAACTGGGGTAAGTGGGCTGCCGCTCGGGTAATGTCGAACTTGGATGGGTACGTGTTCTGGGAAGGATTAGATCTGAGAATTCTTACGGGTCTCTCGGTCACCGAAAGCTGACTATGGGACAGGCGTTTCCCGGGAGAATTCCTGATCTGATGGCCTTGGGTGTTCCTGGTACACTTGTGGTATGGAACTCCCAACCTCTCTCTCCGTTCTCACGCGTTGAGGTCACGCGTCGTTGGAGTTGGGAGTTGGGGGGGTATCTGTAACAAAAGTGACCTGGGAATGAGCACAATGCATCCTGCATTGATTACAACGTACTCTGTACATGGTCAGTGGGTGCATGTCGGATCAACAATTGATCAAGGCTGACGAGGCTGCAGGCTAAATATAGTGTCAGGTGTCAGGCATGTGTGTCTGAAAGCATACAGGCAAGTTAGAAACTTGTCTCTGTCGTCATGGGGAATTAGTGTAATGGTTAGCACGTTCAACTATGACATATGACCGGTCTGAATCATGGTTGGAAGGTCGTGAGTTCGAATCCACGATCCTCCAATACCTTTACCAGGTATTCAAAAGATGTATCTCACTGACTTTCATTTCATATCGTCTAATATTTTAGGAAAAGAAGTCATAATCACAGAAATCGTTAATTTAGTATCCTTCACTAATTTCATTGTACTAAAATAATTTCAGTAAATACAACGTGTCACCAGCATTGCAGACAACACTAGGTTATGAAAGGCACTTAAATCCTCATGATAACACATGGTATGGTGCATGGACTGATTATTCTCATACAACATACATAGAGGGGCGCATGGACAGTGTATATGCTCCTGGTTATTGTGCTTATTTAACTTCTGATTATACAACAACGAATGTGAAAATGAATTTGTGTTCTAAAACATACTTGAATGAAGCTTTCATATGTGGAATACCTGGTAGGCACTTTATTTTTGTTTAGAAAAAACAAATTCTTGTGAATTTTCAAGAGCTTTTTTATTTCTCAACATTTTTTTTAAGTTAAGTTTCCCACACTATTAAGCACATTTTACACAAAATCTTGACATTGTGGCCACTTTTAAAGGGAACTAAGGTAGTGGTTTAATTAATATCCCTATCATATAGCAGAAGTAGGACTGCCAACTAATGTTGATTAATCACTTTAAACACTGACTTCAAAACTCAAATACCCAAATCCTAATCGTACCTTCGAAACATTGATTTTATCACTGTGCCATTGTCATCAATGATTGCTTTTTATGAAGTATGCACACAGAAACTGCATTCCAACAATGACATTTGTGCTGTTATTAGTGTAAATATTCCTGCATATCCCAATATGTTAAATCATACATGTACTAGAAGTATATAAAGGCCTATAAAAAGGGGCAGTTCTGCTCTGCTCCTATGAATCTCTTATTACTCTCATTATTTGTGAAGGCCTTTTTTGGTTCCACCTTCGAATACAGATTTTGACCCCTAATAATTTGAGCATCTTGACAGAAATGACCAACAACGCATTGGCAGCCCTGCATATGGAGGATTGTCAGGGGATTCTCCTTCCTACTTTTGGTTTAAAATGTGAATAGTGTAATGTGATGTGTTAGTTCTAGAAGCTTAATCTCATATGGATATTCTTCCTATTGATAATAGCCATCACAAAGATAGAATTGTATAATGCAAGTCTACTATTGCATGCCTACTATATGAATAGAGCCACATTTAAGATTGTGTGGCAGTGTGTAATGTATGATTTTCTAATTACTTATATTTCAAGATGTGGAAACACAACCATCAACATGTGGAAGTTTTGAGGCAATAGAGCGTCATCACTCAAAAAGCAGTTGGGAGACTGGGACCATGGTGATGCACCAATCCTGTGAAGCTCTTTTTGTCACCACGTAAGGCTGTCAGAAGTTCTTGTTGATTGCAAGTGTCCATGCGCTACTTTTTAAATTCTTGTATCATGTCAATGTGATGTTTATATGAGAGGGATATTGATTGGGTATTTTCAAATGTGTCACTTTCCAAAACTAAAAATAAACTAAACTTAACACTAGTTGACAAAATCACGTTTTCATTAGTATATAAAGCCCATCCTATTCTTTTGACATCATTTGAAGTCATTTTCATAGAGTGCTTATCATTCTTACAAATTATAAATGATATTAAACTGACATAATTCAATATTTTTATACGTGTACATGTACTTTTGCATCTTTATAACTGCATGATTGAATAGGATGCTATGAATCAGAAACGGTTACAAAAATAAATCGTGCAAGTTTATGTTGATTAAAAAGCACAATACATTCAAATTTAAGTAAACAGATTATTATGGTTTATATTCCATACACTTGATATAACTAATTTGTGTATCATATATGCTTGTGATTGTAGTATAGCGCTTGAGTGTTAATTCTCATACGTTTTTGTTTCATAATTAGTGTGGAGTTCTACGCCCGCCCAAACGTGCGAGCACTGTCGTCTCTCACCGTGGCTGTGTTCAAGAAGGTGGGAACCGATGGCTGTCGCCTCAATATGACAAGAAGCTTCCCTTCCATGACCAGCATCAACCCAGGCCTCAATACCGTAAGTATCATTTTTATTCATTTGGGGGGTAGGGGCGTATGAGAAAGAAGTTTGTGAAAAAAGAAGCTGCAAACTTTGAAGTTGGAGGTGAGATTACTAGTTTTGCTGTAAAATGGATACAAAAAAGACAGGAAGAGATCTATATATTATATTTGTCATACTTTGGGTCATTAAGCATGATGATGTAACTTCTCTATACAATTCTTGTTGTACTTAACTGTACAATTCTTGTTGGTCCAATATTTGTATTAATGGCGTTTACCACATTAATTGACAAAACAGACATTTAATTCGGAGTGGAGTTTTTAAACATATAATTTTAACTGTAGGAAACGTTTTGTGACAAATGTAATCTCCAGTAGCCTGGGTCCAGTAGTGTGATTTGATAAGATTGTGTTATAGGTGCAAATCTATGAAACTATGGATGAGAATGATCACATAGGGTTCTTGTGGACAGGAGGCAGCATCGTCATGTTCGACTCTCCCACAAACTTAGGCAAGTATATATTGAGCCTATTAGGTACTTTTTCATAGTAGGTGGAATATCCAAATGGTTAAATATTCAGACAAATAACTCCCTTAAAGTCCAAGTATCTGGGTTGCAACATACTCAATTATTTACACATACATAATCTACATGTATAATTCATGATTACTTAAATGATATATTACCTGGAACATGACATATAATGTAAATTTACACATACATAAAGGTATCTATTTGTACATGTAATCGAAGGGCTGGGTATAATTAACCAATTAAAAAATTTGTATATACTATGTCACTATAATAAATAAAAAATCAAATCAAATCAAAAATCAATCAAGTAACCTAATACAAATGTGTACGATATATCATACTGACAGCTAGTTCATGGTATATTCGAAAATAATCTGATAATTTCTTTTTGATTTGCAATGTCAACAGAGAACAAACGTAACAAATTGTCAGCCACTGAGCGTCGAGCGGTTGTAATAAATTATGATAATTATTTGCACATGTGCATAGCGCGGACACCTAGAGCCGCTTGAAACCAGTGAAGTTTGACGAGGTTTTTGTAAAATAATGTTGTGTGTATTGCCATGTCCATTATATGTATCTGGTACGCATTTGGAAAACGATTCCAGTTATATTATGTGGCTCATTTTCTATTAGCAAAAAGCGAATACCATAGTCGTTCTTATAAGTGCACCCACCCCATTAAATGTTTTAATTACACCACAAAGCCATATTATCTGATGACTATTACCATACACAGGTTATGCCTCAATTGACCACCTAAGGTCAATACACTACTGCTCACATGAAGGAACTCCAGAGTTAAGGAACATCATAGATTTTGACCTTAATGAAGAAGGGAAGAAGTTTTACTCATTTAAAGTCAATCATGGGACAGGTAATAGCTCTGAGGGTAATAGCTGTTGGCTGAAAGTTTGAACAGAATTATAATCTTGAGTTTCAAGAACTTGAAGTGGAGTTTATCCCATCTTTGTATAGAGATAGGACCTGAGGGCTGTGGTGATACAGCGAACTATGATCACACTATCATTCCTACATTTTGACAACCAATAAAGACTGGTTCTTATCTTCTCTAATCTCAGGCTCATGATCTGAAACTATTCAAAAAATGTATGGATGGTCATTTACTCAATTTAGAATACAAGAATAGATGCAAGTGTTAAATATCAAATATGGGGACCTTATTACTGACTTTCAGTAATTTTAAGATTTGTTGGTACCACTGTCCAAATTCACTTATCTATGTACCATATTCGTTCTTATAAGCGCACCCCCCTGTTTATGCAGAATAAACATTATACAAATCTTGCTTTTTTTGGCAAAGATTTGACCTACCGGCACCATATTGTAAGACTATGGCACACCGGTATTATTACGTATTCGGATTAGCACATAACCATCCGGTCGCGTTGTGTTATGTTCTGTGGGGTCAAAGTGAGCTATAAAAGAAAAATGCATGAAACGGGAATAATTGTTAGGGTGCGCTTATCAATTTTTAGCTCACATGAGTAATTACTCAGGTGACCTATTGCTATGGGTTGGCGTCAGTCGTCCGTTGTGCATCGTGCATTAACATCTTCTTCTCAAGAACTGCTGGGCCAATCTTAACCAAATTTGGTATGTAGCATCTGTAGTGTAAGGAGACAAAAAATTGTAAATTTCAAGACCCCCCCACCCCAAGGGAAGGTAATTTTGGGGTAAAAAGTGTAAAATTGCTATATTTTTAAAAAAATATTCTTCACTACTCCCAGGCATTGATCAGACAAACCAAGTATGTAGTAATAATAACCAAGGAAGGGTCTACCAAAATTGTAAATTGACTGTCATGACCCCCGGGGCAGGGGTTCAAGTGCTAAGGTGTGGCCATAATGAGTCATATAGTGAAAATGCATTATTTCTTTAAAAAAAAATTCCTCCTCCCAGGTATGGATCAGACAAACTGTGTATAAAGTAATGATGATCAAGGTAGTGTCTAATACCTTCCCTTGGGGTGGGGGGTCATGAAATTTACAATTTCTTGTCTCCTTACCCTACAGATGCTACATACCAAAAAATTGTAAATTTCATGACTCCCAGGGAATTATTGAGGAATCCCTGAAAAAGCATCGCTTATCTCACTAATATTTGTTGATGCTCAGGTGACCGTTAAGGCCCATGGGCATCTTGTTGTTTTTGTGCTGAAATTTGTTTTTGTAAGCGCACTGTGCGCTTCATAGGCACATGTATTCACTTTAGTAGAGGTTTAATATAATTTACTCATAACATAGTCAATGCATGGGCCTATGGTGTGTATGTGCGATATATGTAGCATATATCTATATTTTAATTGCCCCTAATATTAATATTATTAATGCTATAAAAGTTTACTTATGGTCTTACACATGGTAAAACTTCTCTTCATACTTGCTTACGCTTTCTCTTGTAGGATGTTTATGTATTCTTACTAGAATAAAATTCAGCGTTTATAATTGTAGCCCCAGCACTTGACTTTCAACAAACAATAACACCGAGCATTGCACTGACTCAAGGTATTTACTCAACATTCTGTTTGTTTCTGTTTTAATACTGCATATCTAACACATACAACCATCCAATGGTCCATCATCTAGGAAAGTCGCAATCCCCGTATTTGAGCTATATGTATATAAAAATCTAGAGTATTGAAATTCCAGAACCCATTCACCTTAAAGTCCATCCCCTAAATTGAAATATTATTAACTTTTGAAGCTAATGCTCATTTGGGTTGTGGTATGCAATATATTTTCACCATAAACTCAAGGGCCTATTAAATTTTTAATATGTTTACTAAATGTCTTTTAAATTAATTTAAATGTAATATGAGGTTATATGGGATAGATAATCAATTTTTATATTTTTTATGCTATCATACTATAAACAATAAACAACAACATACTTTTGAAATGACCCTTTTATCATTAATAGTTTTCCTATTTATGATACATTTTATGGACATTTATTTAGTAGTAAAATATAGTGAAGTTTGATGTATAATGAACTATATCCTGATGTCTCATAACTAAATTTGTATAGTTATTGAATGTTTCATACCAAATTTGTCAATACCAAATGTTCGTATATTTGAAGATACAGGCCTTCAAAAAAAATTTTACTACGGATTTTTATTTCATGTTATAAATTTGTTCATAAACTATCAATTTTTTTGTATTTATTGTCAAGAAATTTGAGGAAATTGGTATTTTTCAAATTCAAAACTGAGGCATGCTGTTATAGATAATTATTTAGTCCCAGCCCCAGCTTTAGCTGGAACAGGGACTATCTATTTTTCGATTTGTGTTGACCTGTGCTTGACGATTTGAAGAAAAGTAAGGAGTGTTATGACCCCAAGCTTTCAGATCCCCCTAAGAATGAACCCTAGACGGACCCAGTCATTTTTGGTGTTTATACAGCCTATGGTAATGTTATAATAAATATTGATAATGTTTTTGACTGTTTATTTGTTAAAGTTGAAGTGTATGTCATGGTACGTCGAGCGTCAGAGAGTAAACCTACAGAATGACGTAAAACGTATCAAACGTTAAACCATTTGATAGTAATTACGCCACACATCAGATACAGCACCGTTTAACGTAAACTCTTACGAACGCCATCAAAACAAATAAACAATCCATGCTGATCAATGTTTATTATTTTAAATGTGAAATAATGCCCCTTAAGTAAAGAAACAATTATCAAACGGCGACGGCAACAGAGGAGAGAATGTTGCTATAATAAAGCATTTAAACTTTATTTGTGTTCATATCATACGCTTCCTAATTGTAGTGTTCCTGTCCATCATGCTTATACTAGTAATGTAATAAAATAAAAAAGTTAAAACATAAACTATCAAATGCTCAAAGGTGCTGATATGTTGAAATATGTTGTAGAATGTATTCAACAATAATTATGATTAATATTAATAATAATGCTGATTAGCAAACTAATGAATATTAATAATACAATTACAATATTAAATATATTTGGTAGTGAATTCTATAATTGTTCCGGTGCTGGGACTAATTTTGTACTCCAATGAGTACGTTTCTAGTTTAAACTTTATTATTGGATAGGAATTTTGGTGATTGTATTCTCTCATTTATACTTTACACGAGATGAAGTAGTAAAATTTGCTTCATAACAAAAATTTTTCATTAACCTGTATATTTCCAACCATGTTATATCATTAGATAAGATTAGTACCTACACAACAAGGTGTACCGGTAATTCGCATTTGAATTTTAATAAAAGCCTAATAATTTTTCCTGTAACCTTATAGACTTAGCATTCCTTTTGCTTGTTGTTAAATACCAATTCCAGGTACATTTATATTTAAAAATGGTTTCCAGATTTCGACAATCTGAATTCATGTGGTTTTCCAATGAAGAAAAGGCAAAAGGTGGACATAAAGAAGAGATATACATTTATAATGAAGGAGCCATGTGTGAATGAAACAAAAACGTAATTTCTTTTTGGTGTAATATATATATACATGTATATATATTAATAGCTTAAAATGTCTTTCTAACTTGGTTATGAGTATGCAAGCAAGGTTTAAGAGGGAAACCTCGTGGGGGCCGGGGGTCTCTCCTCAAAAATAGGTATAGGTGTGCCATTTCGAACGTCGAAACAGTACTCATAGATATACTAATTTGGCATAAAAAGTTAGCCTTGACGATGAAAAAGTGACCCATGTCTATACATATTAAATAGTGAAACTACACACTGTTAACATTTTATCAACAAAATGTTCAGTATCAAACAAAATGAAACATACTCTAACAATATCTACATTTATTTTCAAACCCACAGCTATACCGAAAGTCACAAAATTTAGACCCATACTATACCAAAAGTCACAAAATATAGACGCGTAGCTGTACTAAAATCACAAAATTTAGATCCATCACTATACCTGAGATGTCTAAAAAGGTGACTCATAGAAATGGCACTTTTGTACTATTTGACACAACTTTCTGCCAGTTTCCCCCCCATACATGTATACACTTTTACAATATTTACATGGGATCTTGTAAACAGAAAGTGGCAGAAAGTTGGGCACTCGTGTGAAGGAACACATGAAGGATGTGGATCAGAACAGTAAGGGATCATTCACCAGAGCAACGAGAAAAGAATCCCTCACCCAGATCCACAAGAGTGTAATTACAGATCATGTTAAGCAGAACAATCATGAGATAAACTGGGAGGAAGTGAGTGTTTTGGATAGAGAGAGTGACTGGAGGATAAGAACAATCAAGGAAGCGATCAAGATACGAGAACAGAGACAGGTCATGAACAGGGAGGAGGTGTCCTTTCAACTCTCTCATGTGTACCACCCGATTTTCGGCATCGGAAGTCGTGCAGAGTGACTTTGACATGCGCAGAGTGATTTTGAAAATGGCAACAGCAGTTGTCAAAACTGTCAATCAATGTAAGATTTTATTGTGTTGTGCTAAGATGAACTTTGTAAATAAATAAGCATTTTATCCTGTTTTGTATTTACAGCATTGCGAACATACAGATCTATGCTGCTGAAACTGTCTTTAGCACTCAAAAACTCAAATTTTGCATCTTTGAAAAACTTAATCAAGACAGATACTTTAGAATAAAGAAATATATAACACTGCAGGATGCTAATACCTATTATGACGTCACAAATATCACACCAGGGCTTAATACTGTAAGTTTTAGTTGACAACAATAGCTATTTGAACTGTTTTCTCAGCTGATGGTATCTTTGGTTTTGGCAAATACTCCATCATCTCTGGCTAGTAATAGTACCTTGTAACATTAGACATAAAATTTACGTATTGAATGAAAGTGTTTTGTTACTCTAGTTCAATGCTGACCCAACAAAAGATAATAAGCTAGAGCCAGGGGAACTAGTTGGTTTTCAATGGTATTCCGGGGGAGTGATTACATACAGCACACCCAAAGCCGAAGGTGAGTGTTGATCTCATAAATATCACAAATTTTGCTATTTTTGACCCCCCCCCCTTTGTCAGCTTTTGTCAGCTTTCGATGACAACCCCCAACCCCACCCCCACCCGCGCCAGCTGACGTCAGCATTTATTTGGTTGCATGCACATATCAGCTGTATAATCGAACAATCATTTTATCAATTTTAAAGTTAAATCTTTTGGTACATGTACCTACATGTATGCAATAGATATTTCGTGCTGGACCTCTGCAAATGCAGACTCTTCTACTTCATCATAGCCAGAAGATTCAGTGGGCGAGAGTCGAAGGCATACACACACCCTTTTCACCCCAAAATGCCATTTTTATGGGGCTTTCGGCATACCCGTGAGCATTTGCATTTTTGAAACACCATTTAGATTCAGAGGTTCTGGCGTTCTGTGCACCCTTTTCCAGAAAGGTAAATTTGCCAGTCTTCATGACGCGCTTCGAACTTGCGAAAAGTGAATGAAAAATATTTTAAAGGATTTAATTTTTGTCCATAATTCGTTACAAATATTCTGTGAATCTTGTTTTGTTTTCTGCGGGTGTGCTTTTAATGTTTATGAGAAAAGATTTTGGTTACAGGGATTGTTTATTTTTATCCATATTCCATGTACCAGTGTTCATTCTAGGCTGCGGCCAGAATTGACACACTGGCAGCCATAAAACAGTGTCATGTGTCCCATGAATTAATATATTATCTTACTGCATTTTCCAAATTCTTTTGCATCTACTTTTCACAAATTATATCAGTCTTTCACTTTTCACAAAGTTGTATCAATCTTCTCATGTAAAAAGTTTTAAGGGAAATTTTGATTTTTTATGCATAATTTTTAATGCATAATGCAACCTCAACGGGTACTATTTCTATACATCAGCTGTATATGGCGTATATCAATTTTTCATCATTAGCTGAGAACGTGTTTTTATAGCACGAAATATATTCTTTATATACTTTCTTTGGTACTATTTGACTAATATCAACTAGTATTTTTTAAAAATCTGTTTTAGAGATAATTATACTTGTTGAATTATAGTTAAGCATGATTAGGAATATCTCCGAATTGTAGAATATCTCAATTGTCTTTAAAACTGGGATGGAAGCTGAAAGCTGATGTCAGCCAGTGCCGAACACCCCCCCACCCCTGGCAGCTTTCGTCAGACATACTGGTTATTTAATTTTAATTTTTTGCATTTAGGGTTGGAAGATAAGATCTATTATTGCTATCTAGAAGGAAACATTGGATTGAATGAAAATCGCTCCTTTACTTGTGGTGATCTTGGGAAGCGTATCTACTCCTTCATGGTCTTCTATCAAGGAGGTAACCATTTGACAAGTACTTTTTTCAGAGTAACATACTTTGAACATTTTGAAATTAACATCTATTTAGTGTTTGCTGTATTATTCATTTTATGGGGACCTTGTTTTGGACATGATTAAATGAATTAAACAAGGCATGTTTTTGCATTCATTCTTGTTAATGCGTATTTATTGCTATCAGTAATTTTTTAGGGAAGTGCTTTGAGGTGACAGTGGTAGGTGGTGGTACAAAAGATCAGCCTGTCATCTATAAAAGGAACAAAGCTTATACACTTGAGGCTCAGTACAAAGTCTACTGTTCTATCTTCAATATCAATTTCACATGGAAGGTAAACCACAACGTAGCTCTTACTGTTGAAGTAAAAATTGCTTCCAAATTTTGCTTACACTTTTTAGATAACTATTGAACATGTAAATTAAAATGTGCCTCAGAAAAATAATGTTATATTAATTTTTCAGAATTTTTTGTAAATGTTACATGTGTTATGTGCCTTCCTGAAAGTCTTTATTACATGAGTCAATGCTGTGCCAAGGACATTGTGCTTCTCAAGCATTTTTGCTCTAGTTTCAACGTTTCAGCTGAAGCGAAAGCCTTGCATTTGTTTTGCTTTGTATGTTTGAAATTGTATGTATCTATCGATGTATCTAACTATATGTACCGTATTCGTTATAAGTGCACTTGCCCTATTAAGCGCACTCCCCTGTTTACACAGATTTAATTAAACAAATTTTTATTTTTTCGCAAAGATTTCATTTATCTGGCACCATATTGTAAGACTAACTTTATAAAATTATTCAGATAACCACATAACCACGCTGGGCACATCGTGAAAAAATGTTCACGGTTCATCCAATTGGGTAGCATTTATTAGACATCTTGTGTTTTTGTTTTTGGTTGATTTTTTTTGTATGTGCACTGCGTGCATATTATAACGAATACGGTACGTATGTATGTCTCAAACAAGCTAGAACATTTACTAATGAACCAATTTTGTTCAAACTTTACACAACTACATGTTAGCCTTTGTCAAGGCCAAGAATATCATTTAAAAAGATTATTGAAACCAGTGATCTTAGCACTCAGAAACAGCCGCAGTCTAAATGTCTCAGCTTAGCGAGATGATATTCTTGGCCTTTGCTAATCCCTAGCTGGTGACGTCACGCAGCCTTAGCTTGGCCACACCGGCTACGTCATAGCCTGTTGAATATTTACTAGCACATAACAAATACAGCCGTAATCAGCTCTCACATGTGTTGGTCATGTATACATACTGGAGTGTGTTTCTGGCTATGTTTTGTTTACATGCATATGCATACAATATCTCATGCTAGCAATGTTTCTGGCAGTGTATGAATAGGCATGAGTGTCTACTGTGACAGACAAGTCACTTATGCGATGCCATAGAGGTCATAGAGAAACAATAATCTCTCTGTCACCAACACAGTCTATCACATAACCGGACCGTCTATTTTGCCCACCACCGTTTTACCCAGAGTGTGCACGTGTGTGGTGACAGCAGGATTCATCCTGCCATGGTTTATGGGCCTTGTGGTCATCAGGGCCTTGTACATGTTTATACAAAGTTTTTTTCAACTAACTTAACTTTGTGTTCTCGTGATTCTCA
This sequence comes from Streblospio benedicti, assembly GCA_019095985.1. Taxonomy (NCBI): domain Eukaryota; kingdom Metazoa; phylum Annelida; class Polychaeta; order Spionida; family Spionidae; genus Streblospio; species Streblospio benedicti. Next base: position 17,796,972 of record CM032661.1, read on the forward strand.
GACTATTTTGAATAATATACTCAGTAAGAACTTAAAAACTGTTTTATCATTCTTTTAATAAACTGTGCAATAATCAACGATAAAGAACATATTCTTTTTGATGACTTACATCTTAACTAAAAGCAAATCATGTTCCGTGTGACTAGTATGAAAAAAGTTACGAATAACAATATATCCTAAAATAACCAATGATAATGAAAACCCTGTAATCAAATATTTGCCAGTAACTACCATACGTGAAGATATTATTCCAATATTATTATCCATCCATAAACAATACTTTGATGAGTTTGCATGGGAAAGTTGTATATATCAATGTTATCTGTCCTACAGTAACAAGTTATATGTTATGAACAGTTGTACTTAAGTGATATAGTTTCTGAAAATCTATTACTGATTTAGAGCTCACATTTTAAAATCAGATGTTTGTATACTTCTACAGAAAATGTAGATGCATACGCTGAAAATGTTTCACCTAAAATCCAATGGCTGTTTGGATGGTTGTAAACGGTAATAAATTTAGTAGAACCTACAGTGTACAATTAAGACCACCTCTATAATAAGACCACCTTTCTCGGTCCCAATCCTTCAAAATGATTCCTATGGGAACCTCCATATAAAGACCACTTATCCATTGAAACCATTTTCAGTCGGTCTTACAAGTGGTCGTAATAGAGTAATAGAGAGGTTCTATTAAACAGGTTACATGATTGGTTCCTATAACAAATGCCATCAAATATCTTACAAAAATTAAACTAGTGTTCATTCATAACCTATAATACCATACCCTGTAGCTTGTAGTATCTAGTCTAGGTTGAATGTTGTGATACATGCATATGATCATGAAATTTTAAAATTTGATAGTATGAATTTTGTTCTAACTTTCTTAATATATATAGCACAATCTCCATTAAAAGGTCATTTTTATCGTGGAATGACCATAAACAATATGCATCAAACAGAAGATTGTATTTCATAGTTCTAATGCAACTTTTAAAAATCAACCGGACATCTGGTTTTCAAAAAAAAAAAATCATTAGCAAGACTGAATCTTCAGCAGATAGAATTGAATTAAAAGTTTAAGTTATAATTTCTTTATTAATAGGCGTAGAAGCTTCAAAAAAAGATCATTTTGTTTGTTATGCAACAAACGCATATAATATAGAGACCTAACATGAACTAATCAACAAGTGTGTATGAAAAGTAGAATTTCTGATTAGAGGTGAATTGCCACACCATGCATATCAGTTGTCGCGGCTTCGACAAGAAAAATAAATACAGCACGTGCACAGATCCACACACTTGAACACGCATACATCACAGAATGACAGCGCCTAGTCTATGGGATTGCTTAGATTTGGTATGTTTTTATTCATGGCAAATGTTATATTTGTATACATGTACTTCAATTGGGAATTTCAAAGAATGTGTAATAATACGAATATTGATTCTATTGGGAAAATGGAAATTTCATAGAAAGTAAACTGTACATCTCTCAGTATCACACAAAAAATGTTTGATTATATCACTGATAGCATACACATTATAAGTGTGTATATAAATGAAATTAAGAAACATTAAGTTTTCTTATTTTGCATACTACAAGAGTATATTTTGCAACTTAGTAAGGCATATTTATTAGGTCATTGTGAAATACTAAACATTAGTCATGTACATGTGTTTACTTGTTGTAAACTATCAAAAATCAGCTGTTAAAAATACATGCTATGCAACGTGAGTGCTACCAGTGAGCACATGGTTTTGTCTTGTATGCAAAGCTGATAAAGACTGTATTCCTTAGAAAGCCGGCTAGGATTGATGCTAGGACTCTGACGGCATGTTTTTTATTTACCACAGCATAAGCCAGCCTTCAGAAAAGGCTATGATATTTAAACATCAGTCTATTAGAGTCAGTCTAACATATGCACATCCATGTGAACAGAGTTATGTTCTGTGTGGCTGTTTTCATATGAAGGAAACTATATATATATTTAAACTAAATTATAAATATCATAGCTTTTAGAAAGGCTACTACATGTATGTGGTATGACACAACACCAAAATGGTTCAATTTTGGGCACTGCCAATGAAAGTGTCTTTCGACAGGGCTATTTTCTTTTATCCATTTTCAACATTTTCTGCAAGCTTTGCTAATGCTTCAAAGAAAATATTCAAACTTGGTACAATGCTTACATGCTTACTGAACATCAACAATGTCCAATTTGGCACTTTGCCAACTAAGGTTTACCTTCCACAGAGCAATTTTGATTAGTTTTTTTTTTTCCCACTATACATGTAGTTTCAATACTGTTTGAAACAAGACCATCCAATTGGCACTATGATTATTTTAGATTAAAAGTGCTCAGAGAGCATAGCGTCACTAGAACAATGTGGACTCATGGGCAATACATATAGATTTTAGCCATGTTTAGAAAGCACCTGCAATGCAATGCCAATAACATACAATGTAGATAGGATGAATGACATCCAATAAGACTTCTGCTTTAATGATTTGATTGCAAAGTAAACCTTTTTATTGCCCATGAATTAACGTTGTTCTAGCAACGCTGTGCTCTCAGCACCTTTGCTTTACTTTATGTAGTTACCACAACATCTATCGACATGTATCTGAGTAATAGTGGCTTATTTTGAACAAAAGGTGACCAGATCTGTTGATGATGAAAATGGTGGACAATATAATAATACTGCATGGACACATCCAGGCAAACGTTACAAAGTTATGGCATATTCCTTTGCGGCTGGAAGATACAAATTCGAAACGCAGGTGTGAATGTAAATCTATAACACTAGAACAAGATTTTACTGTTTAATTGTTTTGCATTTTGGCTTTTTCTGTTGTAGTAGAATAAATATATTCAATGGCAACCAACTATATAGAAAAGAAAAAAAAATCAGAAAAAATATTTAGAGATTTTGTATTTTCATTTTATTCTAACTAATTATACTGCAGTTTACTCAACTCGGATAGTAATGATCCTAGATAGATGTGATAAGGGTTTGAAACTTTCAATAAAAACCATGTACAGGCAGTTTATATTATATTCAGAATTCATATGATGACCAACAGAACATTATACCACTCTAATGTAAGACCCCCCTAAATGGTGTATTCTGATTGGTTGAGAGCCTCAAACAGATGGGAGCATATTACTCAATATGCCCCACCTAATCCGCATACTTTTTTCAATATACCACAGCTCATATGGGTACTTTTTAATGACAACATTTGGTTTGAATCTTCTCGTATTGATAAAGTCCATTGGGTTGCATATCCAGGTGATTTGAATGATCTTGTGACTTTTTTATTACAATCTATTTTGTTAGACACATTATACACATACTAACACTATACGCATATACTAAAATGCCAAGAATTCAGACCATCAATAAGATGTCTGGCTTATTCACAATAAGAAAGTCTTCTACAAAGTGGAAAGATAAACTAAATCAAGGCGCATTTCAGTTTTAAATGATATATTTTATGGTTTGTTGTTGTATAATGATAATATACCATCTTTAGTAGTGGTATATCTGTTAATTCACGGCCCTCATTTGTGCAATATTCCCCTCACAAGCTCGTGGAATATTGCACAAATTCGGGCAGTTAATTAACAGATATACCACTACTAAACATAGTATATTTCTTCAATAGTCTTTTCCCATCAAAATATTGACTGTGGCCCACTAAAATACAATTTCGGAGGCTACAGGAATGACCTCAATGATATTGGTAGTTTTGCCATTGACTAATGTACAAATTTGACATCCATAAATACTAAATCATTGAAAATATGTTTTTCTATAGGTGAAAATTGAAGGAATGACGGGCACTGAAGTAGTATACAGATATACATATGTGGAATTTGTAAACTCAGACCTTGTACCTATCATAAGAGATGGAGCTACAAAGACTGTTGGTAAGTTCATTGTACATGTAATTTGAGTGGGATGATTAAGAACATCATTATCGATTGCCATAGTACCATATAAACTACAATCAAATTTTGGTTGAAATCAAAATTGTAAATAAATTGTGCACATTTTCATTTGAACTAATTTAGTACACTATGAAATAACATGTGTATGTATACACTCTGAGATATTTGAATAAATTATTTCACATTTTAGAACAGTAGACGATATGAAACACTGTCATAAGGTATTTGTTAAGTTTTACATACAAATTTGTACCAAAAGGTTATGTATTTAGGTGAAGATAGTGAAAAGGTTACTGTTGATGCTAGCAAGTCCTATAACCCAGATGATCTGAATGATGTCTCCCTCAAGTACCACTGGTTTTGTGCCGTGAAAAACGCAATGCATGAATTACCAGTCAATTTGGACGCAAAGAATTTCTCCGGTAAAATTAGCATATTTGTGTAACTTTTCTATTTCAGTGGAATATTGAAGAAACATGTCGTCATGGTTTGTCGGTCACTATGTATGAATGCATGCCCGAATGTAATGAATATTGGCCTCGCAAGGTCAGGCAATATTCACTACATGAGGGCATGCATTCATACGTGGTGACCTACAAACCATGACATATAGTCATTATAACACGATAAACCCTCATTAACACGTGATATTTGATGAAAAGGCTCACGAAAATAGCCTTGAATTAATGTGGTTCAGCCCATAGCAAAAGTCTATCCCCATGCGATATTAAATGTCTTACGTATCTCTCCGGGGTATCTCTGTGTAGTACAACAAACGCCATACGTTTAGAAATAATGTCAGATGTATTATTTCATGTCGGTTTTACTTAGAAATATGTACAGGTACATGTTATGGACTGGGAATTTTTATTGAGAAAAATTTGAAAACGTTCTGTTATTTCATGTTGTAAACAGAAAGCAATTTTTTTTTCTTATCTCAATCATCTACGCTTTATTTCCAAGTAAATATTGCAGAAAATCCAACGTACACACAATCCTTTAGCATTGGCATACATTTAATGAGTGTACAGATGACCAATATAATTATATATTGATTTGCTTATTTAAATACATGAATAGATGCCGAAAGTGTGACCCACTTTTAGAGGACACTATTGCTCAGTCTCTTTCAAGTAATATTGACTGGCTGATTTCGGCTCTAAGCCAATCAGAATGCAGGCATGTCACCGATAGAGTGTTATAATGTTTTTTAGTATATTGTTTATATAGTCTCACTGTTAGATTGTCTCTTACCTATTATTATTCAAATAAGGAGGTTTTGAAATTAAGCTAGCTTCTATTTGTTTATATAGATTTTTATATAATGTACAAAAATCTTTGTACATTCAATATCATGAGAACATATTTCATTCTGAGTAGTATGTAACCAATTAGAGATGAGTTTTCGCAATACCCAATATTACCCAAATGGTAACATGAACAAAACTATTGGACACTTTTATCATTGCAGTATTTAGTTAAAGGAAATAAATGACATTAATGTTCTGTTAATCAGGTATGCAGTATATGGAATCATTGTTTATATATTTGTCTACTGCTTGAAAAATGCAAAAGTTAAAAAGTGCTTAAATATATTAATTTTAATTTAAATTTCGAAGGAATAGCTTCCTGATCACAAGTAACAACTATAAAAAATGATTTTTTATAGTTGTTACTTGTGATCAGGAAGCTATTGCTTCGAAATTTAAATTAAAATTAAAATTAATATATTCATGTACTTTTAACTTTTGGATTTTTCAAGGCAGTAGACAAATATATACAAACAACAATATATAAATGACAATTTATTCACTACATGTACTTGTGATTATTGGTTATATCTTAGAGAAGCTTACGACATTTTCAAGTACATGTAGGTGGCTGTTTTAAAGAAGGAACAACTATTGAATATGATGGAGTCGCTATTGAGTACGAGCTGCAAGAGTTTATCTCCATTCCCGGTGTCTATGTGTTCCGCTTATTTGTCTATAAAGATGACCAAAACAAAAATGCCGTCTACACAGATCAAATGGTGATCATCAATGAAGGTAAGCAACAGTTTACAATGCTCACATAAATCTCCATAAAAAGCTGTAAAGCATAAGTAGCTATTATGATTTGTTCAAATTCAAAGGTTGCATAACTCATACTTTATTCTGATGATACAAAATGAACATATAATACAAAATGGTCTAGGTTTAAAGTATTATACATTAAATACATACATGTATAGTAATACATAATATTATACGACATAGCACGGGCACGCATGTGCGTAAAAATTCGTTGTATGAATAGGCAGTACCTAAGACAGCTGCCAGAAATTGAATTCCTAACTTGGGTGAGGTGGGTAGGAAATTTGCAAATTAAATCGTGCGCAAACATTTCTATTTTTACAGTATATTAAAAGATAAATTAAGTGATTAACTCAAGCATTTTATTATCACAGCTGATTACTCATTACATACTTTACTAATGTCTCACCAGAAATATTGCAAACAATATAATGTGATGTGATCATTTTGTATCGTTGCATAATTCTAATAGTTACGTTCGTATGCCTATAAGACTCCTTAAAGTAAATTGTACTCAGGTTGAAACTTTGAACACCATAAAAAAGCAGACTAGATTCATAACATGGTGAGCCAAAGTTACACACGTCTCTAACAATAAAAAAATATACACTAAACATTGTTTTCTACAAATGCAGAAAAAAAGTTAAAACATACCAAAGTCTAAAAAGACCATTGAAATCAGAATGAAATTTATTTCGTTAAGTTCATATTTAAGTAAAATTCTGCCCTAAATATTGACAATGTTTAATTAAAAAATCCTATGGACATTTGGGTGGTATGCAAAAGGACCGGTAATTTACATATTTATTTAAAATATAAATAATCAACTTGTAAACCTCAACACCAATCGCACAATTCGGGATATGCACAATTCGGCTGTTGTTTCAAATACTGCGACAATTACGTCATGTGTTCATGTCAAAATCTCAAAAACAAGATATTTTCATTATTTGAACCGGGGAAAGGCTTGTATTCACATTAATGTAGCTGTGGATAATTAATAGTGTGATAAAATAAAAATGTTTAAAACACAGCCAAATTGTGTGTATGGCCAAATGGTACGATTGGTACTCTAGGTCATAATGATATGACACATTCAATTGTTCCTGAATTCTAATTCTGTCTGGTACTTAAAATTATTTCTTCTATTTTATTTGTTGGCGTACGTGTATATTCTATTTTGTCCTTTCTACATTTGTTCTTCATTTTCTTAATTTATTTCAAGCCTATGGCATAGGCTATGCAGTTTTATTTCCGTTTCCATGATTCAATGGCACAAGTTGTAATTTTATACTGTCATTACAATTTGCACACCAATTTTACTATGTTTTTCATCATTTTGTTACATGGAAGCAATTGGTTTTTCAAGTAAAAGTCTAGATACTAGAGAGGGCTACTTGTAGCACATTCGACAATTTTATACATTCTTAAAAAAATTCTTTACTAGAAAATCTCATATACTAACTTCATGTGAGTGAACTCCTGAGCTGATAACAAATGCACTAATACTCTATTCAAATATTGAGACTGTATAACGCCTGTATTCTTTACTTACAGTTACTTTACTTTACTAAAAATATCCTTTTCAGTCCTTATAGGTGTTAGACCTGTTACTGATATAGCTTGTTACTATTAATATGCTTAAAAACAAATTTTGTAGGGGAATGGCGACAGTCATTTGTCCAATTGTCAATAAACGTTTTTTCTATCACTAGCACATATACTTCACGATCCTTCCAGTGATCACCTAGCCTGTGTTCCATTTAAAGATGGAGCTGAGACAACTTTTCATGTAGACTATTCCACTAGTCCACAATTCTCTGTCTAAAGAATCACTGTGTCGATGTTTTTTGTTGTCCTCTCTTTTCTCACTGCTGTTCCCTGTATCCTAAAGATTTATGTTGTGGCACAAACTTTGGCCTGTGGTAGGTTAGAAACCTGCTAACCGGTGACACTAGATTGTTTTCACACATTTCGACATATTGAAACGGAAGTCCTGCATTCAGTGGGAAATGGAGTTAATGACATGATCAGAGATGTTTTTTTTATTGCAACCAAGACCATCTCTTGGCCCATGCATGCCTTATACTATATATACCTCTTACTTGGATACTTGGTAGTTTATCCCTCTTGTCTTGGCCTTTTTGGCAGAGATCTCAAGTTCTCCTTGAATATCAAGGTATTAGGTGCTGATATGGTTTCTTCCCTGTGGGCACCAGATATACATGTGTAAACCCACCTTATAATTTAAGAGATGGAGCCCTTCTGTTGGTAAGTTCAGGTAATTCCCAGTGATTTTCATTTTAATTGCCATAGCCAAGTTTCAAAATAAATTGTCACATTTTCATTTGAACTAATTTTACACTAGAAATAACGAAATATAGAAATTATTTCACATTTTAGAACAGTAACGGTAATTAAACACTAAATTAAGAAAATTGTTAAGTTTTACATACTTTTCCTGCAGTTTGTATTCTGAGATAGTGAAAAGGTTTTATTTGAAGCAAGTCCTAATTAAAGATTTGAATGATGTTGCCTGGCAATGCCTACTCTGCCAAAGCCTTTTGGTAAAATTAGCATATTTGTGTAAGACCAAACTGGAATATTGAAGAAATATGTCGTACATGACCGCACCTCCAGTCTGTTTTGGTCTATCCACTACATGAGGGCATGCATTCATCGTGGTGATTTCATAAGTTTTCCTTTCTAAACCCTCATTAACACGTGATATTTCATGAAATCTTGCCTTGAATTAATGTGGTTCAGCCCATAAGAAAGTCTATCCCCATGCGATATTAAATGTCTTACGTAGCTCTTACTTGTCATTGTTAAATCATGATAGGAAATAATGTCAGGATAGCTATTTCATGTCGGTAGAAATATGTACCATGTTATGGATGGGAATTTTTATTGAGAAAAAATTTGAAAACTCTCATGTTGTAAACGCCAAATTTTTTTTTTCTTATCCTGGATCAGACAAGTAAATCCTCTTAGACTATTCCTTTAGCATTGCCATACATTTAATGAGTGTACAGATGACCAATATAATTATATATTGATTTGCTTATTTAAATACATGAATAGATGCCGAAAGTGTGACCCACTTTTAGAGGACACTATTGCTCAGTCTCTTTCAAGTAATATTGACTGGCTGATTTCGGCACTCTAAGCCAATCAGAATGCAGGCATGTCACCGATAGAGTGTTATAATGTTTTTTAGTATATTGTTTATATAGTCTCACTGTTAGATTGTCTCTTACCTATTATTATTCAAATAAGGAGGTTTTGAAATTAAGCTAGCTTCTATTTGTTTATATAGATTTTTATATAATGTACAAAAATCTTTGTACATTCAATATCATGAGAACATATTTCATTCTGAGTAGTATGTAACCAATTAGAGATGAGTTTTCACCAATACCCATATACCCAAATGGTAACATGAACAAAACTATTGGACACTTTTATCATTGCAGTATTTAGTTAAAAAAATAAATGACATTAATGTTCTGTTAATCAGGTATGCAGTATATGGAATCATTGTTTATATTTTGTCTACTGCTTGAAAAATGCAAAAGTTAAAAGTGCTTAAATATATTAATTTTAATTTAAATTTCGAAGGAATGCTGCTTCCTGATCACAAGTAACAACTATAAAAAATGATTTTTTATAGTTGTTCTATGATGGAAGCTAGGGTTTTGAAATTTAAATTAAAATTAAAATTAATATATTCATGTACTTTTTAACTTTTGGATTTTTCAAGCAGTAGACAAATATATACAAACAACAATATATAAATGACAATTTATTCACTACATGTACTTGTGATTATTGGTTATATCTTAGAGAAGCTTACGACATTTTCAAGTACATGTAGGTGGCTGTTTTAAAGAAGGAACAACTATTGAATATGATGGAGTCGCTATTGAGTACGAGCTGCAAGAGTTTATCTCCATTCCCGGTGTCTATGTGTTCCGCTTATTTGTCTATAAAGATGACCAAAACAAAAATGCCGTCTACACAGATCAAATGGTGATCATCAATGAAGGTAAGCAACAGTTTACAATGCTCACATAAATCTCCATAAAAAGCTGTAAAGCATAAGTAGCTATTATGATTTGTTCAAATTCAAGGTTGCATAACTCATACTTTTATTCTGATGATACAAAATGAACATATAATACAAAATGGTCTAGGTTTAAAGTATTATACATTAAATACATACATGTATAGTAATACATAATATTATACGACATAGCACGGGCACGCATGTGCGTAAAAATTCGTTGTATGAATAGGCAGTACCTAAGACAGCTGCCAGAAATTGAATTCCTAACTTGGGTGAGGTGGGTAGGAAATTTGCAAATTAAATCGTGCGCAAACATTTCTATTTTTACAGTATATTAAAAGATAAATTAAGTGATTAACTCAAGCATTTTATTATCACAGCTGATTACTCATTACATACTTTACTAATGTCTCACCAGAAATATTGCAAACAATATAATGTGATGTGATCATTTTGTATCGTTGCATAATTCTAATAGTTACGTTCGTATGCCTATAAGACTCCTTAAAGTAAATTGTACTCAGGTTGAAACTTTGAACACCATAAAAAGCAGACTAGATTCATAACATGGTGAGCCAAAGTTAACACGTCTGCGAAAAATATACACTAAACATTGTTTTCTACGATGCAGAAAAGTCAAAACATACCAAAGTAAAGACCATTGAAATCAGAATGAAATTCTAATGTAAGTTCATATTTATGTAAAATTCTACTCCCTAAATATTGACAATGTTTAATTCTAAAAGCCTATGGACATTTGGGTGGTATGTCTAAGGACCGGGTAAATTAGATTTCGTTAATCTATCAATAATCAAGTGTCAAGTCAACACCAATCGCACAATTCGGCTATGCACACAATTCGGCTGTTGTTTCAAATACTACGACAATTACGTCATGTGTTCATGTCAAAATCTCAAGAACAAGATATTTTCATTATTTGAACCTGGGAAAGGCTTGTATTCACATTAATGTAGCTGTGGATAATTAATAGTGTGATAAAATAAAAATGTTTAAAACACAGCCAAGTTGTGTTTATTGCCAAATGGTACGATTGGTACTCTAGGTCATAATGATATGACACATTCAATAGTTCCTGAATTCTAATTCTGTCTGGTACTTAAAATTATTTCTTCTATTTTATTTGTTGGCGTACGTATATATTCTATTATGTCCTTTCTACATTTGTTCTTCATTTTCTTAATTTATTTCAAGCCTATGGCAAAGGCTATGCAGTTTTATTTTTGTTTCCAGGATTCAATGGCACAAGTTGTAATTAAATACTGTCATTACAATTTGCACACCAATTTTACTATATTTTTCATCATTTTGTTACATGGAAGCAATTGGTTTTTCGAGTAAAAGTCTAGATACTAGAGAGGGCTACTTGTAGCACATTCGACAATTTTATATATTCTTAAAAAAATTCTTTACTAGAAAATCTCATATACTAACTTGATGTAAGTGAACTCCTGAGCTGATAACAAATGCACTAATACTCTATTCAAATATTGAGACTATAACGCCGGTATTCTTTACTTACAGTTACTTTACTTTACCTTTTCAGTCCTCATAGGTGTTAGACCTGTTACTGATATAGCTCGTTACTATTAATATGCTTAAAAACAAATTTTGTGGGGGAATGGTGACAGTCATTTGGGAGATCGAGCAATTGTCAATAAACGTTTTTTCTATCACCAGCACATATACTTGCGATCCTTCCAGTGATCACCTAGCCTGTGTTTAATTAAATACATTTAAAGATGGAGCTGAGACAACTTCTTCCTGTAGACTATTCCACTAATCCACAATTCTCTGTCTAAAGAATCACTGTGTCGATGTTTTGTTGTACCTCTCTTTTCTCACTTGATAGATCTAGCTGTTCCCTGTATCCTAAAGATTTATGTTGTGGCACAAACTTTGGTCTGTGGTAGGTTAGAAACCTGCTAACCAGTGACATTAGATTGTTTTCACACATTTCAACATATTGAAACGGAAGTCCTATATTGAGTGGGAAATGGAGTCAATCAGATGTGTTTTTTTATTGCAACCAACAGCCATCTCTTGGCCCATGCATGCCTATACTATATATACCTCTTACTTGGATACTTGGTAGTTTATCCTTCTTGGCCTTTTTGGTAGGGATCTCAAAGTTCTTGAATATCAAGGTATTAGGTGCTGATATGGTTTCTTCGTCTAGACTGTTCCATGGGTCTGTAATGCGGTTCTTGAAGAAATATTTAGCTAAGTCAGTCCATACATGCTGCTTCTGGAGCTTCTGTGAGTGACCTCTGAGTTGTATGGATGGCCTCACAAAAAGGCTGCTAGGGTATGCCTATCGAGTATTTTTTAGTATAGTTTCATAGATCTTGTCAAAGATTCTTTCACATAATCATATGTCCGTTTACTGGATGACATCCGGGATGTCTAATTAGTTAGTTTTGAACTCCATAAGTATAGACTACATGTTTAAAGCATATTCACTAATCTTGTGACCCTCTTTCATGACATCTAGATCTAGATCAGTGCTTTATTCCATTATGCACACGCAGTTCACAACTATCCTCATGATTATTCGCCGTCATCAAAATAGCAAGATTTCCGGTTAATTCCAATTCATGAATTAGGTCATGTATTAGGGCAGGCACTGCGTGGCCATATAATGATATGGTAACATATACTAACATCACAGCATTGATATTTACAATTTATACATAATGGCTTACATATGTACAGCAAAAATAGCAACACACGTAGCAGCAACACCAGTGTCGACCATAACGAAAAGAACACAATAGATCTAGACTAGTGACAACAGAAAATTTCCAAAATTGATTGTCAGAGGATTCTGATTATAACTCAGTCACATACTGTAGACCCTTTAATTGTTTTAGGCAAACAGCTAGACATGTCAGTGGAGTGTATCGGCAATTGCCAGAAGAACATCAACCCATCAGAGAAGCTCACATTCAAATCGCAATGCCTCAACTGTCAACCATCTGATAAATTGACATACCTGTGAGTTTGGAGAACACATCTTGTTTTTACCCACTATTCTTGCAAAGAATATTACATGTACGTAGTAAATGAAGTGTCAGCATGCATTATCAAAGTTCATTCCTCATATATTTGTCTGCACCATTGCTTGTGGTCAAACTGGGGGATACAGCTCGGCACAAAGTCCAAGTAGATATAGATTCATCCAGAAATGTTCTGAATTATGTACTTTGATACAAATATTAAATCAATCTTTGCATATGTACTACTCATTTTCAAAGTGCATGTACCTTTTTGATTGCAATTCCCCAGGTGGACCTTTATTTCTGATAAATCAATAAAAAAACAAGAACTGGATTGGTCTACTGAGACAAGGACTGGAAATGAAAAATCAAACCTGGCTGTACAGCATGATGTGTTTTCTGATTATCCTGGTGAAAAATATGTTTTCAATGTCACAGGTAAATTGACTTTTTGTATTACAACATTGCTACTAGGAACACCAGTGGGAGTAGAGAAGTGAGCTGTCGCCATTACATATTTAGTAACATTAAAAGCAACACAAGAATGAAAAGATGAATTGCAGTTTACTGTAAAGTTTTACTGTAAATTCCATTTTTGTTACTCTGAATAATATAGAAAAAACAATGTTATCAATATATGTTTAAGCACTAGTAACTGGCAAAATATTTCTGCTTCTTCTATCCTTTTGCAAATGACATACTAGTTTGATTCTACCCAATAGAGATTCTATACCAATGTAATGTATGATACCAATATATGTTAACATGAAAACTAGCAAGAAAGCTTTGAAATGGAGTTAATTTTGTTAATTTCAGTGACAAGGTTCAACAGCTTCGGAAAAACTTTTGGTTATGCATCATACAACATTTCCATCAATGCCCCTCCCCAAAAAGGTTTGCCATATCATCTAAGTTATCTAAGTATCATTTAGTATCTAGAATATTGGAAACTAACATGTATGATGTTTTTACCTATTTCTTTAACCATATGTAACATCTTCACGCTATTTTTGTAATGATAGGTTCATGCAAATCAGAATCCATACATTGCACGCTATGGCTTACATACATAAATTGCTATCAAAACATATATCAACTTGAAAGAGATCATTGTGAGTACTGCAACAATCATAATTACAATAATTTAGAACATATCATTTTCTAATATAAACAGAAGGAAAATATAGGCCATGAAATCATCATGCGGAAGTTTGGGGGTAATAGGAAGTTATTGCTCAATACCAGACTTTATAGATTCATGTTTTGAAAATGACTGTTTGCTCTTTTAAAAAATCTACGCACATCACGCAAAAGCTCCATTCCCGCGCTCATGCTCCAGTAGGTCGTGATGTTGCCTGGAATAAAAACTAGTGGTTGGACCCCCTCCTATTATCGGCCATCGATTATCGCTTTATATCTGCTGGCTGATGATCGAATCAGATCGATTATGAGTTGTAGACGTCTCTCATACATATGTAAATTATTGAAACATCATTCAAGAAAACTACTCCGGCTACAATCATATAGGCGGCCATTTTTTTTTAGTGTTTACGTCTTGTGGTGCCGCCACAGAATTGCGGTCTTTTTGTAAACTAACTCCGAGACACTTTTCATAGTAATGGCAAACTTCCCTGGTGGACAATATTTGGTTAAATTATATTTGATTGCTGATAGCAAGCTACTAGTATGAGATTCATTTTCATGGTTGAGAGAATGGTAGATATGAATTCTGCGATTATAATGATTATTTTAAACTAGATTCGATTATCGGTCACCACTTCCCCAACGAGTCTAATCACGATTATATCATCGATCGTTCGCACCACTAATAAAAACCGATCGATAAATTAGACTTCCGCCACTCACTGTGTGCTAGAACCTTGCAAGAAGTTGAATATATTTCAACATGTTTAAAATGTATTTATAATGAAAGCATATATAGCTAATTTTGTTAAAGAGCCAAAGGAAAATAGGTTATCTGTGACACATGTAAGTGTGAATGCCAACTTCCACACATTTGATAAGCCACGCCTGTTCAAAATGGTTTGGCTGATTTCCTCCATTATGATTATACTAAAAACGATCATCGGGTGTGTCCAGTATCTAAAAAACTCCCAATTTCTCGCTCATGCTCGCTGAATTCCTTCCATGTCCTTGGAAACAAATATTGGAAGTATGTTAAGAATATATGTGAGAAAATCTTTATACAGGCGAAGGTACAAATCTGCTACAGACGTCTTCTTTATATAGACCTTTCCTCCCATACACATTTTTTTAGAAATATGTGGTCATCTATGAATTCTCCTTGTTAAATTTAATCTGGAGCATCTCCATAAGAATATCATAATTAAGACAAACAGTTTCTTTACCTCTTCTTACTGTCACCAATAACATATTTCTTTTAATGCTTTCAGTTTTTATATAATATTGCCAAGACAATGGTAAATTAAGGTAAATTAATGTGTGTATTTTTCTATGGAGTACTTGTCTACTGGCCTGATACTTAGCCTACATTGTATGTTGCTCTCACTGTGAAATATGTGATACATTATCAATGATTAGCCAGCCTCACTGCCTTGCGTTATTCAATGAGACTTGACTGGTGTTTGCTTACGGAAAAACTAGAAATATTCACATCAAAAAAAGTAACATGTGGAACCGTGGTGACTGGACTCAGACTACCTGGCGATATGACTGTAAGTGACCAGCCGCGGCATGAGCGGAGCCTAGGGTTTTACAGGTGCATGGAAAGCGTTCAGTGGTGCTGATAGGTCAGTGGTGAGATAGGAGCCTGGTGATACAGGGAAACTTGCCTGAAATGCCATAGAATTTCCCCACTAAATTCAAACAACATTTTTATCTGAAGATTTTCCTGTTTATCCCACAAACTATATGATACAATGTTAGTAATGCCAAATCCTTGAAATGATGAAGCATAATAATAAGATAAATCATTTATGACATGTATTTCTTTTTCAATGTCCATTTTTGATTATTCCTATAGGCACCTGTGTTGTTGAACCAAAATTTGGAATTGAACAGGACACATATTTTAAGGTGTATTGCACAGGGTTTGATGATGAAGATAAGCCCCTTATCTATGAATACAGCACACTAGTTAGCGAACATCGTAAGTTTCTGTCTGTATATACTAAGTTTATATAATGTAGGTGGTTAATTTTAAAAACATTAAGTAATCAGCATATGTCAATTTTCATCCTACCCATTCAATTGTATATGAACTGATTGGCTAACTAATAACTATGTCTATGTGTAGGAAGCCTGCTGACGTATGGGCCATTCTCGGAGACTCAGAAGATGCATCTTCCTGCAGGAGATGAGGAAGACCATCAGCTCACCATTCAGGTCACAGTGACCGATATCTATGCTGCCTCAACCACTGTATACACTCAAGTTACAGTAAGAGAATTCTCCGTGTCCTTATGTGTGCCCATGGTTATTTTTTTATGGTCTTAGTCTAAAAGACTGCATGTGCTACCATCTATGTACATTAACATACTCTTTTGCAATTTGTTTAATTTTAGACGACACAGATGGTCTGATTGTTGTTGTTTTTTACTACTTATTCTGTGTGTTTGGAGACAATAAAATTTTGGTTAATTTAGTTTATTCCGACGTTTCGACACGTAAGTGTCCTCTTCAGGGAATATTTCAACAATTTATAAAAATGTAAAGATCAAGAAATAGCCTAAAACAATGACTAAACATTAAAAATACAATATTAAGAATAAAATGCACATTAATTGGTTCTAAGATGTCTAAAAGTGTTGTCTGATAACATTTAGTTACTAATAATAAATATATATACATTGTATCTATTTGTCAAAGGTAAGGTATAATTTAATATATGATTGTACAGTGATGACTAGATTACTGATATGGCTTACAAGAACCAGTTCATATTTTACATAATGCATACATAAAATTGGAAATGAGAACATTAATTTACTTATATTGAGAGCACTCTGATTGCATAATGTTAAAGTCAGTATTTATATTATTCTATGGTGTTCATCTAGTCCTATTGTGACTGCTACTCTAGCTACCGCCCCCTGATGGAATTCCGATTTACTGTTCATTAAGTATCCATGGGTGGATCTGTGTGCAGGAAAACTGCAAAAGGAGGTATGGGGTATGAAATACAGTGCGCAGATTGCCAAAAAATAAACAAAATAAGCCTTTACCATGGAGAGACGAGTAGAACTCTACATAGCAGATCCAAGGAACACTTCCAAGGAAACAACGAAAATAGTCCAATACTCAAACACATCGTAACACACCATCCCAACCAGCAACCAAAATTCAACATACAACCAACAGGATACTTCAGAGACACCTTAAGTAGACAAATAGATGAAGGAGTGCGTATCAATAACAGCAGATCCACCCATGGATACTTAATGAATAGTAAATCGGAATTCCATCAAGGGGCAGTAGCTAGAGTAGCCGTCACAATAGGACTAGATTAACACCATAGAATAATATAAATAGAACCAATTAATGTGCATTTTATTCTTAATATTGTATTTTTAATGTTTAGTCATTGTTTTAGGCTATTTCTTGATCTTTACATTTTTATAAATTGTTAAAATATTCCCTGAAGAGGACACTTACGTGTCGAAACGTCGGAAAAAACTAAATTAACCAAAATTTTATTGTCTCCAAACACACAGAATAAGTAGTAAATAACAACAACAATGGGAACATACTCTTATATCTATAAATTTGGATTAATAGATTCAAATTTTATCCATATTGCATGAATTTATTACCTACCTTGCAATGTAAAATAGTGTACACCACAACAGATTTGTGGCATCCGTGACAATAACAAGTTTCCACATTTTCATGTACTTTAAAACAATATTTCATGTATAAATTATAGAACTTTATTGTCATCCTCATATTATTTATCATTAGTAGTATGACTGTCATCACGTAAATAATTTACAGTGTTAGTAAATATTAGTACTGAAAATTGAGAAGCTAAGTGTACATTAGTAAAGTCCTATGAAAGAATGACTCACAATATATGAGGTCCCCATCAATGAACAAAATGGAACAATATGAAATCTTACACATATTAGATCCATAAAAATTGGACAAAAATGTGGACAGTTATATTCCGACTTTTGACCATGCTCCAAGCAATCAACAACCATAGACAAAAGCTTTTCTATTTTGTCTCTCCGGTATATTGTAGCTAACCCAGGAAGAATATGTTATCTTTGTTTGTTTGTTTATTCCCACACAAGAATAAACTCACGATATTTTATCGTTATACACCTTTGTACATGTAAATGGCGGGAGGAAAAAAAGCAAAGATCCTTGAAATTGCTATAGCCGAAAAACAGGCTATTATTTCAATACTCTTGAGCTAGCATAGAGCTATCACCAACTTGCCATTTCATACCATTCAATCAGTGCTAATTAAGTATTTTATGCCAATGTTCTGAAGTTGTAAATGCAGCTGTCAATGTCATCCCTGTTGCTACCAGTGCAAGTAATAATATGTTATTGTGTTGTGAGTCAAACATATCATATTGGTTGCGTGCTGTCAGGTTGAAAGAGGATCATTTTCACCAGATGATCTACTGGACAAAACAGTGGGTGTTGGCTCTGAGCTGAATAGGCTGGTGCTCTCGGAAAACACTCAGGATGCTGTGCGACTCATTACTGGGGTATCCACAGTCATGAATGAGCAGACCAGCAGTAACCTTACACAGGAATCCAGGACCAAGTACAACCAGGTGGGTGCAGATGATAGAGATAATCATAATGTTACAGTTCTCAGAATGTGTATGAAGTTTTAGTACCTGTCATGTCATGATAAAATGCAAGTTAAATACTGCTACATGTATCTAAGTTTATAATTATTAAACAGACCTGAATTAATCCTCAATTGGACCTTGTAGCCTGGCTACCTAATCGAAACCGTAACTGTCCCCTCCACACTTGGCTGTTAAAGTGCTGGTATTATCCAACACTGGCAAATCTCTATCTCTTGTAATCACCTCATACCAAAACAAAATAGATATAAAAGGGGGAAAGGTGGCTGTAATCAAATTTATATGTGCCTGCTTATTTATGAAGAAGCAATCAACAGCCTCAAAAATATCTGAACATATGGTATCCTTTGTTGCACTGCATTATGTTCTACATTTCATGCCTTCTCAGATGAGGGACAATCTTGTGGATAAACTTGTGTCCATTCCACTGACAAACATGACAAGTATACTTGGGCTTCAGCAGAGGGCAGAAGCACTGTCCAAGGTACCTTAATACGGTTTTAAGATTGGCACCTAAGTACAGTAGAACCTCTCTATTAGGACCACTTTGGGGACCAGTGTTAGGTAGTCTCAATAGAGAGGTGGTCTCTATACAGAGGTTCATTTTTATAGCTTACGAAAGTTTGGGATCGTGAAAGGTCGGCTTATTATAGAGGTGGTTTCAATATAGCGGTGGTCTTAATTGGAGGTTCTACTGTATATGTCTTGATTCTTGAATCCTTCTGAAACTTGAACCATTAACTGCTACCACTGTTGTAACTATTCATCAAACACTTACACTGACCAATTGTTATACTGCAATAGATAAATATCTGTCCACAACTAAAAACTTCTCTGCCATCGCCAAATAAAGATAGTCGTGTGTATTAAACTCACAGTATAAATGTACTTGGTATGAGATAATGGTTTCATCATCTTTGTATTAATAAACATCAAAGTTTTACATTTGTGTTGAAGGTTACAAGTGCAAAAAGTGATCTGTCTCACAATGTGCAGATTAAATCAGCAGACTTCCTCATATCATTGTCATCAAAACTTGAAAAAGTACCCAAACTTGAGGCTACATCACAGCAGATAGAGCAGTGTGGATCGTTAGTATTTCCATATACTCGTAGATTTTTAGGTGTGGCATTGCCGTATGACTAGTCTCCTCATTATCTTAAGTGTTTACGAATGACAGTTTTTAGACATAGTAAACTTGAAACATTAAATGTGTGTAAAGTGTTTCATAATATAAGTGTGCATTCATAACTGCAATTAAATGTGGTTTCATTTTTCATGTGTGTTTATTATAAAGGTAGCATTAATTTCAACACTTTAATGAAATAACAAATCAAAGTGCATGTAAGTATTAAAAAAATATAACTATAAACATAGATCATTTTTAATGTCCCTATCGAAAAATATTTGAATATAAGACTGAAACTATTGACTGTATAAAGTTGCAACTAAATAATTAGTGTTAATTTGTTAAGTGTTCACGATATTTCTGTTCCTCTACAGACTGGTCGCGCAAGGAGTGTCCAATCTAGTAGGGTCTTTGTTAGTTGAGAAAGGGCGGCTGAAAGGATATGATGTAGAAAAAGAGATATTTACAGAAAAGGTAAGTCAATGATATGCACATCAGTATTTGAATAGCAACTGTAATAGCTAGATCTAGAGTACATTTCAATAATTGTGGTTATAATTCCAATAGAAAATTAATTGATGATTTAGACAGTCTTCATTTTATTGAATATATTCTTGTTTACGTTTGCTAAAGAAGCGGTTACATTTTGTTTTAAAAGGGTGATTTTTTTTGGTGTACAGTAGTTAATAATAATAATAATAATAATAATAATAATACGATTTTTAGCAGTGAAAATCTTACTCCTGTAGTGATTCTCAATAATTTATGAGCTGTTCTAAAGATATGTCATACTTTTACACATGCAGGCTCGTAGTGTGACAAAAGCATCAATGGACTCGCTTATGAAAATCAAGGCTGCAATGCTGAGGAATGTCGTGGCTGGAGAAAAAAACGTTACCATAACCACGGAGACACTCTCTATTGCAATACAGAAGTATGAACTTGAATCATTACTTTTATGCCAAAGGGAGTATATTTAGAGTAGACAAGTGTTTGCATCATTTCTGGAATACGACAGTCTAAGACTTGCCATTTTACAATCGCAATTAAAGTATTATTTGTTTGAGGTGGCATACAAGCGCACATGAACACTTTGTGTAATCACATGAATTTTTTGTGGAATTTGCACTATAGAAATTTATGCTAAACACGTATTTTATTGTGAATATATCAGTTGGAATATATACATTGGTAAAAAGTAATTCACCTATCAACCTGCTTTATTTATGAATATATTTATATAATGATATATTTCATATAGACTTTTTTATAAGAGCAAAGACCATTAAAAATTCCCATTTTCAGGGAGTTTGCCAACAATATCGCGGGCATAGTGATTCAGGCAGCAGCTGGTGATTCCAAAACCAAGATTACCCTGCCTAGCTCACTCCATGGGTTTGCTGATGAGTTTGAGGAAGTTGCTATCGAGGTCTCAGATTTATAATCTTACATGAACAGGGTCTAAACATTATTATGCCGAAAATAGCTTTACTTTGTACAACGTTCACACCAATGGCGCATTGATGCCGCTTTAAAGCAGCCTGTAATGCGGCACCAAAACGTATCAAAGCTTGATTGCAGCGTCAGCGTCGTGGTAGATCATGATAGATAGGAAAGTTTAGAGCATAGCAGGAGATTCGGCAGGAGTGCCAAAGCTTTATAAACTCTAAAACTTTTGGAAGCTCTGTCACCAATTGATGAAAGCGCCAAGAGCGTATTACAGCTTAACAAAACATAACAGAGCTCAGCAAAGCGTGACTCAAAGCATTGGAAATCTTATCAGAGCTTGTTTCTAAGCGGGGACTCTTGTCTATAGTCTTATTTACAGTAGGCTATGGATCAAAAGTGGTATGAAAGCAGCAATCTGGGCGTTTTCCAATGTGTGATAGAGCTTAGCATATCATAGCAATGTATAGCAAAGATTGATAGTTGTTGCAGTACCTGATTTAAAGCGTCATAATCGCATCAAACCGTAAGAAAGTTTAACAAAGCCTCGTCAAAGCAGGATCAAAGCATGAGGAACCATAACAAGTAGGAAAATAAATAATCCCCCAAAGCGGAAACCGATTCATATCAGAGCATACCATACCTTTTCAGGCAAACAAAAATGACGGCGCTTTGTTCGCATATTTAAAGCACAGGTTTCACCATCAGTGTGAACTGGGTATTAGGGAAATATTGTCCATTATTATCAGATAGGTCTTAATGTCATGAAAATTATTATCTTTTTTGATAATGTTCTATCTGTGTCAAAGATATGATAAATGTGTGATTTGCCAATGCTGTAAAAGCTCTATTTGAAAAAGAGGGATATTTTCGCATCAAAATATCCCCTTTTCAGGGTGATCTCGTAGACCAGAGGTTACATGTAAGACTACGCTTGGAACTGTGATTGGAGATTTTACCATGATAATTTTTTATGTCTTATTTCTTTATTCCAAACACAGCATGTTTTGTGCTCCAACTCTTTTATGACACACCAGTAATGTTCTTTTCAGACCACAGTTTTCCAAGACAATCCCTACTTTTGGTCTGACAATGGCAGTTCTGTGACATCTGCTGTTCAGCAGTTTGAGCTCAAAAATGAGACTGGAGATGTTAATGTGAAAAATCTGTCTGAACCGGTGGTGATCACATTCAACATACAAAACAAAGATTATCAGGTAAAGTGTGTTAGTCTTGCTTTGGTTTGTGGTAAGCTGTTAGTGTTGATATTTATTGCACTCAGACCAAAACTGCACCATAATTAGTTTGTATTTATTAGAGCAACTTTTTTGAAAGAATTGTATGAATTCGTGAGTGCATTTCAAATCTACGAGTACAAACACATTTTTGCTAAATGGTATGTTTTTTAATGCTTATCGGTGATTTTACTGTATAACTGTTACTTTATATCTCCTTTAATGTCTTTTGTCCCATATGCTGGTCTGGTATTTCTACACCTGATCAATATTCTATGATTTCAACATTTTTGTTTCATATATTTTAAGATTTAAATTGATATTTGGAATGATTAAAATTCTTCAATTTTCAGACAATCAATTTAACAGCTGATAATGTAAGCAGTCTTATTATGAAAACATCAAGTAAGTTTAAATACATTTACTAATTGTGAAATAGATCCGTTTACTGTGTTAATATTTTAGTACATTTGCCATGTCCATCATATGAGATTTCTTCCTCTCACTAGGTGCCAGCATCTGATAGTAATGGAAGTCAGTCAGTGCTACATGTAGCAGATTATTCAATGATTGTATCATAAATTTAGTTTATTTGAGAGATAGACCATGGTCCATGTCAGTTGATATTTACATTTACAAGTAAACAAAGATCGTAAAAAGCAAGACTACAACTTCAGCGAATAAAAAGTTCTTTTCTTTGTGACAGTCACACAGTGACAGATCCAGTGTGTGCTTCATGGTGGACAGGATTCTCCCACAATTAGACAAGCTCAGATAGTCTTTCACCTAACATAAATCCTGGATCTGCTTAGTGACTGTCGTTATATGGACATGGTACAACTGTTTTTGTTGGCTTTGGTGACAAGTGCATAGCGTTTGGGCTCTTTGCAGGCGGGTTTGTGCCATATGTGGTGGTGGCTGCTGGCGACCTGCGGCCGATCAACCTCTACATCTTCCCAGAGGAGGACATGGCGACGGTGTTGCTGCCCTCGGCGGATGTGGAGGCTGCAAATATCTCTATCAATGTCACCAGCCTACTCGCCTCCGACCCGGTCGACTTCGACACAGACGCTCAGTATGCTAGTGTTTAGTAGTAGAACACATGCAGTAAGGTTCATGCTCGATTATTGATTGATATAGCTTCAATCTGTTGATATAGATTGTTTCAAAACTTATCAAACAAATAAGATCGTGCAAATTAACAGATTATGTGAAACACCTATTAGTTAGTAGATTACAATTGTGCTTTAAAACATTGCTTACTTTTTATTCATTTTGAAGACTCGGAGAGATACAGTTGTAATAATTATGTGTAAGCATTCTATTACCAATCATTATTACTCAATTTTTAAAGAGGTATTATTGCATCTGTTCATTTATTTCAGAACCTCTGGCTACTTTGACCTGATGTTACCCAGGAGAGACTCTGACTATCTGATTGCTCTCATGCTGAACTCCTCATACGGCATTGAGGAAATGCAGGTACGTAAGCTATGCAACATTCAACGGTAACTTTTACTTACAATGTCATAGTGCTGTTGTGATTGTGTGTTGAATGACAGCATTGATAGTCTATGTATGTGTGTGTTGAGCCTGTTTGCTGTTATAACTGCAGGTGGAGTTGATGACAGTGGCACTGAGATGCCTATACTGGGACACAAGCATCGAAGACTGGGCACAGCAAGGATGTCAGGTCAGGATGATGCAGTTTTTCAGCAGATATAGACAGCATAAGTCACTACCCAAACTACATACTTTACAGTACAAAACTTCAATCATTCAATTATGCTATAATTATGATTAGATTATATGAACTTACTTACTCATCTGCTTACTTACTTGCTAACAGCCTACTAATGTGTACAACGTGTCCACTCTGGAGTGCCAGTGTACACATCTCTCCTCATTCGCTGCTGGCTTCCTGGTTGCTCCAAACCCCATAGACTTCTCCAAAGTTTCTGAATTCTTAACATTTTGGCGAAACCCCTATGGGGTCATAGCTGTGTGCATTATACTTGGTCTTTACATACCACTGGCCATCTGGGCAAGACGAGCTGACAAACAAAGGGAACTCGATGTGAGTTGAAATTATGATGCGTGAGACAGTTTCAAAATTTACTACAAATTTACAGCAAGTAATAATTCGTAAACAATTCATGAAAATACTAAATATTCATCAAGCACATGTACATGTAGAATGTTTCCATGTATTCTTTTCACATATTTGTTTTTCTAAATGAATCATGGACTATGATTTAGAGCTAAAGATTGCAAGCATGATAATTTTCATCCATTTATATTATTTCTATCACATGTGCTTGTTAAATCTAGAGGTCACCCATAGACGTAGCAGACAATGATCCCTTTGCCACGTACAAATATGTTGTTACTGTGGAAACAGGAAATCGCAGACATGCAGGAACATCTGCAAATCCGTGTGTTCTACTCATAGGTCAGTCATATCACACAATACTATTGAAGAATGCTGATTTCTTCTAGCATATATGAATTGTAAATCCATTTACTTTATTCACTTCAGCCATTGCTACATAATAGAATGAGAAGAATGATGTATTTATTTTTCATCTATAAATGCATACTTACAAAATAAATGAAGAATCGCCTCAAGTGAACAGACCACACCCTTGAACTGACAAAATTTTACTGTTTGATATTCATAAAAAAAGTTGAATGTTCCCTTCTTAATTCTTATTCATGTAGCTTTTATATTTTTGTTTAACGTTTTTATATTGGATTAAGATTTTATTAGAACTGTCATTTTGGCTACTCTGAATTGATATAGCTTGAGCTACCGGCTAATTCTTTAATTGCCATTAGGTACAGAAGGAAGATCAGAAAACCATTGCCTTCGGTCCTCAACTCACCCGACGTGCCAACAAGGAAAAGTCAACTTCTTTATCATACGCACACTTAAGTCATTGGGGGAAATTGAAGCGCTAACTCTTTGGCATGACAATACAGGGAAAAGGCCACCTTGGTGAGATTCACTTTGCAGTCAAATGCTCACCTACCCTTTATTCTGATTACTATATACCGGTCCTAAGCATCAAATCCTTCTAAACATGAGAACTTTTCAAATAGCAGAGAGCGTTGACTAATACTTCAATTTCTAATAATTCTTTAAAGTTTTAAGGGAGATTTTTAAGAGGTATTGAACTTCTTGCAGAATTCTGAAATTTGATCTAAAAGGTCTAAAAAGTAATAGCTTTGATATAGAAACAATATGGGTATTAACAGCTATCATCGTTATTCAATTGTCACACAAATGCCAGTGTTTGAGGTTCTTTTAGGTTTGTGAGCCAGTGCTTGGTTTGGGATCCTCAGACAGAAAAGAAATATACATTTTTGTGCAATTGCTGGCTGTCCAACACTAAAGGATGTGGAACAGAAGCAACATTTAGCGTTACTGATGATGAATCCAAGAGAAACATTAGCAACCTTCGGTACCTGGTATTTGGTAACACTACACAGTAAGTTTATTTTTAATATATTGCACTACCCTGGTAAATCCATTTACAATTCTACACTTTTAACATACGTTTTAGATTTGAAATTTCATTTGAGTAATAGGCCATTAGATGTTTTTTCTCTATGATTGACTCAAATCTAACTCCTAGTCAGATTGTTTTTCCCCGGATGTACCTGAGCGTGATCACGTTGTAACATCTTTGTTATAATTTAGCGTCTTTGTGTCTTCAGCAACATGCAAGAAGAACACCTGGTGATGTCCGTCCTTCGCTGCCCTGTGGAGAGCACTTTCACACTGTCCCAGCGTCTCGCCTGCTGTCTCTGTCTCATCTACTCCATTATGATCACCAACATTATGTTCTTTGGTATTGAGCCTCACCCCAGTGAGGGCCAGTTTAACTTTGGTATTTGGCGGTACTCAAAGACAGACTTTATCATCAGTAGGTCAATTCAATATTGGTTTGACTGTGTGAAATGTACATAATAAAGATCAAATATTTTATGCAAATTTTACCATTTTTGTCCATATTTCTTGAATTAATTATAATTGTCAAAGTGTATGTTGGATACATTTGTATGTGTATTACAGGCATCCAGACAGCAGTGATAATGGTACCAGCAACCATGATTGTCACCAAACTTTTCACATCTTGCAAAAGGCGATACCCTTTTACAATAATCAATGAACAGATGGTAGATCTAGACAGTAATGTTGATGATTCTGTGGAAGAATCTGTCTTTGTCAACTCCTTTAGTCAATTCTTCATGTTTAAGCCTAAACGCCTTCTTGAAGAAGATGATGACATCATACCAGGTATGATTGGATATGATGTAGCATCTCTCAAAGTCTATTTTACAATTTGCTGGGTAAATAAACATAACAGTACAAAACTCCTAACTGATCTTTTTAGTTCAAATGATTTTTTCTATTCCAGCAATTTCCTATGCTATGGCAAGGAGAAGATCTAGTAAAGGAGAAGTTTTTGAAAGACAGACAGATCTTGTAGCAGCAGCGCCTACTGAAACAGGTTATTTTGGGCAAAATGAGGTGACTTCACAATCTGCACATTCCATCGTAACATCTTTGCCTCTATTTGGCACCAAAGGGCGCAGTGGTCGAACTAATACATATGGTTCATCTCAGAACAGTGAGGAAAGCAGCATAAGCAAACGGCGTTCGTCAATAGGGAACTCATCATTAGGGAACTCATCTTCTGCAGTAGCTTCAGCATTATCATCACTCTCAGAATTGAGTATGGATGCTGGAGACCTTAAAAAGCGCAACTTTAAGCTTAACCGGGGAAGTGAGCATTCTGACAACGTTTTGATGGAGCAGGAGCAGAATTTGGAAGTCAATAAGGTGGAAATGGCAAAGGAAGAAGTGGAGGTTAAAGGTCCCCCGCTGCCATGGTGGTGCATCTATATTGCATGGATTTTAGTTTTTATAATCTCAGGTGTCTGTTCTTTCTTTACAATCCTCTATACATTTAACTTTGGAAAGGCAAAAAGTCTTAGTTGGCTGATCAGTCTTTTCACAACTGAGCTCCTTAACACATGTGTGTTTGAACCATTGGAGATAATTACTATTGCAGTGATAATGAGCTTCATATTTAAAAAATCCTACATTGAAGAA
Source organism: Streblospio benedicti (assembly GCA_019095985.1). Lineage (NCBI taxonomy): Eukaryota > Metazoa > Annelida > Polychaeta > Spionida > Spionidae > Streblospio > Streblospio benedicti. The sequence continues at coordinate 17,824,834 of CM032661.1, forward strand.
CTGGAAATGGAGGAAATCGTACCCTTTTACAGTAAGTATCAAATATGCATTGTCACATTTTACTTTGTGCACCTTGAACTACTTTTCTGCATTGTTCCATTTCTAAATATTGCATATATTATGTGTGTCAGATAATTCAGAAATAACCCCACATCACATAACACAGAATTGTTGTTATCTCAAGTTTAGCAAAAGAAAGAATTATATCCAATAGGCTATGTGTAATAAAAGCATAATATATTTCACTGTGCCTGTTGGGTGTTGCAGATATAGACTATACGAGCGGGCCATCACAGGGAAAGGGTGCAGCAGCAGGAGAGCTGACCGTGGCTGACCAGCAGGAGTTTAAACACAAGATGGCGAAGATGGCTGCCATCCGCCGCCAACAGCTCGAGGAAACACGCCGCCTCAGACTCTCTCTGTTCTCTTACACAGAATTAAGTGGCGGCATTGACCCCAGAGATCCCAGTGCACTTTCACTAGACAAATAGGCAGGAATATGGTAATAGGGAATGGGTGGATTATGGTGCTCATGATTGTGTAACGGTTTTTATTTCAGTAAATGAGTTGTTTTTTCTTTTAGTGAGCGGCTCCGGGCAGGAAGGAATTACATGATGGCCTATAAGGACAGTTTTTCTGTTACCTTGTAAGGCATCAACCTAAGTTATTTCATTACACTTGTTTATATGTGAACTGACTCATCATGCCATCAGAGATTCTCAGTTTTGTGTATGTGTTTTTCATAATCTGCTCTAGATGGTTTGCTTTATTCTGGTCTAGTCAAAGGTATTTATAGTTAGAGGTAGTGCGTAAGATGTATATCGGTATGTATACATGAACTGTGTTCTAAATCGTCTTCCTGTGTGCCTGATATTTGGGTGTGTTATTGCAAGTTTAGTATGTGCACAAATGAAATTTCATTATCAAGAAAATATCAAGTAGCGGTGTTCACATAGTCATGTTAAGTTTGGATGAGACTGTAGCTTTTGGTTGTTTGTGAGCAAAATAATCTTTAGTAAATGATTTTTAATGGTAATATAACATTGCCTATAATTATGTCTCCATGAATGATTTTTCTCCACAACCATGAAATCAGATATTTATGTAGGGATAAGCAATAAAACATCTCGATGATTATTTACACAGTCAAGTTGGCAGTCGCTTTAACTTTAATGCAAAGTAATGATCTTTATCGCCTATATTCTAGCGACACTGTGCTCTCTGAGCACATTTGATCTAGTTTAATATTTTTATATGTAAGCAAATTTAACAAACCTGTGATTAGAATATGTGTAGCATGCCAATTGATAACAGCACAAAAGGTGGTGGTTAAAATAGCACCTATATATTGTGACTATAAATAACCACATTTACACATTTACATTTAACTTTGTAACTATATTTATATGTTACTATTCATTTTGAGACAAATCCTTTATACATTTTGCTTTTTATAAGCCAAATATTTTCTTGATCAAGAAGGCTTCTTCAGGGCCAATGTCAGGTGACTCAGAATAAATACATATGCTGCACGTGAATCGTGTATATTATATTTAGTGTATCATCAGTATACACGACCTTGATAAATCGCAACACTATTGACAATTGATACAATTGATACTTTATTGAATGTGTTACATGAGTATTTTGAACAAATGTGTTACATGAGTATTTTGAACGTCACTTTAGCATCCGTTGATGCCATTGCTGGAGGTGGAACAGAACCAGGCTCTGTCAGCTCCCACCTTGGCGTACACAGAGGGATAGTTGGTGCCGATATATATAATCTACTGATCAACTCTAAATTTACATAATATCTATTTATATAAGCACGATGGTATCATCTCTGTGCCATTTGTGTTCTATGGTAGGCTGTCAGGGAGCTAAAAGGAAATTCCCTAAATATTAACTACTGTATGAATTCTTAGGGATGCGGACACACCCCAGGAGGTGACTCCATAGAGGGTGGAGCCCACGGTCAGGGGGCCACCAGAGTCACCCTAAAAATATGATTACGTATATCAAGAGTCTTATGTTTGATGAACATTTTATAGTTAGGCACTTGTATAAAGACATAGTGCAAGCTAATCGTATGGTCAATAGCCCATACTTTGTATATCATCTTGTTTTCTGTTTTGATATATGAATGTGACTTCCAACTCAATACACGTATGTGTGAGTGATGAACATGAGCACTCACGTTGCAGGATCCCTGGCTGCCGTTGTACACACAGATCATGAGGCTGCTCTGGAAGGAGATTCCCCAGCGGTCCCTGCACTCAGTGTCAGAAATGATGGGGATGCTGGGCACTCCCTGGAGGGCGGAGGGCAGGCTGCAGGAACCTAGGAGGAGTAATTTGTGACGTTTAAACCGTCTAAATGTCAAAAGATAAAGAACCAGGCTTTACGTGCTATTTTAACCACCACCTTTTGTGCTGTTATCAATTGGTACGCTACACATATTCTTATCACAGTTCTGTTGAATTTGTTTACAAATAAAAATATTAAACAAGATCAAATGTGCTCAAAGATAACAGTGTTGCTGGAAACTGGGCGATAAAGATAATTACTTTGCAATTAAAGCATTAAAGTCAGGGAAAGTCTCCTTTAATTTTTTTTGACGTTTGATTTGGCCTATATGTTCTTAATATTTTCACAACGTTGAACCAACATAGCTATTGATTGGATAGGTCAACGTTCTCGCTATGATGTGCTCTCTGGGCACTTTTAGTCTAATGTAATTGTGCTAAATTTCACGGTGATGTTTACTAGGCATGTATTTATAAGCAATTGTATCAAGTTTGAATGTTTTCTTTCAAACATCAAAGCTAATACAGACAATGTTGAAAATGGACCAAAAATGGTCTTGTGAAAAGCCCACTTTATTTAACAATGTGCCCAAAATCATATCATACCACATAGCTACCGGTAGTTGTGTAAAGTTTTGGTTCATTGGTAAATGATCTATCTTGTTCAGAGACAAATATACATACACAAATACAAACAAAACAAACAAAAGGCTTCAGCTGAAGCAACACAAAAATTAATAAGGACAGTTACAATTTATTTATGACTATTGCGTGGTTACAATATCAAACAGATAGCAACAGTAGAGGTCCAGGAACCTCACTTAGAATATTTATAGGCTTACCACATGTGCGTCCCCATCCAGTGATGGCACCATGGCCGCCGGGGTTGTTGCCGTTGGGAGCCAGAGTGGCGGGGCTGATGTTGGAGCCGGAGGGTGTGGTGGTGAGACGGACAACAGAGAAGTCATTGGGTGTGAAGCCAAGGCCCTGGTCATAGTTGGGGTGCTGAAAGGATGCAAATATAGATTACTAAATCTATTCATTAATATTTCGTATATAATATGCCTATCATATATCACATAAGGTGTCAAGAAATGCCACATCCCTAATCTAATATTTTTGCCATATTTCTCACATTCTTAATATGTTTGGCCTTTTTTCCACATCTCATTTCCTTTTAAACCCACCCCATATATATGATAGAATATGTGATGATACATGATTATCTTTTTTTATTATGTGTTAAGAGGTCTTGACTCGCGGATATTCTGGCTATTTTGTTTAGAAAACATAGTTTGAGAACTTTGAAAGAAATTTAAAAACATAATGCAAATATCTATCCAATTAAATACAGAAACAATGAAGACAAATAATGGAATGCTTGCTTCATAATATACTACTCACTCTGGTGACAGAGGCGATGTTGTAGACCGTGACTTGGGTCCTCGTGGAGCTTCCGAATCCGGCAGTGTAGGCGCTGAAAGGCAGACGATGGACTCTATATTCCAAATACCATATTGTAATGAGTATAGAAAAGGGAAGACATAACTGATCATTATATAGACAGTTGCCAAGAACGAATCGCCAAAGCTAGCTTAGAATGCAATGTCTATCGATGCGGCTGCGCTTTTGATTCAATATGAAATTCAACAAATGCATCGCCTATATGCAGATACAATCATGCGAATAATATGCAATCACCCGCAAATCTGTGAAGTAGATCGCAAATCAAATATATAATTCGCAAATAAATCTCACAACCGCGAATGGGGTACACTAATTCGCAACTTGTAGGCCTACTGTATATATTTTAGAATGCGATTTCAAATTTTAATGCATAATATAAGGCTACTTATACTGAATTTGTATATGCTTTGATTTTTAGCCAATCACAGTGGTTGCAATATCTGCGTGCTGTTAGTGCTGCTGAGTTGTAGTTTCCCATGTAAAATTTAGCAACCGACCACAACCCCTGACGAAGTCTAATTCTCAATCCCTATATTATGTATCAAACATTTTCAATTTGCATTTTATCAAAACGCGTACCTCAAACAGCCGATAATTTAAAGTCCAACTTATAAAATCTTACACCAATCCTAGCTACTTACGTGCTACCTCCGCAATGTCCAGCAGTGATGACCCACTGTCCGCTCATGAAGACGCAGCCACAGGAGTGAGAGCCCAGGCCTGTCCTGTAGGATCCCTGCCACGGGTAATCAGCGATGTTAACATTCTGGCCGTTGACAATGTAGTTGTCTTGGCTGATGGCCACAGCCACGGCAGGCAACAGAAGCAGCAGAAACATCTTGAACTGGAGACTTGATGTGTGCCAGATCTCAATTCTGGGGGTCTTATAAAGGCAGCAATACTTCCGATTTTATGTAAATGGATGATAATTGTATAAGTGATAAAAGGTTCTAGAAGTCGCGCTAAACTAGTGTGACTTATGCCCTTCTAGCTGTAATCAATCAATTAGCTTTGATGTAATTGAGGTGATATGAGCATGGTTGCTTATCATAAGAGGTTAGCGGAACCAAATGTGGTCAACACCTCAGGATTGATAAGATAATAGAAGTGTCCGAAATTGCAATTTTTTAGTGACATTTAAATTTGAGAAGACAAAATTTCAGTGCAAACTCTGTTTAATCTTACCAAGTTATTGTGACAATACAATGGACATTTATAGTTCTGGTATTTTCCTACGATAAAGTTAGATACTGTCCACTCCATTCAAGGAATAGCCGGACTTTTAAATGGCATACATCAGATGCGTATATGCAATGTAACGGAACTGTAACGTCGAGTTCACGTCCCACTTAGTACAGTCACCAATTATTACATTGTGGTAATTGCATTAAATATGCGCTATATACTATCATAAATAATGTACATTGTACTGCCTATAACATACATGTGTAACGACTTCTATCACTGGCAAAACGTATACTGTTCGTGAAAGACTTTATTTTGAAAATAGTTCATATGTTCATAGCAAAAGACACCCTAAAAGTGTGCATTTTAAATGTCCACATATTATTTTATTAATCTACAACCATGTGGGCTGCGAGTGGCATTATGGCTTTTCACAACGCACCCAGTGTACATTTGACGAGGTTCTTACGTACTAGTGTAGAATTTTACGAATTATACCTCATTCGGCAATCCTCGTATGTTTCCGCTACTGTCCGAAACATTGCGAGTAGTTCCGAGTGGGTTCAACCTCCAAATCGAGGCTCCTGTTGGAGGTTGGAGGTATAACCAAAGAGCATTACCTAAATTAAACTATCTCTGGTATAACCCACTCCAGCCTCCAACAGGGAATCATAACGTCCTCTTTCAGAGGAGTGGGTTATACCTCCAACCTCCAACAGGGAATCATAACGTCCTCTTTCTGCGAGACTGACTAATTGTTTTCCAAGGAGCCTCGATTTGGAGGTTGTTATACCTCCTCACCCACTCTCTACGAGAGGTCTTTTATTTGTGTGTTTTTTAACAATATTTTGTATTGTTATGTTTGATAATTCATTTTGATAGAATAAAGTAAAATGTAATAATATATATTTATTATCATGCTTCTTCAAACTTCAACATTCCTTTGGAAGCAAATGGTACTAGTACAGAAGTACCACATTTTCAAGACAAATATAGAAGAACCACCAATTTAAATTAAGCCTCTCGTAGAGAGTGCTCCTCACCTGTAACATTATTCTATATATATAAGGATGAGCAAAAAGTACGTAACTAAAGAATAAAAGTTGCGGGAAACACAGGGGGCGGGGTCAGTGATATTTACTTTTCAGTCTAAAACTCATTTATTCTGAGAATGTCATGTAACATAGATGTTAATAGCGCTTGACTATTTTTACAATGATAAGACATCAAACGTGAGTTTCTGAAAAAAAACACCTTCAAAATTACATTAGAATCAATAGGAAAATAGAGAGCTCAAGTAAACCAACTGATTCATAATCATATTGACACTGAACATTTTATAGATTAGAGCAATAATAAAGCATTGTTGCCTAATGACTATCAAAAGCAACATAACTATGCAGCTTAACCAAAATTCATTCCCCAGTGCACGTACGTGTGTAAGGGAGAGGGTTAACATTAGATGTCAAATGCTAAATAGATATGGTGAAAGTGGGTAATTTTCCCAAGTATGTTTTATTTGACGTGGTTTTAGAAAAGAAAAGAAAAAAGTTGTAACACAAATTCATTTTGCTGTTGATAAATTCATTTATTCATGATTGAAACTCTACTACGACTTTCATCGGTTACAGTTTATATGTATGGACACATTTATATACCTATATGGTATGATTTTTAATACACCGCTTTACCTAGTTCTGGCCACAAATATAATTCAAACTTGCCTACTCCATCACATCCAATGTATATTTGTAACAACAATTATATCAGGCTTTGTAGGTCTCAGATTTCAGTAAGTTGCACTGGACTAGGTATTAAGTTGTCTGTTACACACACCTTGTAGGGCTTGGTCTTCATATTTTACAATGGCCACTATAAGATTAGGGAGCCTGTACTGGTTTCCTCATAGATGCTGGTCGGATAGCATGTAGGATTGATAACCTATTCCCTGTGGAAATATGCTCTCTTCATCAGTGGTCTTACCGATGTGAGCCAATGGCAAACCTCCCTCACGGTAGTTCCTGTGCTTTGAGGCAGCGCAACGGAAGTTGGTAGTAGTGTAAGGTCCTCCCCACGTGGAGCCCGCTTGTGAAATCTAGGGTTGCACACCACCCCGGCAGTTGGCTTTCTACATACCTTTGGTCTAGAGATTAAGGTGCTCTCCCTCAATAGTAGAACACAACGATGAGCGAGTTAGGTGCTAAACAACCCGGATTGATTAATTGGGATTGCAATCTATGTCTGCGACAGTTTTCTCTATGGCGGTGGTGTTCGCACGACTAAACAGCGCGAGGCAATTGCCTCTTTATTCACACATTAATCAAGTATCGACATATTCTAAATTACTTTTTGTTAATCTGTATAGAACTCCATAAACATGTAAATTATATTGTGCACGTATGTACATGTACATATCATGTTATGAGTAGGTCAACTATACGCATCCATTTATAAAACTGTACCAAACATTGAAGAACACTTTGTGCACCTTTAGGGACGATGTACATATTGGCATAGGTGATAGTACATGTACATGACGTAGGTTTAATGCCATAGTGTGTCACTGCATGACATCGACGGATATGGCTAGTTTGGAAGTATATCTGGCCAGGTGAAGTTACATAGATAGAAGATTGTTCACCGAAATACAATTACTAGTATCCAGCTACTGACAATCTGTTGGTATTATAAAAAAGGTAAATCATTATTATGATAAGTGCCATTATACATTGCAAAAATATAAGCCATTTGTCCTGTACTTTAAAGCAATTGTGTCTGCTCTCTATATCAACTACACTCTCTAAACATGTAGTTTTGATGTAGTCCTTATTGTTGGTAAGAATTTGCTTTGGGCCATACCATGTTATTTATACACGTATTTCTTTCCAGAAACACCCTTATAGCAACTGTGGACCGTTCAAATTTAAAATATTTTGACACCGTACAATGGTGTGTTAAACCTGATACTATTTACAATAAAATAATGATTTACAACAAACTGACACTTTTAAAGCGGTGTATCACTTTTACATAAATGTCTCAACTGCCTCCGTTTAACCAAATACTTCAAAGTATTTTGCTTGATTTATCATATGAAAAAAATATAACATAATTAGTTTAAAACATGAAGACTACACAGCATCTGGTGCCATACAATTCTACATTATAATTGAATTATTTTTATAGTGTTTTATCTATTTTTTTCATTCTATCAAACCCTTACCCCCACCCCTAAAATGCTATTGGTAAAGACACAGACGCAATGGATATAGACATGTCTGAGAATTAGGGTCACTACGGACCCGGGAGATGAATAGTGTCCCTAATTCACATATATTTCTTTGTGAAATCCTCCCGTATGGTAAGATACGCTAGTCTTGGTGACTATAGCACCGCCAACCCTTTTAGTCGGTGTGGATATCACTGTCACAAACTGTAGAAAATCTAGCCAATAGCCGTATCTAATTCGGAATTGCTATGCATCCATTGTATCAAAGGTTGGCAAAGTATGCCCAATCAGTTAACTTATAGGTCTCTTGAAACATATCTGAAACAGTTCTCCATATAATCACTGAAACAGCAGCCGACATCCCTAATCAAAGGCATCCATATACATGTATGGCCCAAATAAGATGCCATTGTAGGCTGCATACCATGCCTCTCAAAGTATACTTTTTATATTTGGAACCTGTTTCCACATGATTATTGTAGGTCTCATCATACAGTATTCAAATTCAACATCAGTGTACAATCTTGGCCCCAAGTTACATGGAAACTGGTAAACACCCCAAAGCCCTAAGTAAATATTCTAAGGGGGCACCAACTTTCCCTTTTAATTTCTTACGCGAGTCACAGCAAAGGTCACGACATGCGACAACATGTGACTCACGGCAAAAGGCCCCACTATGAATCACAGCCGGGGGCCTCACTAAACCTCAATCGGGCACCGCATCGAAGTCGTCTGGCTGCGAGTCTCGACACTGCTCGCACAACAACATTCCACGCGAGTGTCACCTTTTCGTAGATTCCATAATTTGAATTTATTCAGTTTATCAGTTATACTGTAGGAGAACCGCTTATCGTCATAATGCACCCGGAACATTTTGAGGGCCGGAAACCCTGGGTGAAGCGTCTTCTCTTGAATTTGCAGCAATTACAGTTCTTTGGGCTATTAACAGCAAAATATACAAATATTTTCTTTTCACACTGTGATATTTTCTCATTGCGCTGTAGTAATAAATATATATACATTCCAAAGTTAATCAGGACAAAATAACCATATTCTATTTACAATTGCATTTGCCAATTTAATATCAAAATCACTTGTTTCTAATTCGCAACTCTTCAACAGGCTTCAAACAGGCTCCTTCATAAAGCCCGTGACTTTCAATTATCAAACATAAATACACACACAAAATATCCAACTATATTCCACTGCACAGTATGTATACATGTATGTAACACTAAAATGGCTGTCTGTATTCGCACATGTAGGCCTACTTCAAATTGGTCGCATTCTGAATATGCATGATGGGCATTTTTGTATCAGTTTAATATAGCAGACGACTTAGTAAAGACATCATACTGAACAACAAAATGGCTTCGCTCCAGATTAATTAATTAACTAATTAACTAATTTGCACATGCCAAAATGCATCTTCACGTGCACACGCGTGTGCAAACCAAGGAAAGGACACCAACCGTAGGCATGAAGAATAAATCTCCATCTGACCTTTTCTATGGTGTACGTGAAACGAATTTGAGACAAAAGTTCCAAGTGATGCCATAAAGGTACTGGTCTGTGCAACATATGCATAAGTACGTGCTTGGTGCGATAAGTTTCCCCCCTCAATTTGATGCTCAATCAGCTGCGAATATTTCCATTGTGAGCTGAGATTATCTCCACGCCCAACTTTCCTGGCATTGGTGCTGCCTCTGCCTCTGCTTCTGCTGCTCCTGCTGCGGCGGAGGCGGCGGCAGTGGCTTTTGCTGCTGCTGCTCCTGCTGCTCCTGCTGCTCCTGCTCCTGCTGCTCCTGCTGCTGCTCCTGCTGCTAGAAGTCCTGGCGTCAACTGGTGAAGCTCAGATCCCCAGATGTGAGCGATGACACCCATGAGTTGCCTGTAAAATACACACATCAACGACTGATCAATAGGACCTACGTTTTATTCATTTTTTTTAATTCTCCCTCTGTCAATGAATAAATGCATAAATGTTACAGTTCATAGTGACATCCTGCGTACATTTGTTATGGAAAATATGATAGAAATATGTGTTATTTGTAGATATATTGGCACATAGTGCATGGTATTTGTAACGGCAATGAGGAAGCAAATTCTGATCACGTAAGATACCTTGCTCAAAGAACCAGAACTTATTATTAGTGGTCTCTTTTTGTTTTTTTTTACAGAGGACCTGTTTTTAAGAACTTAAATTTGGTAGTACACTGTACAATGAAAATTTGCATGATTTATATGTTTATGATTTAGTGCAATAGAACGCTGGACAATGTATTGAGATCTAGAGCTTGTGTTTACGACATTCTTACTACATTACACCAACAACTTCATATGTTTCTATAATGGTACTGAAAATGAATAACAGCATGATAAACGTTGGACTCGCTATATCCAGTTGTAAACTTCGTAACCCAAATTCGTAGGAATCAAATGAGTTTAGAATTGGAATACTATAAAACAAAGTTTATTTGCCTTACGCTGTCCTTGAACACGATTCCTGCCTATTTGAGCTAAACGGGTCCACCCAGAAGTCCACCCGACTATTAGTACATGCTTTAAGAACACAAAGTACAGCAAACGACCAGACGTGTATGATGTACAAAAACTACTACGATTACTACGTACATGAACTGAAATTGGATGGTGATAACAATACAGTGAACAAAACACCAACACAACGACCTCGTGCCATTTATCCCCCGTGTCGGAGAGCGCGGTTGTACCGTAGTCAGCCGGCCGATACGAGCGACTGGCGTGCGCCGGCGCTCTCTCATCTCCACGAGTAATCACCACGTGCGCGGAAAGTAACGAGCGCGTAATGGCAGCGTGCGCACGCCAGTCTCTCATTAGCCGCTTCTTGCGCAGGCAAAGACGGGGAAATGTCGTATGGAACAGATCTATTTGGATCGCTCAATTGTTTCTTTTGGCTGGAAGGGGAAGAGTTGCTCGTGTTTTATCACTGATAGCAATCTGCCTTTTTGTCCAATGATATGAATATTGTTTTGGTGCGCGATTCGTGTGTTTATTGTAGTAATGTCTCGGCTACTTTCGATTGGATTAACCCTTATTTTGCAATATGATATATTGAGAGAAGGAAAAAAAACTCGTTGAACTTCATATATACTAGTAGTTCGGAACAACATTTCTTTTACATAATATATAAAGTAAAACTTCAAACATTGTACGAACACCCATGTTGCTCGCCTTGTATTGATAACAACTAATCTATACATGTGTCTATCCACATATTGTCGTGGGGTGATTAATACGATGAAACCATTTCAAAAGACAATTCAAACTGACAGCAATTATTAGCCGACATCACAACTTGAAGCCTGCCAATTACCGGAGTGTAGTATCCTAATCGCTGATCCCATCAATGTCGCCGATCGACATAATGACGCTAATCGCCTACTTCGGGACTTCTCTGTATTTTCCGTCAATGCCGCAACTTCAACCCGCCGGATACCTTAAAAATTTACGACGATGCGCAGTTAAAACAAATCGCTTTGCTACAACGTGTAATGTAGCGAGAATTCGCCCGTAATAGGACTCATAGAGATAGATAGGCATTACTCAACCGAGCGGCTGTTAACCGTCCGTTAGAGGAGTAGTACACTGATCGCCGACGGTCGCTTCTTTTCGCCGAGCATAAATATCGTTATTACCGTGTCACAGCGAGGTCAAAAATGATGGTCAACAACCGTTATTAGCGCGGCGCTCGTCGCGCGATTAGCTCCAATTTCACGTTGGCGTCGTCGTCTTTGTCGGATCCGTGGAGCACTTAATAGCAGCTATTGTTGGTGCTTTAACTAGCGACGCAAATTGATTGTCAGAGAGCAGCCGTTTTATTGGTATTGTTACAAATCATCACCGGCAATGTAAGAGGGATAGGGCAATCATCTAGTCATAGACATTTTACGTTTCTATGAAAACTGTATAGTTATGCCAGCCATTAATGAAGGACAATGCTACAATTGTTCTGTCTTGCTGTGAATTAATATAGGCCTAAGTGGAACGTCCATTAAAGACCATCTCTTTATGGAGACCATCTTTTATTGGAAGATCATTCCTCGAAGTCACAAAACTTAATAAAGAAACACCATCCATGGGTAAGGCTAAAAACCCGGAACTTGTGAAAATTTTAATTAACTTAATTTTTCAACACTGAGAGGGATGCTGTGGGCTGAAAATCATACCGTAATTGATTCGTTTTATACCCCCCTCCCCCCAGGCCAAAATAAATGATAGCCTTCCAATCACCCTACATCTTTATTGGAGCCAGTTCTCCGGGCTGTCTCAATAGAGATGTTCTACTGTATCACAAAATGCACTTGTCCTGAATCGCTCTCACAAAACATCTCTGATCATCAAAGAAACACCCCCTCCCCTTCCACAAATCACAATTTCACCCCGGGGCTATCGCACGCGCCCCAGGCTACCCCCTCCCGCCGCCGAGCGAAGATTAAACCCACACGCCCGAGGGTGCGAGCTTTGTCCACGGCGGATAGAGCCGTCAGACACGAGCCCTTGTCACCTCCGCATTAAAGGGCCAATTGATTTGCTGGCTGCTGTATTTGGATAACGGTAACATTAGTGTGTGGCCGCAGGACGAGTCGACATAACAGCACAATTATTGTACTAATTAATTCTTATACTTTGGCAATTTAGCAAATTTTCTTTTAGAGGTCTAGTGAAATTGTTTAAGTAGGGGTGTAGATGAAAGCGGCGCTAATTTTTGTAAAAACGAGTTTATATGGGTTTCATAAGCGCAGACTCATTGTCAGGTATAATATTGCATTGCCTTCGTAATTAACCAGCAAACACTCCAATTAACATGATTCTTTTTCGCAGTGTTGTGTTATTGAATTCGTGGCATGATTATTTTGCTGATAGGGGATTAAACGGTTATCGTTTGCTTTCCATATCATTGTCAACAGTGCGTGATTTGTTACGATTTATTCTGGGCTTTTTTCCTGACTTACTTTTGAATTAGCCTAACCTAGATTTAAATGTTAATTGACCTTTACTCTATTCCACTGCACAAGTTCCTTTCCCACTGAACACTAAAGCTGCGCACCAGGATTTAAGGTTGGTACCCATACAGTGCAATAGACTCATATGTGTAACCAACGCCGATGGAGAAAGCAAAGAATCTGACGATTGATTTCAATCCGAACAATGATCGTCATCATCATCTCGTCAACGATACCTTGAGTACGTCGCGTGACGTGCACTTGACTTCCGGGTCCCGGCCTCTGACTTCCGGTTCGCTGCCGGCAGAGCGGCGTTATTAGCATTGTCACCCCCGGGCGCTGGCTCCACCCCATCCCCTCCACCCCAGCATTAGTGCCTACGTGGTCCTGCCTTCTCAGACCGCACGATAATTGACGCACAGAACCAATTATATAGAGAAAGACACTGGTAAAAAACATGAAATGCATTGGAAGTTTGTGACAACACATGCAGCGTTTACATTTGCATTTTCTGAAGTTTAATTTTCATGAGTGTTTGATCAAAAATTGCACTCAGTGTACATCTTAAATGTTAACTCCTGAAGAGTACCATTCAGGTGTGTCGTTTGTGATAGTATTTGGATACCCTGTATCGAGTTTCAAAACCCGTATTCTAATGTGTGACATAAAAGTAGTAAGTATGCGCACAGCTGTCATAGTTATTATGTACAATTATTCACAGCTATTGATGGAAGACTCCCCGTGTCGAAAAGAAAGCACAACAAAGCATCCGAGCACAATGGTGCGTGTTCAGCTTTGTTCTATTCCATGTTCCATTGTCATTGGCTTAATTTGACCAGGAAGTTACAATAAGGTCGAGACAATTTGCAGGTCAAGTACAAGGTCAATCTGTAGGTCATGAAAAGGTTGCCGAGTTCAGCTGTGTTTATGAAGGCGTAGCCGTTTTTATCATCCTCTTTTCCATGACCATATTAATGATGGGCGATGTTTTATCTTCCTTTAAAGGCCGTTTAAGTTGTATTATCAGAACGATATAAATTAATCATCCCGAAGCAGCAGACATCACACTTATCATCAAATCATCATCATCATCATATCCCGTCCATGCCAATAATGTTTATCAAAGGAACAACATTGATGGAATCTAAATAGAACGTCGAAGGGAAATGTATAATTCAAACTAAATAACAGAAAGGAAAGGGATAGACAATACAACAGGGTATAAACTGTAATATAAACTACTCTAAAAGGCACCATCGGGACAGTCCCCATCCACGGAGCATGCTGTTTGTGTGATTTACCATTACATGAGTCAGGGGTGGAGTTCATGGTGTGAGGAGGCGAGATGTCGTTGTTGTTATTGTTGAGGCCCGCGGTCATCATGTGCTGACCGCCGTTGATACCCGGGGACATGAGGCCTCCGCTGCCGCCTCCGCCCCCGCTGCGTCCGTTCTGGTGAGCCTGCTGGTGCTTCTTCTGGCGGGCGCGGGAGTTCTGGAACCACACCTGTGGCAAGAGGGAAAACAACAACTGCGTGAGATACGTGGAATATTGGACAACACATATAGTTTGGAAATTCTTTACCAGCACTAGAGACTAAATAATGAAGACTGGACAGCAGAACCCTGAATGATTGTAGAAAGCTCTTTAGAAAGTGGCTTGAAAAAACTTCTAGAACTTTTCTAGGCTATTCTAAAGATATCCAATTGATATGCAAGTAACATAAAGATAATAGCTTTTACAGATAAATGTGATTAGCTAATAATATAAATCCGTTTAGTACTAGCACATGCTTCCGCAGAAAATACATTCCCATCTTTGTAAATGTCTAATTGTCTATTAAAAATACACACACTCGTGTTAACCACCGTTTACACAAGATCATTGACACGGTAGAGATTCGCACCTGTGTGACTCGCTTGGTGAGTCCGGTGATGGAGGCGATCCGCTCCAGATCCTGGCCGTCCGGGTTGGAGTCAAGCTGGAAGTTTGCCTGGAGCACCTGGATCTGCTCATCCGTGAACGTGGTGCGCACCCGCTTGGTCTTGGGCTTGGCCGACGAGGAGTCTGAGTCTAGATGGAAGACAAGTAACATAGGGAACCGTTAACATTTTCAATGGTACAGTAGAGCCCTTCGACGTGGACATGTCTCCTTTAATGACACCTTTCTTATTTGAACACCCTTCACTTGCCTTTCACGTTTTATGGTGATAGGCCTGCTTTCACTTTTGGGAGGGTGTGCACATTTATTAGACAGGTCACCTGGTGACACGGTATGTCAAATTGAACGGTTCTCTTTTACACGTTTGTTGCTCAACGTGTGACTGTACGAATGAAATGGTGACAGTTGGCTGATGAGGACAACGACTGTCTTGAGTATTATCGCCGTCTTTCACAAATGACCTCCCCTATGTAATTGTGATGAAATAGTAGCATTTGAATGTCGAATGTGTCCCAGTCGTGTTAAATTTAAAGGTCGGCTTAAGTATTTTATTTGCTCTATAAAATACACCTTTTAATCTCCAAGACCTAGATGAAAACATTATGTGTTATGTACCACGCAAGATGTCAACATTCGCATTGCTTATAATAGAAACACCCCTATTAAACCACTCGTGTAAAGAGACCACCTCTATAATAAGACCATTTCCAGGGGTCTCAAACCTTCACAAGGAGCCCACAGACCGACGGAGAACACCGATATGTTCACTGTGTCGACGCGAGGCGAGTAACGCGCCTTCAGCGCATCATTTCAGTATTTCAACATGGCGGAAGGCACTCGCATAAATTTTTCTTTCACTAATTTTTATCAACTTTGATAGTAGTATCGATCTTTTACACATGACTATATATTCTTAAGTAGATACACTACATCTGGGTGCATTTATTACATGATTTATAGCTGGATTGCTTTGTTTTAAGAGTTTCTCTTTTTGCCACTGATACGAGTAACGGGAATCAGCTGTCAGTAGGCGAGGAGGGTAACGCGATTTTTTGAGGCGGGTAACGCTGCTTTGTGTAACAACTGTGACATCGTCTATACCTACCAACACAACATATACAAGCAATGAAAATCAATTAATTATAATGTGCGTTGTCGAATTCTTAATTAATTTATTTCATACATGAGGATTGTCACGGTGTTGTTCCACATTGTCCATAAAAGTGGTCACTTCCACATATTGTACTATAACTTTTAAACAAACCAACATATCTCATATATATCTTAAGAATTGCTTATCTCCAGTGTATAACGTAATGTTAAATTTACACCAATCATTATGTACACAATAAAACATGGAAATGTTGGTTCAACATAAATTCTATTTGTTTCTACACCCCAGGGTTTCTACACAGTGTGTTAGAAACCAATATTATATGAAACGTAGTTGTGGATGTTAAGTAGAATATTCATTGAATCATTGTAAAAATGAATTAAAATTGTTCCCTCTGATTATTGTCTTGCTGCCTCACAAAACACAGTAGTAAAAGTTAAACCTATCATTATTCACTCATTTTAAATATTAATTGTCTCAGAACATTAACGTTTATTACTATATTTTCTATCAATTTTTGGAGTTTTACCCTCTTCATTAAGAGGTAGAGTATACACGTTATGCGCATCACTTACGAGAGTTACTCGCATCGGGCTGAAAAATAGGAGTGCCCATACAGCTAAATTAAACTATATATCACACACACAATTACGTTGGAACATAGTCTGTACACTTAAAGTGATATCCAAACACAATACAGTAATGTCAACGCATTTATGTTGGTCAAACATACTGTCCGCCATTTTGAAATACTGAAATGATGCGCTGAATGCGTGTTACTCGCCTCGCGTCGACACAGTGATATTGAGACAATTTAAGGCCACTCCCTTGGGTGGTCTTGAAAAAATGTTCTGCTGGATTTGATTAAACATACCACACAAGAAAAACAAATGCCGGGAACACACAAAATGAACTTTAGCTCAATTCTAGACACCCAATTGCATCAAGGCCCACTCCGTGTATAACCCCAAAAAACCCGTTCAGCGTCAGATGCGTGTATGACATGGCGAAGATGCACAAGGATCAATGGCTAATGAGCCCCTATCGTCAAGGCAACGCATGAAAGGGCCGGGGAATATCAGAACAAGCAGCTGACATAAAATCATCTTCTTTCATGTTGCTTGTATTCGTATGGCTGTGCCACTATTTCATCTCACACAAAATGCTGTATCAAATGAAATAAATTTCATGTTACGTACGAAGTGATTCGTTTTGTGGCGCTTGGTGTATTGTGAAGACGTTTTTGCCTTGTATTGAGATCACATACCATATATATCCTCTGACTTTCGCTAAAAGTGAACTACACGTGACTGCATTTCATTGAGAACTGTTTGACATGATATTGTAAGTTAGTTCATCTAGAACCCTAATTAATAGTATCTTGTTTATACAGCTCTTCTTTTGTGTGGAATGTAATATGCGTTGAGTTGAATAAGCTGCTTGATTTTACATGGTGACCATGTTATGCATAGCAAATATCATTAGAATGTCCCCTAACATTTAACGTAATCATGTCCTAGGATTCCACAAAACTCGATTCTTTTGAGCAAGAAGGCAATATAAATTCAAATCTAATTACCCAGGCTCTATATCACGCGTGCTTTTTGCACGAAAAGCACATTTTCTTCAAAAGCAAAGCTCTCCATTACTATGCAAATCCCATCAGAAGTTGCCAGGCAATTCCAGCTACTCGAATAAATATCGCGCTGGACTTAACAGACATAGAAGGGAGCTAGTTTAATACAATAACCATCAGCAAAAATGATCGCTCTTGAAGAAGAACATCTGATTTCTGATCACAAACAAGCACCTAACGAGGTGAACAAGACCTTTCTATGCGCTTTACGTAACTACGCACGTGGCAAACAAATATGGCGCCCGCGGCGAGAATGTCGGGAATTGCCGAAGATGGCCGAAAATTCTCGCGTGAAATGAGGCGAGAAATCCGAAGGATCTTCTGAAGGGGACTTCATAGTCCGGATATGGCCTGAGGGATTCAGTAGACTAGAGTGAAGAGGAAGCAGGAGACGTCTTTGTTATGAGGACAAGTGGGTTTTGGTCCTCATGAATATGTCCAGTATGAGGTTTAAAAGTTTCTGTTACGCATGTGTCTGCAATATCGAGGCAATTGTGCTATTTATGGGAGCGAACGAGGTCTACCGTGTTTGGGTCAAATAATGGCTTAATTTAAACCAGACAAAGGTAATATTACAAAGACACAAATGGAATATCAAACTATAATTCATAATACAATGTCCAGAGCGGTTGCTCAATTACCCAGAATAACACAAACCCTCCCAACTGACCACTTACTGACCACCTAACAAGACCACGACCTTTGTCCGGCGCTCGTATTGATTATTGCCTGTCATAGTAATGCTTGGGGCTACTTGATAATGACAAGAAGCTGTAAATTTATGGACGATATTGCGGTGTCTTCAAGATATCTGCCGTTTATCAACTGTGATTTTGGTTTGAAATTGAAACAGGGCGCTAAAGCTGATTTGCTTTAACCCAGCTCACAAGTGGGAGGGGGTGATTTCTGGTTTATTCATTTGATCTTCAGCTTACTCAAATGTATTTATGTGTGCAACACATACCCCCGTGTGACCGTCACTGCAGAGTGGGATACCAAAACCTATGCGGACCTATTAAATGTAGGCCTATTCTTGATATTTCATTTGTGTGGCAATATAATCAAGATGAACCATTTTGAGCCTCGCCAGTACATGTCGGAATTGAGTAATATCCACAAGCAATTGACTTCTGGTAACCCAATAACCCGCTAATACAATCATATCCAATCACGGCAATAAAATAACTGCGGCCCCCATCAATACTCATCTCACTGGGGTGCCCTCACAAGAGACAACTCTCGTAGATTATGACTGCCACATCTGTCATTTCCGTGGAGGTCAAATGTTATTCTTAAGTACTCGATATGTCGCACTAGGGTTACAGACTGATAAAGTGCCATACATGCTGTTACACCAATGAATTCTGTAATAATCGAAAAGAGAAATTACACACTGAACAACTCATTTGAAACATTTGATGAATATCATTAATATATAGTGAATTGAACAAAAATAAGTTCACGTCGCCTTTTTCTAAATAATTCAATACATGTATCTCATTCAAGATATATATATATAAGTAATCTTAACACGGACTGAGTATCGGTAACGTTAACGGTGCATCTTCGCGTGGAATAGCCCCAACTTTTTCCAATTCATTAAGTTGCATTTACATAACCACTTGACCCCAGATTAATAAAACCTCCCCAAACGATGCCCCATATAGCAAATTTCTGTCACACTCTCCCCTCATTAGTGGAAAGACGCCTGGCAAATGTTAAAAGTCATGTGACCGTAAATTTTCCGTCTGCTGTGTGCAGGAAGACGCTAACCTTATTACTCCCCACTCCTTCCGCAGAATAATGAACACCCCCAGGGGTGGGAGGGGGTTGTCTAGGAAATCAAGAGTGCCACGGTCTTCTGTGGTGTGAACGATTTTTTTTCATGCCTCATACTATACCACATGGCCACTAGCATGTATATGCACCATATGCATTTAATTTAAAGAATAGAATATTTTCTTGTATAAATTTAGCACACACATGTGTCCTACAAACAAAAATATTGCATCATAACCCTCTGCTCATCTGTGTTACACGTTCATCAAGCGAGAGAGACAACAATATAGAATCAATAAAGCTCCGTCTTCCAATGCATTGACGACACAAAAATGCATTATATTGTATATAAAATCAAAAGCTATAGCATACATTCCGTCGTTGGGGAAGGAGTGAGCTGCGCTGTTGGTCACACGGAAGTGGCAGGGGGCCGGACCGGGGCGGGGCTCGCCAATTGCCCGGGAGATGGAGGGCTTGGCTGCTCAGTAGGTTAGAGGGCATTGTAATTAATATTTGAATATTGTGCTTTGCATTGTTTCCAGATATTATCATTTTGCAAGGCACTGTTTGAATCAAAGTCGTGTGTGTTAGTTGATCTATATGCTCCGGTTGCAGTTTATCAGTGTTGAATAGTGGTATATATTATTCAATCGATCATTGAATGCAATTTTGCCAATTATCATTGCACTTGGTATTATTATATTTGATAACAGTGGACACTTGCATACGCGGCTTCATGTGCAAACGGATCTATAGCTAGGATAATCCGAAACTATCCAGAAATGATTTGCAAAATGAAATGAAATAATCTAGGCAGAATTATCATCTGGCAAAGAAGAAAAATTGAAAGGCTCGTACCAAGAATTAATAGTTCAATAAAGTGTCAGTAGAAAAGACAGAAACAATTTTCTGTCATCAGATAAAAAAGCGGGAAAGTGAAATCCAAACGACAGTTGATGCGTCATCAGATAAACAAGATGGCCGCTGCCGATGACCCGGATGTCATTCATGTAAATCTCACCACAGACGCAAGGGTCACCAAACATAGCTATGCCAATCTGGTTGAATATATTTGATTAATTTGTTATGACACAGATTTCTGTGAGTATTTATTTTTCTTGTAAAGATTACATTTTTATTAAATGTACGTTTGCTAGACCTACTATCAAATAATATTCGTTTATTATACTAAATGTGACAGATACGTGTATTTTATACAATCACATCAGCCAATATCTGATATGGACCACCCAGACGGCCATTTTGTCAACCATCTTGGTATCGAAAACTCATCTTTTATCACGTGACCATCACATGAAATGTCAAAGTGGCGACCATTTTTCACTTGCCAATTACAGAATCCAGGAAAGTGTTTTGGAAACGCCACTTTAACTTGATAGATTTGTGGAAGCCAATTGTTGTCTGGGTTAATCTGTCTTTTAGGATTGCTAAATGTGATAAATGGTTTAAACGGCGATTTGAAGAATAGATGGTACCATCAAATATGAAGTTGATATAAATGAAATATGTATCAATGTAAGCTTTGTTTCAATTTTAAAATTATCTCTGCGAGAACTATGATAATGCATATACGTGTACTGTGTATGTGTTACAATAATGTATACATGTGTAATGGTAGCGCATAATTATAGCACTAAATACAATATGCCACGCGAAAAGAACGCACATGCACGCACGCACGCACACACACACGCGCGCGCACACACACACATTTATAAAGATAATAAACATATATCTAGTTCGCTGTATCTCACTAATCGTAACCTCTCTATCATCATATATGAAGATCGTATCAAGGCAAATGGCCATCAAGTTGACCTGAGACAGGGTTATAATAACAGCGGGCACATTATGGGCATAGGCCTCTGATATTAACGATTATCTTTTGGCCTATATTGCGGTGGTTTAACATAAAACTCATACATACATAACATAGACCTTGTCTGTGCGATGGGGTCATGCTTGGTGCATGCTAGTCCGTATTGTGTCACATACATTTAAAGATAGGCCACGGGTGTCAAAGCATTGTCTTTTAAGTTACTATTAGCGCGAGTACAATAGAAATGCGGATCTATTGCTCATATCAGTAAATTGAATATGGAAATGTCACAGTAGCAATGTACAAATTTAACAATAAATGTACACATGCTTGACAATCTCTACAATTCTAACATTCTATACAAGTTTATATAAATGGCGAATACACGTTCGTAATTAGCATGTAATGCATTGGCTCATAACTGATTTACTTACCGCTACTGGGCCCTCCTTCTATAACTTCAATGTAATGGGTTTTGCACAAAACACGTGAGTCCTGAAAAATGAACGTGCATAATTATTAATTAGTAATTAATCAGTGCTAATCAACGGAACATGCAACGCACAGTTGTATGAATATTAATCCTTGCTCTATAAATATGGGGAAACATCTGTAACTAAAAAGAACGCGAAGGTGTTAATAACTACATGAATGAGATTTTACAATTACAAAAATTAGCAAAAATAACAAAATTAGGCATCCATTGTGAATAAACAATAACAGGCCCTCGCTAAAACTGACTTCGCCAGACCTAAAATCGCATACGATGCTACAGCTGTAGAGCCAGTGCGGGTGGTAGGGAAACAACAAGGAATTTGCTGAAGTGGTTTTGCAATAAATCAAGGCATCTGGCAAAGAAGCCATGAAGAATTTAAGATTCCTTTTCTTTCCTAGTTTCTGTAGTTCTTTTCCACTTTGTTTTGCATTTATTTTGTTTTTGTTTATCAATGTGTTGCTGCAGTTGTCATCCGTGCATTTGAATAGGATTATTCTTGGTGTGTTATTGTTTTGGTTATTTTATGTTTTGCAGGGGGAAAACTTAAATATAAGTGGCAGCTACACATGTTGGTGGTGGATGCGCCATTCCGGCGTATTGCTTCATCATTTTGTCCAGGTCCGGGACCAGGAAAATTGCGAATGACGTGGGCCATTGTGGGAGCACGTGCATTTCACTTGCATCTTTATACCCCCACCCACATACAACAACACCCACCACGCACACCCACATCCACCTCCATCAACCCAACCTTCCCCATCCCCTCCACCCACCACATCACCACCACCCCACTCAAACAAACAAGCAAACAAACAAACATATACAAGAATGCCACAAACAAAACAAAAATAACTAATCAAACCCCGCAATTCCCAAGATACCCTGCATCTACCACTGCAAGACACATAGGCAGATCCAGGTTTTCAGAAGGGGGAGGGCACCCTGGATCGAGACTATGTAGACAAGAGCATTACCTGCAGCGCGAACTCCTCGCCGGTGGACAGCTGCCGCTTGCACGCGTCGCACGAGAAGCACGCCAGGTGGAAAACGCTTTCGCGCGCTCGCCGCACCCAGTCGGACGCCGAGATGGGCCGCGAGCACTTGGCGCACTGCGTGCTGAACGTCCTGCGGGCATGAGGGAGGGGCGGTCAGATGGGGGGGGGGGGTACATGTACAGCAGAAATGATAACTTCTAATTCAACACAGCTCTGTATAAGAGTATTATTTCTCACGGACCCGATCAATTGTATTTTTAGAGATTGGTGATAAATTTTGAAATGTAGATGTGTAAATGTGGTGGTTTATGATCATGTTCCTAGTGTTGCTCTCACGACAGTTTATTTTACACCAAGTCATTGACACACTTATTGTCATCAATTGATCAATTCTCACATTCTTGCACCGGCAGCCCATTCAGCCACAAAGCCACAATGCTAATCACTCACAATCACTCACTCACTTTTCCAACACAATGACCTGTAGATTCTACTTAATTAAGGTGTAGGACTGAACGTGCCATGGGACCTGTGTGCAGCTATTTATGTATGGGTTTGTTCAGCACCCACAACTAGACCCGACAGGGAACCTAACCCAAAACCTTCTGGTCACGAGTCCAACTCCCCTATAGCCACTCGGCCAAAGAAGCACACGAGACTACCACTATACCATGATATAGTTTAGGCCAGTAAACAATAACATAGGTTAAGAACAATAATACAATAACATGGGGAGGTCCTAATACATCCTAATAGTGCAACCGATTTCCAAATCACTCCTACTCCTACAGCCACAACAAGAAGAACAAAAGCCTAGCATCTCGCGATCCTGCCACCGGGCCGGCAGTGCATATTGATACCGGCCAGAAGTGGGTGGCTAACACGATTTGCAGCCCCAATGTCAGCCGCGGCGCGCGCCTTTGTCGCTGTAATCGAGTTACGCCTAATTATCGGTTTCATTATCGGCGACATGTAAGCAGCGACCCGCGCCCATTGTACGCCAAATAGCCGCAAATAGCGCCCTCTGTCGCGGCCAATGCTCGCAAATTGCGCCGTTGTCAATGCTAACGACGTTTTCACGACAGTCGGGAGTCAATCGTAACCGAATAACGCCGCCGCCGTGATTTGTTTCTGTTTTTCATTTGCCGGCGCCGCCAATGGAATTAAACTGCTTCTCGCGAGCGCAGTTTGTTTTGTGAGCGTAGAAAAGTAAGTAGTTACGGTACTGGCAAATTGTCACTGACAGAATGCTTTAAGTTTGGTTGAGATTTACTTGAGGAAAATTACAACTCACGTATGGTGAGAGGATTTACAGTTTTCACAGCGCCCACGAATCAGGATCGACGCATAAAAAGGGTTTTGTGTCCCGCTTTTTTAAAGATTATCTTAGCAAGCCACATTGTTTGTCTATTACATTAAAAGAGGTCGTTCAGTATTGGCCATTTTTCTCAGTAAAACCATCGATATATCCCTCACTCACGAATGCTGCTTAACAATAAATCATTTTCCATGTTGATCATGCAACAGGAGCAGCTCTATGCAAATTCTGCACACCTCGTCTTTCAACTGATTTGTCGTAACAACTCGGGACAGACCGTCATGGAATGACAATCACTACATCCGGGCATCTGCATTCCGCTCAATATCGTCTGGATCAGTCATCTGCAAGCCGGGAATTCAACGCCAAATTTATACTTCCGTTTCCGCTCAATTTAGCGATATTCGCGCGCAACGTCTTGTGCGCGTCAGATTTGCGCATTGGGGCGCAGGATTAAATCCACTCCCCGCAGAATAGAATCCCCTCAAAGAAGCCAATGACCCGTGAACACATATGAGCGTGTGAATAAGATCGCCGTCACGCTAGAGTGCACGCGGAGAGCGTTTACGGAAGTGGCGACGTCACCGATTGAGGCAGTCGACGCGCAAGTAGCGATTAGCGATCAGTAGACATTTTGTAAGTAGTCCCGTCGACCGAAGATCAACTGCTCTCGGCGTCATCCGCCACAGGACTGGGTCCGTGAACTGTGGAGAGAATTGTAAAGCTCTGGATGGGGCACTTAGGAGAAATTAGGCGTGCTGAGTGAGTACTCGCGCTGCCGCCGTGTTGAGCAATAAGTGGGGGGTGCGGACACTTGAGTGTGATTTCCGCGGCACAGTTATGAATGTCGTCTGTTGTCATACTGACTCAGTCGCGTTTGAGACCCCACAACAATGGCGGACGTCAAACTGCCGTATTTGAAGGCAAATATTATTGCTCAATAGTGTGTTTGAAGTTCGCACGATGTACAATGTAGTCATGACCATTGGTTTCTGTGATCATATGCTTCGTGTTTTGTGGGGAGGAGTTTAAATGGGGAGCCTACGTCGTGTTAACAGTTATAAATTGGGAAATACATACATAGATGCCTTCATCTGTCACAGTTATTCAAATCTAATATCTTGAGCATGCTGTTAAAACAACATACATCCACAACGAGACTCAGTGAGTCGTTTATTGTCTCAATACATAATTAACAGAAAACCAAAGGGTATGAACCTTGATATCGGTAAATGTGCAAGCCAAGCAAGACATATCAACAATGTAGACAGGCAGTGAGTGCAGAGTATAAGCCCGTACGCATACGTACTACATGTATACGAACATAGTACAGCCTATATAATAATCATAGAGATCAGGGGGAGCCCAACTTCCCTCCACCACCCAACCCTCTTATACAGTGTACCCACACTTTTTTCCAAAATAAATTTCATTTTCATGAGTGTTTTGGCATGTGCACTATCATACAAATTCCATGAGATCCATCAAATGCGCACCCCCCTCCCACCCCACACACCCCTCCCCCCTTTCCAAAATAAAATAAAAACCTCGATCTAGCAATGTCATAAGGTGTCGCCTGTTCACCACGGAGGTGTCCGTGTTAGACACGCCACCATGTATACCTGCGCATGCGCGGGGGACGCGGCCCGTAAACTCAATTTGTCGCCTGCTGCTGATGCAAATCGCATTAGCGGCGGCGACGACTGATGCTTCACGCTGCCGCCGCCGCCGCCGCCGACGACGACGACATTTGGAAGCGCCGCATTACTATGCGGGGCCGGCAAGTAGTACAGACTTGTATGTATGACCAAAAATATATGAATAAAAACTATAATTGCACCTTCAAAATACAGCTTTCCCCACTTGCATCAAATATTCTAGGTTATATGACCACGTACAAACACACCAAAGCAATAATATGTGTGTTTTGGTTTTGTGTTTCACTAAAAAAAAGCTCAGAATATTAAATTGGAGAAAATAAATATTACACTCAGTTGTATGGTGTCCTATTGAAAACCAATGGTGCTGGCGAGTATACAGATTTCTACCACAGCCGTCAATATAGCGGTTATACTAATATTCAGTGGGCTACATGAAGTTTCTAATCATAATGTGTTGGTCTTCCGTTTCTGCAACTACAATATAAACTACTGTGCATGTGCTATCTCAGTCTGTCCACAAATCTTATATTTTGGTGTCCAGGGTTGGTGTCCTTGCTTGTTATAATTACCTATTCCTTTGAAGGCATAAAAACTACTTTTGTTTTGCAGAAAGTCTATTTTACGCGCAAGATTAAGTCTGAAATCAATTTTGTTCAAAGTTAAATACTCGCGTGCTCCGTGCCATTAAACACTCAAACCTATTTCAATCAGAAGGCACAACGATTGCAGGTTTCTCTCGGTCCCCGAGCACCGTTTAAAGCATCCCTACATCTTCTATCTGCCCCTATCTGGCCACAAATTAGATTGGCGTCGTTTGT
Organism: Streblospio benedicti; assembly: GCA_019095985.1. Classification (NCBI taxonomy): domain Eukaryota; kingdom Metazoa; phylum Annelida; class Polychaeta; order Spionida; family Spionidae; genus Streblospio; species Streblospio benedicti. Next base: position 17,851,608 of record CM032661.1, read on the forward strand.
CTATCTCGTGTCGAGGTTCATTTCGTTCTGTCGAGCTTTATTCCATTGCCGTTTGGCGGATGTGGCCGTAAAATGAATCTCCGTGTACCGAAGTGTCTGGTCGAATCGGCACATCTGTGACGATGCGGCAGAGGCAGTTGACTTTCACTCGCACATTTCCGGCCATAATTGAATTTACATTTGATTTGCACTAATAAGGTTGTAAATACACAGCGCTGCAGCACCGCGTGCTGGGGAGGTTATTGCTTGCTCGTGGAACGCATGTGGCATTTTTTGCGTAGGTTTCGTGTCTGGAGTTTCATGATTTGTTATATTCCTACTGTGTGCCCACGCTTGGCAAGAACACGCATCGAATTCAAACGACAAAGCAGCAACAAGTCAATGTAAACATTAATCGTCACAGTAATGAGCTGTGTATTCTAGTTATATGCCTGGATATAGATTTTTGTATTTCCAATCAGTTGTGTTGATTATTCCAGTCACATAAAATACTCATTCTGGAAATATATATATAGATATTCATAGAATCACAGACCTCAACACGGCTGGAACATTAGACCTCCCAAAAATATCCGTTCTCAGGTGGGATTCGAACCCACGACCTCTGGGTTGAGATTATAACTGACCAAGTATGTAAGCTGGGGGTTACAGAGACATCGGTTCGTCCGAGTAACCTTTTAACAGCCCGCTGCTTCGGATGATGGTATCATTCTGGTCTCACAACCTTGGAGTTGTGAGTTCGAGTCCCGTCAAGGCCACTTGATATACATGTGTAGTAAAAATGGAAGGTGTTTCTTCAATACAGTCAATACAGTGGCAGGAGCTTGCTTGGCAGAACAGTGAGAGTAGAATTGAATTCACAAGCAAACTTGGGGAAAATATATATATATATACAGTTATTCATACAATTCACTAAGGTGGCCCTCTTTTTAGAGAGATTGTCTAGACCGCCTCTTTAAAGAGATAACCTCTCGCGGTTCCAAATCTTCACAATTAATGAGGCTATCCGTAAACCTCCGTAAAAGGATCGAACACTCATCGAGACCACTTGTAGAGCTGTCTTCATAGGGAACCTCTACTTACCGGTGCTTGTGAAATTCATTTTCAACCATATCTCTCTCACACACACACATCTCTTTTAGCAAGCATATTTCCACCACTATAACCATAGCTAAACGCATGCGTTACAACCTTAAGTTTCCATTTCATACATTACTGCAATATAACCTCTCTATTAGGATCGCCTTTGGGACGAGTGTGAGGTGGTCTCAATAGAGAGGCAGTCTCTATACAGAGGTCCTTTTAGTAGCTTTATGAACGTTTGGGACCGTGAAAATTGGTCTTATCATAGAGCTGGTTTCAATAGAGACATGGTCTTAATGGCGAAGTTTTACAAGAACATGTACATCACTATTTATACTGTACATATAGTTAGCTTCCCCAAGCTCCCATCCTCCTTACGGCGGTGGCTGCTGATCATGAGGAGGAGGCACGTCACGTACCTGTTGTAGTCGGTCTTGCAGAACACCTGGTCGTGGCGGATGTAGCAGGAGCCGTGGCGGTCGAGCGCCGCCTGGCACACGGAGCAGCGCAGACAGCGCGCGTGCCACGCCGCCGCGTTCACCAGCAACACGTAGCGGTCGGCGATGGGCAGGCCGCAGCCGTAGCACATCTCCACACCGCCGCCGCCGGCAGAGGTGGGCGCAGGCAGCGAGCCCTCTGTCTGTAATCACATTAAACAGCAAAGTATAAACTGAAACGTTGTCAGAAACTGCCAAGTCGCGGGTAGGTGTGGGGATTTGTGGGGGTCAATCATCTACATCAACTCTTTCTTTCATGTTCAACGCTTGTGAGTTATATAGACGGGGTATTTCTTCCGGGTTTTGTTGTTGTTTTTTGTTTATTCTTTTTTAGTGCATGGGCAGGCCAAAGATATATTCATTGGAGAGGTGCTATAGTATACGAGAGCGCCTCTCACCGGCTTCTTTTTTTCCTTTACAAATATCCGCTTTTGTCCTGGACAAATCTTAAGACTCGTGCGTTTTAATACTCAGATTTCTCGAGTCTCACCATTATTCTTATTTCATAGTGGCCCATCTGAAACCCCAGCTCAAGCCTTCTGAGGAGTTTTGAGTAATACATGTACATTACACCTAGCCCTATAGGCACTGATGGTGCTAGGAGCATAGTCATTATGCGGGTATGGTTTTACAAGCTAGGGCTCTACTAAGTGCAGCAGTTGTGTGAACAAATACCCTACATATAAACTCCGCTGACCGCGTCCACTGACGTATAACAAGACACAGACGATCCGAGCGCAATGATTATTTAGCTACAGCCGTTGTCATTTGTGAGACTTCTGTATCACACGCGTTGTGCTATCAAAATCAAATCCCCGAGATCGTCGATGGAAGTTTCTATTGTACCCTCAAACAGACCCATTCTCAAGACTTCGCACAAAGAATACACAGATGCGTATGGCCTGGATCGTGTATAAACACGGTGCAAAAAACCTGCACGCAAGATTACACAAACATCATATCTCTCCCTCTCATGCACGCTACTTCACAGACAGACCCAAACTTGACTGTACACATCTTGAGCGGCGGCGTAAACACCCAACCATCATCCCGGGGCCACAAGTCGTCTGCAATCAGCACTCTATTGTTAGCGGCGGCGGCCGCCGCGCTTGTACGACAGACGACAATGAGACAGTATTAGCCTTTGCTGGGCGTTGTACTGTAGAGCTGCCCCAATTTCTCGGCCAAGGACTATATACGTTAACATGTAAGTCTACAGCATGTAACTTTAATGTGTTCAACCGGGGGGGGGGGGGGGTGTTATGCCTAGAGATGAATATGTAATGCGAGATGCATTATCGTAATACTAGATACATGTCGACGGATACTTCTTGTTCTCTTTTAGCCAATATTCATATTGATATTGATATTAGAGCATGGGGCTGATTTTCTCGTATTATGAGTATTAACGCTGATCCATTACACAGCCAGAATGCGAGATGTTTAACATGGACACCGTTGTATGGAACGAATTTTTATGCCTACTATAGTGTATTAAACCATTCATTTGAAACAATTTCTAAATGTTAGTAATTTCATGAATTTGATACACATATAGCATATTCTCTCATTGCTGGTAGGGTCTACTCTGTTTTCTTTCTATGCCATAGTTTCAAAATGTGAAACAAAATCAAAATACTTGAATCACTCTTATGTACAATGTATTATCGTGATTACGGCTCAGTAAACCTGACAAGCAAGGATTAAAAGATTTTGAAATTGTTGTTACATTTTGAACTACAGAATAGAAAGAAATAAAGAAAAAGGGGTCCAAAATTTCCAAGTGGAGGACTATAGCTACACTAAACCAACATGCAGTAACATGCAAATAACACAGCAATAACAATTCAGTTTCATGTAGAATTCACTCTATTCCTTTTGCCTCTATTTTCAACCTTTTTACATACACACTTCAAGCTTTCCTCCTTTGACATAAAGACTCCCGTTCATACCTTGATAAAGCTCGGGGCCGCCGTGGCCGCACTGCTGTGGGTGCCGGGGCTCAGACTGCCCGCCCGGCTGTGCACGCCGTCGCTGCCGAAGCTGTGGTTGCCGCCGCCGTCCGGCCCTCCGCCGCCTCCGCCGCCGCCGCCTGTGAAGCTGTCGTCTGCGCCCGAGGAGGTGGTGTCGAGCAGCAGCGCGGACATCACGGCGGCCATGTCGTCTGCTGCTGTGGCAAAAAGAAATAGGAGAGGTGGATCTTCTTCCATGTTTATCTATTCGGGCTTGTTACTTATTATTACACCATGAAAATCGGACTTTGAATGGGAAAGACGTGAAACATACGATGATCCTCTTCGGGTGATGGGGAGATTTTGCTCTCGTCGGCAATTTCGTACATATACCATCCAACTTCTTTCAGAAACAAGATGACATAGTTTGGAATATTCAAATACGGGGAAAGAAAAAAAGGGGGAGGGGCGAATAAAAAAGAAAAAAATATAATCAAATCCCTACACTACATAAATATATTAATGTGAAACAAACGCTTTTCACTTCTTTTTTTCCTTTATCTGTTTTTATGTGTTTGTTTCCCCGCCGTTTGTCGTCGATATACAAAGTTGGTGATTTTAAATGATTCATCACAACAATCACCGTCACACGCTGAGATTGTTGACTATAGAGCTGCTTGCCCGTTACTAACCCCCCCCCCCCCCCAACCGATCCGCCAACGGTTCAACAGCAGGAGGGTACCGCATAGTGACTCTCTCCCGACGCGCCAGTGACCGGTTGTTTGCCACGCACGGTTCACTGTGTACGTGTGTGTAACGGGCGTGATCATTATTTGGCACGATGTGTACGGGCACGCTAAACAACACGTACAAACAAATGAACCACGTTAGTTTTGGTTTGAAATAAAGTAAGTGATGTGCAGCACAAAAATATGTATTTTTATTCCAACACACAATAGATAATCCTATTTATTTTTACATGGAAATATAAAAATGTAGGCCTTATGGTTATTAGCCCTTACATTTAATGAACATTAGTTTCGTTGTCTTGATTATTCTCATTTAGATATACAGGCCCCCATGCTATAACATTACCCAACTATGATGCACCAGTAGTACACATCATACTACCTAGGGAGTTGAGATAGAACATACTTATAGGGGTTTCAATTACCTGGTTTAGATATAAAATTACTGCTTGGAACACAATTCTCTAAATTTGCATTTAAAAACTGCAGCTTCAACCTACCGTGCGGGTGGTGCACCCTCGCCTGGTCTGTCCCTCCCGGGCCCCGTTTGCCCGGCCCGTGCGTCTTGGGGGCGAGAGAAGATTGGCCGAGTCCTCGTGAAGGTTGTTCAAAATATCCTTGATTGTGCTGTCTAAAAATCTAACTACGCACAAAATATCCCATAGTGTTGGGTAAACGTGTAAAAATCTACTTTATAAATATATTTTTAAATACAATCACTTTGAAATATGTTCTCCAATATTTGTGAATACATGTCTTTGTTGGTAATACACTTCGGAAATCCAGTTCGTAGAAAACAGGTGTTCAATTCTTAAAGTTAATCTGCTATTCCGCAGTAAACACTTAACTATAATCCTTCTCAACGAAGGACTCACGTTGAGTTCTTAAGCATTACAAGAAAGCAAAAACAATGTTTGTGTTTGATCACAAAACAAATCCTCCTTGCAGATTGTGCCCCAGCCCTTTTATGTTATTCGCCACCCGGAACTTCCCGACATTGCAAGTTGACCAATCAGAGCACGGGGGAGGAGTCACGGAGCTGTGATGATTGACAGGTGCAGTTAGGGCTGTTGTAGGGGTAAAGTGGTCGACGAGTAATTGAAATACAGAGCGTCTCTAGTAAATGGCTAATGTTCTCTGTTTTGTCACGTTCTTTAAAAAGTGCTTCTTTTTATGTAAAGGTTACCATCTTATAAATGGTATTAATCCATTTGCCATGGCTAATAATCAGGGCTACCGATAATGTAAATGTATGAGTTTTTAGTCTGACAATACAGACGGTCGAGTCGACTTAACATAGACACTAGGTCATTGGTATTTTTGTCACTCTATATTGTTTTTCTCATCTCCTTAACTTGTGGATCGTACAACGAAAATGCAGACATAACAATCACTCACATTAACGTTCACTCACCTGATCTGTATCTATTTAGCGTGTAGGTGCTGCGGAGCAGTGTTCAACTACTTATGGGTGAATTTGCTTAAATGTCCACCACCAGACCCGACCGGGTTCTAAGGCACAATCATAAGTCCACGAGGTCAAATTAAACACATACACACACACAAAAAAAAACTGAAAACAAAAAACAAAACAAAAAACAAAAAAACAAAAAACAAAACAAACAAACACGTAATATGGTTCTTGGAATACATAAAGTTACTTAAGTTTTCTTGTCCACGTTGTAGATGTAATTCTTACTTTTTTATGTTTCTAAATGTGTGTCTGTGCGTTGGTACAGCATTTTTATGTCAGAAAAAAACATGGCTGCATGATGGTACCCGGACTAATATTATTCTGACAAAACATGTAGTTGGCCTGCGCCCATTATCGAGGGGTGGTATACATGCAGCCATACTATTCGAGTTTTAGGTTTAGTTTTGTACATGCTGTATATACGGCATCAGTTTAAAATATGTTAATTATGAACACTGATTTCACAATTTCATTTTTTATTTTTCTATATTTTATACGCGTAACTTACTTAGCCAAAACAGATAATCATCAAAATATCGTGTCACAGACCAATGCTAAGGAAAAAAACATGATCTGACATGTTGTCGGTCTACGGGAATCTCTTTTACACTCTACATTCACAGTTGCAACATATAATCAATTGTCAAATGAATAATAAATCTGAAATAAAGGATGATGCTCATGCCAGGTTGGGAGGTGTTACAAACATTTCATAATCTTATGGCAAGTCCATAAACCTCCATAATTCTCATACATGTATGCCATGGATAACAATGGACTCAGACTTCGACATTGACAACCAAGCCTTCTTTCCACGCATTAATTTGCTTAGACAACAATAAAATACATTAAAGGGAGAGCATAAGCATAGGATTTTCACGCCCTAGGCCGCAAAAGATAACAACTAAGTAAGTTTTCGTAAGCGTCTGGTCTAAATAAGCATGTTTCCTAAGCGGTGATTTAAATCAATGGAGGTTTGGTTTTGAAAGCGAAGCGATAGTTTTCCAAACGATATTTTGCGTCAGTTATCGTATTGTCGCGGGCGCGCGTGGCGGGGGTTGATTGTGTGGCCATAATTGTGGGTATTTAACATGCTGCAATGGCTGTTTGAGTGGTTCAGTGAATGACTTGCACTTGTGCTAGACTTTCTTTGATGTTTGCGAGAGTGAGTGGTGCCAATTTATGAGTTTGAATTCCTCGACTCTTTACGTACATAGTATTTAATTTTGCTGGTCTTGTGATTGCTTTCCTTCTAGCGGTGGGGATTGAGATGTAGGGAAAAATTGCTTGTAATGACATAATTGCGCTGTACAGTAGAACCACCAATTAAGAGCTTCTCTATTAGAAATCACTTTCACCAGAAGACTTTTTTTCAGCTTCAACCTGTGAACCTCTGTAAAGAGACCACCTATCGATAGAGACCAGGTGAAGCCAACTGACATGCGGTCTTAGTAGAGAGGTTCTACTGAAATTTGTTAAAACCTGATGACCCTATAGTGATGGTCAATTGGACAGGTTCCATTGGCCGTATACATAGCTAAGCACTTGCTCCATGAAGTGAAATTGCAAACAACCCTGTAGGTTTGCTCGTCTAGTCAACCACATTAAAGGCCATGTTTGCGATGTGTTACTTGCGACAATTATTGTAGCCTACACAATTACAGCATTATTCGATGGTGATGGTAACCTATCCACGGTGTTTGCATTTCTTTCTTTTGAATGATTTTAGTGCCCATTGAAGTGATATATAATCATATATAATCAAATCAATAGACACCAACAACAGCAATTACACTGGTGTGATATATCTGTTTGTGTGGTCAGTTCTTTGATGTTCGAATTCTGTTGTTGAAGTCTGTGGAAACATGCTTCTCTTATTTTCACAGACAAAATTAATACTATTTGTAAGAATTTAGTGAAATTCAAACTTGTGGTGGAACTGATATAGAACCATAGGACTGTTGGTTGAAATTAGAAAACTCTTTTGCACAGTCTCTAGGGCCGCAGGAATAGATATGCAATGATTGGTATCTAAATTTTATATACAGAGAAATAGTATCATTGATGTGTGTTATATTGGTCAAATGATCTGAGCATCAAACGACAACTCTTTGTAATTGGTGATGATTAGGGGGGTCTAGGGAATAGACACACTATTATTTAGAAGCTGTGAGAGATGTATTTGTTTGCAATGGGCAATGATTGTTAATTGTAATTGGTATAATTGTGAAGCAAAACAACCTTAGTGCTCCCTATCTCATTAGAAGAAAATATAATAGTGTATCACATGCAAGGTTGTCGCATTTATTGTAGGTTTATGGAATTCTAAACAGTGGTGACTTATGGACATTTACATTGACATGAATGTGTCGGTGGTGAGGGTGCAATGGAAAGTTAACATGAGAAGGGTGAGAACAGTATATATTCTCTCATTTTAATTAATGATGCAAAACAAAATCTCACAACTGTCGGACTATAGTCTAATTATGACAGGAACAAATCTCCTTAAACTAATATCCTGTGTGGAGCCTTTCTTATTTGGACTGACTCAGTCCACATGAGACAAATGCCTTTCTTAAAATGATATACACAATATACATGATTGCATATGGGGAAATGGGAAGTGGAAGAATGAAGTATTGAAATAAGACTGGTGTTTTGAAAAGGGTGGTGGTGTGCTCTTAAAGAGGTTCCACTGCATGTTCTCAGTTAGTAGTGACCCATTAAGAACTATTCTAGTGATGGGTTACTTGTATTTCAAAATAGTGAACCAAGTTTTTTGTTCAACAAACGTAGTACCTCCCCCACCCCACCCCCTTTTTCCATATCAACGGTCATTCAAGATGTATAATCGTTTGGGTGCTGTGTGTCTAATCCGCAAGATGGCAGCTCTAATTAATGACAGACACATGTAATATAAAAAGGATACTAATTTGCTGACCCTAATTGGTGCTAATTGTGTGTTCATTTTGGATTTGATTAGAGATGGTGTGTCGATTGTTGCCCACGATACTAAAAATGTTGGCTCTAACGAAACTTGTGATTAAATTGACTTTTTTTACGTGTATGCTATAAGCATTTATTTCTACATACGTTGAAGGTTTAAAATGCATTTTGAAATGTATGTATATTATTGGTATGAATACCTATGAGGGCCATTTAAAAGTAAGTCATTCATTGCGCAATCTCAAGTAAAAATGTCACACATAATTGAACCCAGAGTTAGGGGGAAAAACTCTAAGCTCACCTAACAAAACACGTTTTATTAGCGAGTGCTTGTGAAACGTTGACAGCACAGTGTGTGGTGTTTGCGTTGTAGCAAGTTCTACTTTCAAATGATATGATGATGGCAACGCACAGGCATGGCATCATAAGAGTGCCACATGCACTAATGTATTAAGTTATACATATATGTATGCAGAGCTGGACCTCTATATTTGATCACCTGTTTCATTTGGGGGCTGGACTCAAGTGATCTTAATGCAGAGGTTGTCTATTGTTTCACACGAACGTTATTGTTGGTCTCTTATTGGCGGGTTGGGACCATGAAAAAATGGTCCATTAGAGGTGGCCTCAACAACGAGGTGGCCTTAATTTGAGGTTTCATGTATAATATAATGTCACTAAAACACACACACACACACACACACACACACACACACACACACACACACACACACACACACACACACACACACACACACACACACACACACACACACACACACACACACACACACACACACACACACACACACATACACACACCTGTCTACCGATGGAGGGGTCTGTATTAGCCAGGCTGCTGTCATGACGTGCGGTTACAGGGTCGATTGAGCATGACCTCAAAACGGCCTGTGAGTACAGCTAATCCGCTATAAATTATGATTTGTGCATACCGGAAGTTGGGGACGTTCGACTGCATACTGTATGATTGACTGCACACGCCCCCGAGTGTAATGAACGGACAGTTAAAGTAGAACCTCTCTATTAAGATCACCTCGGGGCTAATCACAAGTGGTCTAAATGGATATGTTGTGTTGGAATGTAGGTTCATGTTGGTCTCTTTATGGGGTTTGGTACCGCTAGGCATATGGTTCATTATAGAGGTGGTCTCAATAAAAAGGTGGCCGTGGTCGTACGTTTTGCTGTAGAGTCTATTTGCGGACACACATACATATACACGGCATTCGGAATGCATATATCAGCCTCATTTTTCACCAACTCTATTTCCATTACCTATATAGGCTTATATACGGTTCAAACATGGTAAATGGCATGTCCATGCCTTAAAAGACGCTTACCACTTAGTACGGCAAGGAAAGCGAATAGACTAGATACAAGTTTCTCAAACGAGTCAATTTGACAGCAAAGTCCATCCAGCCTGAACATACGTCACACCCCTCTACCTAACTAACGATGGGGGTGCGTTTCTAGCTTATCTAGCCCCCGCTGAGCAGTGCTCCCTCGTGGTCTCGTCAAATAGTGCCGTTTCTCGTGGACAGCGGCGAGAGTTAACGAGGCGGGCGATGTTAGCGGAAGTTGGGAGCGGCGTGTCAAAACGCGTGATAACACACGACATTTTACAGATTGCTCATCAGACAGGCGGAATGTGCCGGGGGATTTGTGTTGCATACTTTCTAGGGGACACATTTGTATATATACATGTGGCTGCCTCCCTGATAATAAGTTTGGCTCAACTCCCATCTAATACACCAATAGGTAGCTGCGAGGGTAGTTGCTAATCTGCTTTTATATAGAGTGACACAAGAAACGTGATGTCTGACGTAGAACATGGGCAAATAAATAAAGTGTGGCCCTAGATATAACCGACGTCTGATTTCCAGAAGTTTATCCTTTATATAGTTTATACAATAAAAATAAGTAGCCATAACACCAGGACACCAGAGACTGAGACTCCTGACAGAGACATTGTGCAACATAAAAAGGCTATCTTTATATTCTACGTATTTTTGAAAGTAATTTTATTCGTGTAAATTTTAATCTTTTATACATGTTGCAAGAGGTTCGGAAGCCTCGTTAAAAGGGGTGCCCCGTGTGAAGGAGAGCCACCGCTCTGCACGTAAAAGAACTCACCTAGTTTGAAAATAATAGCTAGTGTGATCCCTTGGCTCAGTTGGTTACCTAACCTGCCAAACAAACAAGTACTACATTGGAAATAAGCATTACATACATATGCACGCTTACATGTGCTATCCTATAGGAACATTAATTCCTGAACAAAATCAATCAGTCAAAAAGAAAGACTTAACGTCTAATCTTAAAATCCAATTTTTGAAGATAATCCCGTCATGTACCTCTAAAATGCGGTGCTTGAAAAAAAAACTACGTGTGCGTCATTTTTTAACAAAGCGACTCATACTCTTACTTACCGATACCGTACCAATGCAGTAACCCACAATGAGCTGGAATTAAAGTTTTTTGGTTTGCGAGTAGGGTCTACATCATGTATATACTAGTTCCCGGGCACACTTCTGCGGCACACATGCGCAGGAGGATGACACATATCCAGGTGTACGAGCATAAACAGGTGGGGGGGGGGGTACACTGCAGAACAAACTCTCGCATCAGACGCCTGTGCCATTTGAAGCCCCGCCGATCCACGCACTCTCCCGGCGTGCGGGGACGCCGAGGTTCATTACGGGTCCCGTCACGGGGCCGTGCTTGTGACGTAATGTTGTCTTAGCGGGACTGCACCAGCCCTCACCGGACCCGCTTACGGTAGGCCATCCCACAGCGCGGGGGCCTTCAAGGCGGTAATGAAGCCGTATTGTTGTACTTATCTCACCATATACCTGTGGTACGGTTTGACACGCCCACGACTGCACCCCATCCACATCAAAATAGCTATAGTGCATGAAGCTGTTCTAAATAAAACTATCTTTCTTCAAACATCCGTACGGGGATATAACGCTCAGGACCATTACACCTCAGATATTTTCATATTAACTAAATGCGATTCGACCAGGTGGTCTATAATTGTATTATCATTTTACAAGACCGATTGGATACACTAAATAGACGCTATGAATTTATGAATTTGATGATTAGTGGCATTACTCAATTTTAAATGTGAATTATCCCTTCCTATACAACGTGGGGGGTGGGGGTGGGGGTAATGGAGATTAAATGGGGTTAACCAGTAAACACACCTCACCTTCTACCTCAGAGTACATATATTGTGTTTTTTTTGGTAATGCTACTCTCAGTATCAAAATATACACAATCCAGGGTAACAAAATACAAGAAATGGGACTCCGTATAGCGCTAAGCGCAGATCTTACCCAGAAAATGACAAGGACAGTGAATGCTCGTTGGATTTGATACTTATGACGCTTATCGTCGTATTATTTTAAAGTGATTGTATTCTCTCTTTTTAATATGCTGTTATTGATAATGGTATTTTGAGTGTTTATGAAAAACTGGAAAAGTTCTAAGTACTCAATGGATTTGTAAATTTAGTAGCTTATGAATAAAACCATTTCAGAGTTAAGAAAAACTGCTCATGTTCAAACAATGCTAAAAAATAAGGCACGACTGTGGTCACCTATTATACGTATTATTCAGCTACGTTACATCTAAGTGTACAGTGTATTCTACTTGTGTGGGAGGCTGAAGAAAAAGGGATAGATAGTGCCAAATGTGGGGTTACAAACGGATGTGTGTTGTATTAGTTTATTACAGCACGCTTGTTTACATTTATTTTAGAATAAATATTGAAATAAATTTAACAAAATTGAAAAAAATAAACATGTCATTGTGTGTGGGGGGATGTGTGCGAGTGTACGTGTGTGTTTTGACCCACCCCTAAACGTTATCAATATTATCAGCAAAATTTCACAAGGTCAAGTAATGCGCCAATGACTATATCTCTATGGTGATTGCATTGTGTTTATTGAAATCTGTTGTTCACGTAGTGCACTAAAAAACATAATGCAATCTGTAACAACTAATATGACGAATAGACGAAAACGCGCTCATAAGTAAATGGTGCTACAAGTTCAAAGAAGTGAACATGAATTTAAAAAAAAATAAAATAAAATGGGTTATTAAGTATAATATATAACCATATAGCATCATATTTTTTCAGAACGTTATGTATCATAGTGGAACCGGCAATGTAGAGAAGATGAATAGACTGTTTTTAAAAATCGAGGTGGAAAAGAAACGAGTGGAAAAGTCAATTGTATAAAAGTTAAACACGAAAATGGTTTATGGTCTTATTATGAATAATATATGATGAGTAAAGTGTATTATTATATCATTAATTCGTATATATAAAGATGCATGTTTTCTGTGTGTGAGTGTAGATGTAATATTTATTTATACGGATTTATGTATTAGTATTTACAGATTTATTACAGGGGTCAATGCCCAGAAAATTTTTGACAATGTTATTTATTTTTTTTTTTTTTTTTTACAAATGTGTCATGTAGATGTAATGGATAAAAAAGAAGTCAACTCGATTTTTATGTTGTAGTCATTGCAATAAGTGAGAAATTTGCGTGTGTGAATTAGCTATATGGTTATAATTAATTATAAACAACAACTGAGATATCATTGAAGGAGTTCATCACGTTGGTAATCATATAGATCTACTATTTTCATCTTTCACAATTCATTAAATTAACTAACCATTTGACAGTTTCTTCTGCTTCTGCAGACATCTTCAAGAATGCTGACTGAGCATGTCAGGTCATGGTTGACGGCCGCCGATAGAGAACCACAAGATATATCTGGAGAGGGTGTCAGTTCTGGACAGACCGAGTAATGGACGGACTATAGATATTAAGGAAGCAGTTCACATTGGGATGCACAGTCAGATCATGAACAGAGACGAGGGGACCCACCAGCACACACACACACACACACACACACGCACGCACGCACGCACGCACGCACGCACGCACGCACACACACACACACACACACACACACACACACGCACGCGCGCACACATATATATATTAGGTGAACATAAGATTTTAGTTGGATATTTGCATTGGATATTTGCAAATATGTCATTTTGATATTCTATCAGGCCATTTTTCCTACCTTGTGTGTTAAAGTGTTCATTTATGACCAGTATATATTATACTCACGTTGATGGTGAGTAAACAGTCAAAACTTATACAATATACAACACCACCGTCGTAACGCGGGTTATCGTGATGTCCCGATCCGACACCCGGGACCAAAATAGAAAAAAAAATCAGCTAGTTAATTTTTTTCCCCAACCCCCAGCATATGGTGACGATTAGTATGCTATCTGCATTTTGTTTTGTCAGTGACTTATGCTTCTTCAAGTTAACTAGTCTGAAAGGACCACCCACATTAAAAAAATTCACGTTTTTTGCTTGTTCAAAATGTGGTAACAAGCATCTTTTTTGCTACTCAGTAATGTTTTTCATATTAGGATACACTTTGCACGTAGATATGGGATTCTCTAAACGTCAATTACTGGTGAAAATTAAAGTATAAACACAAGATGACTAAGCACTTTTTAGACGACCAAGAATATCACCCAGCCGACCTATGTTTTGAGGTTAGTCGTCTGGTTGGGTAACCCAGGTTTTTGAATTACTGCGCTGTTTGGCAGCGTACACTTTTTCCTACTAATATACTGTGCTACATTCATAAGGACAATGACGACACTTAATAAATGAAGAAGGTGAACACTATAACTAATGTAATTGGTTGTCACTTGGACAAATTAAAGTACTTTATTAGACTTACTTATAACGAAGCTTCCAAATATTTGCAAGATTTACTTCCACATCAAATTCGAAAGGTATGCAAACACACCAGGATGGGTGAATGTATGTGGTTGTGTAAAAGAAGTTCTTTCTTTATTTTTTTCTGTAGAAGGCTTATTGCATTTTAGCTGTTGTCTAATCCATTTATGAATACTGATTGCAATAAATGTTTAAACCCAGACTGTGAACACAAATATATGTGTGACACTGGCCTCTCTTACATCATGCTTCGGAATTTGATTTTAGAAAAGTATATACAATAACATTTTTTATTGCAGGAGATGTTGCTTGGCGTTTGTAGGAAAAGGAGCCTCAAGTACATAACTGTTTGAAATAAAATTTGTTTATTTGTTCAAATGAGTTGCTTTACCTTATGTTAAGTGATTTGTTGTAAAGTAAATTTGAGACACATCAAAAATATTTCAACTGTACAAAAAGAGTAGGAGGCTATACAAAATAAAAATGATTAATCATCTGATATTATTCCACGCAAACTCTGTCAGACATGCTTCATTGTTCAAATGGTTAACAGTAGTATGGAAAGTATGGAGAGGGCATAGTCGGCCATATTTGTCCGACTATTTGACTATTTCAGTTTTGAATTGTTGCGGAAACGAGTCGTGTAATATTTGACGGTGTCTACAAAGAGCACGCTATTTCCGCGCCGGGTGCCGAATCAGGAACTTTTTCAATAGTATTCATATCAATTTTGGTACACCCTCTAGAACACCAGATGGGGAAAAAGGGACGCGGTTTTCGGGGTTGGGTGGGAAAACCGACACGCTTTTTTCCCCATCGGGCGTTCTAGAGGGGTGTCCCAAACCCGTTATGAATACTATTGAAAAAGTTCCCAATTCTGCACCTGGTGCGGAAATAGCGTGCTCTTTGTAGACACCGTCAAATATTACTCGGCTCGGTGCAGAATTGGGAACTTTTTCAATAGTATTCATAACAATTTTGGGACACCCCTCGAGAACGCCCGATGGAGAAAAGGGACGCGGTTTTCTGGGTCAAAACGGTTTTCTGGGTCGGGTGCGTACACCGACACGCGTTTTTTAAGGTAAACCCTACAGAAATGAACAGAATTGTCTAACCCACCCACTTCAGAACAACGAACGACATCTTTTTTCTGCCAACGCATCTTTTATGTTCATCACTCTCACTAAAGCGTTACATGCGCATCAAGATATATAAACATTGACATGCAGTGCTATACACGCGCATACCAGCGCCTAGCTGCAGATACAGATTTTGTTTTTGCTCTACACCTTTAATGGTAACACACGTTAACATGTAAATTACATCAGTATACAGTATTGTTACACTCGCGACCAGAGGGGCTAAGAGGGGGAGCTGCTTGTCGTGTGGGTTGGTGATCGGTGCGTCTCTTATTATCAGACAAATATATATATCGTCTTCGCTGGTGCCAATGCGTATCGTCTTAATCGTTTGCTTCTTTTTAGCCTGCTCTCTCTGCTCAGCAGCCATGTCTTTCGCTTGCTCTAGTACAGTGGCCGCCAGGGACACCTCTTCTATAAGCTCTTACGTCCTACCCGTCCGCTTTTCACCGTATAAACCGTCTTGCTGACCGTTGAGCCCTCCGCCATGCGGCGATAGTGATCGCCGCACTGGTCGGCCGTGGGGTTGGGGCGGGACTGCTGGGGATGAAAGTACTCATCGTCCGAGGGGCGTAGAATGCAGCAGAATCCCTTGATGACGGATAAATCGGGTTGGTCGGGGGGACAATAGCGTGATGCATATTGTGTTGAGGACCATCTGGTTCACTTGTCCCAGTAGACGGGGTGGTTTTTGTTCACACGAGCCTCGATGTCAACGATTCGCAAGAGTCCCGAGCACTGACCGTTTAGGATGGCCGTGCCCACGCAGTAGGTACTTATATGAACGCAACACGACTGGGTCCCCCTGTGCTCCAGCTGGACTCCATCAGAGCGCGGTACCACGTCCTCTCCCCAGGTTCATGGGCTTCAGGAGACGTACTGTAGCCTCTAGGGTAGTCACCCCCGCGAAGATATACATCTCACAGGTCTTCGATTTGCCCATAGGGGATCCAGGAATTGAACTTTTTCGGGTAGTAGAGCCAAGACACGAATGCCTCCTGGTTGCGCCCTCGACCTCGCGTCTTAATCACCTTCTTCACTTTGAACCGTCCGCTGGGGGAAGCGGTTCCGCAGCCAGCTCCTCCTTGTATGTCACAAGGACCAATTGTAAGACCACGTTCGTTACTCTGTATTCAACCATTACCATGACAGAAGTAAACCCCGACCGTCACGAGTAAAAAATTTGAGCTAATCTGTGGGAAATTGCGTTGCTCAGCGACGCTCCTGGCCACGAGCAACGCCTTCGCAGCCCGCTCGCTCGCTTGGACCGACGGTCACTTGTCATCCACCTGTCAAAAGTGACGGGTGACTCGAACTATGGATTTCGCGGAGTCGGATGAGCTTTGCTGGAGCACTCGCAAGGCGCGCCGGAGGGGGTGCCAAAAGTGATGAATGGACCGGGCTATCAGCTTAGAGCGAGTGGTGCCGGGAGGGCGTGAGCTGCGCTGCTGCGCTAGCCAACGAGTTAAGTGTGTCTTTCAAGAACACCCTACCGCCTTCCTCGACGACTGGGGGAGACCCCCCCTCCGGACGTGGTACGCGCCACACCCGCGTCTGGTCTGTAAACCATTATTTAACGATTATTTAAGTTTGCGTTTTTGTACCTACCCACGAAATTTGCGAATTAAATTGCACACAAACATTTCTAGTTTTACAGTAAACGAATAACAAGACCAGGTTAGCATGGCTTAATTAGCTAATAAGTAATATAAGTCAATGTGTTTGTAAGCAAATCTTTTTGCGTTTATTAATGCCTTCTTCAAATAGACACCTCCCTCATTCAAACCAAACGCTTATGCTAGACATGCTTTGAAAACAATAAAAAACGTGGAAATGCCGAATCTATAATGAAGCTGGCAATCATTGGCTATGTAAGTAGCCATACATTATGTACAGGTAATTGGTTGTTATGAATTTGGGCTTTTGCTACTGCCTTTACAGAAGTATTACAAAAGTATTGAAATACATTATAAAATATTACAATACTTTTAAAGAAGGCAAATCTTATTGCAGAATATTGCAATATTTTAGGGAAGTATTTCAAAAGCATTTCAACACTCGTTAAGTATATTGCACCCATCCCTGTTGCCCATGGGTCAATGTTGTTCTATCGATGCTGTGCTCTCTGAGCACTTCTTATCTTTAGTTAAGTTCATTATCTAGTCTCTTGGTAAACCAAATTTAACACATCATAACGCTTCACCATCCAACATAAGTGTTTCTTTGGCATTCTCGCCTTCACCACTCCTGTTCACAAAAGGGTAGTATTTGCCTAGATTTTGGCAATCCAGCGAGAAGTGTTTATAGGTGCCATTGAAATACGGCACCCGCCTGTAAAATCAGAATTGCATGATAAAATATAGGGATATTGAAATACCCGCATGTTTTAATTGAAATAGTTATTGCTAGCCATGACACCTGAATGTAGACTCTACTTACTCTCTCTTTGGACCAGAGTATTTGTGGGTATACGAGCCTGTTTTGCACATGGTTAAAACGCTTTCACTGTAGGCATTTACCAGTATCTTGATGCCTGTAAAAAATACCAGACAAAAATTTTAAGAATCCCTTCAAGGATTTTAGACACATTTAGTTTTCTAGTATTGATATGTTTGTAGTACTTAAAGTACCCAGTCTTCTTTGTAGCTTATATATTAGCTTATCTATTAAAACTAGAAATTTCCTTGTGCACCATTGTGACAAAATTAAAATACACGTATGCACGATCACCGAGTTTCTTTCAAGTCTTGATAAAGAACATGACTCTTTTGCAGTAGATCTTTTGGGTATCATTTAGAGTGATTTTATTAATGTTAACTCTGGAGTCTTAATCTTCCAATACTCAACGGACTAGAATATAATAATAGTACATCACAATTAGTACTAGTACCCTCTTTGGGAGCTGGAACATTAAGTGGTCCAAACTTGCGTAGCCTTGTTGGGAACAGCAATTTGTAACTAATATTTCCATCTCCTGTGCGCTTCAGGTGGGTCTTATTGTATGGCGAACATCCTACAAGACATCTTCATATGAATCAAGCATATATAGATGATTTACAGTATAAGTTTTATATCAAACTACTACTGGGTGCCTTAAGTTTATACTGTAAAACTAGAAATGTTTGCGCACAATTTAATTTACGAATTTCATGAGTAGGTGCAAAAACGCAGCAAATATTAATAGCCTATCCTGTGAAAAGTAGGTGCAGGATGGACCAAAGTCGCAAAAGTAAATAGTCACAAAATAATTAATAGATGAAAATCGCAAAATTTGATAGCAACGAAATATTCTAGTTTTACAGTAAATTCAGAAGTAAGGTAGGAACTGCCAATTTACTGTGATGTTTTTTTTCTGAAAAATGTCTTGAGCTACTGTACTATTACAGCCATGCCAATGGTCCCCTCCCTCGGGGGTCCCCTGTTGGGGAATCTTCCTGGTGGAGCCATCCATCTCTTGTATAAACTTTGTTTCAATATCAAGTACCGGTAGGCGTACATCAATGGTGTTTCTGGGTAATGTGGTAAATGCCAACATTTAATCACTTGCCTGGCTCATGCCAATTTCCAAACAATGGCCTACTGTATGTTGAAACCCTCCTTTACTGACTGTTTTTTTTTCAACGTAATCAAATTTTCTGCGAGCTTTCAGGATTGCGCTTTTAAAGTCTTATCTTTTGGAGTTACAGCTCTTTTTTTTTGCAATCATCACTAATCGTTGGAACACATTCTTGAGCTATTCTTGATCTCTTCTGATCACATTGGTGTAATATAATGATTCTATTGCACACCGCGTTACACTACAATTATTTTATTTCAGAGTTTAATTATGTCGCACAATTTTATCATTTAAAACTGAAATCGCCTTGATTTAGTTTATCTTTACACTTTGTGAAAGACGTTCCTGTTTCCGATGATCATTAACATATTGAACTATGCTGGGACGTTCATCGAAATGCATTATTGATCGCTCGGTTTTCTTGGAAACCCGCAGCCATTAACATTTTTGTGAACAATTCAGTAAAGCCAGATATATTATTGATGGTCTGAATTCTGGGCATTTATGTATACGTGTATTATTAGATTGTATAAAACGTGTCTAACAAATTAGATGGTAATGAAAATGTCATGGGATCATTCAAATCACCTGGATATGCAAACCAATGGACGTTATCAGGAAGTGACGATTCGAATCGAACGCTGTCATTAAAAAAACCCGGATTAGGTGTGGGTATATGGAAAAAAGTACCGGTATGAGGTGTGGTATATCGGATTTTAAACTCCATCTGTTTGAAGCTCTCAACCAATAAGAATACAACATTTAAGGATGTGTTACATTAGAGTGGTATAATATCAGTTTCAAACCCAATAATCAATAGTGCATTGAATATCAGTAAGAATTTAATAAATGGGCTTCTAGAAAGCACAATTTTATTGGCAGAGTACCCCAAATCGAATCACTTTGGTGCCGCCTCATAGTCGTGTAAAGTTTGAACGAAATCGGTGCAATGGTTAAAGCTCTAGCTTGTCCGGAGACATACATACATACTTGGCTGGCTGGCTGGTTGGTTGGTAACATTTAGTTAGGCAGATAGTTAGTTAGATAGTTAGTTACAAACAAACGAAAACAAGGCTTGCTTCAGCAGCTGAGCTGAAGTGACGCAACAAACAATTATATTACATACGTTGCTGGTCTTTCTACGTCCAATATAATTCATCTGGATGTCTAATGATTTAGCATATTTATCATATCAACGCTGTATCTAATTTTGCTCTCCTAAGAAGCACAAGGATTGATATAACAAACATACAAACCTAGCATGTCGACAGCGGGCCACCTCCACGGCCGGCTACTGTAGTGACCACTCTTTGTCGTGCTGTAGAACTTGATACAGCAGCTGCATATATCGTAATGCATCAACAAAATCAAAATTAGTATATTAGTTCAAAAGCATGAACATCATGGCAAAAAAGTCTCAGTAGGAAACCTCACTAATCATTGACAAATTATTATCTTCTGTTTTTCGGGTACATATACTCAAATGGTTCGCTAAAGAGCTCCCTAATTGATGGACTATATCTTGTCCCTGTTTAGTGTTTATAATAGTGAAGCTTTGCTGTACTATAATGTTCTTCTATTCTTTTTACAGAATATGGTTTGATCATGAGACTATGAAGCCCTAGTATAACCGAAAACAACACCTGGTCGAATTGGCTGCATATTCGGACGATATGCTGTTGAGTGCTGCATCAATCTGCGTCTGCTCGTCCAGGAGGTATATCACATCAACATCATCATCCCATGGAATCATCCCATGGTGCCGATAAGAACCAATCAGCGAACCTTGAACAAAAACTGCCTACTAGTGTAACAGGGTTAGATTTCCACAGTAGAGCATCTTGTTTCAGTTAAAAAGGAATAAACGTCGTTTTTGTTATTAAAAAGAAATAATTTATTATCTAAATTTTGTTCTGCTTCTGTTTCAAAAGTCTTTGCCTTATAACGCCTTGGAGTGTACATAGTAGTCAATGTGAAATTAATACCTGAATCAAGGAATGGTGAAATTATACTATGTGATAATTATGCACCTTGAAAATATAAAATGTATAACAGTACAGCATGTTATACTAGTATATGTTGGTAATTCAGTGATAGGACTGGGCGCTTGGTTATTATGAACGGCAAGCACCACAGATAAATAATGAATGCACCTCTAGGGTTATAGACCTCTGATTTACTCTCGGCAGTGCCAAGGGTTTACTGAGATCAGTGTTTATGTATATATCTTAGCAACGTTACAATCTAACCACAAATTCAAATCTCTGTTAAAATCGGCTTGTCATAAAACCCGAAAATCAGAGTTGCAAGGCTCTTAAAACAATATTCTCTTGCATGAGCCCAACTTAAACATCAAATAGTAATCTCACAATTCAGTGTTAACGGGCTATCACACAATTGAAACGGTGCAAGAAATTGCATGTCTGAAATACAAGACTCTAAAATAATATCTCTCTGGGACAAGCGTTGGGAAAAGCCCAAAGTAAAACATCAAACCTGAATTCTGTAACAATGATAACCAGAGCTTAAAAACTCTATAAATCTCCAAGTTCATTTACTTCAACACAAAATAAATTCAGAGTTCCACAACTTATAACAATAAGCAATACTGTATGCTCTCTCTTAAATCAATCAACTACGACAGTGCAACAAAAGTATTCTTTCTCAATCATAAACTAGTGCATTCAATAATATTATCTCAATCATAAACTAGTGCATCCAAAATACCAGTAACTTCAGCAGAACTAACAGGTATACCAGCACGGAGACTATAACAAGCTCCAACGCCAACTTATAGAACTTCAAGTTTATAAGATAGTATGCTGAAAACGGTTTGTATCTTTTAGTTCACTGCTTTATGATTGCTTATTCACTTGAAAGCATTAAAAAAAGCTAAATGGTAACAGTGTCCTACGATAATTTGCTCTTTATTTTTTTTTTAATTTGACTAAATTCTAATTCACAGTATTCTATATATCACAGTTTTACAATCGTTTTTATTGTATTCATGTAACACGTCACTTTTGCAAATCATCACTGTTTTTAGCCTTATTGCTAAAATGAGAATCATTCAAAAACTTTAATTCTATTTCTACTATTGTAGTTTAGTAATCATTTTGTCTCTTTTAGACTTTATTTTTTTGCAAATTGATTTTTTTTTTCAAATTTCAAAAGTATCTTTCCATACTTTCCATAATCCTATTCAAAAACCAGAAACTTCAGCAGAACTAATATTTACTAGCACAGAGACTATAACAAGATCCAACGTCAACTTATAGAACTTCGAACAAGTTTATTTTTATCACTGTTATTGCTAAAAGGAGAGTCATTCAAAGACTTGATTTCTATTTCTACTACTGTAGTTTAGAAATTATGTTGTCTCATTTAGACTTTACATGTATTTATTTGCAAATTGATTTTGATTTCAAATTTCAAGAGCATCTTTCCATACTTTCCAAAAGCTTATTGCAATATTCAGGTGAAGTTTACTAAAAATTCTATGTATTTGGTACGAAGAGCTTGGTCTCATTTTGATTTATTTTAATGCTGTGTGATATCACAAACGTTTTCGAACCATGTACACGTAGGTTCCTGTCAAAATCAACAAACTTCACCCCCCTGCCCCGCTTTCCTCTTGTGATAGAGGGGTTAGCCGAGAAGTGATAGCAAGGCATGAGTTGAGAATTATTTCCTTGATTAAATATATACTTACCGTCTGAGAGAAGGCAAGTGAAATTGTGCTTGCTGCATACTTTGAACATTAAGTCCAGCAGGTGGTAGAACAACGCCATCTCATCCCGCGTGATACTTGGACGGAAACCACTGGAGTTGGCAAGTTTACGTAGAAGAAATCTCTTGAATAGTGTCAATGCTGCTTGCTTTCTATTTTGTGTGAGTACATGTAGTTTACACTGAGGTTTGTGAGATACCCGTATGTTTAAACAGTTTATTGACATGAAATGCCACAAATTGAAAATTAGCAAGTACGTACTGGGAAAAAAGTATATTTCTACTGGTCTTAGTTGCACATCAAGGACGTTTTTCATGCTTATTACGTATATGAATACAGTATGCCTCAAGCAAAAAACAATATATAAATATTACAACAGATATACTTCATAGGCAGATCCAGGGGTGGCGCAGCCCCCCCCCCACTTTCCCCACCAAAATACTTCATTTTCATAGGGTTTTCCATGAAATCCCGTAAGTGCGCCCCCTCTTTTCCTTAAGTGCGGCCCCCCTTTCCGAAAACCTGGATCTGCCTATGTACTTGGCAGACGAGTAGCAACTAAGCCTGAAAAGGAAGGATACGTAAATCAAACCAAGTCTGTAGTCATACATGAGAGTTTTTTAGGGTTTTCCCTGATTTCAGGGATTTCCATGTTGGGTGATAATAGATAACAGACAGGCTTCGCACCCAACATTACTTCTTTCACACAGTATTTCAGGGGTTTTCATAAAGTCCCACTCTCGTGTATGCTGTATGCAACATCCTTGCCCGGCCTACAATCTTTCAGTA
>CM032661.1:17875432-17915432 GCA_019095985.1 Streblospio benedicti
ATTCTAACTCACTTGTACATTTAAGGCACTAAAATGAGGTTTTATAATATTGCATATTCTTGCTTGTCATGATTGGTTTATTCTGATTCCGATTAAAATTGATTCTGCTGTGGCACATCTCTGTATAATAATTTCCTGTGAATATTTGTCTTCATGTTTACATGTTAGGCCTAGAAAAATGATTGGTTCCGGTAAAATGATTTTGAAAATAGGTTAGTAAAGTAGGTATTTTTTCTTCATATTATTTTACCGCAAAAATATGTCAGGTAGGGGCCACTTCTTTTTTTTTTTTTACTCCACATAGAAAACGAAAGTGATTGCGCACACAACATGGTCGTAAAATTAAACTAAAATGATGAATTACATATGATTTTTTATTGGGTCGCTAAAATTAGTACATTATTTTATGTCTAAATCCATAGGTACAAAGTTTTTTATTAAAAAAAAGCTCAATAAAAAATAGGTTTGGGGGTTCGAGTTTCTAGGCCTTTCCACAATAAAATAAGCATTTACTGCATATTTACCCCTCACTGGCAGTTATGAAACTTCCAATACTAGCCGTTCATTACAGTAGAACCTCTCTAGTAAGACCACCTTTGGGACCAGTGCTATGTGGTCTCAATAGAGAGAGGGTCTTTATACAGAGGCTCATGCTGACAGCTAACTTAATGGAGGTTTGGGATAATGAAAAGTGGTCTTATTTTAATCTTGAGATGGTCTCAAAAGAAGGGTCTACTGTAAGTAACACTATGACATCCATGAAGCCAACGTCTCACGAATAAACAGTTGTTATAAGCAGTCCAGATGAAGTTCATGTGTAGTTAGGTGTTGTTCATTCTTGAATGGGAATTCAATAATATAGATGTAACCACATTACAAAACACACCCATCCAGTACGAGGCTTTCTGTGGCATCTTCATCGTCTCCATGTCGTCTGACAAATGGGTAGTATCGCTGAAGAGCACTGCACTTTGTCATCGAGTCATTAAATGTGCCATTAAAGAAAGCCACTTTTCTGAAAATACAGGCGTATAAAATGTTATTACAGGCCATAGCACAAGCAATGCGTTTAAATTTGTTTCATAGAGTAATTCTCGGATCAAAATCGAGATTATCGTAAATTTCTTGATTGGCACTTGGGGGGGCGGGTGGATACGTTAAACTGACAGTTAAAAAATAGCATCATTAAAAAACAGTCTTGATAACTAACTATATAGCTTACTTTTGGATGGAGCCAGAGTACTTGTGTGATTGGGAGGTTGTTAGACATGTGGTCAACCAGCTGTTACCAAAATTGATGTCCAACACTTTGAGACCTGTATAGAGCATTAGATTTTTAAAATTAATAAAGACATCTACACTATGTGAAGCAACAGAACATTCAAATAGTGCGCCCGTCGGACTCTATTTGACTCTGATATATGAATGTGGAGAAAGTGAGTTTGCGAATATTGAAATTTGATTACTAGTACTTAACAGGTGAGATATGAACCACGGACAAACTGTAACCCCCCCCCCCCCCGATAAAGCGCACAACACTTACTTCCACGTGTGCATTCTAGTATAAAGAGCTATGATATTTAGGCCTACCTTTGTTTGGAGTGGTAACAGTCAGTGGTCCAAATGGTCTCAGTCTGGTAGGGAAGACCAGGTCATATGGAACAGGGTGTATTAACCCCTGACAGCTTAGGCGTTTACTGCGTAGTGTAATGCACCCTATAAAGGTGATTGAAAACACAAAACATAATTTCTGATACACTACATCGTCTGTAACTAGCTTTAACAAGACGCGTTATTTTCAGTTTTTGTCAATTTGTACATTGTCTGCAATTTTAACGGACTTTGTTAGTTCTCTGACACAGCAGATCCAGGGCATGCGTTGGGGGGCCCTATCTATCCCCCCCCTCTTTTGACTCAATCTTTTAAAAAAATCATGGAGATTTTGGCATCATTGTGAGCGTACACACATACAAAACACATGAAATCCTGTAGGTGCGCACACCCACCCCTCTTTCAAAAACCTGGATCTGCGTGTGTTTGAGAGACATACCTGATGCTCTCCAACAAAGCACAAGGATTGATATAACAAACATATAAACCTAGCATGTCGACCGCGGGCCACCTCCACGGCCGGCTACTGTAGTGACCACTCTGTGTCATGCTGTAGAACTTGATACAGCACCTTTATATAAACATGTGATAATGAATCTACAACGTAAAAATTAGCATATCCACGTAACACCATTAAAATCATGGCAAAAACCTCTATATAATATGAAACCTCACTAAAAGGGATACTCCCACCCCACCCCGACCCCACCCCCAATCATTTACAAATTATCATTCTCCCTTTAGCCACGGGTTATATACTCAAATGATTTACTAAGAGCTTATCAATTGAGACACTATTACGTACGGGGAGGGGGGGTTTGTGAGTCAGAAAATGGGTACAGATTGAAAATGCCACCCACCAATACACCTATTTTTGAGAAAATGTGACCGCCAATAAGCTAATATCTGAGAAAAATGTGACATAATATATATATCTGACAGAATTTTGACATAATACACCGATATCTGACAAACGTGACAAATGTACTATTAAAATATGTTAAAAAGACAACCACAATATACCAAAAATGTGAAAACAGACACCCAGTTTTGCGACACATCCGTACCCATTGCGATAATGTGAGACCCCTCACCCAAACTTTTGTATCCCCGCTAGTTTTACTGTACTATAATGTTTTTCTATTCTTCTTTTTTACAGAATGTACTTTTATCATATGACTGTGACGTCCCAGTGTAACTGAAAACAACATCTGGCCATTAACCTGGTCGAAATGGCTGCATATTTGGATGATATGCTGTTGAGTGCTGCATCAATCTGCGTCTGCTCGTCCAGGAGGTATATCACATCAACATCATCATCCCATGGAATCATCCCATGGTGCCGGTAGGAGCCAATCAGCGAACCTAGGACATGTGTGCAAATAGCCGAATTGCATATAGCATATTGAATGGATAGGGATTATGTTGTGTTAATGTGTGTTGGGGTATAAGGAAAAAAGAAGCGCGGGTGATGGGTGATAAAATGTAGTTGGGAAAGAAGCTTAGGTTAAACAAGAGGAATGTTGTATTACAAGGAGTTGATGAAAAACATTGAAAATAGGTTGGGTGTGTTTTTCTTGTTGTTGTTGTTTGTTTTTTGTTGTTGTTTTTTTTTGTTTTTTTTTTTTTTTTTTTTTTTTTTTGGGGGGTAACGATGTTGGAAATAAGCCCCAGAAAAAGAAGATTAGTGGATTTCTTGACACCTTTAAACCCCCATCCAATTATGCAACTGTTCTGTGACCCAAAGTAGGCAGTCTCCACAATGTTTATTACGTCACAAGTGTACAGGTAATCTTTAATCAAACGCAAATGCGTCTTCTGTCTATATGATACTAGTATTCTGAGAAACAAACTACGTGTACGGGTACATAAATTGGGTCATAACATTCGAAAATTGAGTGATAGCTGCATAAATGTGTATGATATCTGAACAGAAATCAAGCAAATAAGCTTACCCGCCCAAAGTATACAGGTGAAATTGTGCTTGAGGCAGATGTTAAAGACCAAGTCCACTAGGTGGTAGAACAATGCCAGCTCATCCGACGTGATACTTGGACGGAAACCACTAGCGGGAAAAAATAGCGTATTGTACAATCACATTAATTATAACGTACCTGGTGAGGAAAGTATTATACTATATATACACAACATTTATCCAGTTCAGGAATTGAATCACACGTTGTCTTCAAAACAAATAGATATTCATGCATACATATATCTATTTACAAATATCTTAATGTTCTACCTGATTGTTTGGTTTTTTTCTGGTATTGGACTGAGTGTGGTGTTTTCACCGTTGGGCAATATGTAGTACTCCCAATACTTATAATATGATCCTGAAGATGATGATACTTTTACAGCCTTATCACTTTTATTCGGGTTGGCTCGATCACTTTTGGGTGGGTCTTCATACTTCTTTAAAGTGAAAAAAATAGAACCAGTATAGGAAACAAAATTGGCAACCAAGCCCGCTCACCCTCACAACCAACGCACCAATGCAATTGTTGGCACGGATATGAAATGTAATACATTGTTCATAAGTTTTGGTTAACACCATCCCAGTTCTGTGGCAATTGAATGTACAAATGAAAAAGAAAATGTTAAAGAACTATAAGTTATGAACCGCTGGTTTTACTGGGTGGTTAGCACGAATCAAAGCAGCAAAACACCTTGCATATATCAGGGCCATCATTAGATGGTGTTTCTTGGTGCATTGCGTTCCTCTCTGTCTTCACGGCCCCACGGTTATCACAGAGAAAAAGTTCATACATTACAAGCCCGATAACAAGGAGCCAAAGAAGAAGTAAGATTGTGTTGGTTGTATGCCTGCGGATCATCATTTGGTTGGATTATGCCCTCTTATAAGGGGATCTGTGCAATAAAAATATCCAATTTTTTTCCTCTAGTTTAGTTATCTGCATGTTGTTCATTCATTGCAAAATATCAGAAATACATCAGATATGAAACATATGTATTTGAGAGGTCTTTTGATAATGGTTTCGTTCTAATTTAAAACAATTTAGCATGCAGGATGGTATTGAATGATTACTACCTCTATGGATACAGGCTTCTGGAACTTTAAGGATTTCACTATTCCACTATCAGCAATTCAGCATGTTAGGACAAAATAATTTGATCAACTAAACAATTGATTGTAAGAATTTAGTTGTGATTAAAAAATATAAACATTTTAATGCTTCAATAATGGGTGAAACAAATGTTGCTATGTAAAATATATGAAACAAATGTTTTTGTGTACATGTTTGTATTTTTTATTGCTATAGAAAAAAGGACTTTTTATCATAAACGTGTGTGTGTACCAGGGTATTAGCCCTACATTTAAATAAATATATATCAACGCAATTGCTCAAATATGTAGTGAATTAAATGAGTAGGTGATTAGAATGTGTAGCTAATTAAATGAAATATGGGTGAAGAAACGTTGTAATATTTCCAATGCAAACGTCATACATGAATTCCAAAGTACATGTATTTATCACCACAAAAGAAATATTACTTTATAGGTAATAAGATAAAATATGTGGGAAAAAACGATGCAATACTTTCAATCCAAACGGCATACATGAATTCCAAAGTATTTGTCACCACAAAAGAAACATTATTGAGTGAAATAAACATTATAATGTACATTTTTGTATAGGACACTCTTTCATTGCACAATCCTATATATTAATACGCTAATTTTTGTACTTTGTTCGGCTATCTTCTCTTTAACCTGACTAGCTGGACGCCATCTAACTACAGGCGATCGTTCATGGTACTGTGTAGTTTTGCACGAATATGTTTTTCATCGTCAAGTTGGCTCTGATGGTTGTTAATTGGCGGTTTTATAACAGAAATAGCAGACAGCGGCAGCCATGACAGCGTCATGTGGAGTAGTGTGATGTCATAAAGACCCAAAGGCGACACATGGGTTCAAATACTAGGGATTAGCACCACTTTGCCAAATTGCCAATAAATACACCACCTCTATGTGTATATCAGGTCTCACATTGCAAACATCCTTAAAGTGACCACCCCTATATCAAACCACTTGACGCCAGTCCTTGGGCAGTCTTACTAGGGATGTTCTACTGAAGCATGTGAGAATATCTGTGCTATGGAAACCATTATGTTCCCATTCCCATATAGACACTAATTTTTCATCCCATAGCTTTTGCACATTAGATGACAAGTGCATTTTTCAGTGATCAATGACTTACTTGAGAAGATATACTTCTCCGTCTTCGCCAAGTATACCACATCCATGCTCCGAAATCCATTGCTTGAGCTGTAGCTTGACTTCTTGCTCATTGCAAAAGATTCTATATTGTGGTATAAGAACTTCCCTATCTCAATTTACCTTCAGTCTTAAAGGTTGTTCCAAAACACTCTTTCTCCATATCATACTTGATACTTGGAAGGTGCTAAGTTGTCAGTACAATGATGTGTGCCAATATTATTTATTATTCATTTGTATCTACTAAATAACAGAGCCAACGTTACAAAGGACCACCCATGCCCACAATTTGCACAAGGGTGGTTGCTGGAGAAAAAGAGCGCTGTACTCATTTCATACACTATACTCAATACATGTATATCCCTTTCCCATGTCCATTGATGGGTGGTGGTGCTGTCAGGACGTGGGTAAGTATCGTCATGTCAAGGTTGCTTGAAAATAAAATGCTGTAAAAACATATTTATACACTCACCAAATATGCCTTTTTTCTATGCCCATGGAGGGCTTGTGTTCCCATTTACATGGACACTAACATTTCCTCCCTTAGATTTTCATTTTACATGCCATGTCGAAGGATTTCACCAATGAATTAATTGGGATCGACTTATATGATTATGGAACTGTAGTGATTCCATGTGATTCTCAGCATGCTTCTTTGACCACACGGGTATAAGCTAGATAGTCATGAATAGTGGAATCTTTAGAGCTACGGGAGCCCGTACCCGTAGTCAATATACTGAAGGGTATAAATGTTCAATGTTCACAGCAGATCCAGGTTTTCAGAAAAGTGGGGATTTTTAAGGTTTCGAAGTGGTTCTTTATGCGAGATTGTTATGGGGATCCGCCAAAACACAGAAAAGGAAGCATTTTAGTGGGAAAAGAGGATGGGATGGGGTGGGGCCACATATATTTCATATTGATAAAAACCGACATTTACACTACTATGATTTAAAACATCTATAGCAATTATGAGCTCTATAGCAGCATCCAAAGAGTATTGATAATCTAAATAGAATATCAGCACATGGTTTGAATAACAGCATTGTATCCTCCTATCAATACGTGTGATGTCTGAATTACATTTACACACTGACATACTTTATCACTGCATTAACGTTACATTCTTCAAAATTGAAATCACGTTGTATCCACCTTTGTAACTACACAATTATATTCATCTCAAGTTACTCGCTCTTCAGGGAGTACAATGGGTCATTTGAGTAAGCAGTGAGTGGTCAAAATCAATTTGAGAATTGATCTACATTGTACATAAAACATGATTCTGTTTGAATTTTGGACATCACCAATTAACCTACTGGCAGGAAACCAATAGACAATTTATCACATAAAAGACACAAACAGCGCGTTTGTAAATTGGAGGAATGTGACGGATATAGAATTCTATGTCCATAAAAAAACAATAAAAAACACAGCAACATTTCAAACAGTTCATTTCGCCTCGCATACAAATTGTAAGAGCCTAGATATACCACCAAATTGTACAATTATTTTCAAGACACGAATTAAAGTATTTATAATTGGTGACGTTTAAAAAAAAAAAGGCGGGGGGTTGCGTGTGTCATCAGGAATTGCTGTTACCGTAAGAAGACAAGAACATTGATACATTGAAAAAAAAATCTAATCAGAAATATTAATTTACTCGCTTACAAATCACAATCACATTGTGTATGTTGATATTCAACTGTTAGTATTGCTAGTTATCTTATTGGTATTCGTTGGTTGAGTATAGCCTGTCCTCTATTAATTGTAATACATCTTATACTATCGATCGTGTAAATCAGCATCTAGAAAATTCTCTTTTCAAAATTCAGTTGTAGAAGTATTTCAATGTGTGATTTTTAGTTTATTGTATACAAATTCCAGGACACGCATTTCATTCAGATTGTTTAGAAAATGATGTGAAAATAAATGTATAATTGACAAGCTGGCTTAGAGTATATTCTTTCCCGTAACGTTATTGATATATAGCATTCTGTCTTGGTTAATATTTAATAATTTAAAAACATGAATATTGATAGATAGCAGCCCCTTAGTACCTGATTAGTACCCAACAACTATATATCAAATTTAAATAAACATATTACAGTAAATCTTTAAGAACAAGATTAAAAGTTGAATCATAAAATAGAACATTAAGTATTGGCAGATTGCTACGTAAAAACATTCAATTCTAATAAAAAAAATGCTGAAACTAACTTAATTTGATATTGTACAAATGTAAATAAAACACCAGAAGAGGCATAGCAATATCCTAATTATTAACATTAAAGGCTGCATTATGAGGAATAATTATGTTAAATTCTACTCTCACTGTTCTGCCAAGCAAGCTCCTACCACTGTATTGACATAGCTGAAGAGAAATCTTCCATTTTGCTATATCAAGTGGCCCTGACGGGACTCGAACTCACGACCCCAAGGTTGTGAGACCAGAATGATACCATCATCCCAAGCAGTGTAATTACATTTGTTAATTAATATCACATCAATACAATTTTTGACTGCATTGGGCTGTGTTAGCTCATTGCTCGCTTCAGCAGCTTAACCCAAAACTTTGTGATCACTTCGTTTCTATCTATGAATCTATATGTATGTATCTCCAGACAAGCTAGAGCTTTTACCAATGCACCGATTTCATTCAAACTTTATACAACTATGAGGTGAGGCGACACTGAAGTGATTCAACTTTGGGCGCGGATACCCTGTCTCCCCTTGTTTTTGTATGATTAGTTAACCTGTCTTAAATTATATGAGTAAGAACGGGGTGTGTATAGTAGACGTAATATATAAATATCACACCCCTATCCACAGATAATGGGCCCCATATTAGAGTATGTTGTATCATCTAAAAAATCTACATTTAAAATACTTACTATACAGGACATGAAATATACCTTTATTCTAAATCAAGTTTCAGAGCAAACTATTTATGCTTGTATGTGTATACGTTGTCATAATGCTCATATTTCAAATTTCGTTCCGTTATATTATGTGGCAAAATTATCAAAATTGTAATTATAAATATATCTTAAAAAGTTATGTTATGAGTGGGTGTAGGATATCACAGAATATCTCACTGATTGTGGGTCGTTAACAGTATGAGTGAGCGCAGCAAATGAGTACTGTTAACAATCCACACGAGGTGAGATATTCTCTGATCTCCTACACACACGAATATATAATGACCTTTTTTTCTCCCACGTATATGCACGGCAACAAGTCATAGAAACCACATTAATCTATCCAATTTCTTCATGCAGCGGAACTAAAAAAAAGTCGCCGTGGTTTGCTAGCATATCAAAAAATCAATAAAAATCGTTACCAAGTCGTTATCAAGTCGCGACCAGGTCTTAACCAAGATTACGACCATAACTTCATGGTTTTCACCTGATTGCGACATGATAACCACGTGGTAGCGACGGAAAAGTCTAGAGTTTGGTTCATTCTACACAAAGCTATCGATGATGCTACCACCCTATGATGCTACCCAAGTGAAATAATCACATGTAAAACATAGAATGACAAAGGTTTATCGAGTGAACACTTTTTAATAAAAAGTACATAGGATATGTGATAAAGTTACAAATATAAATATATATAATTACTAGCTGTTTACCCAGCGTTGATCGGGTTGAAACAGATGAGATCCGGAACACATTAAATGCTCCTCCCTCCCCCATCCTGCCTCCTGTCCCACACCCCTCGAACTAGCTCCCGCCAGTATACAGGTCTGTGACAGATTAAATACGCATCCTTCACCGTCCTCACATCGTCATATGCCACAGCCATTTACACACTACATGTACTGAATATGGCTAATTGATTGATCCCTCTAATACCCCTCCAACCAGCTACTGCTACTTTGGTAAACGCGCGGAGCAGATTAAATGTTCCACTCTCTCTTACCTTATCTACCTTTCCTTCCATCACCACCCCCTCTTCTCTCTCTTCTCTCCCCAACCATCTCTACCCCATCCCCATCTAAACAGGTCCATAGCTAATGGTTAGTTAAAACCATAGGCATTTGCCGACTTGAAAAGCAAGAATGGATTTCAAAACGTTTTGAGCCTCAAACAGAAAATTTAGTTACTTCACATGACTGTACATTGTTAAAGATACCATACTTTTGACCTATACTACATTGAAACATCACATTGATAAAAGTTTGCTAAGACAAATTAAAATGTATGAGACCTATATATGCATTTGTTCCTGAATGAAGCTCAAAACTTTTGTAAATCGCCCTGTAGGTGTATATTCTAACAAAGGCCTATAGGCATGTCATAAAAATGCATTGACGAACGTGGGATTGATGTGGGTTCATACGTGGTTTCGTGGTTGTATTTGGGGTTGGTGTGCAGAATAATTAATGGGGTTCATTGGTGAGGGCTGACTTTAAACCATTTTGACCCAAGATCGCCACCAAGTTTTCCTCAAGTCTCGAGATCTAATGGCAATCAAGTCTTCTTAGTCTTTACCAGGTCTTTACCAGGTCTTTACTAGGTCTTTACCAGGTCTTTACCAGGTCTTTGTCAGGTCTTAACCACATCGCCATCATCAGTGCTATGTCGCAACCAAGTCTCAACCTAGTCTTCATCAGGTCTTCATCAGGTCTTCACCATGTCGGGATCATGTCTTCCTAAAGTCGTCACCAAGTCGGAACCAGTCGCCGTGACAGGTACCCAATTTTTGAGATTTTACCGGATTTACTCTTCACCAGTTTTTACCAAGTCGTAACCTATGGCGACCATGGAACCGGGAGATTTTTTTTCACAAAAATGTGATTTTTTTCGTGACCTAGTCATCGATACCCACGACATTTTTAGGTTGCGACTAGGTCCCGATCGTGGAACGGGGGGGGGGGTATATCATAGAGTATATCATATCAGTAATATCATACAGTCTAATCATTCATAAAGGTTGCCAGAAGTGGGAGACTATCAGTTTTAAAGTTGCCTTAATACCCATTCAAATGAACAAAACAAAAACAGGAAATGAAAACTGTTTTCCCATTATTTTATTTGAGAAGGATCTCGATGGTACTTGATGACGCCCTGTCTGGATTTCAAATGTTTTATGGAGAGTGCCTCTTTCACAAATCACAACCATGAGGTTGTTAACCACGTTATGTTATGATTTATTTAATAATAAAAACAAAGCAGACGCTCACACAGTGTGTCGCACATAGCAACATACGAACCATCCAAGCTCAAGACTATGAGAAAAAATACACCATGGGTTAGAGTGTA
Organism: Streblospio benedicti; assembly: GCA_019095985.1. Taxonomy (NCBI): domain Eukaryota; kingdom Metazoa; phylum Annelida; class Polychaeta; order Spionida; family Spionidae; genus Streblospio; species Streblospio benedicti. The sequence goes on from CM032661.1 coordinate 17,886,551, forward strand.
CTAAAACATTTAAAAAAAACAACGAATCCACATGTTTCTACCTATATAGTCCTGATGATATACAGCGCCATTAGGCTATCATGTGTTTGAGAGGCGTCATGATGTCGACATCTATGCGAGGGTCATGTGTATGTAACTCTAATAAGGCCACATGGTGGAATGCGTGGTCTTCTCCGGGACTTAGAGGCTTCTTCATCGGAAAGTACCTTCAGTAACAAATACATATACATATGTACCAAGTGCAGTCTTAAAACGTAAAATTACACAATATTTCTTATCCACCAATATGTTCAGAAGGCCCACAAGTCAGAAACCCCACTAGTCAGAAAGCCTATTCACATAATTAATAATCCCTATTTATACTCAGTGACTAATTAGTAATAGTCCCACATCATTAAAATATTCAAATACTGATGTAGATAGTGATACCCACGAGACTCTTAGCTTTAAAATGATATATTAACACTCAAAATCGGAGTGGGAAGAACGAAGTTACTATCCGCCTTATGTTCAGAAGGCCCACAAGTCAGAAGGCCCACAAGTCAGAATTTCTTATAATATAGCGTAGTATAGTATAGTTTAATATAGTACTATAGTATAGTAAATTCACCAATTAAGGCCCAAGGCCGTTTACCAATCACTACAAATAAACATAAAAAAAATGTAAATTCACGGAACAAATATACAACTTGAAATGAATAAACATTTTTACATATATATTACCATTTAATTAAGACTAAAGGTATTAAGACAACCTCCGACAAGGTATTTTGCATGTACTAGTAACTTCGTTCTTCCCACTCCGATTTTGAGTGTTAACATATCATTTTAAAGCTAAGAGTCTCGTGGATATGACTATCTACATCAGTATTTGAATATTTTAATGATGTGAGACTATTACTAATTAGTCACTGAGTATAAATATGTATTATTAATTATGTGAATAGGCTTTCTGACTAGTGGGCCTTCTGGTCCCAGTTAAGTTCATCACTGGATGTGATATTATAAGCATGTCTTTTGATAGAGGCGTTGAAAAGATATTTAATCATTTTAATGTTATTCTTTCATCTTTAATTTTCTCCGCTATGAGAGCTACATACATGAACTAATGTAACAATATCCTTTGCATATTGATGAGTGATATTAAATATATCGTTAGATGTTTAATTGTGTAAACGCCAAAAGACAATGTTTTGCTTTTATTTGTACTGCCATCAACAATCTATGCACATCTAAGGCTGTTAAAACATTACAACATGTATTGGTTATAAGGAAAGGCAAGAATGGGGCGATTCTTGCACAATGCCTCGATTACCTCGTCCTCTCAAAATCACCCTAAACCGAACATTAGTTCTGCTATTATTACGCAAATTGAACCTAAACTTAAACAACCAGCATATGAGCTTATAAAGTTTCACCATTCTGTTGTTTTACCTGGAAAATGTAGTTCTTGTTACCTCCGGAAACAGAATTGTTGTGTGTGGCTGTGACTTCGTGGAATATATGAATGGAAACTCGAAGTATGTCTAAAAGCATTGTCATTTTTTATTAACAAAACACCAATTATACAACAGAGTTGAAATATAAAGCAAATTTCCTCTTTTTAAAAAGTTATTCTCACTATAACTCATTTAAAAGGATACTTATAAATGTCTGTGATGTCACACCCTCCTCAAACCCACCCACCCACCAACTACACTTATGTTGTTGCCAATTGGTCACTTTGGCTAACACAATAATTGGCATGGTTGATTTTAACCGAAATGGTGTATATCATCAACAGAGTAGTGCAGTATATATAACCTACCTTCACAATATGCGTAAAAAGCAAGTGTATGGCCGTGACATCATCAGGCTCGAGGAGGCGGTTAACGGGATGGGACGTGCCGGCGCGGTCACTGTACCTGCAAAGTACCCAGGCACGGTATAAATTTTATGCACATCTGACTATAAATTGTTATGTACAGCCACCATGACTATTCTTTGTGTGAACAAAGTGCAGTACCGGTGTCGTGGACTTTTCATAGATCAAGGTAAAAAAAAAGTCCACATAACTCAACAAGTTCTCGTTACGTGTGTGTTAAAAAAGAACAGATTCCACGTATGGTCTAATACTGAGGGGGTCCTATAGCAAAATTGTGATTGGTGATATGCCCTAAATCTTGATTGCGTCGCTTCAGCAGCTGAAGCGAAAGCCTTGTGTTTCGTTCGTTTGTAACTATGTATGTATGTATGTATGTATGTATGTATGTATGTATGTGTGCGTGCGTGCGTGCGTGCGTGCGTGCGTGCGTGCGTGCGTGCGTGCGTGCGTATGTATGTATGTATGTACGGATGTATGTATGTTTGTCTCCGGACAAGCTAGAGCTTTTACGCTTCGTCCTATTTTGTTCAAACTTTACACAACTATTTGGTATAATGCGACACCGAAGTGATTCGATTTTGGGCACTTTGTCAATTTAAGTTTGCTTTCCATAGTGCCATTTTGGGTCCATTTTCAACATTTTCTGCAATAGTTTTGTTGGTGCTTGTGAGAAAGCATTCAAACTTTGTACAATGCTTACATGCCTACTGAACGTCAACTGTATTCAATTTTGGCACTTTGCCAATTAGAGTTTACCTCTCAGAGGGCCATTTTAATTATTTTTCTTTCTATTTTTCCACTATAGTTTCAATACTGTTCGAAACATGACCATCCAATTAGCATAGTGGTCATATTGGAATAAAAGTACTCAGAGAGCACAGCGTTACCATATTAATGTCAACTCATGGGCAATAGATATTTACTTTAGCCATGTTTAGAAAGCGCCTGTAATCCAATGCCAATAACATAGATGTAGGATGAGTCACGCATCAAATAAGACTTTTCTCCTTTGATTGCAAAGCAAACATCTTTATTGTCAATGGGTCAATGTTGCTCTAGCGACGCTGTGCTCTCTGAGCACTTTGATCTAGTTGTGAAGTTTAAAGTGTGTAGGTGTCAATTCAATTTGTTTTAATCATGTCGCCTCCCTCGTTTGAGATTTATGAGTCAAAACGCGAGGCATGTGGCATGTGTGAACAGACGAGAGTTAAGTACAAGATTTTACTATTACCACTAAAACTGCTGCTCCAAAATGTTTTAAAGCAATATTTTTGTGTCATATGGAAAGATCTTTACAAAAGCTTTCAAAAAAGTATAAATTTGATGTAGGTTACCTTCCATTTAAAAAATATATTGAATATTTTATGCCCCCTAAAATCTATAAAACCAGAGTAAAATACGAAAGATAATTTTAAGTATAATATTACAAATAGTCTACTTGCCAGTCCATAAGGCCCTATAGTGAACCCGGAAGTTGATACTACAAAAAGACTACAAAAAGCTTTTTTGGGTGATTTGCCATCTGTAGCTAGGCCCCACAGAGCCCAAATCCACCGGATGCTAAGAAATTTACCTTGGGCAACAATTTTTATGGCCATTTTTCCAAATGGCCGCCATGAAAAGGATGAATACGGCTAAGAATGACTATTATAGAACCCACAAAAACATAATTTTGGTTTCAAATTGATGAGTAATTGGTAAGCTGTAAGGTTTTTACAGAAAAATGTATAAATAAATCAGGTGGCCATCATATATCTTTTTCAAAATGGCCGCCATTATGAAAACTTGCCACCATAAAGTGTCACAGGAGAGAAAATTCATTGTATATTTGTCTCTGTTTCCAGACTATGTTGTTGTCTAATGATTTTTAACTTTGATATAAATATGTACTAAGAATAAGTCAATAAAATAATCAATAAATCAATATGTTATTGCAATTATGCGTTGAGGGAAGAAGAGCCAAGGGTGCCTCAGTTAGAGTTGGGAGCTGTGGGGAGCTCGGGACAAGACGAACCAGGTTCACGACAATGTGCAGGAAGACGATCTTGACTCAGGAAAGGAGGTCCGCGGCGTCAGGCGGCAGCGAAATTGTGGGATAGGTGGTTTTCGCTCTGTCATTGGGACCACTAAGAAGACGAAATGGGCGGACCGACTGAGAGGGATTTCTTCCTGGGACCCATATGCGATGTGGAACCCGGCGAGAGACTTGAGCTCAGAGTGGAATGGTGCAAAGAAGCGGGAACGCCAGGGTATCTGCTATGTTTGGATACCGCCAAAAGGGTCCTGATCGACCTACTCAAGACTAACCAGGCTGACATCGCGAAGAAATTGGCTGAAGAGGGAATTCCCAAAGCTATGAAGGTGCGGCACGAGTGGACCTCTGTATTGAAGTCCCTCCTAGTAGAGATGCAACCCGGCCAGCGAGCTGAGTTGTGGAGGCCGACGAGCAGAGTGCTGGACAACTGGCGACGTACTAACATCCCCGGTTACGAGTCGCGCCGGGCCTCACTGGACGATCTGGTGTCGGGAGCAAGTCTGAACTTGGACAACGGGCGGTTCGTTTGAAGAAGTGGCCGCTAGGTGCCCAAGCCAAAGAAGGAGAAGCGACGGGACTATGTGTCGCCGTCGCACACCCCTAGCAAGGAGTCGGTCCTGTAAAACCCGACCCACCAAGAATTCTGAGAGAACCTATGAAGAAGGAACAGCAAGACCCCAGCCCCGACCCTTTGGTCTCCCTTAGGGCGGCTGTAGCAAAGGCGGAGGATCGGGCGACTGAAGAAAAACAGCTTAGGGCACGGGTTGCGTGAATTGACGTGCAAAGACAGAAATCCCGGTCGTATGGAAGCAGAGCGGTCAGGACACCTGGGCGTGGCCCCACGGACGCTGCCCTCAGGGCGTATGAAGGATCCCGAAGTTAATATCGTGGGGCAAAGCCAGGAGAAGTGCAGACCGAGCCCGGCCAACATGACGAACCCATTTGTCCGGCGTTATTACCAGTCACCGTTGGTTGACGCAGCGGAGCAGCACCCACGAGAGCGACAGGACAGGAGCGCAAAGAAGCTCACGAGTTGTAAGCTGACGCGAAAAGCGCCAACCACGCTACCATTCTGACAGTGGTGAGGAGCCAGTGATTCCCACTTCGGTGTACTTCAAAGATAGAATCAAGAATATCCAGAAGTTCAACAAGCCTGATTCAACTCAGACTTGGTTTGATTTCCTGCAGCATTCGGTGGAGATCCTGAAGATGTACAACATCAACGAATCAGAATGGACTGGTTGGCTGATGGATCGACTGACCGGAAAAGCGCAGAGTGCACTATTCAATTTGACAGTGGAAGAGAGAAATGTCTGGGCCACCATCGTGTCGGCGCTGAACTTGTACTTTCACATGGAGGTCGAGATGCGTACAGCGGAGGAGGAACTCCTGACGAGGAAACCGGGCAATAAAGAATCGGTGCGGAACTTCATTTGCAGCTTATGTTCCTGGTGCGCAAAGCTTATGGACAGGACATCAAGAAACGAGAGGCAGCTGTCATTAAGTAGATTGAGTTAGGTCTGGGCACAGCCTCGCTCTGGCACACGTATGACGAAGTTACCGCGCAGCCTGTAGGCTTGACGGGGCTGATGCAAGAACTGGTGCGTAGAGAGAGTCGTGACGACCCCGGGAAGTACCAGATATAAATCACGCAGGAGAAAGAGAAAGAGAATGCTGCGAAGCCCAAGAACCCTCTCACCACGAATGTAGTGTGGCTGAAGGAGGTGATGGATCAGCAGAACACGATGCAGTCGATGGGACAGGCGAACGTGGCTAGGGAGAAAATGTCAGGGAAGGGTGCATCGAACTCTCAGGGGGGCAGCCATTGGAAACGAGGCACCCAGGGAGGAGCCCACAGGAGATCGGATGGAGCCAGTTAGGGTCGCGGCCCAGAGTAGCCGGGAATGGACGATGGATGCTGGAAATGTGGTCAGAACTGCTACCAGTGGCCAGATGCGACCAAATCAGAGTTGGAGTCATAGAAGCTCCAAGCACGTAAGCTACGTGAACAAGGCGGAGGAGGACGGATGGATGGCAGGCCGCAGGCCAATGTGAAGAAAGCCAAGGATGTCCAAGCCGAAGTGGGGACGGACCCTCCAACCCTGGTCACTTGCTGGAGGGAAACGAATAAGCAGGGAGAATGGATCGCGAATTCTCCATGCTGGCTTGATATCAAGTGGCAAGCAAGTTGGAAAGCTCACAGGTGATGGTGTGTTGCAGCTGACGTCGTATGAGGATTCGCCGGGGGATGGTCAGGCTGACTCGGGAGCGCCAAGGAGTTGTAAACCGCCAAGGGCGCTGGGATCTCGCTGTGCTGAGTCCCAGGGGCTTTCCAAGACACCAGATTGCTTAGTCGTAGGGCAAGCAGGCCTGGGGGAGAGCCCAACAAAATGGAGAAGGGAACCGGGAAGGCTGGTCGCCGCATTATTGCTGCGAGTCCTACTCTGCTGGGGGAGAAGCTCGACCCGTGCTGCAAGACGTCTGGTGATCTTAGCTTAGGCGCAGACAAGGTGAATTCAGCAACAGGCAAGAAGGATGGGCCAGGAGTAGATTGGAAGCCGGGTGTGAGTGTTGTTCCTCCCTAATGCGCCGGTCCTCGCGCGCAGACGACCTAAGCTAGAGAGCGAGGGGGGGGGACTCGATCCAAGATTCAACACAGCATTCCGGAAGCAGACGATAGAAACGGATGAGGATTGAATTAGAGCCGAGGAAGTGAGGAAATTCTAACCTTTCCGCAGTTTGGGGCCAAGATTCAACCTGTATAATAGGACGGGAGGCTTGGTAGTCCGGACGACAAAGAGCCAAGCAAAGGTGTAACATAGAAACGGATGAGGATTGAATTATGTTTAATTTTGTTTTGTTTTATGGTATGATAATTTCAGTACCAAATTTCCTTAACAAATAATCAGATGACTTTTAGAGTATTCATCAATTGTCTAACACAGATATCACTGGAAGAGTTTTTTTAGAAAAAGTACAGATAATCAAAAGAAATAGTACAGAAAGGATGAAATCTTTACATAGATGCTTCTTCTTATAAACAAAGACATGCACACCACAGCATTCGCACTTTGCTCCCAGAAACTGATGAAGGAGGAATGTCCTCCGAAAGGTCTTTTTTGCTAAGGATTTAATCCTTTCTGTATGATGATGAATCCAGATGCTAAGAAATCTCTACTAGATGAAATCAAAAGAAATGTTTTAATCTGTATTAAGCTTGCATGTAAAAAAGAAATTTTTAACCCCCCCTAATTTCCTTCCAATTTCAGGATGCGGAGACGGTTAGTGGCATTTCAAGGTGAATCTAGTGTGACCTGGACTCAAATTTGGAGTGATCTGGCTGGTTTGGTAGGGAATGGCGCACTTCTGGCTGCTTCTGGATCTTTCTGCGGCGGCATTGTCTGCTGCTTTGGGGGGGATGTAAACCGTAAGTGTCGTCACTGCTTTTACAATTTGAAGCAATGGAAGCATGAAACAGAAGCATCCATTCCAACAGTTCGCCTACTCACGATGCTTCATGATTAATGCTGTCTTTCTGGAGGAAATAACATCCATCTGCCTGGTTCTGGCCAAAAATTGCTAATCACAGCTGGAGAAATGATTTGATTTTTCTTTTCGGCCTGTGGGCTTCCGTTATTTCATGCACACATCCATAGTGATGATAGTAAAATGTTGAAGATCAAATTGAATAGTGAAAATTGTGATTTGTATAATTTAGAAAGTATTCTAAGATCTCTTACCGCCCACCAAAGAGTTGGTAACCCGCCCCCGCTTTACTAAAACAGGAAGGTTTCATAATATAAAAGTTGAACACTATTTTATTCATATTTATTGTAAAAGAATATACATTATTATATTTAAAACGGATAAAATAGAAACCAAAATTCATTTCCTGTTTGATTGCTCACTTCATGGTGAATTACTATGCATAAACTTATATGATTGCTTGTTTCTAACGAGATCAAAAGTGACCAGATAGCACAGTGTAGCTAGAACAATGTGGACTCATGAGCAATAAAGATAATTACTTTGCAATCGAAGCATTAAAGCACAAAAAAGTCTTATTTGATGCATGATTCACCCTAAATCTGTGTTCTTGGCATTGGATTGCTATTAGAGATGCTTTCTTAACATGGCTAAAGTAAATATCTTTTGCCCATTAGTCGACATTAATATGGAAAAGCTGTGGTCTCTGAGCATCTTTAATCCCATATAACCATTATACCAATTTGATGGTCATGTTCATGTTTCAAACAGTATTGAAACAATGGTGGAAAAATAGAAAATAATTAAAACGACTCTCTGGAAGGTAAACTTTAAATGCCAAAGTGCCAAAATTAAATATAGTTGATGTTCAGTAGAGATGTAAGCACAGTACCAAGTTTGAATGATTTATCACAAGCAGTAGCAAAGCTATTGCAGAAAATGTTGAAAATCTACCAAAAATTGTCCTGTGGAAAGCACACTTTGATTGGCAAAGTGCCCAAAATCGAATCACTTTAGTGTCACGTCATACCAAATAGTTGTGTAAAGTTTGAATGAAATTGGTTCATTAGTAAAAGCTCTAGATTGTTTGCAGTCATACATAGTTACAAACGAACAAAACACAATTAAGGCTTTCGCTTCAGCAGCTGGTGTCACAAATATCTGAAAATCTAATAGATGACTGTACAAGGCCTAATATGACCATCCAAGTGCCCATGGCTATTAAATTTGAAATTTTCTCAAACTTTGGGGTGGGCTGTTACAAGAGGGTGCAATTGTTACATAATTCTTAGGATATTTAAGATAAAGGGGGGGGGGGAGGGGTGTTGGACATAGATGGGCACTTGGATGGTCATATACAGTATATATTAAGTATATTCTTACTTTATATTCTGTATATGTTTATGTATGTAAACTAATAGCATTGTAACTCTTTAAATCTTAATACTCAAATTAAACAAACCTAATAAACTAGATAAAAATGAGATCTAATGGACATCATTTCCTAGAAATTTATAGTTTAGATATTTGTGTATTTCCAAAACATCACTGGACAACACAGTAAATGTTATGATTCACTATTGTTCAATCCGAAAAATAAAACACATTGGATAAATACCATTTCAGTTTATTTTGTAGTTTTACCATGGTACAAAAATATATCGAAAAATAAAATCAGACATACAAGTAATAATAAAATGCTAAGTTATCAGCAAGCAAACAGCCAATATCTCCAAATTGATAGCAAAATTGATGATGTTGGTTGCTTGTCAACTTAAAAGTATTAGCTGTAAAACAAACAATAAATCATATAAATAAAAATGAGAGTGATGAACACATTTTCTAAGTGGCAATAATTTTTGTAAGTGCAAGTGTATTCACAATGAATACAAAATACAACCCGAAAATTTCATTAAGCTCGAACGAAACATGTACATACATGTAAGCTGCACTAGTCAAAAATAGTTTTACCTTACAAAAATACTGCATCACTCTACATTAAAACAATATCATAAATACATACTAACTACATATGCATCCCATCTTGATACCTTAGAAATTCAACATTGCTAACACACACAAAAGTTCTCTATGAGTGAAAACGTTCTTCGAAAATAGTGAAGGCACAAGTCGAGGAATCACTTTTTTTTTTGCATTTTCTCATTTCAACTTTCTACAATGATATGTCAAAAGCCTTAATTTTAGAACATTTAAGTCAACAATCAATGAACACATTTCAATAAAACATACAAAATTCTTCATTTCTTACAAGTCTTATCAAAATCAGGTAATAAAGCTTAATTATGAAAAATCCTTTCCATACAAGAATTTCACTTACAGTGAACACATAAAATTGTATTTTTTTGGATACAAATTGACAACTTGAAAATTACAATAAATGTTAAAAAAATGCATATTGTTCAAGAGTAGTCATCACAGTTCAGGTTGCTTTTCTTAAAATTGTTACGATAATAAAATTATTAAGGTTTCCCAATTAAGTCAATATTAGTATGATATATACATATGAGTACTAGCGCTTATCCTTTTCCTGTATGCTTAAGTTTCAATATTTTATAATACAAACTGCACAGTACTTTGTAATACTGACATACCAACATATGCAACTTATTAGCTAAAAAGATTTCTATCAATCAGTTCAAAACATATTCTGACCATTTCTAAACAGCTCAGTTACACTATAATTTACAATTACTCAATCCTTGCAGAAACACACAAAATCCAGTGTTTTCTTCATACTATGGCCCAAATTTATGTAGTTTCACAAAAATATGACAGCTTGCATCTTTCACAATAAAACTGCTTTAGTCATTAAATAAACACCAGAAAATTGATGTTAACATCAGAAGAATATTATTCTACACATACATGCTATTTGGCAGTGTTCTCTTCACACAAAATGCTCAGATCTTGGCAGTGTTTCCCCACTCTCACAGGTAACATCAAATTTGAATTTGCACACGTTTAGCATCAATACACATTTTGGCCTTGTGTACTCAAATAAGCTAAAAATTCTTTACTTGTGGACAGATTCGAAAAAGATAAAGAAAAAAATGGTACAAAGCAAAGAACAATCAAAGATCAAATTAGGAAGGTGAATGCTAAATTTCATATATGAAAAACAGTTCTTTTTTTTAAGGAATATTACTGCATCAGAGACTGTTTGAGCGGAATAATTTTACAAGGTAAGAGCTTAAATTTTCCTTAAAAATTATTAAATAAGAGTTACATCTTTGCTAGTGTGGATGAAGATTTCTGGTGACAATACATCATTCCAAGTAAAAAAATATATCAAAGAATTACAAAACAAGTTTAAAATAACATGGGTCCTTTCTCAGTGACTATGTACCAGTAATGTCAACTCACTCATAGCATTTACCACACACATCAATATATTCATCAGCTTTCAGTTAACAGTACGTTTTAACTACCAGGGGTTGACATTTCCCTTGAAGAATTACTAGGCCTTAAAATGGTAGCTCTGTTGTTAATCTGAAATTCGTACAATACTATAAAATGTCTAGTCTAGCAGGTGGAAACTGACTATGGACAACTTGTCCAATATCCATGACATTTTGTTTTTGCATGGACGGACACATACTTGTGACATCAATAATGACTGCCGTATTTTATACATGGTTTTTGTGTGACTGGGCATTTGTAACGTTTGCCTGTTGGTGAAGATAAAAATTTTCAATTTAAGAGTCCTGCTACTGATTTTAAAACTTTCATTTCCTCTTGATACAAATATGAAACCCTACTACACACTTTGTATTAAAACATATTCTCTTAAACACACGACGACCAAACCAATGGTAAAAATAGATTTGCTCTAATTAGAGCAATTACTGGTCCCCAAATAACACACGAATATCTAACACCAATATTTATCCGTCACAGACGGACCAAATCTTACACTCTAAATATTTACAGCTGCCAATTCATGTAGAATACCCGACACAAAATGAGACAGATTGTTTGTGTTATATTCTACATTACATTGCTTAAAAACATTAGAACAAATTGAACACCTTTCCACTTCAAAATCTAGTGTGTTGACAATCTGAACTCCTAATAATTATAGATCAACAAACCAATCAGTATAATTTAGAAAAAATGCACCACAAAAAATAAATGCAATAGTGATCAACTACAATGATTCGTTCACACAAATAAATTAGTATGGCTGTATCAGCTATCAAATTTGAATTTCCTATCATCAATACGTTTTCGTTCCTGTCATCAGAATTTCACATGCTTACAAACGACATTTTGAATACTTATTGCTAATTCATTAATCATGTCTACATTAAATTAACACTACAATATACAATGCAATTAGATTAAAAACTGAAACTAGTCAGTCTTTACAATAAATTTGGCGCAGGATCTCTATTTTCATCTGGCACAACAACTTTAGATACTTTAGCATTTGTGCTTTGAGGTGGAGTGATTATGCCTGTAGGAAGATCCGGACTTGTACGTCCCGCACTCTTCATTTGCTTATTTTTCAACTGAGCTTTCTCTAACAATTGTAAATCCACATTATGAGTTTGAATGTTATGGGCGTCATTTGGAAGAACACCTTGAAAATACCTTAATTCAACCTGACCAACTTCTCTTAATGTCATAGCATATGGTGCCATCCATTGCACACATGAAGCAATGTCATCCCATGAAAATCCTGACACAGAGAGTGCTATATTTTCAGATGACATGTGGTAAAGAGCTGCTGCTGCAATTACTCTGTAAGGGAATTCAATGGCTTCAATGTCTAACAAGCAAAGATCTAGTAATCTTGCAATCTGTACAAATGCATGCTGGGAGTACTGAGGAACAACAAAACTGCTTTCACTGTCAGATGAATCTTGTTTTTCATGATTAATCAATTGCATGAACACATTTAGCCAAGAATTTGGAGTAATTGGACATAAATCCCATCGTAACGCTTTCAGCATTATCAGTTCTTGTTCGAGAATTTCAATATCATTACAAGCACCATCAGTAACATAGGAAAATTCTGTAATCTTTGGAGGGTAAATTTCCTCAAGTTTAGCAGCTATGAAAAGTGCGGTGATTCCTATCAACTGCAATTGTTGTTTCATTATGCCATGGGTGGAACTCATATATCTGTCGATAAAATCCAACGCTAGATAGAAACTTTCACGGTGCAATCGATAAACTTCACACACTTCAATTAGCCAATCTAACAAAATTCCTCTCATTCTTGGTTGAAGTTGGGGATGATTTCGCAATATCGTTCTATTTTTTAGATACCTATTTTCTTTCTTTAACATTGCACTCCAAACTTCTTCTGAATCTGCCCATTGTAGTTGAGGCAATGGTGACTCACGAATAAACATGGGTGCAGACAATCTGCTTTTAAAATCATTACTGCCAGATTTACTACTTGGAGGCGTCATGCAACGTGCTTCAGAATGCGGTGTGGAAAACGTTGCTCTTGTTATTGCTAGATCAGTCGCTGATGAGGGCGTATACTGATTCTTGGGAGTTTCAACGTTCCTTCTTTTGCAACTTTTTGCAACACCTGACACACACTGGACGGTCTCAGCGCTTTCTGATTCTGAATCTTCTAATACATCAGCTTTGCGTTTCTTACTTCCTACAGCAACACTAACTGAAGGTGTTTTATTTTTATCAACAGTATTTTGACTTCTTTTTACACAACTACGTTTCAGGATTCTTGCACTTCTACGAGTCATACTTGTAAAACTTTATCCGTACAATGCCAATGTACAAATCTGTTATTATCGCTCGTCCTACAAATTAGTCCTCCTTTTGTCCATAAATCTAGCACCTAAATCGAATCAGTGCATTGATTGCATGCACTATCTAATAGCCATACATATACTTTACAAGCTCTTAGATTGATCGTCATATTCTGCTGCATCCATGACTATATTTCTTTAAATTTCTTTTCTCTAACAAAACTTTCGCCGCCCAAATTTCCCTCTGAATCTGATATTGTCTTATTTCATTGCCGCCGAACAAGACATTTCAGAATTTCACCTTAAATTTGCAAATTGTTTGAGAAGATAATCCAATAATAACATACCATTTACCAACACAAATTTACAAATATAAATATACATTAGAAAAGGTATTAAATATTAAGAATGAACATAAATAACTGAGTTCCGACGGGAAATTTATTATTTTAGTTTTTAGGTATAACGCACACGTCATTGTGCCTGTTTTCGTCTTTTCTTCTCTCCTTCCATTCACTGTGTCCACCGTTTCAAACGGGGACGTTGTTCATGTTCCCGATTTCACTGTCATTATGTGTTTCCCGTGTTCACCGTTTCAAACGGGAGCGTTGTTCCTGTTCTCACCCATCCGTCTATTTAAATAAAAAAAACAAAAAAAAAAAACAAAAAAAAAAACACTCCCCATGCACCCCCGTACGAATATTTATTAAATTTGTCTCTTATAATTTCAAGTAGACATATTTTGCGCAAATAAACCTAATTGCAGTCATTGGATTAGTTTCATTATGAAAAAAAAACAGTTTGTTGCTCAAGGGCTCGTTTTAAGATATTCTTTTAATCAATAGTTTATGATTTCATTTTTTTTTTTTTTTTTTTTTTTTTTTGTGAAGAGATTGTGAAGTACGGAGTTGCATATGAAATACGATTTCCACCACTGAATATATATGCTATAAAATTGTAACAACCCGGGACTACATCAACGTCTACTTTGGGCTCATTAATCAATACACAAGTTATTGAAAATTCATGTAGTAAGACTCCTCGCCAATGTCACAGTGTGGGAGACATTCAAGTCCGACGGGACGCAACGACCAACAATTACATTTCTACCCAAACCATAATTTGTTCTTACCTTTCATGTTTGTAGTTATGTTTCTCAGTGAAAAGCATACAAGCTTTTCTCATACTAAAATTATCTGCATTGAGGCCTTCGTAATTGTCATCAAACATTATCCACCTAATACCTACAATATATGAATTCAAGGGGTGATATACGACATGATAATTAGATTATTGAAGTAACAGTACATTTTAACGTCATAAAATCTCACATTTAACTGCTTATTAGGGTTAAATTATAATAAATCTATGCTTAATTAAGGTATTGACGAAAATTCAAGGAACACCATGCCTATGGACGTCCATGAAATGACTTTTATTTGTCCAATTTAAATTAGGGAATGTGATTTTTTGTGGTGAAAAATGCCCAATTCCTAGTGTTTGCCCTTTTCCACACATCCCTCTATTGCGCCCTTTCCCTCAATATCCCACCTTTTCAGCCTGTTTCCCCACACCCTGCTTCTGTTTCCTAACCTAAACGCGTACTTCGCCTCATATTATCTTCCTAGTAAATACATGAATATGCGTTAATTGACAAGTTACCTCTTACGACAGCCGTAAAAGTGTAGGCGTCTACCAAATACAGCGGGAACGTGATAGTGTACGTCGAACGCATAGAATTAAACGTCATTGTCGTTTATATCGTTCAAGCAAAACAATCCAGCTGTACATTTTGTTGACATCGCGAGGTAAGTGTGTTTGGAATATTTATTTCGTTATTATTTTGATTCCGGGTGCTTATTAAATATTCTCATCTGTTGTCTAAAGTGTGTTTTGTTCTGTGGAACGGAATTTTACAATGATTCGTGAATTTTATAAATGGTTTTGTGGATAAGAAGCGAATCAACAATATTTGTGTATACTGTAAGATTGTTTAGGTACACTGATAATGATTGCGCAAATTGTGATCGTATATTATTTGTTTCAATGTATCTACTGTACATTGCCAATTATGTGGCCTCTTATTTTTTGTAGCTTTGAATATTCTCCAAATGCAGCGTTGATATTGGCTTTTTTTGAGAATGCCCAATTTATGGAATTTCTCTTCTAGATTTACAATTAAACAAAAAGTAAGTAAACTCATTTTTAGCCTCCTTCAAATTACTAAGTGCTTCCATTCCCCTCATAGCTAAAGCAAATGCTAATGGTTGAGAGATGAATGGTGAATACCAAGAACAAATGAGTGACATGCCTCTGAATCTATATTACATTGTATTTGCAATTTGTTTAATTTTAGACGACACAGATGGTCTCATTGTTGGTTTTTATACTACTTATTCTGTGTGTTTGGAGACAATAAATTTCGGGTAATTTAGTTTATTAATATCTATTCCGACGTTTCGACACGTAAATGTCCTTTTCATGGAATATTTAACAATTTATAAAAATGTAATGATCAAGAAATAGCCTAAAACAATGACTAAACATTAAAAAATACAATGTTAAGAATAAAATGCACATTAATTGGTTCTAAGATGTTTAAAAGTGTTGTCTGATACCACAAGAAGAAAATGATAAATGCAAAGTTATGAGAATAGGTAGAAAGAATATTGAAGAATTTGATTACAAGCTTGAAAAAAATGCATTGCCCATGCAAAAAAGTAATGATGAGAAAGACATTGGTGTTATTATAGATAGCAAATTATCATTTGATAAGCATATAACTGAAAAAGTGAATAAAGCAAACTCCATTGTTGGTGTGATTCGAAGAACATTTGAATATATGGATAGAAACGTTTTTAAAACATTATTCACATCATTAGTACGCCCACACATCGAATATGCGAATCAAGTATGGAACCCTTATTTAATAAAACATGTAGATATGATTGAGAATGTTCAGAAAAGGGCTACAAAACAAGTTCCGGGACTATGTAATTTGTCATACGAAGAACGTTTAAGAGAATTGGACATGCCAACATTGTCATATAGGCGACTCAGAGGGGATCTAATCGAGACTTACAAAATTTTGCATGAAGAATACGATAGTGACGTAGCATATATATTAGTAAAAAGTGAAAATAACACTACAAGGGGACACAATTTCAAATTGTTCAAGAAGAGGCCAAGACTCAATGTCAGGAAATATTCTTTTTTGCTATCGTGTTGTGGACTTATGGAACAGGCTGCCGAAGGAGGTGGTCGTCAAGGAGGTGGTCGACGCTTGGACAACATCTGTGATCTCATTAGATTCAACTACAGAGAAACTGTGAAGACAAGAAGTTTTCATTTAAGGGGAAGAAAATCAGAGCCATCAGATTCAACCAGAAGAGGAAATCTGTAAGAAGCTAAGAATGTCCCATGACAAAAACAAAGACTAGTGGAAAACAGCAAAAGGAGGTGGGGATATGAAATACAGTGCACAGATTGCCAAAAAAAAAACAAAATAAGCTTTACCATGGAGAGATGAGTAGAACTCTATATCTGCACCAAAAGAAGAAAAAAAGATTGTGGAAACGAATGTCTAGTATGCTGCTCAGAGACAAATAAAAGACTATTGTGCAGGAAAACAGCAAAAGGAGGTATGGGATATGAAATACAGTGCACAGATTGCCAAAAAGAAAACAAAATAAGCCTTTACCATGGAGAGATGAGTAGAACTCTATACAGCAGATCCAAGGAACACTTCCAAGGAAACAACGAAAATAGTCCAATATTCAAACACATCGTAACACACCACCCCAACCAGCAACCAAAATTCAACATACAACCCACAGGATACTTCAGAGACACCTTAAGTAGACAAATAGATGAAGGAGTGCGTATTAATAACAGCAGATCCACCCAAGGATACTTAATGAACAGTAAATTTGAATTCCATCAGGGGGCGGTAGCTAGAGTAGCCGTCACAATAGGACTAGATTAATACCATAGAATAATATAAATACTGCCTTTTATGTGTGCATTATGTAAAATATGAACTGGTTCTTGCAAGTCATATCAGTAATCTAGTCATCACTATTTACAATCATATATTGAATTATATCTTACCTTTGACAAATAGATACAATGTATAGATATTTATTATTAGTAGCTAAATGTTATCAGACAACACTTTTAGACATCTTAGAACCAATTAATGTGCATTTTATTCTTAACAATGTATTTTTAATGTTAAGTCATTGTTTTAAGCCATTTCTTGATCATTACATTTTTATAAATTGTTAAATATTCCCTGAAGAGGACACTTACATGTCGAAACGTCGGAATAGATATTAATAAACTAAATTACCCGAAATTTATTGTCTCCAAAACACAGAATATGTAGTATAAAAACCAACTATTTAAGCTCTCTACAGAAAGCACACGGCTGAATTTGAGTTTTTATATGTAACTCATAAACGTTCATGAAAAACAAAATTAAAATGTGAAAAAATATTCTATGAAACTAAATACTGGGACGGGTTTATAAGGACGACTTCCTGAGGGGAAAAAAGATTGAGAAAAGAAGGATGTGGGAATAAAAGGCCAAAAAAGAACTTGCCAAGTAGCCAATCTAGCCTTTGTATGTGGATGGGCTGTTACATAAATTGTGTTTACTTTTGTGGAAGTTTATCTGTTTAGGATGAGATATGCTCTAAAATATGGACAGTCCTTTACATGCATGTGGACACTTGGAGAGATGTTTATGGCACTAAAGCCTTTTACATAATTTTGTAAATGTGACATATCTTCAGGTAACATAAATGTAGATTTGCTGATAAGGGTGATGAAGATGAAGTTGGCTTTATGTGTTGCTGTATTGGCAACAATGGTATCAGTTTCATATGCAAGTACGTACATTGACATAATCAATATATATTTTCTATTTTTGCTAATTAAAATAATTTTTAATTGATTATGTAAAACTAGAAATATTTACATACAATATGAATTTTATGCGATCAGACTTTTATATATGATTTTGTATTTCAGAAATTTTCTTACAAAAGTGGAAAATAAATAAAATGACTATATGTATATTCATATGTTATATAAGTATAAGTATAAGTATTTTTATTTCGGAAACCAGTCCATAGAATTAATAAAATAGATAAATACAATATATACAGATAAAAAACTTTATCAGCCTTAATACAACAGTTCAAACCATTTACCAGCAATTTTACTGGTGTAAATAAAGAATTATATATATATTGAATAAAATACTAACTTAGATTTAAAGATATTTAAAACTATTATTTGTAGGAAAATAAAGCGTTGCGATAAAATGTTAAATTGTTTCAAAATCGTTTTTTAATTCCTATTTGACATCAGTAATTGATTTCATTTGCAGATTTGGAAAAAAACTGTAATCACACGATGTTCTTCAGTTGGTCTTACCATGCAAATAAAAATTAGCCAAAATTTAGTCCAAATTTTAATCCAAAATTTATTGTTAACAGTTTTCTAACCCACAGGTTCCTTTTCAAACAAGTTAAAAAGGAACCTGTGGGTTAGAAAACTTAACAATAAATTTTGGATTAAATTTTGGACTAAATTTTGGTTAATTTTTATTTGCGTTGTAAGACCAACTGAAGGAACATGAGACCACATGCTATGTACCTCATAAATTCCATTCTAAGTTGTAATCACATGTAATTTGCACAAAAAATTTAATTCTTGCAAACATGACAAAATTACCGAAAGTGGAAAAAAAGTATTACGGAAGAATTACATTTGCAGTAATGGCAATAGAAAAATAAAAATTTGATACAACAGTTCTGATGGAAAATAGCTGGTTGGATGAAATAAAAAAATATACAGTACAATTGCATTCTAAGCTATAACAAAATTTTGCATTTCAGCGTGCGGCTTCGGCTGTAAGGTGTGTGTAAATGAAGAATGCAAAGAGTGTGCAAAAGGCTATATACTGAAGATTACTGGTCACTGTAAAAAAAGTAAGTGAAGCATTTTTATTTATTTTGCTTTACATTGCAGGATGCGGTCATTACTGTAAATTGTGTGTAGATTTCTCCTGTAAGGAGTGTAACATGGGATGGAAAATGGAAGCAATCACAGGCCACTGTAAACAACGTATGTGTATTTTCCTGTACCTGTGAACTTCTTTTATCTGTGTTATATTGCAGATTGTGGCCCAGGCTGTAAGATTTGTTTGGATAACAAGTGTCAGCAGTGTAATCATGGCTGGATTTTCAAGCCCGTCACTGCCTCCTGTTTTCGACGTACGTGTACTATCATCTACTGTATTGTATTTTAGGTTGTGGTAAAGGCTGTAAGTCATGTAACAGAGATCAAGAGTGCCTATCTTGTAACGCAGGCTGGAATTATGTCCCTGACACTATGACATGTCAACGTACGTGTACTAAATTATATTGTAGTACACTCTTTTGTACATTAAAACATAGATGAAATTGCAAACTTCTTGATTTCATACTGAAGCTGAGCTGTAAATAACGCAATGCCATACTGATGGAAGGTGTCGCATAAGATTCTAATGTCATGATTTGCCCTGCAGCAACTTGAAGAGGTCCAGACTAATGCATCTTTTTCAATATCAAAATGGCAGCATATGGTTGAGGAAAATCACTGTGTAAATTTTTAGAGTCTGTTATACATCAATCAGTAAAATCATGTGTCTTCAGTCTCATATGGATTTGTTTTTTGTTGATTTATTATGCTCAAATGTTTCATTTATCAACTTGATGTGTGGAAAGTTGAATATCTTCATTATCTCTTCTTTTGCTTCATGTTGATTTTGGTTTGTTTTGTGGGTTCAAACATTTTTCATCTCTGCAATATCAGCATTTATTGCCATTATAGATCTCTGCGGTCTCCACTCTTCTCTATATGGCATTTTGTCTTTTCATCTAAACTTTGCTAAGAGTTATGATTTTACATTGTCTTAATATTTGGCAGATCTTTTGGAATTTGTGGTTTTGAAGTTAAACGTTGACTTTAAATGTATAAGTAAAATGAGTGTTGATAATAATTACACTAATATATTCTTATTGTTTTATAGGAAAGTTCAAAACTTAATACGTTGCTAAACATTCCAAATGTAATGAGGATAACACAGAGAACATGAATTTTGTGAATCGATCATTTTACTTATGACTGTTAAAACTTGAAACAAAAGTAATCATACTTTTGAGAATAGTGTTTAGTGGTTTATCAATAGAAAATTTGTCAACCGAATGGTATATTTTCTGTCACGATAAAAGTATTTTGTTCATTTTGTGTAATCATTTCTTAGTAGGGATCCATTTCACATAGGCTTTTTATGCATGTAAGTATTCCATTCCTGGATGTTGTCTTGAACAACTTGACTAAGGAAACAATCAGCATATCAAAATTCATATATAACACTTGATTGGTTTTCATTTTAGTCATCTCATGGTAAAGAGCCTATATTTGGATTCAGCACATCAGACGTGTTAATTAGATGCCACTGCCAGCTATTTTAAATAGTATAAATATTAAATACAGATGTATATGGTCCATTCAGATCTAGTACATAAAATTCACTGCCTCTGTGAATCCTCATATTACAATGTTTTATTACTATAATTAGATAGGATGAATTACCAAATTGCAATGGGCTGTAGTCTTGACTTTTTCCTTAGAGTTTACTTGATTTGATTAATTTTCGGAAATCATAATTAAAGATGAAATCTGGACTTATATATTATTCGCATGTGAGATTCTGTTGGAATTGACAGAGATATTTTTTGCTTTTCATTATGCACATGTACCTTTCAATGGCTGATTGGTGGCTTACCAAATATAGTCAAGATCATTCAATAGACTTGAAATTGTTAATATTGTTAATATTTTAGTATCCAAAAGGATGATTATACATATGGGTATATATTATTTCAATAATAAGCTTGTTTGCGTTTTGTTCGCGGTTACATTTTGGCTATTTTTATTCAATTCAGCTTGCAATTTCTCCTTATCATTTTATGTGTAAAGAACAATCTATCCATTATGCTAGTGCGCTTAGGTTCTAGATCTAGTGGAATTGAAATTAAAAAAGTTTTACTTTATCTGGAATAGGTTGGTTTGATTTTGGCATGATTGCATATTTCAAATGTATATAACTCTTCAATCACTAATAAGGGGGAAATGCTGCCATTTTGAAACTTGTTGAAGATGCAGAAGTATAGACTGTCAAGTTGTTTCAGAGCAATAGTGTCTTGTTTAATACCAAGTTTATAGACGTTTGGAAAATATTTTGATTGAAAATAATATTAAAAAGCTCATGTACAGATTTTTGGGTTGAAATAATTCTGATGAACTTACAATACTATAACAAATGTACACAGGAGATGCACATTTGAGCTTTTTGTTGCATTCTGCTGATTTCTGCTCATAGTTTAAATGATTCATCAAACTTTATTGACTGATGTTTTACATCATGATCAGTGAAAGTAGAGGTCTGTACTTTGTCAACTTTTATGACAACTTACAGCTTAATGAATCTTTAAGATGACCAGAAGTCAGTGGAAATAGCTGAATCATTATTTACTCTGTAAATTTAGAGTATGTGTACACTTAAATTGTCCCTTAAAATATTTGTATGGCATTTAGTTATCAAACTACAACATTATTTATTCAAACTAATTCTTTAATGTGGCACATTGAATTAAAAGCACAATTTTCAGCAATTTAGAATATAAAGTAATTAATTAATATCTGTCAAATTGACCATCCTAATTATATATGCTGTTTTATACTAATATAATGTACAATTTTGCTTAAATAAACTTTTTATATGTCTCTCAATTATTGTAATGAAAATCATGGAACATTCAAATACAATCTTTGTATTTGTGATTTTAGGATGTCCAATGATTAACTGTGATGAATGTGTTGAGTATGACACTACGGCTGTTTGTGAAGATTGTGCTGATGGCTATACAGAAGATGGGGAGGGTGGATGTGAACGTATGTACTGTAATCAGAATATGATTACTCTAAAAGTAGAGTAATATCTCAGACAATGTATAAATCATAATCTTATTATTAATATCTCAAATGTGAAAGTTTCACAGAATCTATGAAGTTATGTTCATGCCAAAATCAACCATCAACTAATCCTATGTGGTTATTATATTAGACCCACATAATGGCATTTCACAGCACCGACAGTGCCATTGTGTAGTAGACTGCGGTCAGTTATAATTGTAAGTAGGGTCTCTAAAAAAACTTTCTAGCACCACTGTGTGGAACTGGATGGGGATATTAGTTCCATGCATGGAGCAGAGAAATACAACTGTTGAAAATGATCATTCTTTCAAAATTATTAAATGAATTGATTTAACATCTTAGATCTACACTGAAAAATGTTTTTACACTGAATTTATTTGATTTTTTTGTAACTGTAAATAAATCATATTACAGTTTACAGTTATACAATAACCCATGGGCGTTTAGGTTGAAAAATTTATTTAGGGGATTTTCATGAGTGTATATATACATTTGAATA
This sequence comes from Streblospio benedicti, assembly GCA_019095985.1. Classification (NCBI taxonomy): domain Eukaryota; kingdom Metazoa; phylum Annelida; class Polychaeta; order Spionida; family Spionidae; genus Streblospio; species Streblospio benedicti. The sequence continues at coordinate 17,909,233 of CM032661.1, forward strand.
TCAATTAATGGCCTAGATTTGGATTTGGTCTTAATATTTGTGTGGAGTTTTATGTAGGGTTTGGGGGATGGGGGTGATAACTTAAATAGTTTTCTTATGATATGTTAATCTCAACTTTTTAAATGCATTCAGCTGAAGGAGGACCACCAGATGCACCCCCAGTGCCGATTGTGATCAAAGAACGACAACCATCACCACAATTATTAATCCAACAAGGAGGCCCGAACCGAGCTAAAGTAACCATTAAAAAAAAGCAGCCACCGGCATCATCACCTAAATTGGTAATCAAAGAAAAGATGAATGTAGGATCACCAACAGTATTGATTAAACCAAAAGACGATGATGACGATGATGACGATGACGACGATGATGATGATGACGATGAGGCACAACAGAGTATGTTTTACAAATATTTACACATTTTTAACCCAATACAAGCAAAAGCAACCTAAGCTTTAGCAATGAAAAATGGTTTTGCTATATCGAGCCATGTTGTGATCAGATATTTGCCAATATGAATTGCCAGTGAAAATTGTATTCTTAAAAAATTTCATGGTTGCGACTATATAAAATATCATAAATCTTAGAATTATGGCAACTGAACAAATCACAATTTCAAATAGACCTGTGTTGGGTGGCAATTTAAAGATTAGTATTAGTTTTAATTAGCATAATCTTAGCACCTGTAGGCTAGAATTGAGTAGTTAATCATCAATATTGGCAAAAATCACCAGGTGGTTACATATAGTCCATGAGACAAGAGTTGGATTGGAATAAATTTAGGCCCTGGGTTTCATTTGGATTTTTAGGTTACGAACATTACAAAGAGCTACATAAAGATGTATAACATTGCACGACTAGTTTTCATATATTTATCCAGTAGTTTAGTAGTGTATGTGAATACAATTTTTCACAGCATCACTCAATATCATTTTCCTGGATATGAAAGGTGATCATCAATACTAATCATCGTAATCAATATATTTCTAGGCTGTACTTGTATTGCCATGAATGTGTTGCATGTTTCATGCATATAATTCATTTACATGGAAAGCTGTATTGTTTTGAAAAGCACTCATTGATTCGAGATGTAAAAAAAATGACAACTAACAGCACAAATAGATTTATATTCACTCAATCATCAAATTGTTTTATTTGGGCAGGCTCTAATTTATCCCCAATTTGATGATGTGGCCTAGCAGCCCAGACTACTTCACAACTGTTCCCTCCAAGGTCATTTGGATCTTTTTTGCTGAGAAGCAGACTTGTTATATCTTTTTCCACGACCACTTTCCAAGTCTGCTATTAGTCTTCCTTTGCATCTATCTCCCTGTATTGTGAGCTTCATTACTTTATGATCCAACTAGACCTGGGGTCTACATGAGCTAGCCATCTCAGTTTACCTTTGTGAAGCACAGTATACAAATTCCCGTTTTTCCATGAAAGCCATAGCAAACCATGACAAAGACAATGAGTAATTTCTTTGTATTGATAATGACTGTTGGAATTTGTATATTAAAGACATCATTATAATTTATCATTTACATTATGTGTCGTATATTTTTAGGGGCTCGCCGACTTTTGGTCAATCTGATTAAAGCTGTAGCAAAAAATCCAAAAATGAGAAGAGATTGAAAAAGTTTTGATAAGAAAGGAATGTCATTAGTGTTTGGGATATCAAAAAAAACTAACCTTCAATAGAAAATTGGGACAGTATTATATTTTATTTTATAACTATAATAATAATTTGGAAACTTTGTAATGTGTTCAATAAAAATTCATATTAAAAAGATGGCTATTTTATTACAAGTATATCCACATCAGGATATTGATTATAACCAAGGCTTGAAGCCGACAAACATATGTGCAATGACGAAATCTAATACTCAAATAGACAAACACATGATAATATGCCTGAAGGCCTACTGTAAAACTAGAATATTTCGTGGCTATTAAATTTTGGGATTTTGTCCATCCTGGACCTACCTTACATAGGCTATTAATGTTTACTGACTATCTAAGTATGCATTTTTGCACCTACCCACTAAATTCACAAATGAAATCGTACGCAAACATTTCTAGTTTTACAGTATTTTGGTAGATAGTATCCATAGGTATCCCCGAAAAAGTCCCCAGATGATCAAAAGATTTTTTTTTCATTGCATGTTTCATTCATAATTGGCAAAATGATTTATTTGGATACCATAACCTGCCCCAACCAACTTAACCCCAGTGATCATAATAAATGGTATACATTATGATTATTTTGTTAAACAATAATCATACATTGTATATCCATAATTAAAAGTTAAGAACCATGCAACCATGAGTAAAACCGAATGAGTATAGAATATGTTGTTAATTATTCAAAATGATTCCTCCACCCCAATAACCGCCCCCCTCCCTTCATAATACAAATAAATGGTATATTCACCATGTTTCCATGCCTCATAAGTCCGTCGTACCCCAGCTTGGTGATCGTCGAAGTAAACCAGAGTTGACAAGCCTTGTACACCCAAACCTTTCCAGTCCACCACACCAAAATCTGAGAAATTACTGCCAGTCAGGTACCTGACATGCAGTTATATCTATTATGATAATTGATTGATAAACATAGATGCAACCTGACCAGTCATTCGTTGCGCATCATATCAAAATTAAAACACATAAGTACAAAGCCAATTCAGACAACAAAGTATTAAGTATTCCGTTATATTTGAATATTTTGGCAACTTGCTGTTCGACTTTCTGCCAGTCAACAAAACTAAATAATTAGATAAACGAAATAGAATAAGTAGAGAAGAAACACACACTCACGCGCGCGCGCACACACGCGCACACTCGCGCACGTGGACACGTAATATGAAAGTACACCTGAGTAGATCCGGTTCAAGCATACTTTTTACATTCATAACGCTCCTACATGCACCAGAAATGTGAATCTTTTCTGATAAACTCGAACTTTGAACGGGTTCCAATGATTCACGTTTCTAAAAGTGTGATCACAATGTGCCTTGCAGAAGTGGACTACATTGTCCAGTTTAATCCAGGCAGATAAAATTATTTAGCACAAAATAAAGACTAAACTGTGTTGGTCCAGAATGATAATGATAATTTTAAAAAATCAGTGGGAAATAACATGAGTTATATATCTCGTTCCGGGGTTATAGTCCAATCTTGAAGACTAGACATCCTCAACTGTACATGTGCTAAATCTTAAACTCGCACAAAAGTCCAATAAGTAACAAACCCAGAGAATGGATGAAAAAAAAGAGATCTACGTTACGCTAAAACATTCAGACAAGAGACAAATTATAGAATTCATCACTTTTCAGTTATATAGCAGTTATATATTAATAGGTATTTGATTGAAGTTAGCACTACCTACATGTCTGATATATACAATACTGGTGTTCATGGATGGTCGTGGGACCTTTGCCTTGCACAGTAGGAGCGGGTGCATGACACTATTGTGTAAGGTGTACACACGCCACCCAAGCTCCACCAATCATGATTCACATTTCTGAGCAAACATTATCTAGTGAGCTCACTACAGAGGAACCTCAACATTAGACATTTAATGTAATTTTGATAATTATTGCTAATGATAGACAATACTTAGAAAGTACGTTTTTAGTGTTTGATCATTTATCAACGTATATGTGCATGAATATTAAAATTAGTAGATTGACGATATGCCAAGACACCAGTATAAATAACTGGCACGTTTATTATAATCCTCATCAGTAAAGTAGTCATATACATATTTGATTACAATCTCTAAATGTACAAGAACATTACATCAATCTAATACTAAAAAATAACATCCATGTATAAGACACATACATGTGCAAATATATAGCAGAGAATGATTCCCTTTTCGAATGTCTATCCGTAAAAGTGATGAGAAATTGATAAGATTTACACATTGTCATGCCATTTAGCAGCACGTGAACAGTGGCCCGATAAGAAAAGTGCCTATATAAAGGCCCCTGTGTGTCTCAGGGAGTCATCTACACCTTCCAGCAACATGAGATTTGCACTCGTCGTCTGCCTTCTGGTTCTCGCGGCCACCGCGCAAACTCAAGCACAAGAGCAACGTAAGTTCAGGTTTATCACCTTGCGTTCTTGCATAGTATATCATAGACGAGAACACGATTATTATGAAAAACAATGTTTTGATCCTGTCTACTACTATCTACTGGTCTGTGTTGTGTAACTTAATTCTGGAAAAGAAATCACTTTACTGTATTGCATAGGCCTACTGCTGTGCAGTGCTGCACATATCGGTTCGCCTCTTTTGGATTTAATAATAGTCAACTTGTTTGATCAAACTACAGATTTTTATTCATGTATAAGCTAAACATTTGTATTAATAAAAAAACGTTGTAATTTTTCCTTCAGTCCATGAATGCGGGTGCATCCCCAAAGACTTGAAGACACATAACTGCTACCCTGGAGAGACGTGTCCACCTGGTTCAGACGGCAGACCATGCGGGGAAGCTGACGATAACTATGTGTGTGGCCACGACGACTGACACCACAAAGTGAGTACCACTTGTCAACTAATCATGGATCTTTTCCTATTGTTCACAAATAAAGCATCATATTATAGTAGAGCCTCAAGCGGGCCTATATCTCTTGGACAATCCCAGTTTCTCATACAAGCCAAATAAAAATCGATAATATTTTGTATGGTGATGTTTAATCGAAAGTCTCAAACTAATTAAGCCTTTGTATAACCTGGTATTTCAACATTTATCTCTGCTTTTTTGTGGAAAGACAAATATCCGGTGTATGGTTGTAGTGGTAATTTGCTGAACAAAAAAAAACTGCTGTTACTTGAATGTGTCTCATTAACAAAACCACTAAGTCCTTCATAACACATACGTATGAACATACATGTATGTGAGTTTTATATACTATTTTAAATTTCAGGTTATGGTCCTCCAGCTGGTCTCGGGAAGTCCGATGTTATCAGTAATATGTAAATACATAATATAATAAACACTATGAAGTTCACGTTTTCGTATGTTATCATAACACCTGATCTATCTATTCTTTTTTAATTTAGGCCTATAGCATATTTCATACTCAAGTTGTAGTCTATTTTGGACACCAAAAGAAATCAGCACAATAAGTACTCAGTCTGTATACAGAAACAAAAACGGTGTCCAATTACAACGATTCTAATACTATTAGATACTTTTTGTAATCAACAATTAACACACACGCGCGCGCGCACACACACACACACACACACACACACACACACACACACACACACACACACACACACACACACACACACACACACACACACACACACACACACACACACACACACACACACACACACACACACACACACACACACTTACACACAGAGACGCACGTGCACATACACACACGCACACACACAAAAGAAACCTGACAATAACATACATGTAATTTAAACACTATGCTCTCTCCCTTGACAATGTATAACATAATTCCCTTCCACCTACATCCTCTCCTTCTTATTTAATGAAGGGCTGGTCAGACTGTGAAAAAATCGCGTACACGCAAGAATCACGCATGCAATGTCACGTGGTGCATCAGTGATCTACGCAGGTTGTAAGTTTTTCTAGCGCATTTCGTAAGTTTTGTTAAACCTTGAATGTGCTAGTTCTGCGCTGATGTGTGTGGTAACACGGTTGTGGGTGAGTTGATGTTTTTAAGCGTTCAAAACTTGGCTCTTGAAACCTCAGTAGACAGTGCTTGGATCTAAAATGCACGTGGACAGTCGGTCCTCGGCGTGTATTTTGCATTTTCAATGATGCACCCACGCGAAAATAAGTAACTTTGTCCTATACGTCGATTGTTAGTGGTTTGTCAGTTGATCTGTCTGCATTTTTTTGCGTGATTCATAAGTGATATTTCATCACGTAAATAATCAAAACTCTCAGCGCACATGCACATACTACCACATTCATTTTGGGCGTGATTCATAAGTTAACGCGAATTTTAGTCTAGGTGACCAGCCCTTTCAGAATGTTTTGTAATTTCTCGAGAAAAGCAAACTGCAACGATGATTTGACGAAAATTTGAAATATATTGGAATATGTTGTTTGGATGAACTTTGCATTTTTCTTTCTAAATTGTTTATAGATACAATATAGTTCATGGTCTAGTTAAAAGTAGCACTGAACTGTAAATCT
>CM032661.1:17917932-17922860 GCA_019095985.1 Streblospio benedicti
ATAGTCCAATTTTGGCACTTTGCCAAACAAAGTGTTTACTCCAAAAGGCCATTGGCAGCCAATTTTGGCATATTTAGCTTGACACATGACTTGCGTATTTCTTACAATATTATGGGACTGGCGACCACAACCAATGTTGAACGTTGGCCCTTTGCCAACTAAAAGAAACGTGCTCAGAGAGCCCAGCATTGTGTAGCAGTTTATAGACATTTTAGGTTTTTTTTGCTACTATCTTCAATTCTTTCAATACTTTTTGAACCATGACCTCAAAATTTCATTCTATGTTCACGTACATAGTAACAATCTTATATGTTCATCTTTGGCACTTTGCCAATAAAAGTGTGCCGTTTTGGTTCCATATTCAACATTTTTATCAATAGTCTCATTGCCTTTGAAGACAAAATCTTCAAAATTGGTTCACTGTATATATTCATTGAGACGATTACATTATGAGTTTTGAATTTTTAGCTATTTGCCAAGAAAAGTATAGGTTCCGGAGCAATTTCAAGTTTTTTTAAAGATTTCATTATTTCTGAATTCCCGTGTGAACTACAACCTTCATACTTATGCAACATCTTAAGCACCTATATGTCAACGTTGTTCTAGCGACGCCGTGTACTTTGAACACTTTTGATCTAGTTTAAACCTTGTTATGGATGTACTTACTTGCTGGTGATGCTAGACGCTTCGATTATACCAGTCCAATCAGTATCCACAGAGTGGCTATCCGAGTATTTTAAATTGATGAACCAGGCTATAATGGTCAGCACGGAAAGTAATCCCAATGGGATCAAACAGATGTAGCATAGACTCGTGCTATGTATTCTCATTCTTCTAAAACAATCAGGTGAAACTATTGCAATGACGCAAAACTGATCTTCAATGTATTTTCTACCGTTCTTGTTGTATTCTAATTGTATGTTAAAATATAATTTATTTATTCATGTATGGATAGAATTATGAAACATTGCTTCAATGTAAGGCCATACAAGTGCCCGATGGCTATAAAAACTTTTGTGTGCAGTGTCACATCGTCATACAATGTACATCACGGCTATATACGCAGTTGATGTGATCAAGGACTTGTAAAGGTAGTGTGAATGATCAACCCGTGAAAGCCGACGATGGCAGGGTCACCAAGATGTTTTAATTTCTGTATGCCCTAAAGACATTGGACTAGTTATTATATTATATTTTATTTATTATTTCATTTTTTTACAAAAAGAATATATTTTTTGTGTGATGATTTAATAAAATGTGAACAACACTAATAGACAAAACGTTACTTCCTTGCTCATTATATCATTTGGTAATGGCCTTAATAACATTTGATGACTTCACGTCTGGAATTCAAATGTTTTTAGAGAGTGTGTATTGGTAAATAAAAGCATAAGATGTTATGATTTATCTAATAAAAAGACAAAGCAGACAATCGTTTAGTGTGGAGTGATATATGGAATCAATAAACTCGAACTTATACAAATTGGCGCGCACACTGTTGAAATAGACGTTCTATGATCTGAATGAGATTTATAATGAAGAATACTGTTGGTGAATAGTCGAGATAGGCTATGGTGTCAGGAGAAAACAAAACATGTAGCAAAGAACAGCAAAAAGCACGAACCATTTGTGTATTTTATGAGCCTCATTACTAAATCAATAATTGTTTCACAGTAAGTACATGTATTCGAGTTGATTGTCATCAATGGTTGGTATGCGTAATTCGCAAGTGATACTTCCTGTGGGGGGAATAACTTGTGTCATGAAACAGGACGAGCAAAAGTTCAAGGGCGATGGCATACAAACAAGTTGTTGGCTAAATTTGGATCACGTTATAGTTGTATTTGTATGGGGACGGGGAAAAAATTCGACAAAATGGCTGTCTATGAATTCTTTTGTAAAAATCAACGGCGCAATGATAATAATAATGCATTTTTTTCCCATTCTTAGACATCTTGAACAATAAATGTTCCAAATAGTTAAAGTGCGGTGGGACTTATACTAACATATTTCATAAGCAGAGCCAGGCGCCCTCCCCCTCAATTCCCCCCATACACCCCCCTCCCCCAATACATGTACGTTCCCTTTTATGGGTCTTATAGACATGTCTACTGTCGATTATGCATTGAAAACCCACGTAATCCTGTGAGTGCTGGAAAACCTGGACCTGCCAGTATATTTACTAGGTAACATTCGGTCCACAGCGATATGATGATGTCCACCTGATGTATACATAATTATGTAGCTGTCGGAACCCACTTGAAATATGTGATAATGTAATTTTATCCTCAATCATGCAGATAATCATTGGGTTCGTTATAACAGTTCGTAGTACGCAAGTTGTGCACTGTCCCTTTTTTAAATGTCCACATAATTTGGCTTTATAATGACCTAGTTTAGCCATACCAATAAACATGCTCTCCACAATGATAGGAATAATGATTAGGGTATGAGTAAACATAGTTCAACATAAACATAAAAGTGTGCTCTTATATTGGCCGTGTTTATACACAAAGGAAATGTCAATGAAGCTGTTCGGATGTAAATAGTGGACCAACTACAAAAGCGGTTTATTTTACAAACATCATTTGATTATTCGACACCAGAATACACATGAAACGGTTGTTGTGTTGTTGAGAAAGTCCGTAATCGTTCGGTGTGTTTGTACCATCTATATTTGAACTCAAACTATGTACATGCGTGTTTCGATCGCTCTCCTAGTTTAGATATGCTCTCGATTGCAGCAGAGGCAGTGGTACTAGCAATGCCATAGAAATTAGTAGTGTATTTTTGCATCCCAGATTTTTTGAAGAAGACAAAACACACCACGTAAAAAAAACAAAAAAACACAAGCCCTCCCTTACTCAACCAGTCCCGATGAGAATTATGACCTATTGACTGACTTGACTCGGGCCCTTCGATTACAGCGGGTAGATATTTACGTTTAGCCCATTCATTTACAGGCATAACCAAAATATACATCAGAAACACATGATTTTTGTATTTTGTCGGATCATTGCGTCGCTTCATCTGCTGAAGCGAAACTTTGTGTTTCATTCGTTTGTAACTAACTAACTAACTAACTAACTAACTAACTGACTGACTGACTGACTGACTGACTGACTGACTGACTGACTGACTGACTGACTGACTGACTGACTGACTGACTGACTGACTGACTGACTGACTGACTGACTGACTGACTGACTGACTGACTGACTGACTGACTGACTGACTGACTGACTGACTGACTGACTGACTGACTGACTGACTGACTGACTGACTGACTAACTAACTACAAACAAACAAACAAACAAACAAACTAACTAACTAACTAACTAATTAATTAATTAACAATCTAACTAACTAGCTAGCTAGATAGCTAGATAGCTAACGAACTAACTATGTATATCCGCGGACAAGCCAGAGCGTTTACCAACAAACAGATTTTATTCAAGCTTTTCACCATTTTCTACAATAGCTTTGCTAATGCTTGTGAAAAAGTATTCACACTTGGTACAATGTTTACAGACCTACTGAGCATCAACTGTGTTCAATTTTGGTACTTTGCCAATTAAAGTTTACCTTCCAGACAGACATTTGAATTATTTTTCAGTCTATTTTTACGCTATGGTTTCAATACCGTTTGAAACATGGCGATCAAATTGGCATAATGGTTATATTGGATTAAGAATGATCAGAGAATGCAGCATTGCCATGTCAATGTTGAATCATGGACAATAGATATTTACTTTAGCGATGTTTAGAAAGCACCTGCAATCCCATGGCGAGAACATGAATTTAGGGTGAAACATGCATCAAATAAGACCACTTTTCTGCTTTAATGCTTTGATTACATATCCAAAGGAAACATCTTTATTGCCCATGAGTCAACGTTGGTCAAGCAACGCTGTGCTCTCTGAGCACGTTTGGTTTAGTTGATTATTGTGATCAAACTGAATTGGTGCCCGGTCCAGCTCTTGGGGATACTTGCATTTCAGGCATGACCATGTTTGTTAAAATAACCATTATTTTTATTGCGTATATGTCGCCGGAGAATGAATGATGTAATTACAAATACAAAAAAATATGTACCCTTCATCCGTTGGTGAGAGAGTACTAATCTAAGTGAGCAAGCTGCATTGAACATGTTTCACGTACATCCGAGACAGCCACACATACGAATATTCATGACAGATGCACTTCCACGTCCGTGAGCAAGACAATGCGTACGCATGCAGTTCGTTGAGTATAACACAATAATGATGAATATAAATATACATATTTCCATAAACCCCTCCCATCACAAGGCAGATTGAGGCGGAAACAAAGCAAACATTCTCAGATCAGACTCACGGAGAATACACCAAGAGGAAATAGTTCGTTTTAGCGACTATCTACCGGCTATGCATTATAATACACACGCATACATTGTAGCATAGCAAACATATACTGGGAGACCACCGCCCAACTAAATCTGATTGCAATGCAATTTTACTAATTACCTATGCAAACATTATAACACCATAATATTGACACACATGACAGGCAGAATTTAGATTTTAATGTAGTTTACGAAGCCATACTGAACTCCAACCATAAAGTGTTCAATAAGGTTTAATCCACACAATACCTGCGTTTAATTAGTTTTTATTAGTAAGAAATAATCATAGACAAACTTAAAAGATAGTATGAAATACGTGAAAAGTGGTACACATTTATGTATTCGGCTTCAACAATAACTTTAAAAATGAAATCATTGGCCCCATGTCCTGGGCTTCATCACTGTGCTAAAGAATAGGAAGGTGATGGATTAATGGTATAACGTCTTCATAAGACCACTCAAAATATGGCTTGCATCTAGAGTGGTCTTAGTTGAAAGAGTATCTCCTTTAGAATAGTGTATATGGAAAATGGACTTGTTACTG
>CM032661.1:17922960-18046513 GCA_019095985.1 Streblospio benedicti
CAACCCCTTTTGGCAAAAATTGTGACCATTACTGAGATACATAAAGTTTTTCTAACAATTGCCAGTTCAGGCAGGTACAGGGGGGATTCGTTGACGAATATACTGGTTAGTTTAGATTCGTAACAAATAGTTATGCTACGACTATGGGTCGTATAACATTCGCAAATATAAGTAACACTTCGTTTGGCTCAGCAACTCAGTGTAACAAGCATTTTTACAACGTTCAATGTCAATATGCGCACGCTCATGTCGACAACCTGGACTAAGTCGTAGTAATGTGTTGCACAGATTCGCATATGATCGCCTATATGTAAAGCGGGTTTTAAGAAAATATCCAAGCGGGCAGTGGTTAGCCACTCTATGTAATATCGGTTCCTGGTCTGGCAAGTTTTGAGCAATATATTGAGCCCTTGATATTCATGGTGTGGTTAGCAAAACCCCGTGACTTTTCATACACACACTTTGCAGTTTTGAATTTATCAGGCATGCGAACAAAATGTGATAGATGTACTAAGTGATGTCGTTGATATTGAGGTTGCTGCTGGTTAGGTTTTAAGCGGCAAGACGTCAGTGATGAGCGCCGGGTTAATATGTCTACAATAAAGCCTCTCTATTGAGACCACCTCTATAATAAGACCACCTCTAAAATAAGATCACTTTTCACGGTCCCAACCTTCATGAAGCTACTAAAATGACCCTCTGTATAGAGGCCACTTCTCTATTGAGACCACCTAACACTTGTCCCACAGGTGGTCCAAATAGAGAGGTTCTGCTGTATATGACAATGCCATGATATGTCTGGAAGTCAGCTAATTCGGGGGAAACTTGCATCAAGTTACATTCGTGGGTGCAGTGAACTATCTTATCATTTTGGACAGCCTTACATTGTTCGTTTTTCCACTTTTGCAGGATAACCCCTCTCGTTGAGCATGCATTTCTGTATATCTGGGGTGGCGCTTGTGCTCACTCTGATTGAGAAAGTCGTCAGTCAGGGAACACGGGAGGCCTGGTTCCAGGTCCACGATTGTGGGAACCCGATAAACGTTGGAAATCCCGAGGTGAGGCGATCATCCATACTAAAATGTACTATACACGTTGATTACTAGTATATGCTCTCTGGGTGGTGACAGAGACAGTTTCTTGTGCACTCACAATTTGCGAATGTTTTCTTCCATAAAATATAATTCTTGTTTATGATGGCCGCAATTTAATTTAACTTCATTTTTACAGGACATAGCCCTGTGGTGTATGGTTTACGGCAACCATTGTGGAACCTTTGGTGTTGGAAAAGTGAGTTTTATTTTTTACTTTTTGAGTTCCAATGTAATTCTGCTGCTAAGCCGGTTGGGAACAAGGCAACATACACATATAGGGTGATGTTGGGTAAGGATCTCCCGGGGGATCTCGTGTATTTTTAGGTGAACCCCACTACCCCTTGATGACTGCGTGACTTTACGTCCACGTATTTTCATATATATTTTTTTACTTTCACTTCCATTAGTGGGTCGGGGTTGGGGTTGGAGGATGCGGAGGGGGAGGGGGAAAGCTTAGAAGATCTAGAGGTCACCCTGCTGCAAACGAAGACACAGCTGCTTCTATAGAGTGTGAAGAGACACGTATAATTTAAGTTCTTTATTCTATCATCTATATTAGGAGAGCTCAGTTGACCACAAACCAGACTATGCTCCAATCGTCTTGCTCTCATCCGAGCTGACGTCATTGTTGTGGTATAGGGCGTGTGTGAGTTATGGGCTTATGGCAACGCGTCATACTACAAGTGTATATACATATGTTGATTATGCTCTGGCCCAACTTGTAAAGGGAATAAAAGTCATGTATACAAATATATTAAAACTATGCTTTTAACGCATTTTCAAGAATTCCCATGAAAATATGTCAATAGCTCAATGTTAGCTGCTTATAGTACTCACTTTAAATATACACTGACTGGCTACCCAGTAAACGAAACGTCTGGTCTTTATGACGTCTGGAATACGTATACAAATAGTGGATTGAAATCAAAGAATGTATACTTCTAGTATTCTGAGCTCCTTCATTCATGATTTTATACAAGAATTTGAAAGCTACCTTTGGGAACCAAACTTACAGTCATTTTGGCGAGACTTTCGTTGTTGTCGCAACAACCTCATATGGCCGAATGACAATCCATAGATTGTCACGTGACCGCCATGGCGGCGGCGATCACATGACAGCAGGGTTGAAATCGTCAGAGTCAAATATAATCTTTGCTTCTTATTCCAACACTAGATTATCAAAATGAGTAGGAGACAATACCACACAATTTTGTTCATTAAACCAGCTTTACACATAAGCGATCGCAGACGAACCTTGCAATTCAGCCACACGTACAATAATTATATATTATGCCATGTGCAAGCCAAACTTCTTATGCGGCCACCGTACTGCTTTGAAAAAACGTACGTTAGCCGCACTGTACACTCACGGATCGTTACGATTTCTATGCGTTTTTGGTCGTAGACTGGCTGTAGACCCACCTTGCGGTGGAATGTGCCCCTCGCTTTAGCGGTGTGGACAGGGCTTAATGTGTAAAGCAGGCCTCAAGCCCGCTTTTATACTAAACGAATTCCGCATAGCCTACGTGCACTGGCGAATACAATGCTGGTGTAACCATGTATGTTGCGTGTGGAGATCGTAGCTCGTTCGAATATGTAAGTATTCATTTGGGGTAGCAACTCAAAGTAACATACATTTTCCTGCTTCCTCACGAATTGAACCTGCGTACACTGGCGAATAGATTTTGGTTAAACTTGGTTATAAAACCTAGCTGCTTTACACATTAGCGAATCCCACCTTCGTAGCTTACGTACATGGCGAACTGGAAAATTCGTCGGGGAATTTCGAGCTTATTCAAAAAATGTCGAAGAAAACACAGCTTGGTTAAAGTTCGTTGCAAATAGTTATGCTGCGTCTAGGGGTCATTCGCACATATATATGTAAGTAACACTTTATTTTGTTCAGCAACTCGTCGCACCATGCATTATTACTACGTTCAATGCCCGGGGTTCAATGTCGTCCCAATACGCCCAAGCTGACGACTTGACACAATACATGTGGCTGCGTTGCATGGATTCGCATAAGATCGCTTGTGTGTAAAGCGGGTCAGACCATTCGCATGTGTAAGTAACAGTTCGTTATGGTTAGCAACTCAACGCACACCATACACTTGTTGCAGGGATTCGTCTATGTGTAAAACGGGGTCATAACTCGTCTCCATATACATTTGTACTCTCAAGCTGAAGACTTGATCAAATTCGTGTGTATGCATTTTATGGATTCGCTCATAGGATAGTGGAACGGTGGGTGGGGTGTGTGTGGAAAAGGTAAAACAAACACACATCCTTCCTTTTGTCCCACATCCTTCTTTTTCAGCCTTTCATTCCCGTACCCATCTGACACTCGCCCTAAAACATATCCGCGTTTCGCAGGTGAATCCGAATGACACATTGGCCGAGTACAGCCTGAGGCCGTCTGCTGAGTTCACCTGCGAGGCCTTTGCGCGGTATAAACCTCTAGAGTGGTCCATGTATCTCAGGGTTGGTTCTATCTTCTATTGGTTAGCTTCTAGACGTATTTCAAATAGTGTATATCTTGTGTACATTGTACAGCACAAACGTGTACAGCGGGCCAGTGCTCTGAAATAACGAAAGATACTATTTGTGTTACTGTTCATAATGTAGACAGTCGAGGCTTGCATGATAAATGGGTTTGAGGCAATACGTGCTAACATTCATTCGTCTATTTTTCGTTTGATCATTTGCAAAAGTGTGTTTGTTTTGTAGAAAGATCCGGAAGATCCATTCTCACTCGGAAATTTCTACAGTAAGTTTTATCAATTAACTGCATACATTTATTATCTATGAAGAAAAACAGCAAGATTGGTATAGTTCAGAGGCATTGAGTTTGTTCCTAAAACTGTGATAATCAGTGAGCGTACTAAGTGTTTGTTTTTGTTTTTCAAATGAAATTGACTATTGATTAAATGCAACAAAGTGTCCTCAGCATGTCCCCATTGATGGAAGGATACAAGACTGTATATCATAAGCCAGCAAGAGCACATTTCCAGGTCTGAATTTGGTATGAATTTGGTAATTGAAACTAACGAATCTGATTTCAAAAATATCCTTTTGTATTGTAGATATTGACGGCACAACAACGAAAACCTTTCAAGATTCTCTGACAGCATGTGATAGCACCCATAACCACTTGGCAGTGACAACGCAAGATTCAGAGTTTGAACGTTTGCAACAGCTAGTTCAGCAACGCGTAAATGGTGAGAGACTATTATTTATCATATATTGACTATATTCTATATTTTCCAATGTTACAGTTAGAAGTGAATACCATGCAATGTTATGGAAGGTGAAAATGGCTTTAATTTAGGACTACGCCCCACATATGAATGATTAACTAAGCAGGACACAAACGAAACATGTATTTTCTGACTTCTAACGTTAATTGTCTTCTTAGCAACAGCACCAAACAATTGAGGAACCTACTTTACAGTTAATATCTAACTTGAAATATTTATGATTTATATAACAGGTTTTATGTACAGTTTCCAGTCTAAATGAAATTCTAAAAACATTTATTTCTAGAAAACAACCCAGGGACCCCATCTCACTACTGGCTTGGGGGGATTTTTGATCCCGCTCAAGGCTGGGGTTGGTATTTTAAGAATAGCAGTTTCGTTGCTATGGACGACACTCCGGGACGGTGGCAGGGTGGTGTAGTGCCAACACCAGGTTCATCAGAAGGGGTGGCTATGCTGGCTGCAGGGGCAGCTATTGAGGACGTGGGTCAGTTGGTCAATCTGCCACTGATGACGGCAGCTGGCTACATATGTGAGTAGTGGACAAGAATCACAACTCCCGGAATGCACAATTATCTCAGTAATTTACTTTAAGTTAAGGACACCATTGAAGCTTTAATGCTATTTTGTATTTATAAATATAATAGAGAAATTATGACCTATTATGTAATCCTATCTTGTTTTGTTTACTTTAGATATACAGTTGTTGTATTATGTAATTGCAATAGTTTATGGAGATAATGTATGTATTTTCTGACACATAAACCATTGACCTTTGTCCAACAGTGTTTTAAAACTTATACATGTACTTACGTTTTTTACATGCATGATATTGCATTTTAATCTATACCCTATCAGATGTTGGACTTCTTTTATGGAGTATGCATGACTATATAATGATCAAAGTGATTTGTATTACAGTATAAAGTCACTATTTCAGTGATTAGCAGTTTTAATAGTAATGCAAAAACCAGTTGGCCAATAGTAATTTAGAAGCAAATGTAAATTTTGGTAAATTTATTAATTAATAGTATTGTTAATCCACATACCATATGCTTAAATGAGAAAAAACAGCAACAATGAATGCAATTAAGCCTAACAAATCAGTTTTTAGATGTCACAGATACCAAACTACTTTTCACGTAGAACAAAATCACATCTCAATGAAAATTGAGCCAACATATGTTTCTCATAAAGCAAAATCACGTCTATTTAAATAAAGAAATAAAGATACTTTGAAATAAGTTGTAGCACAACTTCTCTTAACTCAATTGGGGCTTATATTTCAAATATAAATTATAAAAATATGTTCAAAGATACAGAGCAAGTATTTCACATTAGATGAGCATAGCAACATCAATAAAATACAAACATGTATGTATTGCGTATCTAATTCAGGCATACCCACCAAATATATATGAATGTTGAAAAAAAATAAGATTAAAGAAAACACTCACATCATTTGCTACATATATAATAGTAGAGCCTACATAATCAGTAATTATGATTTGTCAGGACAATGGATGACTGACTTGTCTCTGCATCTTTTGATGATAATAGTTAAGAATGTTACGGCACATGATAATAATAATTTTACTATGTTGACATTTTATTTGACGTGAATTGTGTCAGTATTAACATATTCATGTATAGCTGTTATGATACACTATAACCACTGACTCAAACTATTAAAACATCCTCACAGCATTCATTCATTATGTAAAAATATACAAATAGCACACACAGTAAAAGAATAAATAGCTTGTTGGTACATATTCCTAGATTTTTTAACTTGTCATGCATTTGGCTTCAAAGATATCATCTTAAACACCTACTATTTGAACTCCACTAGTAAGTAAGTAGATATGAGTTCTAACAAAAACACAGTACCATCCATTAAATACAGAAATACGCGTATTTCTTTTAATTCTTTTAATTGAGGTTCAGCTTTTGTAACCACCGTCAAGGTTACAGTAACTAATTACACAACTAATTACTGAAACAAATGAACGTGAGAATTTATTAAAAACCCACGCATCAAGCATTTGATTAGCTTCCAGATTTTTTCCTTGTCCAAAACCACATCATTGATTTATCGTTTGTTCAAATCAAGGTTAATACTAAGATGATATGATGTAAAATACAAGTCATAATTAGTAATAACACTGCCAAAGAAAAATATGATTTAATTGCATTTGTAGACATTTACAGAATTGTCAATTCTATTCTAAATTTCCAGTTTACATAAAAATCATGCCCAATTTGCGGCATTTGTAACTCTCCATGTACACTATACATGTAAATATAGAATGTCTTAGTAGTCTAAAATCATTTATGCATAAACATAAACACACCAATATCTTCACAAACATGTATGTTAATCAACTGTCCAACTAAATGGAGCTTGAACAAGTACAATAAATGTTATCTTATTAATGTATCAAAATAGGCCATTACAAATGTAACGTTAACAATCTTGCAATAAATGTCTACACGTCTTACTGCTACTTTTCTAGAGGCTTCATGAACTTCCAGTTCTTGTCAAGTTCTTGTCACCAGGGACTTCCATTCCATTCACTAGATGGCAGTGCGTGACAATTGCAATACAATAAAAAAAACTTGCCCCACTATTTTACTGACAATGATAGCTCCACATGCTCCAGAAGACGCCACACAATGAGAAACAAATATTGTCAGCCTTTTCATGGTGCCTCGTGTGCATATTTTATGGCCAAAGCTTATGGGATCATCTATGATAACGATGTGACGTTTCCGATGAACTGAAGTGGATGAAAACGCATGCTCATGGAACCATTCGGAAATAGCAAATTATAACACAGGAACATCTTTATGAACATTGTCAGCAAGGCCACCTTTAAACAGAAAGACTGTGTAATGGTGGTGTTAGCCCTACAGTCGACCCAGAAAAACAAAAAGATGATCTAGATCAACAACTTAATAAAAGCCAGAAAAACAAAATCAAAATTACAAGCAGTGATAACAATAATTGCAATTGGGACAGAACGAGGCAGAAGGGTGTCATTTCCTTCAAGAAGACACCATTAATTATGGATCATCGTGGACATCCGAACTGTTGGAACAGATGCTTCTGTGTCATGCTTCCATTGCTTCAGATTGTAGTGGTAGTGGAGGCACTTACGGTTTTATCTGTCAACCATACATTCTCTCAAAGCGGCAGACAAGTCACAATTAGGCAGAAAACCCCAAACAATCCAGAGGTGCGCCATTCCTTATCAAACTGGCCAGATAACTCATAATGTAAAGGCAGATCACACCATCCACCTAGAAATGACACAAAACTATTCGCGTCTTCTGGAACATCTGGAACTACCATCGTGTATGTGAAATTGGGTGTTAAGACAGGTAGGAGTTCTAATCATTCTTTGCAAAGTTATCAAGGTTAACTATTTAAATCCAATTTCAAAATGAAATTATTGTCATCAACATTATTGAATACATATACAAATATAATAGTTAAAAGTTGCCATTTACCACATGCGAAGATCTTTGAAAACAATTCTTGAAATCAAGATGAAATATTTGCACTAGCATAACGTCACAAAACATAAAAACATTTATAATGAGACACTTGAGATTTATCAAATAACAGTTGGAATAACAAAATACAAAGTCTTTGACTTCAGGCAAAATATCATTTCATGTACCTTGCCCTTATTCGTCATCTTCAGCTTCACTATACTGGAAAAGAGATTTGTAAAACAGTGGATGATTTTTTAAAAACACATTGGCATATATCGGTCATATGATCATAACAGATTACAACATATCATATACCGACGTACCCAAAGTGCATAATTATTTGCATAAAGGTGACTGTCTTAAAACGAAATAACTGATCAGTTTGTCGAAAAGTTTACAATTGAATAACCACATGGATTATTTATTACAATTACAAGCTAGTTAGGATGTTGTACGCCTTTTGTCTAAATTTAGAGGAAACTAAACTTGTAAACTGGGTTCATGAAAAAAGCATGTCTTACGTCTATGCCTTCCTCCCGAGCACACATGCGGCTCTGCTGCATGAGTAGCATGGTCAGCTCGTTCTTGTCGATCTTGCCATCCCGGTTGAGGTCCCACTTGTCTAGCAGCGCCATCTTCATGTATGCAATATCCTCATTGTCATAGTCCTGAATTTCAATGGAGAAAATGGCATTGATTTTATTCAAAGCTAGCAATATCCATAAAGTTTCTTTTGTAAGTATTTAATTACCCCCGCTCCCAACATCACCCCCACTTTTTTCAAAGAAACATTCTTATAATACGATTTTCATATAAAGATGTGGAAAGGATTAAATGCTCATATTCATATTCAAGACAAAAGGCACTTTCCTTATAGGGTTTTGGATGAGGATTATAAATTTGTAACCAGATTTTAGTTAGCATGGAAATTGACGAAGTTATGGGCAAAAGACCGGTCTTAGTCAAAATTGCATGCAGACGACCAGTGACTGTAGAAGACTTGCAAACTTCATTAATATGAAGAATGCACGCCTCAAATGTAAATGTATTTACTTCATTTTCCAACATTTATCAGCGTGACAGCCACCAATATTATGCGCAATACGCATTTTGTATGAAATAGCATTAAATGTGATTGTAGGTGGTCTTATAACACTGAAGTGACCATGAACTTCTGTGTCTCAAAAGGAAATATAAATGACGAGTGTGCATCCGTCATGTGATGTGGACAGGCACCGTCGTAAGCAGAATGATTTACATTTTTCTATGCGACGCACATACGACCGTTGCGTCGTACAGCGTCGCACACAGTCGAAGCGGTGGGGATGGGGCTTGTGCATTAAAGCTGCTGTACACATTAGCGAATTCCACCCACGTAGCTCTACGTGCAATGGCGAGTAGGCAAATTCGCCAGAAAAGTTTTAAACATGTTCAAATTTTGTTGACGAATATACTGGTTGGTTTAGGTTCGTTATAAATAGTTATGTTGCGCCTGTGGATCGCAGAACATTCGCACATACAAATAACACTTTGTTTGGCTCAGCAAGACGTCGCACCATGCATTTTTACTACGTTCAACGCCGCCTCAATACGCCCACGTTGACGACTTGACACAATACATGTTGATGTGTTGCACAGATTCGCATATGATCGCCTATGTGTAAAGCGGGTTTTACTGTTCTGATATTGTCGGACATGTTCCATGTCCAACGTCTGAGACTTCAATAGGTGGCATGTGCTGAAAGAAGCTGTAGGCTATCACGCATGGTCAAGCCATTCAGAGTTATCTGCGGGTAATATATTCATATCAAGAAGAAACCCAATGAGTCTTTCCTCAAACCAAGTACTTAAATTTAAAGCTGTATTCTCTTAATTAAAGCTATTATTCACTTAGACCTTTATTATTTCTAACCTGTTGTACGAGTTCCATTAAGTCTTTAAGAAATCCATGGAGTTCCTCATTTTCTATTGTGCCATTCTTATCCTAAAATGAATATGTATTCATGTACACATATTTCAAATGCATACATACGGTCATCAAAAGAACCAATCCATTAACATGATTAAGTTTATATTAGAAACGTACTTATATTTGTTTTAAATATATAATATCCGACCGCATGACTTACAACTAAAATGTATACAGAGTTATGAAACTAAGTAATAACATGAATAGATATACAGTTTGTAAATAAATATGAACTCAAATGAATCAAATGATTTATTATAATGCTAATAAAAGTATATAAAGGAAAACAATGTTTTACCCTGTCATAAAGACTGAAGACTCTGTCGATGTCATGTCGAGTTATCCGCTTAGCACCCTGTAAATGTAAACACAATGCAAACAAGTGGACTACTCTGATGTATTTTACGTTTACATCTATTTCTGCTTTATTATCAATTTTAGACAAAAATTACATTATTTGACGTTAAGAAGTACCTATTTGAAAACAATAAATCAGCAATACACAGAAAACAAAATATTATCAAAAATACCATTAACCAAATTTAGTACGAGTATAGGAGCAGGGAACTCACTATTAAGTTGTGGACATTGTAAATAGTTCTGTTCTCTTAATACCTATACAATTGCAGAATATAATATCTCCTGTGATGTGTTAATACCTATTGGATTAATATTGTAATGCATATACTTCAATATACTATAGAGTATATTTAATTATTTGATTGTTTAGTAACTGATGATGTGTGAAAACACGAAAACACATACAATGTAGTGTTCTTGTCGTTGGTACAATTTAATAAAATAAATTTATTTTCGTTTTCCTTCAGCATGCTTTTGAAACCTAAATCATCTCTATGTAAAATGAATACCTTTTACTAATTGATTATGCAATTGAAAATGTCAATCCCGTAGTATTGGTTGTAAACAAACCTCACTACACATACCTCACTAAACTAACGATCAAACAACATACAATGGCATTTACAAAATGCGTATAAGAACTTAATACATATGGGCGACATGAATATGTTGGGTTAAACATTAAAGTGTCTTGTACAATATATTGTTATTCATGTCAACACTGTGGTCCCACATATATAAAACTATATCAAAATGATTTTTCCACAATATTTGAAGAAAAATAATGCAAAACTTAAGAAAAGAGAACTAAAATATTACAATTGGAAACATTTGTGGATGGTTATCTATATATGTTTATTTATGATTCTTAGCAATGGTTAACTTATAACTGTATCAAAATAATATCTCACACCTTACATTTTCAACACATAATTAACATGTTTAGTTTTCCACTGAATCAAAGTGCACTAAACATGTCACTTTGTATAGTTTATTGAGGGCATACATTGTGGGTGCCATCCAATTGATGGAGATACATGCAATACTTATCCATCTTGTTTTCTCAATATTGCAGACAATTATGAGTTTTAACCTACTTCTAGATAAATTCAATATTTGCGCAATGTATATTTTAAATCAGACGGATGTATTTACTCATGCTCTGATCTTATTTGCTATAATAATTTCATGTGTAGCATTATTTGCATCCAACAGAGCTGGGTTCAACAATTAAATGTCAGATTTAAGGGTGGGAGGTATGTAAAAACATGAAGTGTGAGACAATGAAATAAAGACCACGGGTGCCCAGCGTGGGAGGAATACTTATTGGACGAGAACTTCCCACCCTAAAGATAGGTCGGCACAGGTAATTCTCCTTCACGGGAAGAAGCCTGAAAATAAAAACAGCATAAAACACCTACAGTGAAAAGGACATGCTGCGTGAAGGCTCCGGCTTTATAGAAATGGTCAATCCAAGTAACTTTGGAAAGTGATGACATTTCTGTGGCCAATTCATTTCATAATGTTACCTGTCCTACTATCGTACTACTGTCACTGTGATTACACGCATGTTTTACATTTTTGCCAGAACGATGGAATACATTTGAATACAATTGAGATGATACATGTACAATGTTTTCTTACCTTCTAAAACTTTCTAGTATTAGCAAAAGCTTAGCTACCAATTGAAATGTACAGGTTATGGAAACTTGGATCCATCTGACATTTTGGCTATGCTTTTTACATCCTGTGTCACCAACAGTCATGTAAAAAGTATAACTACCCACTAAAAGTTATTATAGCTCTTCAAAGTGTTGATACTGTGTAAAAAGCGATTTTCTTTGGTAGTGCCTGCTTATGGTTGAAAATGGACCAGTGGTAGTAATTGTAGGATTGAAACCCCACTTTTGTTAGAAAGAATAACATAAGATCAAAATTTTAACTGTTACATAGTAAGCATATTAATCCAGTACTGTTGTGATAATCAAATTTAATGTGGCAAATGGGACATCCGAATGAGACTTATCATATTTATAGTATAGACCATCCATCATTTACAGCTGTGCATATGTCTGTAAACGATATGCCATTACACAATAGGTAGATTATATTCATTATTTTCAATATCTACAAAAATCACATGATAATCATCTGCAAAAGGCTTGAATAGATCACCATTTCTGAAATTTGATACGGCGTACAAAAAGAAAAAGAAGATTAACACTAACCAAATAGTTAGAATTGCCGACCTGAATAAATCAAATATTGCATTCATAGTAGGATTTACAATGAAACATTTATTTTAATTGATTTAATTTAATGTAACATCAAGCTAAAATTATCTTCTGACAGTCCAGTCCAAAATTATTGCTTTGGCAAAAATAGTAAGATGTTGATTTCCCTCACACAAGCTTAGAGTTTGTCTGAAACCCCTGAAAATGTACCAAACATGTTATTCTTACAAACTGTAACAAAATTGCAATTACAATATGAGTGCTATATAATATTGTAAGGAGTGTGGATGATACTCAAAAGTTTAGTCTGTCTATGCAATTGTCAAGTTTCATTTTGGATGCTATGTTTTATATTTCATTGAAAGCATATAAATGAAAATTAAAATGACAAATAGATGTTTTAAACACTTTAACTAATTTGTTAAGGAAAAAAACACAACTTAATGTGACAATTCCATTAGAAGATATGAATTTGAATATCAATGATAATACATCAATAGATAATGCAAATGACAAAACAGTGCTAATTCTATACAATAATGGTTTACAATGTTCAGGGTTTTGATGAAAGTGTTTCAACACTAAAACATACGTCTAACTATTTGGCAGACTATTGTATAGTATGTAAGTGTATCTAATGATATTTGGATTAATTAAATGAGTACTGCTCTAATAGAAAATGCAGCAGAAGTACTCATCTAATCTAATCAAAATGTAATCTATTCTGCGCACCAGTCACATTGATAAAGATCATGTTTTATAAAAGTGATAAATCTATTTTTGATTATTTTCTTATTATTATCATCATAGTATTTATTCACAACTAAAAAATCAGCTATTAGTAATTAAATCATAAATGTCAATATAAACTTTAAAATAATGCCAGTCCCATCTGTTCTTAATAAATCATAGAAATCATTAGCATTGAGTAAATACTTTATAATGTATACCACTATGGAAGATAAATCTATATATTGTGTGAAATGAAATATCTTTTGGATAGTGTACAGCTCTTGTATAGGCCTCATGGCTGTGTCTGAATTAAACATATTTCAATTCAGCAAATTGACTACATTTAAACTTACCGGTATTTCATTTGAATAAAAGCCTAACAGACAGTTGAAATAACCAATAGTGCATTTACAGATTGGATTTCAAATATAAACAGGTCATATAACTCTATGAAAAGCACTGCTACTGTGTCATCTCTTCGAATTAAGCATTGTGCACTTAAAGATGAATTGCTTCACAAGAAAAAATTTCAAACTGTTCATCCTCTGTAGTATCTTTGACAATGTGACTGGTGCCCTCACAGTTAATGTAGGTCTCTAGTCACCTTAAACATAGGTCTCCTTAGGAAGTTTTCCTTCACAGGGAGCAAGCTAATGAGACGAATATATAGAATATAGAGGACAACATATGTCTAACAATCATCATTTACCCATTATTACAATTTAGCCAAACTTTATCAGAATTATATGCTGGATGCAGTTTAATGTTATCATATATAAACAATTAAAAGATTTTTATAATGTTGTTTTTATTGACAATAATGATAAATGTTTAATTCTATATGAGATGTATAATAAACATTCGTCAGCATCCACCAAATAATATATGATGAAAATTAGATATTTCTACATGTATATATTTTGCGACCATACTGACTTTGCAAGGGGATCGCAAATCTGTATTACTTAAAACAGTATTATAAACCATGATATCTCTCCTAATGAAATATCATTCATACAATAATCAATTGCAGTGGAATACTGTAGATCTTTGACTTCCGATAATTCATCACAGAATATGTGTACCATTTTTATACATGACTAAAAAGGGCAGAAAAAGATTGCCCGGCCATTTTCATTTTTATTGACCTAGGCTAACGTAAATCTACATAAAATGATTTGAATAACATAGTAGAACTCCACACAATTATATATGGAACACTACGATTGAACATGTTTTGATTAAATATTTTATAAAGAACATATAAAAAATCATGTTTATGCTATCAAACCAGCCACACACTAATTTGATCACGGTAGTGATCGCCGAAGAAATGATGTCTTTGGTGGAATAGAATTAGTTTTATGTAGAATGTCAGAATTTTGACAATTTTTGAGCTTATCACATTAGGGTCTTGATTCCAATATTTTAAAGCTGGACCTGAAGATCCTAAATATGTACATTGTATTTCTTAAAGGTGAGTGTCTTTACCTTAGACAATAATGGTTAATGTAAGCATCAGCTGGATTCATGTACCAACACTTATATGGTATTCAACAACATATTGGGCTATATTTATCTTTGAATCAGTTTCACAGTCTCCTCTGTAGTGTTACAACAAATTAGGTGTTAAGAAAAGCCATAGCCATGCTATAGGTATGAGTGTACGATATGCCAAGAATGACAATACTAGGATAAAATGGTACATCTAGGCAATAATAGTCTAGCTACTCTATATTTGAACTTGTCTGTCCAATAAAATGAAAGTAACACTGGTTTATGAATAAGTATTTCAAATAAATATTTATAAAATTCATGTCCGATATGTGGACGAAATAATAATTAAAAAATGCTGTGCCATGTTGGTGAAACATTTAAAGTGAAAATCTACTTTAATATATTAAATAAAAAGGTTAGAAATTTGCATTACTTATCCACAATGACATTAGAGATTATTATAAAGAATAATATGAGGTAATATTTATAAGAACATACAAATCTTCTAGATCAAACGAGTTAATATATGTGTATGTTAATGTATAATGTAAATTTCTTACTTCGCCATTTCGCTAAGTTGAAGTTTGCCGTCTTTGTTTTGATCAAACAATTGCAACTGAAAAAAATCACAATCATGTCAATATGGTTCCTTCACTGATGTATTACTCAAGATTAATTTTACAATTACAATAACATGTATCGGTATATAATAGTGATTCTGCGATACGAATAGTTCTGTGTTCTGCACTGTTTAGTTTAGACTGTTTTATAATAAGAAAAACAATTTTCATAGTCTAAATGTATGATGCTTACATTAGAATAATGTCCCCCCTGATAATAATGTGCCATACAGCCGTCGGGCCAACATTTCAACATACTTGCAATTACTAAAATTGCACACTATGTGCCCAAAAGAGTAGTTTGCATTGTGGTCGTTTGCTTTATGTTTAATTGTTTGTGTATGTGTTAAAGGTCCCATGACTAGAGTCTATAGACTAGATTATTGGCTTTAACTATGAACAAGTGTACATACCATGGTGTCTGTGTACTCTAATAGCTTTTCTTCAGATACTTCCGTTTCACATTTGGCTTCTTTTAAAAGATGTCTTAGAAAATCCTGCATCATGAATGCAACTTTTGATAAGAATCAAATATAAAAAATGTAAAATTAATGTTAAAATACTATGGTACATAATAGTGTCAATTTCCCACGAGTTTTTAATACAGGGTACTATATACTGTACATAAATAATGCCACCAGAAATCAACAGTTACATAATATACTACCATTAGCTCGTCTGCTTCAATGAACCCGCTACAATCCTTGTCAAATTCTCGCCACGTCTGAAAGCCATACACGCTATAATGTAACATCTTATTAACATCGCAATATCGTGTGTTCTGTAGATTTTGAAAGCTTCTCTCTCATATCTCTGACTGTCAAACATATGTATACTGTTATAGGCATAGCTTAAGACATGGTTTTACAAACCTAAGCTTACATATAATCTAAATCGAGAGGTTCTGGATCAAAGCCTTCTGTGATCTTTATTCTGGTCTCACAACGTTGAGGTAGTGATCGAATTTGAGTCACACTAGGACCACTTGATGTTGTTAAATGGAAAATTAGGATAGGAAAATCTGTCTTCAGCTATATGAATATCGTGGTAGAAAGACGCTTGATAGTAAGCGACGCGAAAAGGAAGGAGAAATCAATCCACAGGCATCGCGAAACATTAATAGTTCTACTCATTGTCAGTCCTACTTTTCAATAAAGTTTTAATTGATGCCTTCACTATGCAACAAGTCATCATGACGTTTGTTCAGACTCGAAATGTTCCAATGGCAAGACAAACTTTATACGTTCATATTACAGTGTAAGATTTGTGTCTTATTAAATCTTGATTTTCAACAAAAGTATACACTCTAAAACTGGAACCACTACAAAAATGTTGTCAATTTAAGTGCTCTATAAGTCAAACATAGTGACATGAATTCACCTTCATGAACTCCACACTGGATTCTAGAGGGTTGTCTCGGCGGAAAAGCAGGAGGAATGTTTCTTCTGTTGGCAGAATCTGCGCTAGCTGTAGAATATGAAAAACATCTTATTCGTGAATGCAAGAAGTAAAACTGCATTTAACACGAACGGTGGGCAATGTTATACATTGCACTTAATGTGCAAAAAATGCAACTAGATCAAAAGTGCTCAGAGAGCACAGCGTCGCTAGTGCAACATTGACCCATGGGCAATAAAGATGTTTGCTTTGCGATCAAAGCAGAAAAAAGTCTTACTTGGTGCGTGACTCAGCCTACATCTATGTTATTGGCTTTGGATTGCAGGCACTTTCTAAACATGACTACAGTAAATATCTATTGCCCATGAGACGACATTAATATGGCAACGCTGTGCTCTCTGAGCACTTTTATTCCAATGTAACCACTATGCCAATTCGATGGTCATGTTTAGCACAGTATTGAAACTATAGTGGGAAAATGGAAAGAAAATAATTAAAATGGCCCTCTGAAAGGTAAACTCTAATTGGCAAAGTGCCAAAATTGATTACAGTTAATGTTCAGTAGGCAAGTAATTATTGTACAAAGTTTGAATACTTTCTCACAAGCATCAACAAAACTATTGCAGAAAATGTTGAAAATGAACCCAAAATGGCACTATGGAAATCACACTTTAATTGGCAAAGTGCCCAAAATCGAATCACGTTAGTGTCGCATCATACCAAATAGTTGTGTAAAGTTTGAACGAAATCGGGCGAAGCGTAAAAGCTCTAGCTTGTCCGGAGACAAACATACATACAAACGAACGAAACACAAGGCTTTCTCTTCAGCTGCTGAAACGACACAATGACTAGTGTACATTTACAGTATACTTAACTAAAGTTATTGAAACGTGACAAGCATTTATATTAGAAGTATCAGAATATAACAACATGGCATGTTCAATGCATAATAATACTTTGTTCATTCGGGGTATAATTCATTATCGTATATGACCGTTTTTACTCTGAATCATCTGTTGCTTATCGCGTGATCATCGAATCATCTTACACACTTGCTTACCAGGGTTGCTCGTAAACTATGATTATATCTATGCTTCCCCAATCTTCTGAGTAAATGTTATGAAACAATAATATGTGGTATGATACGTAGACTATAAGTTTGTGCTGTGTTATTTTATGACACACAACACACTAAATTTATTGTACTGACCTATGAAAGAGCAGCTTTGAATCTAAACTATTTGCAAATGGTTCCTTTCTTTATCATAACAATTAAACCTAGAAAAATATCCCATTTGATATCCAACCATTATTTCAAACCATAAAAATGAATCGTGCACTTTGCCAAACAGGATTTAATAACGCTAAATACCACTGTTCGTCATTCTTGATCAGGATTCATTATTGTTGATGCACACAGGGTTTTAAAAAATACTCACTGCAAGTAAACTGTGGATCAGGGCATCAACCGCACAATAAAACATCCTAGTTTACATTAGATGCACCCATTTGGCCCATTGCTTAAGTAAATGTAAATAAATCAGGTATATGCATTGTCGACAGCGGTCAATAGTATTGTGCCGTGGTGAGGCAATCGCGATTCAGTGCATGGACTATTGTATGAACAGTTTGTGAACAACGCAGAAAATAGTGCATCGGAGTTTTCATTTTACTTAGAGTTGAAATGAAACGTTTTTATATATATTTTAAAATCATTGTTGTTGGGATTAAGACATTTTGTTGCCATGTGTGGTAGGTGAACATTTGTGCCAGTCGTAATGAATATATCAACTGAGATGGAAGGACATCTGCGGCTGCCTATACCCTTAGTCTGTACTTATGGGGGTGGGGTAGTGGTGTCCGTCACACGGTACTGACATTATCATCATTTACGCATCTTACCCACCATTGTTAAATACAGAACCAAACCAGCATTAATGTAACTCCAGATCGAACATATTGTTCTAACAATATCAATTCACCATTTACTGGCGGTATAAAATGTATGTCAATATTGGTACCTCACATATCTCTATCTTGTCGTCTTCATTATCATCGAACGCTTCCATGAAAGCCACTTTAAGATTTTCCAATGCTGTATCAGAAATGACCTGTCAATTAAACAGTATGGTTGAAATGAATTGCGTAAGAACCAACCTGCTCAGCTAATATTTCTTTCATGATATTTCAGCCACAATAGAATGTCCATGATTTCATAGAAGGTGGGTGTGCATGTCGAAATTGCGCAGATACGTAACACGCCATAACTGCTTTTAGGTACCCATTGAAAATAGTTGAATACCAAGAAGGACATGAGCCCTCCGTATTCTCTGCATCTGCCGCTGAGCTAGAGGAACGGTGGTTAAAACTGTGTTGTTGGAGTTTCAATGAATAATGTAAACAAAGTGGCTCGGCAGCAGCGTATGGTGACTGACCAGGTTACACTGATCCACGTGTCACGACTGCTTGGGATATGTTCGGGGAATCAAGGTTAGAAGACAGTGAATGAGACAGAAGCAGAAACATACAAGTGTAGCAAAGCCTAATCTATGTGATTAAGAAGCTGGCTAAGTATGAACACGTCTCTAAGGGACCATTCAGTGTTTGTGACAAGGTGGGGTAGGAGGATTTTCCAAAATTGCTGTGAAAAAATTAATAGCCCCCCCCCTCAAACCTCTGTGAAAAAATTGGTAACCCCCTCAATTTCATGTGACAAAAATTGATGACAACCCCACCCCCACCCAGCCGACCCCCAACAGTTAATGCATTCATTGTTGGTTAACTAAAATCCTATTTGATGGATATCCATGATATAAAAAACAGTAAATTTTAGTACAGAATGTCTAAAAAAATATGGGTAAATTTTATGTGAAAAAATTGATAGCCCCCCCCCCCCTCAAAAGTGTGAAAAAATTGATAGCCCCCACCCCCTCCAAACATTGCGACAAAAGTTCATGGCCCATCCTAAAATCCTCCTACCCCACCCTGTCATAAATACTGAATGGTCCCCAAGCGTCTGGGGAGGTTGTCTTAACGGTCTAAGGTCCATACACATGACTGGTCTGGTGTGAAAAGAAGGTCGTGAGTTCGAGTCCACGGCCTTCCAAATGTTGACAGTGTTCCCCGAAAATTTCACAATAATCCTAAACGGGAAATATGCAGCATTTGATAATTGCAAAAGAGGAATCTACTGCGGAGTGGTAAAACTGTGAATTGGCTATCGAAATATAAGCAGTTACACAGATTATCAAGTCTATAATAGTTTGAACGTACTTTATTGAAACGAAGAAAAATAGATTCTCACCTCGGGTCCCATGTCTATAGCATTCACACTGCTTATGAACTCCTTGAGGAAACCATCAAGTTCTTTGCCTTCAATATAACCATTGCCTGAAAAGGGAAGAAATATTGACATTCAATAACTGGCAATATGATAATAACTTTCAACACTACATGGTACTATTTTCCGTGTATACGTGAAATGTGTCACTATGCTATCAACAATTAATCAACAATTGTGCATCTTCAAAATTGCATCGGCAATTATAAAGTAGAATAAAGTTCACGTAACTCGACATAATTAAGAGCTGTCTAGTCGTCAGCACGGGTAATTGGAAGAGCAGAGTCATGGGAACTGTGCATACATGTAAGTTGGATCCAAGGGAGCTCCTATATATGCGCTATGGTTCTGAATTTGATCATATGTTCATCCTCTTAGCCTGATGACTCCTCTATAAAGGTTTGCCATTTACATACTAAGGTTTCTTTCCTGATCCTACACCATTTTCAAATAGGTATTTCGAAGCATATGTTTAAAGCAAAAATAAAACTCATTATCGATAACGACCAATCTGTGGCGCATAGCATGTTAGTTGTTCAGCCTGCTAGCTGTTTATAACAACAACAAAAAATATATAGATACCAACATAATGTTTGTGAGCCATCAACATTAGGTTGATATCTACAGTTCATGAATCCAGAAACTATAAAACTTCTAGTAAAAAGATAACATAAAAAAAATATATTTCATATAAGTCAATATTACACCTTATAAACCAAGAAGTTTGAAACCGATTGTATCGATAGTTTTTCAAATCAGGTCAAGACAATTGATTATGCATTGGGATTGATTGATTTTCACATTTTTAAGATTGCTACACTCTACACAGGAGCAAGCAGCTTTCTATATTATCTTTGTGTCTAAAAATGACCATATTCATCCATATATGCAAAACGTCTATTAGAATTATGGCGGCTTCGTACAGAAAAGCTGATGTTATCTAATTGAATATTTGACATGCGGCTATATTTCAATGACAGGTATAAAACGTAGTGGACAAATATGTTCAAACCAAATCACTTGTATGCAAAATCAGGTGAAACTGTATTGGACAACATATGTTAAAGGTTATTTTATGAGTGGGGGTGAAATATCAGAAAATATATCACCTCATGTGGACTTTAACTGATCTTGTCCGCTACGCTTACTCGTTCTGTTAATTAGGTCCACACCCAGTGAGATATTTTCTGATATCTCACCCCCACTCATAAAATAACCCTTTTCTCCCATATTTATTCATCAT
Source organism: Streblospio benedicti (assembly GCA_019095985.1). Taxonomy (NCBI): domain Eukaryota; kingdom Metazoa; phylum Annelida; class Polychaeta; order Spionida; family Spionidae; genus Streblospio; species Streblospio benedicti. The sequence continues at coordinate 17,944,206 of CM032661.1, forward strand.
TTTAGGCTATACACTTTGTAGTGTAGGATATCGGAGAATATCCCCAACCTCTCGACCAATCATAATGAAGTATTTTCATCAAACGGGAGAATACAAAGTGTGCCAATGACCACAGGGCCGCTGCAAATCATTGGAATCAATAAGAATCTCGTGTTACCTTCACAGTATGAGCGATTTTATTGATCATACAGTTTGTAATAATGTGCATGGCTTTCAAATGGGTTTATGGCGCCAGAATGTCCCTTCTACAATTATAGACATGGCAATTGACAAATAATGACAGCCCAGATGCACAAACTCACAATTGACATGACATTCTAGATAAAAGAATTGCATTTCATCACCAGAAACGTTTATCATATACTGCTACAGACACACGTGCTATTGGCTGCACGAAAATAAACCGATGATTTCGATGATTATTCTAGATAAATTAGATGTATACTGGATTGAAATAATTTTCAGTCATCACAATAAGATCAAAATCATGAAAATATGGGTTGTAAAAATCAGCTCATTTTGTCACTCAACTATTGATTTACTCATCCTGACCGCACATTGCTTATTTATATGCCTGAAGTGATAGAAACCACCCGTGCCCATTTATTTTGCTGTTTGATCACCATCACGATAGGAAATGGTAAATCCATAACATTGTGGTAATCAAGTCATCATACATTTAACCAAAAGATGAAAGCCAAATATAGATATCGATACATTTTCCGGCCATTTAACATTGGCAATCAAAGTCATAGTCAAAGACTGTATCAACCTAAGAATTGTTTTACAGTTCAGTACAGAGTTCACTCGTCCCTTCTATAAAAATCTAGAGTTGACAATGTAATCATTTCACGCTATTTTCTTTCTATATGTTGAACGTTAAACGCCCCGAGCCTGTCCCTGACTTCACCTCCACCCCTCCTCATACATACACACACATATACACCTCCCCATCCTCCTTAACCCCATTCCTATATATTCTTTGAAGATATATTTAGCATGCCAATTTGTGTCAATTATTAGCCTTTGTTTTGGGGTTTCTAGGTATTCAGTAGGTATTCTATCTAACGACAAAGCTAGAACAGAACAATGAATGTGCGTACACGGCAGTATATGTAATGTACATATGCACATACACTAATGTAACGAGTTGTCGTGACTTGAAGGCCTGATCTGCACTGGCGGCAGCAACCCACACAACAAAGCACAATGCAGAAGGCTGGTCAATAAACAACCTAGACATGATGGTTGTCCATTTCTAGTCACGCACTTCAGACAATTAATCACCATAGTAAACCACAATACATCAAATAAACGTCACGAGAAACCTGGCGCTTGAGTCGACACCCAAACGTGATTACATTTAGGCTTCATTAATAATGTTAAGCTCTTATACCTTATGCTCAATGCAGCATGCTGTCTCGAAGACATTGCTTGTCTTGCTTTTGGAATTAGATATAGTATTCAAGCACTGGTTTACACACGTCATTATGGGCATTGAGTTACTAGAGAGTGGAATGCTTCACACAGTAAAATGTCATTATTTCGATGCAGCGATGAATACAACCTAAAATTTAGGTAACCAATTACTTGGTATGGAGTGCGCTGGCAACTGTTTTCAGATTAAAGAAAATTCCGTATATTGGTAATAAAAGTCATCTTGCTTAGCCACGTACATCGCTGAATGGCGACGATGAAAGCATTTACTCATGTCAAGAACTAATTTATTTCGAATGTCAGTTTTGTTTCTGTGATGTAAGAATTAGCCTTTGGCTAGCCTTTGAAATTAGAAACGTGCATGGGTGGAAATCAAGCCTTATAAGACGTGTAGGTGTAATTTTATCCGATTGTCTGGAAGACTGAACAGAGAGAAGTTGATTGCATGTCCTGTTTAATTTTGTCGGGACAAATTATTCATGATTCATATTAATTGAAATGCTTGACAGCAGAGTATTGTCAAATCTTAACAGTGTGTAGAAATGACATGGTATCAAGGCGCATCCTATGTAATGTACAATCAACTTTTATTGGAACTTCGAATATTTTAATTGGGATACTGATTTTGTAGTCAAACCCAATAGTTGAGTATATATATGTACAAGGCGAAAGCAATCCACAAGCAGCATTTTACTGAGATTTAGACCATTTAAAAACATTATTTCATAATGTGCAGTTTGTGTATGCATCTATTATGTTGGCAGACAATGTGATGTGGGAATAGTAACAGTAAAAACTATCACCAGCACATCTGAGATTAAGTTTGTGTTTAGCGATAAAGTGCAATAGTAATTGCCAGTCCTGGATACCCGGTCCCATAACCTGAGTATAATGTCTCAGACTTATCACAATTCCCAGCCTTTATTTAAAAGATGTCAGGGATGTGGATGGGAAGGGTGTACAACCAGCGGAAGATGTACCTATAGTGACTGGATGTGACACGCTATGCTTCTATTGGACAACGAAATTCTGAGATAATTCTGTTTGCTGGTCATGTGGCTAAAACGCATTGGCATCGAATAGAGGTGCGCCCTACTAAAATCTCCAGCAGCTAATAGATGTGCACCCTACTAAACATACAGCATTAATTAACTAAAATACTATCACCTAATAGAGATGCGCCCACAGTCCATATCAAAGATTAGTTAAAAATTAGTTGTAAAGCATATTTTAAAATAGATGTTTTCGCCAATTTACAAAATGACTAGAATTAAACTTAAAAAACACACTCCGAACCATATCACGCACAATGAAATTGTCACAACTAAATATTCTACATCTAAAGTTACCAATAGCTTTTCTATATAGTACTTTAAAATGGTCTACACCATTAAACATGTAATATTGGGACATGCTAACACCCTTAGGTATACCAAGGAGATGTCTAAAAACATTATTATATGCTACAGAAGCTTTGTTAAAAACATTATCATTAAATACAGTCCAAATTTGGCTACCATACATACTACTAATAAAAGTCTTAAAAAGACATATTTTAACACTTTCAGAACAATATCTAAATTTACTAATCAAAATATTGCCTTGTGTATAGATACATTTTGTGTGACGTGCTATATCATCGTTACTATCTAGTTGTGAAGTAATAAACACCCCAAGATACTTAACTTTTTCTACAATAGGTACAATCTCACTTCCAAGTGACATATTGGTAACATGCATTTTTTTACAACTCTTTGTTTTAAAGCAAATGTACTTAGATTTATTACCATTAAACTTGACAGAGTGTTGCTCAGCAAACACACAACAGATATTCAGTAGTTTTTTCAGTGCACTTGGGCACGGAGCGACAATACACGTATCATCAGCATACATGAGATGATTGGACATTCGACCATTAATTTCACAACCAATTTTTGACTCATTTAACATAATAGACAGGTCATTCATGTATAAGTTGAACAAAATTGGGGACAAAATTCCCCCTTGGCGGACACCATTAGTTACATTAAATGGATTAGATAAGGATGATCCCCATCGAACACAACACTCTTGCTTAGTATACCAGAAAACAATTAGGCGTACTATTAAAATTGGAATTTTTCTTTTTTAACAATTTTTTAAACAAAGTCCAATGGTTCACCCTGTCAAATGCTTTAGACGCATCTAGAAAACATACATAAACCGGAGTATTCTGAGACTTGTAAAATTCTATTATTTGTTGAAGACTAAAAATACAAATATCTGCACCCAGTTTCTTCTTAAAGCCAAATTGATTAAAATTAGATTGTAACTCATCTTCAAATAGATTAAGCAAAACAATTTCCAAAATCTTAGAAATAATACTTGTTAATGCTACTGGTCGATAATTATCCTTACTATTTAGTAATGCTTTTTTGTCTTTAACAATGGGGACAATTATTGTATACATAATAGAATTAGGAATATAACCATGCATTATCATTGCATTAAAGAGCATGCTTAAATACGTACATATCATATTGTCAGCATACTTAAAGTGCTCAGCAAATATGCCATCAAATCCAGCACTTTTGCCCATTTTAAGGTTTTTAATGGCTTCCTTTACATCTGCATTTGTAAATACAATATTTTTTTCTTTCACATGAGAAAACTTAATATTATTTAAAACATCTTTTTTATCCTTAAAATCAGTATTGGAGTTTAATAAATTCTCATAGTGGTCTTTCCATATATTGCATATGTTATTTTCCCCAACTGCACCATCTATCGATGAAGCCAGAGAGTTAGCACCACTTTTACCCAGTTTTTTTAACTTCTTTCCAAAATGTAACACCATCTTTTAATAGCAGAGATTTAGCAATAGAGTCAGCTATGGCTTTATCTTTTATGGACTTACAAAACCGAAAACACCTTTTAAAATTGGCTTTTGACTCTAACATAGCAACATGTATTGGACCCTGTCTAGGTTTGTCATTAACTTGCCAATGTATAAAAGCATCTCTTGCTCGAGCATGAGCCTCTTTTACATATTCATTCCAGCCAGGAATGTGTTTGCCCTTATGGCTTCTGTCATTTATGGTAAATTTACCAGAGACTTCTTTTAAACTATTAACTATGTCATTGCTCATTTGGTCAATGTACTCGCGATGAGAGTCATCCTTACACTGTGAATTATTACAGCATAGAATAGTACTATTAGTTTTTATATTAGACTTTAAAAGCTTTCCAGATTGGAGTTTAAAATAATCTAGGTCACTCGAGGATAAAGAGGACCATTTGAAAGCGCTGCTACTGTCAGCATTATGAAAAACATTTTCTGTGACCTGATTACATGACTCATTAAATGAAACTTTCATAGGTAGGTGATCAGACGTTATAAAATCAAGAAGCACAGTAATATTACTTACAAGAACATTTCCACTATTAGTGGTTATAACATGATCCAACCAGCTTACAGTATCATGGGCACTGCTTACAAATGTATAGCTATCAGTAGGTAACAACAATTTATCTGCCATAATTAGATTCTCATCATTACAGTACATATTAACAATGTTCCCAAACCTAGTTGGCTTCCTTATATTTGCATTAAAATCACCTAAAATAAACACGTTTGGGCTGTGATAATCATCTATAATATCACCTACTTTACCCAGATAGTATCTAAATTCATCTTCATTTTCGTTACAATCATAAGGCATGTATACATTAATAAATAGTAAGGATGAGTTGTTGATTACAATATCAAAGCAAATAAGTCTGGAATCACCATACTCTATAACCTTTGCATTAACCAGTGATTTCTTCCATAAAATTGCAAGCCCTCCAAATGGCCTGCCATTTAGAATACCATCTTCACTACTTATAGATGAAATGCCTTTGAAATAAAAGTCAGTATCAATTTCTCCAAGTAGTGGAGTTTCAAAATCTTGAAGCCACGTTTCTTGAAGAAAAGCTATGTCGGAAACCTTACATAAGTGCCTAATTTCATCAATAGAAGTCTTTACATTTTTACAGTTAAACGATGTGACATTGAATTGAAAATTTTATATAATCATAATACATATAGTAGCATAAAAAGGAATTTAACAACGTTATGAGTAAAACGGTTTTACAAGTACATTTTCAGGCCATGCAGATGCCTGTAATAGTTCCTCTTGCACGTGTTGATTACACTGAACATAAAACGAAGTGTAACCTGATCTACGTGTGCGTAGATTCTCTACCTTCACTTTTGTGCCAGTCACTTTGTGAACATGTGAAGACACGTGACCAGGTGTGCAACTTTCATGTAACCGAGAAACAAATATGCCAGAACATTTTCTTGAAAAGTTCACCCTAGAGCTTTTTATATTGTGCTTTCCTGATCCAATGACAACATCACTATGCTCCCGCTCAGCTTGCCCTCTCTTATTGTAAGGATTTGCCCCTTGCCGATGCAAACCTTCGGACCGTATATGCCTTTTTGGTAGAGATCTCAGTGCATCACTATATGTGGCACGCTGAGAATTTGAGCTGTAGTATGTGCAGCTTCGCACTTTACTATGTTTTTCATACATACCATTACTGTTACTATTACTGCTAAGAGGTCCAGTGTTTTCATCATCATTATCCTGTTGATGATCCAATTGACCATCATCACTTACACAAATGATTGAGCTTATCCAGAGGTGCGCCCTACTAAAACAGCAGCACCTAGTAGATGCGTGGCCTGCTAAACACAACGTGCATTACAACACATGATAAAGATACATCTACAAAACCTGGAAAATTTGATACTATCGGATGTGTATACTGCTAAAGATGCGCCCTGCTAAAACTACAGCATCTAACAGATGTTCACCCTGCTAAACCTGCAGCATCCAATAAAGGTGAACCCTGATAAACATGTAACGCCCATTAAAGGAGCTTTTAACGCCCAATAGAGGTGCTCCTACTAAAACTACAGCATCGAATAGAGGGTTGTCCTGCTACAAAGTGCGGCAACTAATAGAAGTGCACCCTACTAGAAACTGCAGCATCTAATAGAAGTGCACCCTACTAGAAACTGCAGCATCTAATAGAAGAGCACCCTACTAGAAAATGCAGCATCTAATAGAAATACACCCTACTAGAAACTGCAGCATCAAATAGAAGTGCACATTACTAGAAACTGCAGCATCTAATAGAAATACACCCTACTAGAAACTGCAGCATCTAATAGAGGTGCACCCTAGTAGAAACTGCAGCATCTAATAGAAGTGCAGCCTACTAGAAACTGCGGCATCTAATAGAAGTGCACGCTACTAGAAACTGCGGCATCTAATAGAAGTGCACCCTACTAGAAACTGCACCATCTATTAGAAGTGCACCCTACTAGAAACTGCGGCACCTAATAGAAGTGCACCCTACTAGAAACTGCGGCACCTAATAGAAGTGCACCCTACTAAAAACTGTGCCATCTAATAGAAGTGCACCCTACTAAAAACTGCGGCATCTAATAAAGGTGCACCTTGCTAAAACAGCAGTACATATACTTAATAGATGTGCAGCCTACTGAAATTGCAGCACCTAATGGATATGCACCTTACTAAACCTAGACCATCTAAAAGAGGTACGGCCTACGAAAACAGCAGCACCTCGTAGATATGCGTCCTGGTAAACACAACGCCCATTACAGGATCTCTCAACACATAATGCACTGTGCTAAAGCATGGTCAGGTGGTAAGTTTACCACCTGACCCCACAAACAAAATGGCGGATACAGTTCAAAATGTTTTCTTCATTATTTACCCTTATACATATACTATAAGAAAAATATTTTACTCCCCATACATAAAGCAAAGTGTATAGAATGCTCCAATAAAGTTAGTTTGTTCAATTTATCTTGTGATAGGTTAAAATAATGATAAATACATACCATTCATTTGGGCAGGTGGTACTTAGCTTCAGGTCAGGTGGTAAGTCACCTGGGCAGGTGGTAAGTACAATATTGTGACTCTGTGAATTCTGTAATAGAGGTGCGGCTACTAACCTTGCAGCATCTAATTGAGGTGAACCCCGCTAAAACAGCTGAATCTGACAGAGATGCACCGTGCTAAAACTGAAACTGCAGTATCCAATAGCTGTGCACCCTAGACTATATAATATGCATCGCCCATTAAAAGAGCGCCATGCTGATTTTTAACACCTAATAGAGTTGTGCCTATTAAAACTACAGCATCTAATAGAATTGCACCCTGCTCAAAGAGGTGAGCCCTGCCAAAATTACAACATCTTACAAAGGTGCGCCCTACTTAACAACATCACCTAATAGAGTGCACTCTACAAAATTCTGCGAATATTGTATATCACTGATAAAGTTGCAGAAGCTAAGATATGTAAGTGTCTACAAACTGCAATACCTAAAAGAAGTTCCCCATACTAAAAATACAGGAAATACAGGATGCTTCCTACTTAAGTTGTAACACCTCATAGAGGTGTGCCCCACTAAACCTTCCGCATCAATATCGGTGAGCCATGTTATTCTAGCCTAGAATACCTCTAACAGCTCTTACAGGTGCACACTGCAAATTCTATAAACCTAATGCAGGTGCCTCATGCAAAACCTATAACACCCAATAACATCAAATACGAGTAAGCCGTACTGAACCCTTGACAGCAAATAGAGGTTATCACAACACAAGGTAGATGACCGAATACAGCCCTTGTTGAGCCGCGCTTTTGCAACCAGCTGCGTTTTGCAACTGGTTGCATTTTGCGTTGACGCGTTTTGCAACCCCTAACGCGTTTTGCAACCAAAAAGGGGTCTGGAGCCGCGTTTTGCGACCACAACGCGTTTTGCAACCGCAAATGCAAAATGTAACCAGAAGATATTTTTTCCTTATTTTCCACATTACTAAAATACACATATGCATTTGAGTGATGTTGTATATATTTCTTAACATTATCACATTGTATGAACACTTGTTTAACACAATTAGAAAATGCATTGATTTAGCATTAGAATATGCATTTTACATGCTATATGAGGCCCACATCACAGCCTCTTTTTACACTCAGCATATGTTTTTAGCAATGCCATGTGGATCAAGCTTAAGCTAATCACCCATATATACAATTGTTTTCTTAAATGCGCCATGCGCGACTATCTTAATTCCCTATTTTAATTTGTGGAAATAAGATTCATGGGCTAGCAGGTATATATCTACTCGATGCATAGATAATGTGATTGCACATATTGAACGCACGTCAAACTCTCCAATGAGTTCATGAAGCAGGATTTAATTTTTTCATAAAGTTGTGGGTATATCTCGAACTTTGTTGTTGTTTTGCATAGCAAGAGTAAGTCAAGAGTTACCCACAAATTACCCACAAATTGACAACAAAATCAAAACATGCTTTATGAACGCATTGAAGGGTTTGACGTACATTCAATATGTGCAATCTAAGTATACACGCATAGTGTTAATACATACATATTAAACCATGAATCTTAGTTCCACAAATTCAAATAATCAACAGAAAAAACATTTTAATCATAGACTATGCCTCCATCTTGTTGGGGTAGCTCCAAGAGTTACCCCAACTGCTTTACCGTGGTGAATGTGAGAACAATACCATTCATTATAAATGATGTGTACTCAGTTAAAATAATGAACACATTTGCATATATATGGGTGATTAGCCTAAATTTGATCCACATGGCTAAATATATATCCCGAGCGTAAAAAAAGGCTGTTATGTGGGCCTCATATAGCATGTAAAATGCATCTTCTAACGCAAAATCAATGCATTTTCTAATTATGTTAAACAAGTGTTCATACAATGTGATAATGTTAAAAAATGCAGGCAACATCCCTCAAATGCATATGTGTGCCTGCTTGGTGTAATGTGGGGGTTAGTAATGAGGAAAATATGAAAAAATATCTTCAGGTTACATTGTGCATTGGCAGTTGCAAAACGCGTTGTGGTTGCAAAACGCGGCTCCAGACCCCTTTTGGTTGCAAAACGCGTTAGCGGTTGCAAAACGCGTCAACACAAAATGCAACTGGTTGCAAAACGCGGCTGATTTGCAAAACGCGGCTCAACAGCCCTGCCCTGCTAAACCCACAGCACATACTAAGGCGTACCTCAGCGAAACCTTCTAATATGTCAAACCACTTATATATCATAAGCAGGATCCAACCAATCCTCTCTGCATATAATATCTGTTATTTTATGACGTGTCCTGACTCCTGAATAAGATAAGATGTCCCCAGGCAAGTAATGTGATATCTCATTACAAAGATGTTTGTGGCCTCTGAAATTACGGCTCAGAACTTCTTATGGTTTTCGCTACAAGTATAGAGCTGATTAGTGTGGCAGTGAGAACTGCAAACTATCTCTTACATGTATTATATAATGTCCTTCAAATAATTACATCTTTATCTTTAACAATCATGAACTAGACTACGAGACATGCCATGCTTTTATACGCATATTGCTAGAGAAAAGGGTAACAGGACAGGTATTGAGTTACATGGTATTTTGGTACAAATGACACTACATGTATCCTATATATAATATATATTAATTTTTTTGTTCGGCTATCTCCTCTTTAACCTGACTAGCTGGACGCCATATAACTACAGGAGATCATTCATGGTATTGTGTAGTTTTGCACGAATATGTTTTTCATCGTCAAGATGGATCTGATGGTTGTTAATTGGCGGTTTTATAACAAAAATAGCAGACAGCGGCAGTCATGACAACGTCATGTGGAGTAGTGTGATGTCATAAAGACGCCAAAGGAGTCACATGGGTACAAATACTAGGGATTACCACCACTTTGCCAATTGGGCTATGTGTACATTAGAACCTTCAATCAAAACCACCTCTATAAATACACCACCTCTATTATAAGATGATTTATAACATTCCCAAGTCTTCATAAAAAGACCATTGCAAACGTCCCTAAAGAGACGACCCCTATATTAAACCACTTGACGCCAGTCCTTGGGCAGTCTTAATAGGGATGTTCTACTGTGCCATGGAGAGCATTATGTTCCCATTTCCATAGACACTAATTTTTCATCCCATAGCTTTTGCACATTAGATGCCAAGTGCAAATTCAATGGTCAATGACTTACTTGAGAAGATATACTTTTCCATCTTCGCCAAGTATACCACATCCAAGCTCAGAAATCCATAGTTTGATCTGTTGCTTGACTTCTTGCTCATTGCAAATGATTCTATATTGTGGTATAAGAACCTGCCTATCTCAATGTACCTTCAGTTTTAAAGGTTGTTCCAAAACACTCTTCTCCATATCATATTTGATACTTGGAAGGTGCTAAGTTGTCATCACAATGATGTGTGCCAATATTATTTATTATTTATTTGTATGTACTAAATAATAGAGCCAACGTTACAACGTATCACCCATGCCCACAATTTGAACACGGGTGGTTGCTGTAGAATAATAGTTCTGTACACATTTCATACACTTTACTCAATACATCCCTTTCCTATGTCCATGGATGGGTGGTGGTACTGTCAGGGCATGGGTAAGTGTCGTCAGGACAAGGGTGCTTGAAAATAAAATGCTGTAAAAACATATTTATACACTCACCAAATATGTATTTTTTCTATGCCGATGGAGGGCATGGTTTTCCCATTTACTTGGACCCTACCATTTCCTCCCTTAGATTCTTATTTTACATGCCAAGTCAAAGGATTTTACCAATGATTTAATTGGGATCGATTTATACGATTATGTAATTGGAGTGATTCAATGTGATTCTCAGCATGCCTTTTTGACCACACGGGTATAAGCTAGTATATATTACTAGTATGCTATCTGATGACATGAAATGATTTGAATGTTCAGTTTGAGATTAAGTATTGAGTTAGCGTATTCCAATACCCATTATCATATATAACAAGCTGGCTTTCATCAATGTAGATGTCGCACAACCGCTAAGGTATGCGTCGTCATGTTAATTGTCAGCCCCATTCACAGAGTGACCAATTCCACCCATTCTCCACTGGAGACCCTACAATTGTTATTTACAGCGTTTCCAATCGTTTAGCTGCTGGTAACCTGCTTTGTTTTACATGGATAGCCGGGATCCAAAAGCAAACCAATTTATGTTCAAGATGTGGTCAATATAAACTCCCATGATTTAAGCATACACGCAACAAGTGCAGGCAGGTATCGCGAAGATTAGCTAATAAATGCAAAGACATCAATAAGAGAATGCTTGATTGGCATCATGCTTTAGGCACATTGTGGAGTTTACCTGATGCCCAGTGAGCTGTTTTTGATGCTCCATTCTCAGCAGTATTGATTTTTTCATTAGCAAATCTTTATGAGCAGATCACATGTCATGCGCCCAACAAACTGTAATGCACTATTTACACATGTCATGTTTTTTTCCTATTCGCCGTCGTTGTCTTTTTCTTATTCGTTGCCCTCCTCGTCTCCTTGTCCGTTGTCGTCTTTGTATTCATCTAATATTACAATATTCGCATTGGTTTGTGAGTGATTCACAACACTGGCGTGTGCCAATTATCATATTGTTGAGCAGGATGAGCTAAACACTCACTATTTGGTTGTGATTTCAGAGTCAATGAATTAGGAGATCTATAATACCAAACCCAGGGTAAGATTAAAGAATAATCTCAAACTTCCCAACATGGATTGTTAGTAAAAGGTAGGTAGGTATCATGTGTATATATTAGATACACAACATGGCAGATAAGTATCTGTTGTGCTGCGGTTGACCTTGATAGCATCATGGTGTTCGTGAGTATAGTGTCGTTGATAGAATGACACAGCAAGGTTAGTATGTAAAAGAGTCAACATGCAACCTTTGAGGCTGATTTTAAAAGAAAAAGACACGTATTTCTCCCCCATCCTTTTATGTGTGAATGTGAACACATATTCCTAATGATGTTCGTGTATTTGTTAGGACAAAAAGGACAAGTTTACATTTAATGAATGACTATCTATAAATCTGTCATGTGCACATACAATTCGCATTAATGTCCTTAATGTAATGCCACATTTGTCGTGTGTGACAGCTGTCCCCACCGCTTTGTTCAGCAGAACCCAGCAGGTTGGGTGTACAGACGTAATGACATTCGTGCCTATGAATTGATTGTCAAACATTCAAGCACTTAAAAGTGAACACAGACATTGCCAGACTAGCACTGTTTAAATACGCTATTGAAAAGCGTACATGTAGTTGTTAAGGTGTGATTTTTGCACACTATTCTGCACGCAAATATGTAATATGTAATATTATCACTTAGGTCACTTTTGCCCATTGGCTCAGTAAGCGTAATGCATGTAGTTACTGCAAGTTAGCCATTTATTTTGGGAGAAGACGCTCCAATCGTTGGTGTATTGTTAAAATTATAAGCATTATCATTGCACTGGCATGTTACAAATCCACATTTTGTGTTGAAATGTGTCCTAGTATATTCATGCTGCCCCTTGGAATTGTTCTGAATATATATGAGGTTGGAACGTTATTTGAAATATGATTTCGTCCGTACGAAAATTTGAATATATTTGCTACTCAACGTTCTACAACTATTATATATGATACATTGTGTGTGTATATATTTATTTCGCCTCGGCATGACATTGATTAATATGACATTGCGAGTAAATTTCTACAGAGCAATTTTGCAATGGAATGAATTTACACCGAATTCCATAGTTATTTTACAGTGTACACACAAAGGCAAATGAGTATACAAATCCCTATTGATCTATCTCTGAAATCAATTGTGAGATCGTCGTATTGAATTGATGAAAGAGACAGCATAGACAAATGTAATGTGTACATTGACGATGTCAATATGTTATTTTATATTGAATCACACTTTTACAATCTCCAATGCAGTCCTTATGTTTCAGGTAAAGCCTAGGGCATAACAGTCAGTACTGCTTCCTTACTGCCTCACTACTGCCAAAAACTCACGGAGATGGTACGGATCAGTGGGCATACACTCATGATAAAGGAACAGCCGTTTTTTCTACTTCACAACTATTTAAAATGACACTGGAGATGTGACCAAAAATGGCGCAGTGCATTTGATCGAACACCTGTATTTTTCTACTATAGCTTTATATTTATAATTCAGTATTTTAACAAAATGCTTACGAATAACAATCACTCATAATGTTACAGAATGGAAAATGCTTCCCTTTAGAAATGTTGAGTAGCTGTTCTTTCTGTTGCCACTTTAAGTCTATAAACGTACATGTATTTGTCCAACTTTGGAACCTGCAACGTATCCATTCAGATTCACATTCAGAACTAAATAAGCTCTTTATTCAAAGCAGTCCATTTTGTAATTTGATTATCAGGAATATGTTTTTTCAAGCAGTGCTGTGACTACAGGTCTTTTCATAACCATGAGATTGTAGCTGGCAACATTATACAAGGCATTGCGCTACACATCATGTGTGAAGAAATTCAATCTAACGTCATAACATATGTGAGCCTCAAAACTGATTGAAAGACAAACAAAAATATGAAACCAAATGGTTTTATTCACAAATCTTTCTCTTATTCGACTATATATAATGGTTTATGTTTCAATTCACAAGTTTAACAGGGCCGTAGCCAAGATTGGCACATGCGCAAAGCTATTCTAATGGAGGGGGCATGGTGCCCAAGAAAATATTGGAATTTAGACCCTTTTTATAGAATCTGAGGCTATTTCACACAAAAAGTAACATTAAAACAAATATATAAAAACTCGGTTTCACTGAAAGTAGTTTGACCGACACCCCCCCCCCCCCCCCCCCCACCACACACACACACACCAAAAACAAAAAACAAAACAAAAAAATGTGGACGCAGTTGCCTCATACATTATGATGATATTAAACAATGCACATGTGCAGTATAAAAGAAATACCCATAAGCATAGTGTGGAAATGTACACTCCATGCGCATTTTCAAGGCGCGCGTACGCGCTCACCTGGTCTCATTGAGTGTCCAACTAATTATTGCGTAGTGGCTTCAGCGTACTAATCACCTGATAGTCTCGTTCAACCAGGCTCTCTATTGCTGTTGGTGACCACAAGCAACCATAAGATCATGTTGGTCGAGACTAATGACCTGAGAGTAATGGCAATGCTGAATATCGTACAGTACATTGTAGCTACGTAACTACGTCTTCGTTCCTCTGGTCATTTACAATTGGGCACCTGCTCATGGACACGAGCACTTGTCGCTGTTAATGGTCAACCCCTGTAGCAACTATCTGATATGCCCCACAAAAACTCACACCATTGCAGCATTTCATTAAAAGTTATTCTTGGGTGGGTGTAGCATCACATTTACTGTGCGAATGTTATTAGACATTGCTCATAGAGAAACTAATTAAAAGCATGCAACTTAAAAGTAGGTGCATGATTTTAGTTTCTTCTTAAAGAAAAATGTACATTAATTAATGCATCTGTGTCTTCACATTCATAGAGTATAGGACTAGTCGACTATAGGGATTATGCATTGTTGCAAATAAATAAAAAAAAACTAAACGTTTTTACACAATATAAGTGAGCAATGTTTGTTTGTCAGCTTCACGCATTGATTCGGTGTAATGAATAAGTTTCGTCCTCTTGGCATAGATTTGCAGACGATGAAGTGCACTTTCAATTGCTGTTCAATGGCACAATTGATTTTTTTTACCTACAATTATTTAAGGTTGGAGCCTACGTTCATTGCTGAGAGCAATGTTGTTTTGACCCGCCAGGTAGTAAGAACAACAGGGGTAACACTAGCGGATCCAGCTTTCTGAAAAAAGTGGGGCGCGGGGCGAACATAAGGGATTTCATGGGTTTCGTACGTGCTTTCGATAGTGGATATGCCAAAAGCCCTATGAAAATGACATAATTTGGTAGAAAGAAGGAGGGTGTGGGCACCCCATGCAATAACTCATTTGGATCAGCCTAATGAGGAATAATGCAGTTGGTTGAATAACTATAAGAATATAATGATATATAAAATAATAATTCAGAGTAAAAAGTCCACTATATTATTAAAATGAGGCTGCCTTTAATTTGTAAGCCAACCACTAGACCACTTTGCTGTGCCACGAGCAGGCATTTATGGCATTACGTGTATGCGACATACATTGTAATTAATCTTTAACGATTTTGTATAATATTAATGAACTTGTTTTAGATGCAATTCCCTGAAACAATAACTTATATGTCCTTTGTTTCACCATCATATTTACCGAGGCGATATTTGAACAAATACATTGCGGAAAGAGAAAAATGTATATCCTATATATATACATGATTCATCAAGGGTGCATATGACGACAGACTTCAACGTTATCATAACATTCAAATGTTACCTATTAATAACCAGTTAAATTTAAAGATGGGTTGTATTTCACGGGTGTTATTTCATACTAATTGTTCTTAGTCATCTGTGAAATATAATATCTTTATGAAGAAAACGTTTTAAATGTAAATAGGTGTCTATGATTTCCAAGAAATATTCAAATTTACCATTGCAGAAAAGATACCTTCATACTCATTTTCACATGCTATTTAAGTCACACTTCTAGATTCACAAAGTCTTCACAAGTTTGCGTTGACTGGGTGAAATAGGAATATAATGAACACCACTTTTGTCAAAAGAAGTCAATGTTAATGAGTTTTTAAAGTAGACAACACATACCAAAAATACGACACCGCAATAAGTAGCATATCAATTCAAACACCAAAGGATTGTAGTGATTATTGTCAGTCATTAAATTAAATTGGTTCTTTGGGGAATCCATGTCACAGAGTATATAGTAGTAGTAGAGGTAAGAATACTGCGTATCTAGAAAGATAGATTTACTTTTGAATCGTTATGATACGTGAAATACTGGAGAAAAATGGTGTTCTCCTTATATGACATTCCAGTGTTGACACAGATAATGGACGTTCTTTGATATTATCTGTTGCAGCAACAGGGCACAAGTTATTGTGTGCAATCTATTGACAGACTATGCATTATGTTGTAACAGATATTTGTTGTGCCTGTTTGTATTTGGCCAAATATTGATCTTCACTACGGACATGCATATAAACATAGGGCAGGCCCTTCATCAATGATTTTCGTAAGCGGCATGCACCTGCTAATAATAAACATTTTGTCACGCATTGCATCAACTATGTAAATGCATATTATAAATGCATTACTTACTGGTAGAATGACTATTGTTGTGAGTCTCTAGCATGAGTGCAGGTACATGTATATGCAGATTTGATTATGAACACCTACGCTCAATGAAAGAGTAGAGTAGTTGTCACTATATATGTATTGTACACGCTATGTTTGACAGCACCTCTTCTTCTTACTCAATTAATACCTTATAAATTGCTCCCCAAGGGCAGTGGCTGTATCAATTTACAATTTCCTGCGCGGTTCCCTATCATTCACAGTTACAACGCAATAAGCCCTGGAAACACCATAAAGACAGCTAATCCACGCACACTAAAAGGACATTTACTGTCAGATAATGGACATATTACACCACAAAACATTGGTTATCAATACTAAAGCCACTATGTTGCATTTAAGAATTTTACATAAGCAATTATATAAGCAATTACTCATTACAAAGTGGTCACCTAATGTTGTACCTGGGTGAATTACATGTATGTGTAATGCGATTGAATTTCAGTGTGAACAAAGAATAGGCCAGTAAGCACATGAAACATTAAAATTACACACACACACACACACACACACACACACACACACACACACACACACACACACACACACACACACACACACACACACACACACACACACACACACACACACACACACACACACACACACACACACACACACACACACACACACACACACACACACACACACACACACACACACACACACACACACACACACACACACACACACACACACCCATCACACACACACAACCCATCACACACACACAACCCATCACACACGCACACACAATATCATCATATAATTTTATGTGGACATAAGGATTAGTCGCATTTCATATAGCAACTAACCATAACAAAATGTGTCTTTTAGTTCAAAGATGGTCGCCAAAATACCACCGAGGAAGAAACTGGCCACACAAGGAGCTCAGCATAAGACATACGTTTGCTCTGAATCTATCTATTACCTGCGAAAATGACCGGTGGGTCTCCTCATAGAAGAAAATGTTGCAGATGGGTGGAGGGTCGAAGTGCTAGCTGTTTAAGGCTTAGCTGCCAGCTATTCTCACTGTAGTTAAAACTAGGATACCACTACCGAGTCTTGATAATTAAAGAATTGGTTCTGTAAAGGATGCTGTAACGAATATGTAAATACCACGTAGATTTTCTTGCAATTACTCGTCTCGAGCAAGGTGTTAACATATAGGCACGAATGTAATTGTATTGTATCAGTTTATTTCGCATAAAAGGCATGGTAAAATATCACAGTCCATATCAAAGTTTAGTTAAACATTAGTTGTAAAGTATATTTTAAAATAGATGTTTTCGCTAATTTACAGAGTGACTAGAATAAAACTTAAAATATACACTTTGAACTATATCACGTGTAATAAAGTTGTCACAACTGAGGATCCTACATCTAAAGTTTCCAATAGCTTTTCTATATAGTACTTTAAAGTGGTCTACACCATTAAACATATAATACTGGGACATGCTATCACCCTTAGGAATAGCAAGGAATAGCAAGAAGATGTCTAAAACATTATTATTATGCTACAGAAGCTTTGTTCCAGACATTATCATTAAATACAGTCCAAATTTGACTACCATACATACTACTAATAAAAGTCTTAAAAAGACATATTTTAACACTTTCAGAACAAAATCTAAATTTACTAATTAAAATATTGCCTTGTGTATAGAATGAACTTGTGAGGTGTGTCTAAAAAGATAGATAGCTTATCCATTTTATTAACGGATATTGTATTCCCAAAGCCAACGTAAAATTAACGTATGTTACAATTATACTAGTAATGCCAAAAATATGGACAGCAATACAAATGCATAAACACTTCGGTTTTATAGTATGATTGCAATGACATATTACGACATCAGATTTTAGAAATGTATATTTCGGACATCAATATAACATCTCAACTTGAAATCTGGTGAAGGAATGTATTGATTTTTCAATCAGCAATAACCAAATGCCAGGGTGGTAAGTAATACATCGTATTTAACGACTTTCGTTTACACCTGACTTGTATGGTAAAATTTCATTTAGGTTAATTGCTAGAAAGAAAGTGTGGCTTTGCACAAGTAGTATACCTCCGTATGTGTCGTTTATCACAATATTGATGTTCTAAATATAGCCCATTGACCAGTTGTCCTTGTGTGCATATTATTTGCAATACAATGTCTCTGTGACCACAATGGCAGTGCTAAATGGTTGACCAATGATAGTTAATTCTCTTACAGACTGAATAGAGTCATTAGCCTCCACAGATATATGGGATATTGTTACGTTTCTCTTCTCGCAAAGAAATTATTTAAACATGCATCACGTTGATAACACCGGAACTACACGGGAGATCAGTAGCAAGCACGACAGATTTCGTCAAGAACCTCACTCTGCGTCCACCAAGCGTCTCAGTTTTACGTCGTAAACGCTACCTAATCACCGATATGTATCCACGTACATGTACATCTGCGAGAAGTCTATCCATTTGATATCTGGTTGTTTAATATGGGTGGTTTACCTGTGACCACAATCACAAGGGAAAGTCTTACATTGTATGCGTGTGTCAAGACACGTGTTTAATCATTCACTGTGCGATCACTTTAGTATGGAAACAATTTCATTTTAAATACGTGATACTATTTTAAATACGTGATACTACTGTATTGATACCGCACGTAGTATTTACTGTACGGTCGACTGACTTAGGACAAATTTTTGTTGGTGGCTGACTGGCTTTCTTTTCAAGAAAAGTAAGACTAATTAGTTTAGTCGAAAAGTAATCACGTGCATAAAAAGTGATGTAGCTTTACCGAAATCACCAATTACACAATATTGAGAAATGGAGTTGGCACAGAAATCTCACAATCGTATGAATTGATTTCCCCATTTTAAAATCCAACAACTAGATCAAAAGTGCTCAGTGATCAAAAGTCATCCCAATGGATGGCTTTTGATCACCGATTTCAGGTGACTGTGACATTGATCTGTACAATGTTACAAACCATCATATTTGCTGGGCTTTTTCGTTGCATGTTAGCATTGTAAGAGTTGCAAGGCGATATATCTTACATTGTTTTTTTAAATCTTTTTATACGATCTGACTGTCTAATAATGAGTGCAAAACTGTACTAAAAGATAATATTACGCGACCCATTGTATTTGAATTCGTCATGCATATGCAGTTTTCTGAGGACACTCGTACTCTATAAAGCATTGGCATTAAGCACAAAGCTGTTTCCCATATCACATTAACTAGCATAACCTATACTGCACGACCTTTCTACAATAGCATATTCATATCTATATAACAATACTGTAATTGTAGCGTGTTGTTCGGGGAACTCATCCCTAACTTGACAAGCTTGGCGCCATTTGGCTATGGGAGAATGTTCATGGTACAGCTTAGCAGTGCAAATTTACAGGTTAGATGGTCAAAGTTGTGTTGCTGTCTGTCTATTGGTGATATTATAACAAAAATTGCAGATGATGGCAGCCATCTCGGCATCATGTTTACATAGTCAGACAACTGTCTTTCAAGGAATGGAATAATTTGGCGTGTTCTTGGATGTTGTGGGTACAGGTGCTGTCAGGGGACTTTCTGGATGGATGGTGGTGCTGTCAAGATATGGGCAGGTGCTATCAAGTCAAGGTTGGGTGATTAGAAAAAAAATACTGTTAAAACATCTCATATTATACGTCAATAGACATCAATATAATATGCAAGGAACATTGTGGTATAAGCACTTGATTTTTTTTTATTATTATCCACATTTTATTTGGAGTTAATAGGGTTTTGAACACATCCGCCTCTATATCATACTTGGTATTTGGAAGGTTGATAAGTTTGCACGGCAATATATTGCGCCAATATTATTCATTTGTTTGTACTAAATAATAATACACGCCAACTTTGCAAGTATCGCCCATGTCCGTGATTAGCACGGGCTATCGCTAGTTGATTTGTTTCAAAATAGTCACTTATGATCGATGACCAATTATAACTAACACGGCATTATGATTTAAGTCCTTAAACTCCTCTAGTAGATTAGTAAGGGACAGTGCAATATTTACCAGGTAGGGGGACCGGTGCATTTGGTAGGGGGACAGGTACTTTTTTCAAGGTGCAAGGGACCGGATGATTTTACATTCTCGTTGGGCATGGGACATGTACTTTTTTTCAGCTACTGAAATCCCACCTCGACGTGAGCGAATCGGTACAAATTAACCACGCGAATATTCATGGGAGGGGACGCAGACTTTTTTTATGAATAGAGGTCATGGGGCATCAGGTTTTTTTTTCATCACATCAGCAGGGGACAAGACCTTTTTTCAGACAAGTTTTTCGATATGCACCGGTCCCCCCGCCTGTTAAATATTGCTCAGTCCCTAAGCATGGTTTACATACTCATATCAATATGTGAAGGTTCTCCCAATTAGAAAAACAACAACTAATGACTATGAATGTAATTATGTCTAACAGAAGAAAATGAAATATGAAGTAACTGCTAGCAAGAGATTCTCCAACATACACGTGAGTGCCAGGGGCACTTTACTTTAAACAGGTAGAAGAAGACACAGCGACGATAGATCGCGGCGGCCATTTCCACTCGACTGCTCTTCTTCTAAAAGCACGGAAATGAGAACCAGCGCCGTATTTGTACAAAAGTCGTAATATAGATATTGATACTACTATGGTTATTTGCGGGTCATTTATAACAACAATTGAACCTATATCGTGTGTTCATATTAAATTACACCTCAGTGTAAATTAGCAATGCAACCATGCTCCAATGGTATGTAGATATCATGCAATTGCATTTATTGTACGTTCGTATCATCAACCTGATGATGGTGTTACAATAATATACTTGTCTCGAATGTCATCAATAGCCCAATTGCTTTAACACGTACACCTGCACATGAGCCCAATCATGATGACGGCTTCTGATGAAGTAATGAGCACTCTCTCATGTGCATGCAATATATGTCATGTACCTGCTAACGAGGGAGTCTATTTCCATCTTCTCAACACCACTCATATAGTGTGGTCTTTTTGCTGCCATGCAATTTTTACGCAAGAAATGATACATACCTGTGCATGAATAAGAATGTCTCACCGTGCCCTGCTGAACAGCAATTAGATGTATCATGTTAAGATGTGTTAATATATCTATCCTTGCTTCTGGTTATCGTAAAATGACCAAAGAGCCCTTTTTCCACAAAACAGTGATCATGAGCTTATCATGCGACAGTATTGAAGGGGGAGGGTTTATAAGGGGTCTAGAAATCATATATCCCTCTGTTTGGCCCCTTTCCCCTTATCCCTCTTTTTGGTCCTTTTTCCCTTATCCCACTAATTGGAGATCCCCCTCCTTTTTTGCGGGGGGCCTTTCCCCTTATCACTCTTTTTCAGCCTTTCCCCCTTATACCACTTCCTTATAACCCCCACCGCCAATTGAAGTCAATGTTTTTTATACAATTAGTAGGATAATTCAGGAAGTGCAAGGAATTAACCAACTCAAGATTGAAAATTCAACAGCATTTATCAACAAATGTACAGATGCAGTAAAACAAATCCTTTGTTACGAATAATATATGAAATAATAAAAGAAGAATAGTATATGTACTAAATAGTTGGTAGTGTCCGTGCCTACAATTCATTTCAACTTAGTCTGTGCACTGTCAGTCTAGGATAATGTGATCTAGGCCTACGTCAGCACTCAACATACATGCACATAAGTTCGTCTAACCCCCCCCCCCCACCCATTTCACATGGCCGATCATAGCTCCGGATCCCCCAAAAGACGCCCGAATTGTCCCTTCTAGGTGGATCGGCTGAAATGGACCAATTTTTATTATGTAACAGTCTGAAGACGAAGCAGGCCAAATAAAGTCATCTGGTCCTGCAAGACGTCACAGACGATGAAACAGGTCCTGGTAACGATGGCAGTGCCGTAGCCTCCCGGAAAAATGTAGTATGTGATGGGAAATGACCATAGACAGATGAAGCATGACGTAGCTCGATGCCAATGGTCGACAGATGATGATTCAGGGCCCACTGAAGCGTAGCCATCGTCCTCTTCTTCAGCCTCGTGTAGTTTTCTTTCTCTTCTTCCCTCCAACCCGGCTATGCTGTTGGGCTGCAGCAAGATTAAGTGCAACGGCTGCCGTTGTTACCATTTTTCTTCTTCAGAGACACAAACAACAATGGCAAAATTCATTATTTATTGTCTCATGTGCATATATTGTAGCTATCTTCGTGAAAATTGTCAGCAAGCAGAAAGACCTAACGACGGACACATTAGCCCTCCAGACGAACCAGAAAAGCAAAACGTTGATCCAGTTCAACAACTCAATAATCCATAACGGGAGCCTACAAGCTGAAAAAAGTCAAAATCACTTCTCCAGAGAAGTCATAACACCTTTTTGGCCAGAAGCTGGCAGAAGTTTGTCATTTTCTCTATGTTGACAGCATTAAAATTGTAGCATCGTGCTGTTGGAAAAGAGGCTTCTGTTTCATGCTTCCATTGCTTCAGATTGTAACGGATGTGGCGGCACTTACGATCTCATCTGTCAAATGAAATCCTCCCAGGACAGGAGACGAGACCAGAGCTAAAGTAAAAGACCTTGGGATGCTGCAAATGCAAGAGAAAGCCCCCCGACAGACCCGAAAAGCATGGAGACGGTGTGGTTTGGTGCCGCATGAGCCGGGAAAAAAATCAGCCCAGAACCGGCCAAAAGTGCCCCATTCCCTGCCGAACGAGCCAAAACACGTCACATTTGAGGCCAGATCACTCACGATCCACCAAGAAATGACAAATCGGGCATCTCTTGGAAGATCTGGAGCTAGGATCGGCCATGTGAAATGGGGGCCTTATATAATCCCTTCGCCACTATATTTCCTCTTTCAATTTCCAGAGGAGAGGGGTGTGCAGCAACCTATGTTACACCACAGAATATAATACGCATCACTCTAACTGTCTCTCGCCTGACCGGTTCCTAATCAACGTGCAGGTGCAATAGAGAAGCATGCAACATGTTGAGGAAGATTTTATAACACCAAATAACAGAACCCATCAGCTTTAGAACCTACGACTTTCTGGTCGCAAGAAAGCTATCTGTGCCACCAACTCATTATTGTGGTTTATTTTTGGGGTGTAACATACAGAAGCAAATACCGTCATGTAGATCAACCCACAAAAGTGAAGTACCCACTCTGTCAATGTTTCAAAGACCCGCACTTAGTGAGGATAGGAAGTTAACTGACAATGCCTCCAGCTCCCACGCTTGTTGAGTACTACGACCACTTTCCAGGCGAACCGCTACAAAAGCTTTCACACTTCGGTTGTTCATGGTTATGGGTTATGAAGTGCTTGCAATAACAAGGTGTGTATGTGTACATTTAATGGAACACGCAAACACAATAGTGGAGACCATGCTAATATGCATTAACTTAATTGAACATACCAGGTAGAATGTTTTGCTCAAACATTACAATTTACAAGTTAAATTCGTGTAAAACTGTGTAAGCTATTAAAAAGATGGGCTCATCGGAGATTGTTTTTAATAGTTTAATGGAATTGGCACGTATTACACCAGAGTATGTTTTACACTTTTAGCGGTTGGAAGCAGTGACAACCAGCCGCATGCACAGCCACTCGTTAATACTAGAATTCACTAGAACTCGTACCTCAATAGGGTCACACTCAGATCGCCACCCACCCATCCAAGCCACAATCCTAGCACCCATTTTTTCAATGGTCATTTGCAAGACCATTTAAAACCATCCAAAAACCACGCATTTCGAACAGCCGACCATGTGGAAGTTGTACTTACTAGAACCTAGGCGATCCACACAACGATTGTGTTCTAAAGTGGCTTTATTGTCAAGGAAAGTGCCACTTTAAGCCTGGTGCCTGGGTGTCATCTTTTTGTAGTATCATCATTTTAAGCACTGGTAATTGCTTTTGAGATTGGCTATTAAGTTTGAAACTTTTAAACCAGTAATTACGATAATATATTAAATGGCGTTCACCAAAATAGGACTGATAAATGTAGCCAGATTCTATGCGTGCAGATTGTTATGGTATCAAAAGTGGTATGATTCCACATTGCACCGTGTGTACATTTATACACTCTCATGGTACATGTATATGTAACAACGTACATGTATTTCCTATGCTTAATGCCCTTGCAAGACGTAATATATGAATAGTTTTGGAGAAAATGTCATGTTATTTATATAAACATCGCAATGAAACATTATATTTATAAAAAGAGGTAGGTGTAACCCTCAAACATGAATTACTCACCATCACTGTCATAATGAGTCCAAACCTCCATAAACTGGGTTGCTGTCATCTTCTTGAACTGTCTGGAGTTAGAATCTCGGAATTGGCGAAGGAAGTTGCCGTCTGAATCTGCTTTTGCCATCGCTGATGTTTCAAGTAATAATCCTACTTAGATTGGCATTTACTTCTTAGGACCTTTAACAAAGGCTCACAGCATACACAGGACAAAATTCTATGCAGTCAAACTTAGTCTTCTCAATAGTAACCGGGTACTAGTATTGATTCATATATACTTGTATCCTATTCCCAGTTGCATATATCAATTTATGAGGAGCAATAGACATAAGTGTTATTAATTTTGTGATGCACACCAGGTCTTAAATGTAGTCAGACTTAATGAGTCGTGTGACGACAGCGAATTGCGGTGTCGTTTGCTACAGTGGCAGGTGAGTGAGCATTTTGGCGGGAAACGACTTGAATCATGGATAGATATATGCATATGACATCACAGTAGGTTGGAAGCAAACGTTTATTTAAAGCAAGCATTATCTAATTCATATGACATAATTCTCTCAATGTCATCTAAATTATCAAAAAGCTTTAATCCAACCTTACCAGTTGATGTTGTAGTTTATGGGTACATGTACTTCTACATTCGAAATCGCCCTACGTTTCTTTTGCATACATAAACCAGTTTAGAGAATTTAGCAAAAATGTAATACATTGGATTCTGATTTTAAGTGAAAAAGACATAGGTCTGAGTAATATGATCTCAACATAGGGAATGTAGTTAACACACACCCCTCCTCAAGTTAAGACCTCAACAGAAGATGAGCTACGCCTCTCTCCTAATAAATTGGCAGTATCGACTACCCATAATCTGGTAGACGTGATTACGAGGCCGTCTGCTGTATGATGTCGGGCTGCCTTTTTATATGACTTGTCTTTTCTTTTGGTATGACTGGCAGTTATCCATAAAAATACCCTTGAGCCATGGCATTGTTCTGCTGACAAAACAAAATCACTTAATTTGCAAAGGGTTTCCGCTCAATGAATCAAGGTAATATGGGTGTGTTATGATACACCCGGGCATATTGATAAGGTTAGTTGTAGTTATTGTTTTTTATACAATATATCTTACCTGTATTGGGTGTGTTGTAGATTTTAGGTTATAGCAACATCATAAATGATTATTTTGCATCATCAAAACAAATGAGTGAGTTGCGTGAAAGGGCTTATTGAAATTTAGGAATAATGAACTTTCAAATTTTTAAAAATGCAATAGGGAAATTTAATAATTTAAACAAAGTTGTTGAACTTACGAATAGGTGATATTCTTCATTTTCTATTATCTACTATTCTTTATTAATTGTATTAGAGATTAATAAAATGGAGTAATAGAAATTCTAAATAATTAATAACAGAACATTTTGAAAACATTTTGAAAAGGTGGAAAAAGACACAGAGAACAAGAAATATGAATTTGATATGATTAGGAAATAAATCAATATTCATACATATGGTTCATAAAAAGAATGATTTATTGCATATAGACATTAGAAAATTACAAATCAAGCTGCTATGTAATTGCTGCAGTTTCAGTAGAGTTTACGTATTTTCTAGATAATTTCTAGTTAATACATTAATGGCATTGATTATGTATGCAGTAACAAATAATATGGGACTGGAGCCAATTGCATTGAATTGTTTCAACATTCTATTTCAAAGTTAATTAGCAGCTCACACTTTGGTACGAACATTCCCATCTTGAAATCTGGTTGTTGAAATGAAACCCACAATACTGATTCTGTTAGTGACACCTCAGTCATTTATTCTGAAAACATAATATTTGCACACGAATTGTGACATTGTTTGGAATTTGAAAGCAATAACTTCTGAACTATGCTGCAGTAAATATAAAAATATTGATTTTTGTCTGAGAATGTGCGATGTTAATCTACCAATCAGCGCACAAATTTTATACTGTTAAACATGAACTAAAACAGACATGTAAAGGAGATGAAATAAATTATTTAACTCCTTTTTCATACTGATATTTCACACTTTTTTTCATATTTCTAGACACACTACAAACACTGTAGATAAGGTCATAGTGATTATGGTTACATAACTGGTACCAGTCATAGATGTAACGAATTTTGCATTAAAGAAGGTAACAACTAACAATTTGCTACAACCTGAAAACCAAAAATCGTACTGTAGATGACAAATATAAATTCAATCAATTATCACAAGTTCACAACATTCTTCAGGTGCTCGTTTAACAAAGAGAATCATGTCTTCAGCTGTCATTATGTACCGGTAATGTCCATCATGTGAATCAAATATGGTTTATCAAAGAAACCAACACGTTTTACAAGACAGTAGATGTAGAGCACTCTTTTAACAATCCCTTTTCCCTGTTCACAGGCCATTGTCAGATTCCCCGCGGTCCCCCACCACCACCTCCTTGGACAAAGTCTCCCCATCCGGTGAAAACATAACAGTCATAATAGTATCACAATCCCCATTTCTCAACCCGCTTTCTCCTACTGCTGCCCTCATCTGCTCCATGATCTGTTTTGGATCATCCTCTCCCTCCTCTTCTTCTTCTTCTTGGTCAAGTTCATCGCCAATGACTAGAGTAGCATTGTGGTGTCCAAATGTAACATTCTCAAACTCTGGATCCTGGGCACACGTGTCGGCAACGCGGTACTTCTGCTTGCCTCGCCAGCGCCGACGGTGAGCTGAGTAAAGCATGAAGACAAGCAGGACTGTGAAGAGCAGCAGCAGCATGGTGGTGCCCAGAGTGAGGCCCGGGCTGTGGTGAGGAGGGAACAACTCACTGCCTGGCACACCTGCAACAACACAAACATGGGAAACTTAGCAACAGAAGTGGCAGCAGCAGCAGCAGCAGCAGCAGCAGCAGTGCAGTGTGTGACTGTGTGTGCATGCAAGATGGTATCACAGAAGGTGTATTTGAAATTCAGATAGTCCTAGTTGTAATGGGTGTTAGTGTGATTTGAGGACAAAGGGAGTCTGATGTTTTGAAATCATTTTTTGTGAAATATTCAATTTTACCTCACATTTTGTAAAGAAAATACAGAATTAATATAAAATTGAAAGATGAAATGCAGAGATAACTTTTAGCGTCTAATCTGTTCTTTTTAACTATGTTAAATATCAGTTTCTAAAGCAATCAAATTGGTTTCATACTATTGAATATTTCTTACATAAGGAGATGTTGTGTGCTGCCTCAAGTGCCATGAGTCCACTGGGACAAGGCAGGCAGGTGAGCTGACCCTCCTCGTCCTGGTAGGTGTTGGCCGGACACTCCTGGCACCGCGGGATCGCTGTATTGTGGAAGTAACCAGGAGGACACACCACTGCAAAGTCAAGGGAAAAACATTTATCATAAAACATAAGACATAAGGGCTTTTTCAACAATGTGTTACTACCTCATGTGATTGTAAAAGTTATGAAATATAATTAGTTTTCAACTCTGTTGCAATGGTAGTGCTCACCACATGTGCCTTCCATGTCCACACTTCCTGATGGACATGTCATGCTGTATGGTAGCGCCTCCAAATGGCCATGATGTGCACTAATCACAACGTCTTCTACAACCAGATCCAGACTGGAGAAGAAATGCTCCAGCTGTGATCCTAGGTCAGACACAAGCCCTGATACTTGGTCGAGTCTCTCCTCTCTGTAAAAGAGTTTGAAAAAAAATCAAATGATTAATTTTTTGTCAAAAGTAACACTATTTGAGGGATATACAGGTAATATAAGTACATCTATATTTCAACTGGTTTTCTGTTATATTGACATGATGAAGTTACATGGTTGTGAGTATTGTCTAGCAAACTGTCAAGCCCAAAGAAAACATTTATATTGTGACTAATATTACTTACAACACTGAGAACATCATTGTGAGTTGTATTGCTAGATTCAGATGCTCGCCACTCCTTTTAGTTCGTAGACCATTAAAAATTGAAGAAATCTTGCGTTGACAAACAACTGCAAGTCGTTCACTGGTACACATACTATTATTTTCTACCTAAAAGCATAGTATAGAATAGAATATTCCTTAAACTTCTCATGAATCATAGGTTTCAAAAAGTAGATTTATATCATAAAATAATTCAGATACCCACATAGATTCTATCTAGATTAATGATAAAAAAATCTACATTTTTTCTAACTACATACTTGACATAGATCTGTTTCCTGAATCCGATCCATTATGGATTTGCTGAGCTCTTGACGCCGGTGATCATCAAGATTCCCACAATCCTCTGGTAACCAGAATTGGAACATTTCCCGCACCACTCTATACCTGGTTCTCTCTGATGGATGAAAACAAACAGAGTACTAGATTTATTATTTCATTTCATGTATAATTGTCTTTTCCTACTACAATAGATTTCTAATATATAATATGTAAGATTTATTTTATTGCACAAAAAGCTTTTCGTCTCTTTAGAAACCTTTTCAATTTCTTTTTTACAAATTTACTATATGTACATATTCCTTCAAAAATAAAATTCCAAATTATATAATAAAAACAAAACAATACATCTTAGGCTAAAGTACAGTGCTGTCTAAATTATACTCAGCATTAACAATACATAACAGGAATAATGAGACCTACTTCCACGTACATAGTACATAGAATAACTTTTATACTAGATTTATTCATTGAGCTATCCATGACATGATTTTGACTAAGTCCCCAAAACAATTTGATTTACTTTACAATACAAATACAATAGTAACAATTTAGAAAACAATGCATCATATTTTAATCTGTTGAAACACAGAATTATAATCAACTTACTCATGCATGCTACATAGTAGTAGTCTTTGGGAAACCAATTTTCCCATTCACCATCATCCTTGCATTTTACCTGAAGGAAAAACATATTATACTCTATGCATTTACTTTTAATGCTAGCAATTATAAATGCTTCTAGCAAAACATTTCACATGTACAAATTCCAAGTACTCATTGAATACAATTGGCTCTACTTCAAATAAAATAATTATGTGCATCTACAAATGTAGTTGTTATTTATCATATGAATTGAAGGTTTACTTAATTACACAATACACATAATCTGTCATATTTTTACTTACTTGGTGATATCTTTTATCAGTATTCAATACATGACTATGACTGCATGACGTCACACACAGAAAGTCAGGACTGCTTCCTGCAAATAATTCGCCATAATTCTTACCGTTCACATTTTTATAAGATTTCATGTTAGTATTTTCTTCAATCTGTAGATAGACACAGGATTTACCAAAGTAACAACATTACACCCAGATATACATTGAAAGAAAAATTAATGGGCTACCAAATTTACTGAAATGTGTGTGAAATAAAATGTATAGGGGATATTATGATGAAATGTTACCTGAACAGTGGATCTTGCCATTTCTTGGTTCTTCAAAATGTTGTGGTAACTTACACAGCAAATCTGCAAGGTATAATATATAAGTAAAATGTTGTTTTATTTTGGCGGCTGCTATAAAAGGAATTGCATGATCATTATAGATTGAGGAGTATGATATTTTGAAACTTTACTTCCTGACTGCAATTGAACATGTTAACAGTTTGCAAATGTTGGTTGTAATTTTGCAAATTTGGCCATTTAGATATTCATGCTTTTCTAAGAAAACAGTAGTTCCTTCTGAATAAACTGCAGTGCAGACATAGTAAGAACAGTATATCCAACTGTTAACGAGACCATTGCTTTACACAATTACACCATCATATCAAACTTCCATACCTTTTGCAACAATATCAACGGTGAAGTTGCAGATGGCCTTATTGCCATCCCAATCCATGGCCATGTACTGCAGAGAATACACCCCAACTGAAAACTCATCTCCACTGGACTTGCCAGGGCCTAGTATTGCCTGAAGTATTAAAAAGTATTACATTTTCTCATCCAGCAAAGATAAAGCTGGAAAAGCATGTAGATTGAGTAAAATGGAAACGTGTCATGCACAAAAATGAGTTTGAAACACAAACATTGGTTTGTGAAACTTTGGTTCCAAGTTCCTGCTACATCACAGTATGACTAAAGAATAATGTTTTGCACACCTACACCCTATATCTTACAACCAAGCTGCAGTTAATTGAAGTTTTGGAATCCATAGCTTGAACACACCAGTCTCAAAACATGAAATATATGGAGAACCATTACAAAGATTACATAGATACATTGGTTTTAATGGACTTGGCTGTAAGTATATATTTTCATAAGCTTGGAGTGAGATGTCATTGCAAAAATCGTGTGCTTGGTGATTTTGGGCATTGTTACCTGGATCCCCACATTGTCCACTGCTGTCGGCATCTTCCACTTCACTATTGCTGTGTGCGAAGAGGAGTAGACAGTCATATTGGCAGGACAGTTTATAAATCTTGGTTCTTCATTATCCTGTAAAATACAAGTATAGGAGTTTTAAATATATCTTTTAATATATCATAACTAGCAATTTGTAAATGATATTGGTCATTCCATTGCTGCGAGAATTGTTTGAAAAAGTCCAATAATTTTTATAATGTATATGTGTATGATTTGTATAATGGATTCGACTATTTACGAAAAGCAAATGGTGCTATTACATCATTTGAAAAACGGCATTGAAAATGTATAGATTTCAATTATAATAAAATGATTTATGCATCCGTCTAAAGAACATTCACTTCATTTAAGTGTTTCAATGACATCCTGTTTTTTCAAACTTTCCACACCTCAGAGTGACCTCCTTGAAGGTCATTATTATTAACCAAATGTCAATTAATTAAACAATAGATCGACATAAATGATATAAATGAACACAAACCACGAGTTTGACAGAAAAGCTGCAGGTTGTGGTTTTGCCGATGTCGTCTGTCGCCTGGTATACGAGATGGTGCAATGGAGATTTGGGCAGGCGGTGAACCAGCAGATGGGGCTCGGGTGCCAGCGCCGAGTAGAACGGGAAGTTTGTGGAGAGAGAGAGGTTGTGATGTTTGTAGTCGGTGGCAAATAGCTACAAATATAGAAACCATGCAAATGCTTTAATGTATTTAATGATTATTCTTGCAGTGTGATTTCATTAGTGCATAATATAGATTATATTGCATTATCTGAAGAATATTAGGTCTTGTAGAAAATTCTTCATAAATTGAAAATTTTCATAAAATCTATTCGACTATTCAAAATTATCATATTTTGGTATTATGAAGTGGAAAACAATTTCAAACTGAACTCTTGGTTCAGAAACTTAATTTTCTAAGAAATTACTATATTCCCCTCATATGCTCATTGAATCGTGTCCATTAACATTATGATTGTCACCTGGAAAGGGAGCTTTGTGTAATTTGCACCACGTGGCAGCTCAAGATTGATGACTTCATCTTGTGGACAATTTTGGAAAACAGGCGGAGAAGCTGAAACAAGAGTTACGACTTACACCATTGGTTCTGTCATTTGTGGTTTTAACATCAGTGAGAGGAGTTTTGTTTAATCCTTTTATTGACTGTCTTGTACAGCTCTGCATGGTCTTACATACGCGACTCGACTCGTCTCGGTGTTTAGACTAGTGTGGCCTGGCTTAGACTTAGAGGCTTGGTGCCTGTAGCATTATACAAGGAGTAAAAGGAGTTGTGACAGTTCATATCATTCCTTCTTGTCATCTAGATGCGGCAATGCATCAATAATATCCATGTATTCTATGTTTGTGTAAACTATATGACTCATTACTTTGGATGCATGTTTTGTAAAAAATATGTTGAGTGATTTTAACATTCGTGTGATTTTTTTTTAGTAAATACACATTACTATCCACCATACACAGTTTTGAGAATCGAGACAATCACAGCTTGGGAGAGGGGACAGGTTATTAACTGACCTGCTTCAAACAGCTGTTTCTGGGGACAGCTAGTATTGCGTACCGTCACCGGAGTCTCGGTGTGCACCACAATCGCTGTAGGGCGGTACAGGCTTTGCAACAGCATGGAGATGTTATGTGCCTGAAGAATTGTAACCATCTGATTGTTACATGTATTCAGACTATACTGTAAGTATTCAACCAATATTATGCTTATATGTTTACATGTATGTGTTGCAGTTATGAACAATGGACAGCTCCAATTGAGGGGATGAGAAATGTGAAATATGATTCAAGTTAAACAGTATTAGGACTTTATTATAATATAAAACATAGATATTTGAAATAAAAATTATATTTGAAACTGCAATCTTAGCACACACAATATGTACACACTTAAGAGTCTACCACAATATTTGACTCAATATTAATTGAACTGATGCTACAAAAATCAACATTGAAAATGAAGTATTAGAGGACTCTATTACAATGTTGCAGTTATCATATGAAACAGAAAGTGAGAACGACTTGTATCACATACAGAGACATTGAGCGCTCGCAGTGTATTGCTATGCCAGCTGGAGAATAGCAGGAGGTCCTCAAAGAGTGCCATGCCGAACACGTGGTCCACCCCACTGCCCATCACGGTGGTGCTGTGACCAGCCTGGCACTCTGCAACACGTGAGTATGGTTTGATGGATCTATATTGAATATAGAACAATGCCACACTTACAAGTTTTGACTTGATATATTTACCAGTTAGCATCATAGAGACCACCTTAATCCTACCTGATAGTGTTACATTTCTCAGTGCCTAGTTGCCTTGAAATATCCTAGGTTTTTGAGGGCTTACATAGCACCTACTATGATTGACAGCTCAATGAGCAATGTTTGAATTATGCAATATTAAAGCATATCTACATTAATTAAAATGTGCCATTAGTTCTTAGCCATCAAGCTCAGTACATAGGATTAGTAACTTACCATCTAGTGGGAAAACATCAATCTTGTTATAATGGCCATCTCCCACATAGATGTGTCCATTGCCAACAGCCAAAGCATTTGGTTCCATAAGATGAGTGTCATTCAAAACCTGTGGAGCATGGGCAAATATATGATAATAATAAAAAAAAAATTTACTTTGTCTAACTGTGCATTTCACCTGATTGTAGATTGCAACCCAATTCTTAAAATAGTGTGTAAGTAATTTGAATAGGTACTTACCTCAATGGTCCCAGCTTGCACATCACATTTGAACACATGGCCACTCGAGTGAAGCATGGGATCAGCTGTTTGTGTCCAGTAAAGGAAACTAAAAGTCAATGGCAAAATCATCATCACTTTATCATCAAGCATATTTTATGTAGATCTTCTAAAAGCGGTATGCATCAATGCCATATATAATGACATGCACTATTTTTCGAATATTCATACCCATCATAAAAGGAAATGGCCCTGGGCCGGTGGAGGTCAGTGATCACAATGTTGGGTGCCTGGTCAGTAACAGCGGTCAGACTCTTGACTGCAATGTAGCCCTCGTAGGTGAGCAGGTTGTAGGCTGTCCAGTACAGCTGGTCAGTGTGGTCATCAATGACCATCCCGTCCACAGCATCAGTTGTCATGTGAAAATCCTGCAGCTGGCCAGGTTGAGTCAGTGACAAGCTTACTATTACCTGTCTGAAATTTGACAACATATGAAATATGTGGTTCCAATTGCATATATTGATGCATATAGTCAATACGCAGGCCATAAACGGACGTCTAACAGTTAACAATAAGCATTTGCATTATTCTATTCCATCCAACCTTTCATATACATAATGTGAGGGTCATTAGTAAAGTCACCTGGTG
The DNA here is from genome assembly GCA_019095985.1 of Streblospio benedicti. Classification (NCBI taxonomy): domain Eukaryota; kingdom Metazoa; phylum Annelida; class Polychaeta; order Spionida; family Spionidae; genus Streblospio; species Streblospio benedicti. The sequence goes on from CM032661.1 coordinate 17,978,887, forward strand.
AGGTCACTTAAGTACACGGTCATATTCTTCCTATATAGCGCAATAGCCACATAATTAGCATCTGAGTGGCCATAGTGGATCGTTCGGATTTTTTCCATGCTATCCAGATCCAGAAGTTGGATTACATTCAGGTCGCAGAACACAGCAAAGTTGGATGGTACTGAAATGATCAAAAGATAAGGCATCAAAATCTTATTTTTTGAAACTGTTTAATTACTTGGTAAAGCTAACAGAGCATTTTCTAAAGATTGATTTGATATTGATGTGTGTGAAATCGATTTGTATAATGACACAAAACATTAAACAAGGAATATTGAAACATTTGCTCAGTATTTTATTGAAAACTCACAGAGACAAGCTGTGTGTGAGATGCCATCTGGACAAACACAGCTGCTGCTGCTTTTGCTGCTGCTACCCATGCACATCCCCTGGTTACACGTGCAGTCTAAAATGAGAACATACATACCATATAACTTAAATGAGATTTACTTCCTAAATGTACTTGAGGAACACTTTAAAAGTAATCTGTGTTTATCTAATGAAAATAACTACACCTATGATATACGTATATCACTTTTATTAACTTAAATGAGTTTGCGATTTAAAACTAAATCATATCACTTAAGATATTTTCGTTCTGTCATGAGTCATGTTCTTAAATTATTTGGATGAATAGAATGCTAAAACATCTGGTATATTGATTGCTTTAACACTACCTTGAACTTCGGTGGCTGTCTCCTTTCTTCTTGGAACATAGACCAGCTCTGTGGGTGTCTTCATTTTGAGCGAGAGCTCTTCAACTGTTCCACTTTCTTTGTCATATGTAATGATTCCTGAAATTAGTAAATAAATTTCTTCCACATTTAACCAAATTGAATTAACTATAATAATTAAAGAAATATCAGAAAAATGTGAGAGCATGATTGTCTTAATAAATTAAGATTAAACCAGCAATGGACCATATAATACAGTATTTGAATTCACAAAACACACAAGTGATACTCTCAAAAACACATTATCAAACCTCCATTCAAATGGCTTTCTTTCCAGTCACTGATGAATATTGTATCCTCTGTCACTGCTATCCCAAAAGGTGTATGGAGGTGATGATAGAGGCTGTCAATCTGATGCCAGTAGGAATGGCTGGTGTTCTGAAGATTCTCTCCAGACTGAGGTAAAAATAAAACTCATTTTGTCAAAAGTCAGAAAAAAACCTCGGTCAATCATGATGAAAAAACTTTGTGTTCGATATTGAGTAATCTGAAACTGTGAATGCGATTCCATTTTATTTTTCTCGAAATTCCTGACACTGGAACTAATATATTCATAAAATGTGTAAGTTATGTCAACATTTCTTTCAATCCAAAATCAACCAACCTTCTTTGTATGAAAAGTCTCTGCCATTACAGAGACATGTCTACGTGGAGCTTTAAGATCATAGTTAGAGTCAGCGAGGTAAAGATTGCCCTTGTAGACAGCCAGTCCATTGGGGTTACTTATGTTGTTTTGTGCAACAACCTTGGCGTCTGATCCATCTAGGTTCATTTTTATCACCCGTGGATTCGAACCCCACTCTGAATAGTACACATTACTGAAAACAAAGATGGTCTTGCTATGATAGAGTGAGGATTAGTGACAAAAGGTAGATTCATAATAATGTATATATCATTCTCTACTGTCTGAAATTCCGAAACATGACGTTTCGCCATGGTATGCTACGTGGCTTCTTCAGATGTTGATGTTGCACTGTATGGTTCACAATGAGGCAGCAGGGGACGAGAGCTAGACCTCACGCTACTCCAGCTTCTCCAGCCTCGTTGTGAACCGGTACCATACAGTGCAACATCAAAATCTGAAGAAGCCATATAGCATACCATTACACGGCGAAACGTCATGTTTCTGAATTTCAGAGAGTAGAGAATTGTACATATATATACATTATTATGGTCTTGCTAGTTCATTATACAATAAACACTAGTACAACATCACAAGATGTATTCATAATGTTTTAACGAATTTTCCACTTTTCATAATGTAGACGTACATGTGTACACCTATAGCTATGCCTATTTGTATAATCTTGTATCAAGGTCTGATTGATAATTAAACATGCGGCAGATTCCATTATCCCTACTAACCTATCTATCTCACTAAAGACAAAAAAGAAATGGCGAGCACTAACTAGTTGGTGGCGTCAACAGCTACTGCACGTGGCTTGTCCACGTGCGTTGTGAGTGTTTTCCGGCCGGACCGATCTAGTGCCACCATCTCCACGCGCTGCCAGTGGTACACAGCACCATCTGCCTTGGGCCGGCTAGAACCACGGTTGGTGAAGTACATATGCTGATGGGACCAATCAATGGCCAAGCCTGAGGTGTGTGAGTACCGGAATATGAGTGTCCATCGAATAATAATCAAAGTATCTATATGTGTGCTTGCGGATACATTTTCAAACTTCTCTCTCCTCACACATGTCTTTTTTCGCAAGCATATTTCTATCAATGATAGACATAGCTGAAGACAGGTTTTACAACGCTAAGCTAACATTTGACTATATCATAGTGGCCACTTGATATAATCAAATGAAATATCAAAGTATCACAATACACGAGGTCTTGCATGAGTTATGGCACTCAAGGTTTTGTAGACAATACAGTATAAGGAGAGGGTAAAAGTCTATGTTTGAATACAATACATTACATGTACAAAACATCTGGTTATATATCATGACAGAATATGAAATGAAAACAATGTAATATAGAGATTCATGTGAATATGATCTAGGGAAAAGATACTTATTGCAGATTGTAATTTGAGTTTCTGAGGATTAACAAATAAGTCAGAATACAATAAGTCAATGCGTACCATCAACAATGCCGATTCCATCCTCTATGTCAAGAAATACCTCAGCACTGCCTCCAGCTAGAGGCATCCTGTGATACAAACAGATTATGTATTTCATTATGATATCCAAATATAAATTGTATAACAATATACTGTCATAATGTTTTCCTTCAACATAATTCAATAATGTATAACTTTACATTATAAATGTCAAGCCTGTGGTCTAAAATCATGAATTATATCAAGTCGCATTTGTTTTTAATTAGGCCTAATTATATGCAACATCATCTATAATAATCAGTTCTTGCCTCATGATCCTCTTGTCCTTGACATCACTCCAGTACACCATTTCATGGACTGGGTCAAAGCCAACAGCAACAGGTGCTGGACTCCGCACCAAAATGTGCTTTCGGTATCCTGTTGAACGATGAATAAACTACCTTTTATATCAATGAGAAAAGTATAGACCCTGGGCATGACCTTGATATGCATAGGTTTGGTTTTGCGCCAAACTTTTTGTAACAGCTCATATGTTTATGTTGTTGTTTTTGCTAATAAAACTATGCTCCATGAGAAATCTTGGTGGCAATGAAAAATACAAGACATCATACTATTTCTAATAATATCTATACATTATGCAAAAAACATTAAAAACACTAGCCTTGGTCCTGTTTTGTTTCAGCATCCTTACTCGGAAGATCGCTGTTGTGAGTTATTGACCTGGCAGATCTTTCTCTTGCGGCATTGGTAGTTGTAGTTTGCATTGTGACAGAAGTCGATGGAGTTGTGTCCAGAATAAGTTCTGTTGAGTGGCAATTATGTATTAGTGTTTATTTTGCCGCCCGATCCTCCTTTTTCAATAGAGATACACACATCCTAGTAGAAAAGAGAATCATTCATAGCAATAAAAGCAGACTGATATCTTACCTGGGACAGTATCAGACGCATGCGATTGTTCAGTTGTTGTTGGTGAAGCTGACTGTGCTGATGATTTACTTGTCGGTCCCGACGAGCCATTTGACTGTCCTGGTGGTAACCCCGACGGATATGGAAAATTATTGCTGGGAAGTTTTGACGTGTTAACTCGCTCTGATAGTTTTGTCTCTTCTGTTGGTTTCAGTAAGCTTTTTATTGGCAAAGTGATAAGACCCACAACTCCATCCGACTTGTCACTATACAAGATGAATTCGTTTGCTTCTGCAATCAAACACAGTATCATAGTAAGTTACTGCTATTTTACATTAAACCCATCTTGATCACAAATGTCACTCAAAATCTTACCACATAAGCATTGACCTCGATGTATATGTAACCACCTTCTACAAAATTAGGTCCAGCAATACTCTAAATTTTATTGTTATCAAATTATTAAACGGCCATAGACTTGATTTTCATGCCATGCATACTAACACGAACCACGTCAGTGTTGGTAACCGTTAACCAGGGTTCTAGTAACATCTTGAATACAGTAAAACCACACCTTTGGAGCACGTGTGAGAGTATGAAAAATAGTCTGATTAGAAAGATGAGCTAAGCACTTTAATAACATCACGAAACATATCCGGTAAGCATAACCATTGTCCATGTGACATCACACAATGCACATGATAAGTATTAATAAACGTTGTCCCTGGTTATGACACTGTGTGCTCACGGCAATGACAGGTTTGCAGTGAATAAGCATGCTCTCACCTCGGCAAGTGGCGCCGTCTGGACCCAGCACCAGGCTGCTGTAGGTGGGACACGCGCAGGTGTAGGCAGGCGGCGCCAGGGACAGGCAGAGGTGGGAGCAGGGGCCGCCCTCGACAGGGGAACCGCACGGAGGATCAGGCACTGCAGGGTGGGAGAGATAGCACCAAAGATATTACAGAATTATAATATCTTTCATAGCACGCATATTGATTTTGCCATTTAGAACTTTTTTTAACTCCATGCCAAAAACTGTTACACAATGAAACATAGTTAATACAGATATACAGTAGAATCTCTCGGCTAGGACCACCTTTGGGCCCTGAGTTAGTTGGTCTCAATAGAGAGGTGGACTTTACACAGAGGTTCATCTTGGTAGCGTTATGAAATTTTAGGACTGCAAAAAGTCCCTTTATAATGGGTGGTCTCAATAGAGAGGTGGTCTTAATTTGAGGTTTAACTCTATACACATAAAAAGATGCCCTTAGTCACCCATCGGCTGCTGAAGCGTGCTGTCCACCACCACGGAGAACATGTCCATGACGCCCAGCCCCGTCGCCACCGTGACGAAGCCCGCCGCCTCGGACATGCCGCCTGCCGGGGAGAGAGTGGTCACGTGCACGCCGCCGTCATCCCACGTGGTGAAGTATGCGTGGTGGCGGGACAGCGCCATGCCGTAAATCGTGCTGCAAGGTCGCAGAGGGAACAAGCGGTAAATGATCAGATATGTTTTCGTGGCCCGGCCAATTTAAACTTACTAGTCAGTAGTCACCTACTATCTATCTATTGAACATAAATTACATGAATTTAGTAAGCATTTTGGCGTATATGGATATACTTCAGAATTTCAGTTCAAAATATTTTTTTTGAATGCCTTGATCAAAATCATAGGGTCTACTAAAATGGATTTTACACAGTTCATAGACGAAATTTGTTACCAGTCACACACTCCACGATCAAGCATTTGTGCGGCACGTTACCTGAGCTGGACAGTCCTCGAGTAGTTGCGGTGTGGCCGGTGGCCGGGGTCGTCTGGGTCAAGGTCATTCAAGTTCAAGGTCATCATAACCTCATTGTAAGCGTCCACCCAATAGAGCTGGCTGGAAGAGTGTGCGAAGCATCAATGTTTGAGTGCAATTTTAGTGATCTTTCTATCTTCCCAAAGATCGCCAATACCACAATCACATTGCTTTTTAAATCGTGGTTGAACATTAATATGTGCCACCTTTTGCAGTTTAAGATAAGAGATAATACACAGCATGATTATATAACCACTTCCTGTGTGTTTATAATATATCTGATGTAACACCACAAACCATATCATGAGTGATTTTATATTTCATTGTTATTAATTATTCCTAGTTAGCTATGGACCACTGTATCATATGTGCATGTTGTGTCTGAAATAAACGAATTGAATTGAATTGAAAAAACTAAATTGTTGCACAGCATTAGATTAGATCGTTGTCACACGTGTACATATTACGTTAGAAACTAGCTTAAATATTACTTAAACTGACCATCCCAACAAGTACCGTTCAGTCTGAAGCAATCACACGAAAGGAACTTACTTGGTAGTGAAGTCTAGAGCGAGCTGGTTCGGCCAGTCGATACTGGAATCTGCCAGAACCGCCCGCTCGGAGCCGTCCAGACGACATCTCTCGACACGCCGTTCTCCCTGGTCGCCCCAGTACAGCCAGCTACAGCAGAACAGCAGATGGCTTTTGAAACAATTGCATGACCTGCACGTACATTGGTGTGGAAGAAGTCATAAAGAGACATCGATAAAGAAGTGTCTAGTAATTATCTTACCATTTTTACCATTTAATATTTGTAGCCAGGTAGTACGTTTTGGAGAACTTTTTTGAGTAATTTTGAAGTATTTTTTGTTTGAGTCAGTACAATATTCGCTTATTGACCCAATCACTGGTTTAATAGGGGGTTGTGTCTTTGTTACACAGCCGCACATACAGTATCTCGCCTGAGCTACTTCTTGGGAACTTAAGAGAGTTTTGCAAATTTTACATGGTGAGATATACCAAAACCTGAAGCACAAGCGACACAATGCCACGTCTCTGAATAAGGATTCGCTTCTAGAAACAATTTTGAGGGAGTAAAAGAATGTGGGATGTGAAAACAAGACTGAACAATATTGATGTGGGAGGAAATCTTTATATAAACGGCTGTGGGGATTTAAGGAAATAGTATATGGGATGTGCAATGCGGGGTAAAAGGCCAAAAAAGAGGGATATCGGAATTAAAGACGAACTCAGGAATGTGGGATTTATTGACCTCTTATAGACCCCGACCTTAATGTTGTGGCATAACACAAAGACAAAGACCCGGGCGTTCATTAGATTATATCTAACAACGGGTGTGGGGCGTAGCCTAATGCCATTGTCACGTCTACTTTTAGACCACATCACAGAGGAAGAAAAAGCAGTTACACCCACCATGCCTCTAACTATTCCATTAGAGAAGTGGTGAGCATCTCATAATGTAAGACAATGGCAGCACAATTACTTGTGCATATATGTAGAGTATATGACCATGCTCGGTAAGAGCACTTTGTTGCAATATGCATGAGCAAACATTTACACGTGCGACACAACCGCTAGAAGTTCATAATACTCAAAATGGATGGGTGCGATTGCACGTACATATACACAGTAAACAACCAGACAGAAGGGTTACATCGGTTGATCTCACACAAACATATTTCCTTAAAAGACACTCGGCATCAGCTCGGCATACAATCAGATAGAGTTCGGGAAGGGGCGGTAGATTACACCACCCACCATCACTTTAAATTTTTCATCCCTCTATATGGTTTTGGGTTTACTTGTCACGTACATTTGATGTAATTGAATTCTTGTTTGGAAGCTTGGCTTTAATACTCACACACACCGCTCCCCCCACTCCACACTCGACCCCCACCACTATTCACGAAAGAGGGAAAAAAGACCCACGCCGAATAACTATTCATTACCTATCACACAATAACTGTCAATAAATACAACACTAATTTTCATATGGCCAAAATCTATCTGCATTTCTTCATTTCTTTTAAAGACACTTGAAGCAAGCATCCATCAAAAGTTATTACCACCATAACATATTTGGTGACAAATGAGCCTTGATCACCGCATGCATCATCAGCACGAGCTATATAGCATTCTTTTTAGTGATGAATGAGCTAAAGGATTGGTGATGTAGGATTAAAATGTGAAGCATTATTGCACTTATAGGTTGTAAATATGGGCTATGATTTTATTTACTTCAATCAACATTAGTGGATTGATGCACTCTCTACTAGAAGTATACATTTTTTAAATTTGTTTGTGTGAATAACATTTTGTATTATTCTAAATGTAAATGTGGTGGTTTATAGTCATGATTCTAGTGGTCTCACGACTTTACATTCACACCAGGCCGTTGGCATCCTTATCACACTATATCTTTCTCAACTCCTCGGGGAGCATACAGCACAATTGCTGCCGTAGCGGCGCAGACGTTGATTATCAGATCATTTATTTTAATAGAATGCTGTAAAATGTTATAATACAATGAATATTTATCTTTTTATACATTTTTATGAATCTTGCTTTTTCAAAATGAAGCAAATAATACTAGTGCAGAAGAACCACTTTTTCAAGACAAGTACAGATGAACCACTATTTTGAAGAAAAATGATCCGCTCGTAGAAAGTGGGATTGATGTGTGCATCATATTGTATTAAGCCTTTTATATTTTATTGCTCGTTAAAGCAAATTATCCCGTGGTAAATTGTACAAAAATGAATATCATGGAATAGATAAGCTATTAAAAGTGCTATTTCGTTTTGATTATCCCTAATTGAATTGAAAGGGGGAGACTTGATTAACCCGTACACTCAATTACAGCCCATTTCAATAATGTACTCACTTAATATTCGGTAAGTAAATTGAAAAATAATAAGCATATATTTGAAGAGAAATAAAAACCAATAATATGATACACATAATAATGTGCTACTTTCTCTGTCTATTTTTTCTATTCTATCATAGCACATAGTTAACTACGATAATTTCGATTTCATGATAATCCATGCAATATACACACATGCTATTGTCCAAACCTCTAACATTCTGTAATCCATTGCTCAGACACATGGCAATGTGGTTCTAATATGTAGCAAGAATATTGAATTCATTAATCAGAACCTGTGCTCTCCCAAACATGAAATGAAAACATTTCTGAGCTATGGAGTTTTCTCCCCTTTGATGCGAAGGACAAAGCACTAACATACTTGAAACATTGTACATTAGTATGTATGTGAAGACATGCAAGTAAGGTTGTGTTTTGCATTTCAATATAAATGTTTGACAGTAAGAGACTCTTTGTCGTGCAATGTAGTGAGTTCAAAATTGTGGTTATTTCATGATTGTATACAACGTCTACTGACTGAATTGCGCATACATAATGGGGGTTTTGCCCAAAGAATATTATGATTTGGTCATTTGGTGCGTCTCTGATGAATATTTCATCACTACGACGTGTTTCTCCGCACAAAACTTAGCTCAACGCTTAGATTTTTCTTCCATACTTACACATGTACTACAGTTACACATCATAGATGTGTGTTTTATTATTTCAGGGTTGTTCTTCTTTCCAAAGCCATATTTGCCTGAGTGGGGCTAGCTCATACACTTGTACGTGTATATTCTGTGGGTGCCCAAGGCTAGCGCAATCTGAAAGCTCAAATGATAATAACTGTAACCTTTTGCCCAATATATAAATAAAGTGTTTGCTGTTTGTGTTGTCATTGGTACTAGTGAATCTGCTTTCAGCTGGGAACATATAGCAAAAATATGTGGTAAAATAGTTTAATGCTTCATATACTGTAACTCATTCATGGGCAGTCATTATATGACTGTTATTTTGCACCTCAATTGTCTGATTAAGGTAAAAGTAATTTATGAATTTAATCAACTCACAGTTCTGGTAAGGAATAAATTCAACTTTCTGAAATCTATTTTCATTAGACTCCCCCCTCCCAAACATACACACTAATCGCCCATCTAACAATTTTAAAAAAATGTATCAGTTTTGTAGTTTTACAGGATAATTAACACCATATTGAGAACAACCAGCAACTAATTAACTGTGTCGGTAAATAGGGGTATTAGTTAGATTATAGCATACAATCTCCTGAGATATCGAAATATGGAGGGAATTAGTGATATATTCATATGTCTATTCTCTTCATAAACTGCCTAATCTACATGTAGATGATCTGTGGCATGTTAATGTCGATTATACATGTATTAGATGATAGTGCCGGCATGTTGAGTTGCCACATCAGGTCAACAACATCTCCCCTGCAACCTCCTTTCTGGCATTTTTACAGTCTCATTTATCTATAAGGCTCTAATTTCCATTTTGTGGGGGACGTGCTTATGAATCTTTTAGAGGTGGATACATATTTGCACCATCAGGGTGTTCTTATGCATTGTAAGTATGATTATTCTAAAATTTGTTACGACAAGCTTCTCCAAGGACTTTATTATTTTCCCATGCATACTATGCTGCTTAGATGTTCTAGTGAGTAACCGTTGTTAAGCCTATAGGCAGAAATATATATGCACAACAATATTCACAACACTCTTATTTTTTACAATTGTAATACGCTGGCAGATTAAAACCCTACTTTACTAAAATCACTATAGATAAACAATGTAACATATATTTTCAAATATTTTGTGTTCCAAGCTTTAGAGTCCCTGTGGTATTGTTTCTACAAACATTTGTCACAGAGTGATATGTTCCACATACATGTTCACAGCCATTTTCCACAAAAGCAATTTTTGGCCAAATCTCTTCGGCTTGATTGTTGACTGTGATACACGTTATGCTTTATGATAGTGAACAAAAAACAAAACATTCAACTTCAAATACAATCGATTAAAGGACCTGAGGTAATGTTCTTTACAGTTATATTTACAGTCAACTTCACTGATGTTATGGGTTTATAATTGGTAACTCCAAGTCAGGTGAGGTCTTTATCATATAGCCTTATACGGAGTTCGAGCTCACGACCTTGCGGGAGCCTAATGGCCTAGCAGTTCAGACTCTCAGCATTCAACTCTGCCATTGGTATTAGGGTGATATATATATATCCAGCGTAACATTAAAATACTTCACAAAAATCAATGTTGTCGTTTGAAAATATCAATCTACCTACATTAGTAATAACGTTATTGTGTATAACCCGTGTAAACGTGGGGTTTGATTCAATAGGGTGTATCCGCTGACTATAAATCGGCACTATATCACCATTTTGAGGGTTGCTGCTGTTAAATGATCAGTGAAAGGCACTTGTGTTTGTGAAATGGGACGTGAGGTGTACCGAGTGTGAGTAGGATCACAATGATGTTAGCAAACATTAACGTCGCCGCGCATTGGATACTTTTTAGCAGAGCAGCGTAGAATAGATGAACACACAAAATACGTGCGTTCAATATCATGTATTGGTGCATGCCACAGACTTGATATGTGGTGATGAAATGTTTAATGTAAACCCCAAGTCAAAAATCTATTTGTGGGTATATCAATAATTTGCTCTTTCATACTTGTGAATATGTTTAAGGTACAGTGAAACCTCCAATTAAGACCACCTCTCTACTGAGATCACCTCTATAACAAGACCACTTTTCACGGTCCGAAACCTTCATAAAGCTACCAAAATGAGCCTCTGTGTAGAGACCACCTCTCTATTGAGAGTACCAAACATTGGTCCCAAACGTGGTCCTAATAGAGAGGTTATAATTGATGTCTACATTATTTTGAAATGAGTAACAATTTAGAGTACTCTGACATAAGGCATGAAACAAGATGTTAGAAGTAATAGTGATAAATCATTCAAAGACTGACACAATTATCCAAACGAAGTAACACTGTTGAACAGCTGACAGCAGAAGTGATCAATTGTTTCGTGAATGGCTCTTGCGAGGCGTCAAGAGGCCATAGCGTCTTACAAGTGTTCCGACGACGAAATATGGACAGGCTGCTTTTAGGAACTGCAATTCATTTAATTGCATGCAATGAGTTTTGCGAACAGGGGAGTGTAATTTCATCTTTCCCCAGAGGCTATGTTTCATTCTTAAACTGCTTCTTGCATAAAATCAAAGAATTAGTAGATGTGACATAAAATCCTATTCATCAGAAGTGAATGCGTACACACATGTGTGCGCACAGCTGTAATACAAGATATCCTTGAACGTGTTCATTGTGTTGGTAATAGGTATTTATATACATGATTCTTTACATCACAACACATTTTTTTCACTTACATTGACAGTTTCACCAACTATCTGTTGGCATCGTCGGAATGACACTTCTGCACATGACAGGAGGTCAGTCCTGCCGATCCCCGCCGAGAACCGGATCGTAAACTCTTGAGAGTTGGTGGCCCCCCTCGTCACGGTTCATGACCTGACTGTACGTTCGGATATGCACTGCCTCTTTGATTGTCCTTGTCTTCCAGTCACTCTCCCTGTCTATTACACTTGCACCTTCCCAGAACGTACAGGCAGGTCACGAACCGTGAAGAGGGGGACCACCAACTCTCACGAGTTTACGATCCGGTTCTCGGCGGGGATCGGCAGGACTGACCTCCTGTCATGTGCAGAAGTGTCATTCCGACGATGCCAACAGATAGTTGGTGAAACTGTCAATGTAAGTGAAAGAAATGTGTTGTGATGTAAAGAATCATGTATATATAATACAAGTTGCCTAGTACTGCCTAGTCTATTGAAATGTTCTTGTCAAATTTACACATTGCAAATCTTGTTTTTTTGTAAAATTGCACTGAAACTGTTCATTTAGACAGTCATAGATAATACTTCACTTATCACTGGTACGGTGTTAAAATATTGATAGAACTTATTTAAATACGTATGTGCAGCAAGCGGACCATTTCCCAATAGGATTTCCTATCATCGTGCCAATCTCCCTTATTGGGTTAACAGTGAGCGGAAGTGATCTATATACGTCTCTGCGCTGATTAGCCTTGGACTGTGGGCAATATGCAGCCTTTCAAACCGCGTACAGCGCGAATCCTCACGTGTGTATCATCTACTGCGGGCCGAACACATCTGTCGTGGACACGCTTTATGCAATTAGGTCTACATAATGGTCACGATGAGCACTGCTAAATGGATGACCTCTGAAAAGTGACTAGATGGCTTTAGTCCCAGATGGGAACAGTTTACAACTGGCTGTGCTGTATGCATTATGCTGTGTGTCACACGATGCGATTTGGGAAGGCGCATTCATCAAAGTGTGGACGATAATTGAGTTACAGGCCTGTGTGGGGACACCTAAGGTAGTACTGATCTGGTTATGTAGGTGTCGATTGGCAGATTATGGCCAGTTATCATCTGCAGACTTATTGCAATGGCAACTGTAATCGGGTGAAGACGTTTGAAGAAACGTCCCTCGAAAAGTAACTACATGTACGTGTTTTAGCTATACATGTACTGTACGTGTAGTTCGTTTTTATTTATGACAAATGCTACATATGAAGTACTCGTGTGCGGGGGTAGAATGGCCTTTGAGAGAATAGCTATTATAATAAAGTTTGGATCATTTTAGACTGCCCTCTGGAAAGTGTTGATGGCAAGTAAATAAAGCAAGTAAATAAATAATTAACTCGATAATGCTCAGCACCCATGACAGCAAAGTTAGTATAGAAGAGCAGTAGATCTACTCTATCATACAAAGGACTAAGCAATCAGTTGCACTGATTGTAATGACATTGGTGTGTTTAACGATAAAAAAACATGTGAGAAAATAATACTAGTATCAAACATAGGTTCGTTTAATGCTCTACGTTGGTTATCAATATCCATGGCCTCTCGATTTGACTCGCAGTAACCATTTATGCTTATCGCAATACGCATTCATCACCACTGAAGCATCATACATCGTTGCTTGGGCTTAAGTGACCTTCACGAGCAATAACCAGTGCAAATCAGGAAGTAAGAAGCAGAGAATCTTGCCGTATCTGTCTCTTTGCATCCAGATCCATCTTCGCCTCTCAGACGTGGGATTAGAACGATGGCCCTAAAACGCCCGACATCAGTCACAATCAAACAGCGTCACGAAGAACTTCTTTTTTCTTTTTTTCCCCTTTTTGTGATTGGCGTCGACGGCAATTTGTTGGGAAGTTAAGTCTACGCGTGTTTCTACGATTGACACTTTGATAGCGAAGAGCTATCTCAGAAATGTGGGTAAACATTTTGTAATTGTCACTCATATCGCTGCTTAAATCGGATGTCTGGAGTGTGCATGTTGACAACTAATTAGGGGCTGTTTATTCTCATACACGAGAAAGGAATGACAACTATATATAGTCGCACTCAAGATTTGACTACATAAATATGATACCAATTAAACATAGTTGCTGTCGGATTTACCGTTCTTCCTAATTTGGTAGGGTAACGAGCTTAACGGCTATAAAGGTGAAACAATGTTTCAGAAAGACTGACAGATATGCTGTAAACTACGACACAAAATCTGTACACTTGATTAACAGAAATCCTGAAAGGTTACTTCTCCATGGTCTCACGTTACCATGGAATTTGTGATACCATCTGCGATTATGGCGTGAAAGGATGTTTTGGTGTGCGTGACTGATTATTCATATATGATATGTGCTCTACAGTGATCAATTATTTTAGTAAATAGAATGAATTGTAGCTCTATTCCTGAAATGACAATTTTGATTGTTTTCTGACAAAATCGCTGGATAGCATGTGCATATGGCAACAAGCGATATAAAAAAACGCCCACTGGGAAATTATGGAAATATGAAATGACACATGATGAATGAGATTTTTAGAATTTATGAGTCTTCGGTTTACAGCCAAGCCTATCAATTGTGGCACCTTTTTCTCCACTAGTTACTTTTCGGCCATATTATAGTTTAGACATATACTGTAGTTCCATAATCATCAGCATTACGAATAAACTAATTTCCCGTGGATAATGATTGAAATGATTTTTTAAATATGCATCAAATGGTACTGTTTGACCAATATGCAAAGCTCGTATATTCATACAAAAGCCTTGCCCTTACATGACTGGAATAACACTAGTCACATGCGGCACTGGCCATTCTATCAATGCAATCACACCCCGTACACTGGTTTCCACACCATTAGACGCATCATATCTTCTTGCAGAGAGCCCTTTGTGTGGTGTTACCATCCTGCCGGACGCGTTTAATGGGTGCCCCGTGAGCGCCACTCGATTTGTATGTATATTGGACTCTTTGTGGGGAAAGATTAAAGGGACCATTAGACAGACAACTTAAACACCTCTTCAGATTCAAGTAAATGTGTTCTAGTAGTAGATTCATGTGGATACGAGGTATATAATGCTCTGGAGCGGACACAATGTACAGTCGGGTGATCATTAGGTATGAGTATTCAAATTATGTGTAATTTAGCAGACAATAAAAGCAACAAAAAATGAATTAATGGTTATGCCATCTTATACAAATCAGGATGTAAAAATTAGACAACATATTCCTCGAGGTTTTGAGAAATTGGGGCGTCATTTTTTTCCAAAAATAGAATTTCCATCCATGCGTAGGACATTTCCTGATGTATTTGATCTCTGTTTTGGGGCTCATTCATATGCCCTAATATGATTATGATCCTAGCATACCCTAGACGCTAGTGCCGGCATAGTAATCCATCAACCGATATCGTGTATTTGCATTGCCTGTTGCAGCTGTAGTTTGTAAATTACAGGTTTACACAATCGTCAAAGCTTGAGGTGAGACAAATTAGTATAATTGATAAAAGCTCATATGATAACAATTCCAGAACTTAAATAATACTGTACCCACCCATTTACTGGATCTGCCAGTATACCGCGTGGCCACATCAATCCGGTCTCTATAAGAACAATCCGGTTTTCTCCATCATAAGATGCAGCCTCTATCAGCTGGCGTGACTCGTCCGTCCAGTAGAGCAGCCGCGATGTCCAGTCAACAGTCAGGCCATTCACGATGCCCACATCTGCAAAACAAACATAGTTACATATAGATAATACATAACATACGAATTACATAAAATCGTTATTCAGTCAAATGTTTCAGTGGCGGGCTTCATTCTTTCCAACATTTTCGTCGTCATCCCTTTGCTAGTGGCATGGAAGCAGTGAGAGATCCAGGATAATGCTGTTCATGGAAGAATAGATAAGTGGACTGAGGAGGTTTTGTCATGCACGAAACGTCCACCCGTGCCAACCAGATGGCCTGGAATAGCGAACGCAGTGACATATCTACCCGGTTTTCACAGCCTTCACCCCCCTCATTGGGCACGCCAATGATAAAGCCAGCCACATTGTACATTTTCTGACCCATTAAAATATGTACCTGGTCGTAATTTCTACAGAACGAATCACCGTCAATCTTCTTGGAATCAAACGTAGTATTGGGCTTGGTAGATTTCTCCTATGACCGTCCTTCTCAATCTCATATATGATATCTATCATTATACCAGTTCACCATCTCGCAAATCAAAAGTGTCCCCATTGCTCTCTACTTCACTAATTATTGCCAATGCCGTTGTCAATCATTCGCCATGGACGATAATGAATTCGACCGCTTCCGTTTACCTTATTTGACTGTCAATTATATTATGAATTCATCAAACCAACTTTGAGCTAATTATTTGAAGGTTTCTAGAGAACTGTCATCTCGTAGCAAAGGTTTTTTCGGCAGTCTGTTTGATGAATGTGTGTGTGTGTGTGTGTGTGTGTGTGTGTGTGTGTGTGTGTGTGTGTGTGTGTGTGTGTGTGTGTGTGTGTGTGTGTGTGTGTGTGTGTGTGTGTGGGTGGGTGGGTGGGTGGGTGGGTGGGTGGGTGGGTGGGTGGGTGGGTGGGTGGGTGGGTGGGTGGGTGGGTGGGTGGGTGGGTGGGTGGGTGGGTGGGTGGGTGGGTGGGTGGGTGGGTGTGGGTGGGTGGGTGGGTGTGGGTGGGTGGGTGGGTGGGTGGGTGGGTGGGTGGGTGGGTGGGTGGGTGGGTGGGTGGGTGGGTGGGTGGGTGGGTGGGTGGGTGGGTGGGTGGGTGGGTGGGTGGGTGGGTGGGGTGGGTGGGTGGGTTAATTTTACAAACACATTCATCAAACAGACTGCCGAAAAAACCTTTGCTATGAGATGACAGTTTACAGTTCACTGTGTGCACCGTGGATGCATATATGAGTATCACTGATTCATAACAATGTTGAGCATCAATTCACCTGTGTAATATATCTGACTTTGATTTCAAATTTGCAAGCGCGTGATATTAGCTGGGTGCTATCAAGGGGAGTATCACTTGTATCAACTGAGTAATAAACTATCTTTGACAACAATCAAGCTTGAGAACAGTTTTTGATTGGTAGTTGTGTTCCATCGAGTTTTAAAGTATTTTTTAATCACTTGACACACACACACACACACACACACACACACACACACACACACACACACACACACACACACACACACACACACACACACACACACACACACACACACACACACACACACACACACACACACACACACACATATATATATATATATATATATATATATATATATATATATATATATATATATATATATATATATATATTATGCATTATACATAAGTAATTGTTACGTGTACACTGAACTGAAGGCCAAATAAAAATTAAAAAAAAATATATATATATACATATATACACACACACACACACACACACACACATATATATATATATATATATATATATATATATATATATATATATATATATATATATATATATATATATATATATATATATATATATATATATATATATATATATATATATATATATATATATATATATATATATATATATTTTCAGTATCCACAATAACAATTATCTTCTATGCTGTTGCCTCACCAATGCAACGTCTATCTGTTATATATAATCTCATTAGAAACCACAAGAAATCACGCGCGTAATTACAGGCCTATTGATTCTGTATGCAATGTCTACAAGGCGTGTACACAAGGGTATTACAGTATTGTTTGCAATGCAAAAAAGAACATTCCTGGTGTGAACTCATACAACAGCATAAACACTTAGCGACATTTTCCAAGTATTTACAACAGTAGTAGAGTTTTATGTGCTCAAATTAATGCAGACGCGGTTAATTGAAGACAATCGTGTGCCATACATGTATGTAAAATTGTTTAAAAGTTTTGTTTTCTCTTCTTGGCACTGTACAATGAATAATTTATTGTACCTCTCGCATCTCGCCGAATATATGTGGTTAGAATGAATCAAAGATCCCTTGGTAGATTCTGTCTGTGGCGATAATAGGATAAGATTTGATATATGTTTCGCGTATACAGCATTTGTTGGCCAAACATCTACATCTATCATTACTGGTCCAGTATGATTTACATACACAACAACATCCCAAATGCCTATTATATCTAATGTTATTGATTTCACACCAGCAGGAATATGCTACAATGTCAATGCTATACGAGTGGCGACCATGCTGCAGTCCATATATCATGAATAATTACACTTACAAATACAACACATTACTGATAGATTATAACAAATACGAATTCTTTCTTTAAACATGTATGTTTTCTAATATATCTTAATCTTTCATGGCATCTGAGGGGAAAAAACAAATCTATAAAAATCACTTAACCCCGGAGAAGGAGACATCTGTGTGTGTTTTTCCATCACCCAAACCTTGTTAGCACCATCACACCTGAGACAAGCTATTGATTTTGGACGATCTTAAGAGATTCTCTCAATTTTGAGGTTGATGGGGAATTGTTACCCTTTGACCTTACTCATTTTCCTTTGCCTTCATATTGAAAAGATAATATTTGAACCAGACACATGATATTCTATTACTAATTCATAGAGGCCTATTTTATGCTATGGTCAGTCATTCTGCATTATTGAAGCCGAACTCGCCGTAGAATCATCATAGTCGAATTGCTATTTCGTAATAGTGTTTCAGCAGAGACAGTGTTTTGAGGCAGGATAGTCTCCACCCACCACCACCCCTCTCCACCCACCACCCGTGTTTGTTTAACGATCCCTCACAGTACTCTAAAACTCATGCCTGTTACGCTGGGGGCTTTTAAAAGCAAGTGCTATACTAGCTCTTGCACGGTTTTCATCTGTGGGTGATGAATGCGCCTGCATCAGTGATGTAAGTCCCTACTCCATAAGTGTCGGTAGCTTTTGTGAGGCCGTCTGATTACTGTGATGTCGCCATCGCATGGCCAGCTCCAATCTTCCTCTCATAGTGTAATGTGCGTATGATGCATCCATCAGCAGACCCCGTCAATGGCATTATCTTATTTGCGCGGCAAAGTGCTGCCATATAGTGCGTTTTGTGTGGATTTTCACATCTGATTTGGAGTCTTAATTATGAGCTGGGGATGCCTTCTTACACTCTTCATATATTAGGTCATTCCCTCTTGCTCTAATTTCATCCTGGTGCGTGTATAAATTAGCTGCTTCGTTTAATAGGCTGTGTAGTATTCACTGTGTATAAACTGACTCTGTGTATAAACAGACACTGTGTATAATATTCACTGCGTATAAACTGACATTGTTGTGACATAGATGCATGAAGAACTGATGTAATGTACTTTGTAGAATAGTTAGCATGTACATAGGGTATGACACCTGTTATAATAAACAGAAACAAACACTATACGTGGCGCAGTCAGCAGGATCAGAAAAAAATATTATTAAAAGAATAAGAAGAAAATTTATATTTACATATAAAAATGACGCACATAAAATGCCTAGTAACGGGTTGCACATACAAGGCAGAAGAACTATAGACATTTTACAAAGTAAATTACATATGTATATTACTATATACATGTATGTCAGTTTACACGTAGTGTCAGGTTTACAAATGTATATACAGACCTGAAACTGCACAGTGTCCGTTTATGAAACTGTACACACGATTGAGAATGTGTCGGGCCATTTTGAATAAGCGTCCGTCCATTTTTCATCAAGAAGTTGCTTGTATACATAATTCACCGTAATCACATATGTCAAGCACGTATTAGGATTTTTAACCTAATATAAGTCAAAAATCTTTTTGGTTCATATTTCTTTTTTCATAACATTATATTTTTACCTTCATTGACAGTTTTGCCAAACACCTGTTGGCATCATCAAAATGTTCTTCCCGCGCAATGTCAGGACGTCAAATCTTCCAATCCTGACCGAGGATCGAATCGTACACTCGCGAGAGTTGGTGGCTCCCCTCGTCTCTATTAATGATATTCATAATTCACATATTCGAACTTGCAGGCAGGAATAGAGACGAGGGGGGGGGGCGCACCAACTCTCGCGAGTGTACGATTTGATCCTCAGTCAGGATCGGCAGATTTGACCTCCTGACATTGCGCGGGAAGAACATTTTGATGATGCCAACAGGTGTTTGGCAAAACTGTCAATGAAGGTAAAAATATAATGTTGTGAAAAAAGAAATATGAACCAAAAGCATTTTATACCAACACAATGAATACATTCAAGAATAAGTAAAATCATTAACCATCATTCGTGTGTAAAAAGACTTGATTTCATAGTCAGCGTGATAGCTGAGTAGTGAGGGCAGCCGTTTAGAAATATTGAACGTGCTGTAGGAAAACAAAAACAAGTCAATATGGAATGAGATTTACAAATCCCATCCACAATAATTTCTGTAATCCGGCGCTGATTCCATGCTACATTTACAACGCCGCACCCTGCATCTGGGTAAATCTAGGATTACATTTGAGCCTACATGCTTATTTCTCATTCATATTTGTTATGGAGGTACTTATCTCTAGAGTGGGTCTAGTTTTGCATGATTGACAAATGGAGATGATTATCAAATACGTTAACTACCGATGAACGCACGTTCATCATAGAAATACAAGTACATTTTGAAATTGCAAACTGATGTAATTATTATGAAAATAGACTGTTACTTGGTTCTGCAAGTCCGCTGAAAGAAAACTCATGTTCTTTGTTAGTATTGCCCATATAATTGAAAGTACAACATCACTGCATGGACTTAAGGGTATCAGTGTGTAGACAGACATATGCACCTACTATATGAGTATCTATGTGTCGTGCATTTTGGCATCCAATCGAATGGATTACAATATATGCTACAAGCACATTTGTGAGCATGGGTCCACAGCTTCCAAATGATTTCAACGTCATCAAATGTAGCCATAAAACTATACAAAGTGCTTTTAGCATATACACTGCATATTCATAATAGCCTCAATACAACATTACGCATATCACAATGCACATAATACAAATTTGAAATCCTTCCAAAAGATGAAAGCTGAAAGACCCTCCTAAGCCCAGTAACGGCCCATTATCTTAATGGGACGCGCGTGTCCTTCAGTTTTCGCCCATCTTGGGGTGCATTTGTGTACGTACAGAAGATTGCTGCACCAGATTAGACACGATGTTTGATGGGAGCCTGTACATTACATGTACAGTGTGTGTTGGGGCAGAAGGGGCTCGCTGCATGGCTCCTTGGGGAGTTTCTCACGGCCTATTATTCTACGCTGTAAGAGGGATATGTAGCTTCATTCAGGGGTCTCATAATAGAGCCAATAACATGTAGTGAAGACGTGTGTGCTCTTTGATGGTACACAGTGTATAGCACGCTGGCCTATGGTGGTGGGATGTAGAAGAGGGGATTGGGATTGACAAACTGCGTTGCCGGGAGCATGTGCTACAGCATTGTTAGATGGGCGTGGGGCATATGTCTACAATAAACTTTACTATACAGCCACTATTTTTAGTGTATATAACACCCATTTAGCAGGGCCATGACCGGGAGAGGCGGTTGCAATTGAGCAACTGTTTGTAGTTTGGGTTTGAAGTGATTGGTGCTCACGACCTCATGAATTTATAAGTAAACGGTCGATAAGCACGTGAGTTGCAATGATGTGTGCCCAAGGCAACTCAGATTACTGTTTGAAACCTTAAAATGCACTTTGACAAAGAGAGAAGTACTGCCTCTGATACTCATCTCTATGATGTTCATGCCTATGTTTATTGGTACAAGTCCCCACCCTTGCCTCTAATGTAACAATTAGCATATATTTGTCGTCAAACATGCATGCAGTGCACAGTGCAAGAACGTTAGAAATGCAACATTTGTTCGGGGCCATGTGCCATATGTACGCGTATAGTAGAGAACGATCCTATTAAGAAAGGTGGTTATCTTTGAAAGTTAGATTATTCGTTGCATAGTCACTAGTGTAAACTTGTATTTTCAGTATATTTAGAAACCAAACTTGACGATGTATCTATATTTCACGAGGCGAGCTTGTTCAGCAAAATATCACTCAAGCCATGAATATAGTAGCATTCAAACTTCAGTTCGTGCTCATCAAATATCAAGGCAGTGTCTACAGTGGCATTACTTTTGTGCTGATGTTAGACAGCTTTTACTCCAAGACAGAAATGTAATTGTTTGCCTTTAAAATACAAAGAAGCATTTCTAAAGCTACTTTCAGAAGCCGAGAGGTGATACAAATGGTTAAGAGAAGAGGGTCGGCCACTCTGCTGATTCTTCTATTGCTTCCTCCTCCTCCTCCTGAGTCTCCTCCTCATATTTCTCATTGTATCTGCATGTCATTCCTTTCCTCACGTGGACTAGCCTTTCCTGTCTTCCTCCCCGTCTGTATTTTCTTACTTCTCCGTATCCTTCTTCTGTTGCCGTTGTTATTCTTACTGTTGTTTTTACGTATTAATTTTCAAACTTGTGCTTTCCGTTGCCCTGCATTTGATCTCCAGCTGACTCTGTGACCTTGTCTACACACGTGTGTGTATTCATAATATGGGAGCAATCCAAGGTCAAGGTCAAGGTCTTTATTGGATTGGTCTGAATCTACAAAATCTCTGCTACCTTGATATGGATACACGTTAATGTGCACACGGGACATACTGTAATCTCGCCTGTGACATTTGCATGTGGTGCATTCGGTTTAACAACAACAGATTTTAAAGGAATGTAAAGTATAAATAAAGACGTTCAGAATTTTCTATTGAAGAATTGGCACTTTCATATTAAAGTAAAAACTGGTGTCAGCGGTCGAGTCGTGTGTTCTATACTTCTCTTGGGTGCACTGAACGAAGAAAGGATACATTGAATTGTAGATAGAACACCAAGGTATTGTTCGGTTGGACATTCGGTTACCCTTTGTCCGCCAAAGAGTGAAAGTCAAGAGGAACCACGGGGCAGACAAATGGTCGCATAGACTGTGGTTACCGCCGATCTATGTGGCATTATTTCACCGCACAAGTGGGCGCTCGTACTACAATGGCTGACACAATGAGCTATTCATTGAGTGACTACTCACTTAGTTTGTCTGTAATGTGTTCCAGTAGGTTCTGATATGGATGCTGATTTGGCTTTGGTTTAAGACATTTGCCACAGTAGGTCTACATTCCTTCGCGATGGTATATTCAGAGCCATCAGGTATTGCGGATCTATGTGAAAGGGGAAACCTGGCTCCGTATATGTCTTGCGCGGGTGGGGTAATCGTGATAATGTGATGAAATGTTCATTGAGTATGTAGTAATGTTGTTGTTGCTGCTGCTGCTGCTCCTGCTCCTGCTGCTGCTCCTGCTGCTCCTGCTGCCCCTGCTGCTGCTGCACCTGCTGCTACTCCTGCTGCTCACATCCCCAATACCGTTACTTAAAGTGTTATTTTTTCTCTTTTATTCATGTTGTTGCAATGAACATGAGTAAAAACCGGGCATTCTAGAAATTCAATCATCTCAGCTGTTCAATGGCAGTAAACCTCACATCAATTAATATAGTGTCCAATAAAATGTGATGCAGCTGGTTCTGTTTTATGCCATGCCATGCCCTGTCTCCGTACATGTCTCCGCTAAATATATCTCAGCACACATTATTTGTATGGAGTTTTATTTTGAACATCTCATGCTAACAGAAAAGTATATAAGTATACAATGACGACAAGATTCATTGATGATGACCACAACGCACTTATACCACCAGAATAATTGAAATGGGGAAATATTTCTGTGATCAAACAATCAATTTCCCTAAACACAAGATGAAGCCCAAAGTGTTACTTCCTCGATCCATGCAATCTGTAAATGCTCGTACATTCTACACATGCAATACCCCAATCCCGCAGAAATCCACAATATCTAGCATGTGTCAGAATCAAATTGGAAGGGGCAGAAATAAGCACATTTGTGGTGACAAGAATGGCCGGCCATTGACTTATGGACAAGTGTTGGATTTGTGTGAGTCCGTTATTTTCTGGATATACGCGCTATGTAAAGTGATGTCCAGTTCTTAAGATGAGGAATAATTTAATTTACATGCATGTATAGTACGTTTAGTTAGATGTTAGGAGTTTGATAATAGTTTCAATAATCAGATATTTGTTCGCTTAATAGCGTGTACCAGTAAGACACATACCTAAATGTACTAACCCTGCAACTGCCTCGTACAGGGCAACAGACGAACATAAAAGAGGGAACACGAGCAACAAGTAAAAACGTCTGTTATGTATCAAAAATAGCAGAAGATAACATCAGACGAAAGAGAGGAAATGTAGCAGCCGTTCTATGGCGGGTTCCTTTCTCATGCAAGCTGATACCCTCGTAATTTTGCCCGGATACAAAATGAAGTGACAAAATGGTGGTGAAAACGTTGCACTTTGCCGGCGAGTGCTGTGACAGTAATTGCCATCCGTAACTTATCCCCGCTCTCTGGCTCCTCACAGGACACACACAGGTTGCTAGGTTGTATTGAAGAATATTTTACAGAGCTTATAGTAGATTAAATATGTTCAAATATATATACGTGGCATACAACAATCACAATCTTGGTGTTATGTAGAAAGTAGTAGTACATGTACACGGACCATGAACTGGGCAAAAACATCTCAGCTTCTATTTTTGTTTCTTGAAAGATTCGTGATCTAAATTTTCAAGAATGTATCTGATTGAACTGCTACGTATCTCATTATATACGTCATACCCTGAAGTTTACAGTGTATACTAATACTATAAAAGGAATTCATTTAACACAATTCTCAATCACGATATGAAAGAGACACATGAACTCTCACTCATATATCTTGAGCTAGCTATTAGATATCAGATTTGATAAGGACCAAGAGGTCGAAACAATGTTAAAAATAATAAAATCACACCTTACTTTAGAACACCCCACCCCACCCCCGTTTTATTGAAATTTTGGAATAAATGCAGGTGTACAAAGGAAGAGGTAGAAAATTAACATGAGCTCAGTAGACCATACTTATTCAATTCACAGGTTATTTTATATATTATAACAATAAGGCCATGTGCTTGGGTGCAAGAGACTCCCATGGACCGACGATGATGGACCCTACTCCCAAACCCCACTCGTTGGGACAACTCCATGGAGGGGCACGCTTCTATGATGTATTGCCCTGGCCGCGGACATGTCACCTCGCGCTTATTTAGGAAACCAGTCAGGTCGTGATTAGAGAAACGGAATGTTTCGCCGTGTAGTCATATCGATCCCGCACGCCATGGATTACCTGCCACTCCGGCAAGGCGGGTCTGGATTTACGATAGAGTGTTAACACTCAATAGCGGTTTATTCTAAAACTTAATGTGGACTTCAAATTGTGTGCATAATAGGCAGCTCTGCGGAGCCTAAATATTGCTATTTAAAAAAAATATATTTTTGAAATATTTGGTCTTGGAGCCTTCTTTAAGTTTTCAAACCCAGGAACTTGAAGAAAGCTGCAACGGATGGAATTTTTACAACACATCAACATTCAAACCTCTCAGTTTACTTGTGGATAATACGTTAAAAGTGTATTTTGTATGTATGACATTCTGATGCACACGGTCGTGTTTTGATATCAAGGTCTAGAATATATCAATTCTATATACGTGTAGTCAAATATAATATGCATATAAGCTTGATAGACAAATTGGTCAGCTCAATTAAATTTGCTATTATTGGCTCTGGTAGGGGCAATATTGCCAGTAGGCCATTAAGGATTAGCACTCTGTGTCGTAAACAACGATGACCCCGGTGCAAAAGCGTTGATTTAGATTACGCTGAAGCATAAAATCTGAATACTCGATGTTATCTAATTTCTTCAATTAAAATAGAGACTGTTAGAGTTCTTCGCCGTGGCTTATTGTATAAGATCCTGGACGCGTGGTTTTATTTGAAGATGGGCCTACGGTGGTGCCTGACAATAGTACGTGTATATAGTACTATGATCTATATACAATGTACCTAGATCTACATATCGCACACACGCAAGCACGCTCGCACGCACGCATGCACGCGCACACACACGCACACATGTAGACACACACACACATTTTCCACCAGGTTCATTTATAAAAAAAATATCTCCATTTATAAAATCATAGAGAAACAAAACAGTCAGAATTTTGTCGGCCGATATATGAGCATATTACAGTAGGATAAACTCGACAGAGAGTAGATGAAAGCCTAAGCCGCTTTCAGCCTGATGATGTCATTTTTGGGTAAAGAATCTACGCAAACATAGAGTGTGATTACTTTGGCTCGTGTGTCTTGGCATCACCGGTGGTTGTACGGCAGGTACAGGTTCGGACGATATAACGGAATATCTGATGCGGTGTTGCAATAAAAGATACCGAACCATAGCCCACTCTTATTCAACTGCTATATGCATTTTATAAGTGCCTAAATTGTTGGACTGCATTAGCTTTATGGGTTGCTTAAATTTTCAGTTGTTGCAGGTATAGGACGTTTTATTTAGACCTTTGCTGGGGGCAAGGGATCGTTCACAAACGACGTCACCCGGCTTGGGGGTGTAGCGAAAGATGACGAAAGTTGACGGGGGGGGTATAGCACTTGGATGATGGTACCTTTTGGTCAACAAGTTGTAGTTATTTAACAGTATTTGAACTTACTTTCTGACATGTTGAGTGAATGGTGATATATCTTCTAGTTGAGATCACATTGCCATATTTGCTTTATGTCCTAAATACATTTGTAAAATTATGTCTAAAATATGGACATAATTATTTATTATATATTCAAATGTATTTATATAACAGCAAGGTTAGATCAATGTAAAATGTCATCGTGAAACACCATGTCGCAGAGGTGGATGGGGGTGGGACAAAGATGACTTCACTTACCAGGAGGAGGGGGTGGGTGCTGGAAATATGACGAAAGGTGACAAGGCGGGGGTGGGGGTGGGGGTAACAATTCCAAAAATGAGGTGACATCATTTGTGAACGATCCCTAATGAGCCTTGGACATACATTGATACTGACACGCAGCAAACCATAGCGTGCAAGGCACATCGTCATATTCTCATAATATGAACATAAGCTTGATAGACAAATTGGTCAGTTCAATTAAAATTGCTATTATTGGCTCTGGTAGGGGCGATATTGCCAGTAGGCTTTAAAGGATTAGCACTCTGTGTCATAAACAATGATGACCCCAATGCAAAGGCGTTGATTTAGATTACGCTGAAGCATAAAATCTGAACACTAGATTTTATCTATTTCCTTCAATTGAAATAGAGACTGTTAGAGTCTCCCGCTGTGGCGTCGTGAACAAGATCCTGGACTCGTGGTTTTATTTGCAGATGGGGCTACTCATAATCAAACAGGTGCGTGATGGTATATATGGGAAATGACACTTCCATGCTAAAAAAAATCAGCATCCCCCTAACCTCAATAGGCCACTAGACGTTCCATTATACAGTATTGAGTACACTGACATCTGAACCCATCGCAGCCACACCATAGATCCAGCCGTGATTTGCGGCTGCCCCTCCACGTAGGTGCCTCGCCCCCGCACCCATCACCGTCATACGTTTCCTCCATACTCACAATTTAATGACCATTGGCGCACATACTAATGCCTCATTTGATTAGAAATGGACTGCATTATGCAGATTCCAAGTGAAGTCGTTTATGGTAAGTGCCTTGTAAAAGATCAACCTCACTGCCGTAAATAACCGCCCGGTTGGTGTAAACCCTGACTACACGGTGATGAACTGTTTCCACTTTTAGCTACCTTTCATTCGAGATTTAGTTTATTTCAAAGTAGATCATGATATATACACGCGGAGAGGATATTGAGTTTGTCATTTGGATGGCGAAATGGTTGTGTTTTGACCAGATTTTGCAACCAATTGACGTAAATATATTGAGGATGGTGTCCATGCTACATGGCTAATGGCACCTCTATGGGAAATGGGATGATTATTTGGTGAGGCAAGTAAACTGTAATAAGATGTCTTGTTTTGACTTTATTTGGTGGTGATTCCAAAATTTATTTAAGCCCCCAAATGCATTCAATGCTTAAAAAAGCATTTTGTCACGACTAATGTCAAGTTCCTAATAAGACGCGAACTAAACGTAGTACACGATGGATATCAAAATCATTAGACTTCGTGTAGGTACAATGTATATTAAATCTACATTTGTGACAAGTGAGATGAAAATGAGAGTAATCATCTAAGCTTCCGGTGACGTTGTGCCCTTATCCATGGCAATCAGTCTACAGCCACCGCATGCCAATCGGCGATCCAGACTTATATTGGCCGCTACTTTGTCTTCATTGACCCCGTAGTTGACGCGTGGCGTTTGGGGGATCACGAGTTGAGTTTAGGGGATGACGTGTTGGCGCTATTGATTTGACCTTATAAATGCAGTGAGTCAATACAGGAGTAAATCTGGAGCTCATTAAGTCATTGAAGTCCCTATTGAAATCATCTCATGGTCATCCCCAAGCTGGCTTAGTTATTAATTGCAAACAGAATCGCATTTATTCCACCAATCTGACAACATACCGCCCAATTTGTCAAAACAGACATGCAGTAGACACTAGTTATCTCGAAGCTTTAGGAATAATAGTAAGATGTTTGATGTAGCAATATCAAGATAGCAAGGTTCTACTGTACTTGGAATTAATTAAACCTGTACTTAAATGCATGGTGATGCAACTTTGAATAAGCACCGTGTTTAAGACGACAGAGTACTGTTTGTTCTTCACGACACAATGGGCACCTATAAATAATGAGATTTATGTTCTATTCGTACTTCGCCCATGTCCATAAATATTATGTACTGCTTCTGACTGATGACATTCAAAGATTTAGTGGTGGCTTGCATGATGGAACTAATAGGCCGAGGGTGACGTTAATAATTTCAGAACGTTGTTTTCTGCTTTCTAAAATACATGTAGCTCCTTTCTGCTTAAAATACATTTACGGTCTTTAATCATGGGTGATTGTCCAGATGTGTAAATGTGAATTATTCATTGAATGTATATGCTTATTTACAGTCGTAATTCACGGTTTGTAGTGCTCTGGCGACTTTACATCTACACACTTTAATACATCTGTACGTGAATTCTATTGTGAAATAACCAACTATGAATACTCACATCCATCGTGGAAGTCGCTCTAAGTTGCAAAAACACACAATAGTCAATCTGATAAAGATGGGTTTTATGTGTAAAGAAATAAAAAAAAATACGTTGAGCTACAATTATAAAAAAAATGTCATCGTCAATTGCTCATAAGAAACGTTAAAATGAAGTTACAAGTTTCCAACTAAGCCTGTTCACAAGAACCTAGCATCATTATTTAGTTGCACCAAATGGATTATCAAAACTAACACTATTTACACTTTAACAGATTCAATTTGTGGAGTTTTAAAGTGATTGATTGCCATGAGGTTAGGACCGAACCATTTAGAGCTGTTCGAAAGGTGAGCAACATTGTTATAGGAGAAAGTCGGAAGTTGCTGCTGCATTTAATCACCATGTTAATGTCACTGTTAGACTTTTACATAAGCCAGTCACCGTTAAAATCAATCCAATTATTGTGTAAACTTTTTATTTTCCTCATGAGAAAAGTCTACAAATCGTTAACTATCTATGGATGTAAGTTGCTGTGGGCTTACTGATATTAGTGGTTTCTGGTGTCTTTGTTATGAAACTTGCTAGAAAGAATTCAGCTGTAAGATGTGATAGATTCATCAAATAGGGAAACCATACAATGAAATATGATATATTTATTGGTTGTAAATACAAATTAACACGTGGACTCTCAAAATATAATGAAAACAAACATGTGCATATAAAATAGATGGAAACAGTTGCGATGGATGTCGAGGATGATCCGTTTGCGGTGGCGTTCTTATGTCAAAGTTACTTAAATCTAGATTAGATGAGTCACCCAAATGCTATCAGATTTTGTGGCTTACTTGGACTAACGCTGATTTGAGACAACAACAAACTGGTATCAGAAAAAATGGTAGCAGAATATCAAAATGAGTGTATTTAACGCAAACATCATAAATTAGTTTGCGTTTTGATTTGATACACAACAGTGTAACTATACAAATCCATTACAATCAAACATAAACACGCGGATACCACCTGTGCAACCCACGTATTATAATTATTATCATGTTAGCCAATGGCAAATCCAGTTATGGTGGAATCATTGATTGTAATGTGTCTTGTGGGGCGGATTTTAAGAGCAAGTTAGCGTCTGCTGATTAGTCCGGCCATCGACCGTGCGTCGTGCTGATCAATGATGATTCATCTCACGGGCAGATGCAATGTTTTTGTAGTTTATGAATGATTGTGAACTTCCGTGTAGGTTACGGGTTGCTGGTAAGCCCTATTATTGAGCGTTCAAGAAATTCGTCTATCTAAAACATTCAAAGTCATGTTCAAACAAAATGTCGATCACGTGCGAGAATGGCCACTAGTTACGAGTAATTGGTGTCAGTGATTATTGTAGTGTGTTGATAATGCTGTGTCCTGGTACTTAAACACGAAGACATCATGAGCTGCCCCCCACATCAAACTTCCTGTTTCCGGCTCTTTTTCCCGAAAAACAAGAGATCACATTTAGATTGTGCGTGCCGCTGGACTCGTATCGATTCTCGATCATTCCAGATTGAACTCACGTTCACACCACCCCAATGTGACATAAACCGTGATTAAGGGCGGTCAGAAATATTGAAAATGTCATCATCCATGAAACTGATAGCGAGAGTGGGCGACTTCTAAACATCTATTTCCAGTCCGTATTCTGCCATTTCATGCTTTGTGCTGCTTGAACCTATTTTGCACTTACAGTGTGCACCTGCTTGGTCTTTGAGATGTCGGGAGAAAGACTCCAATCTTTTGGTTTGTAATATGCCTTCGATTTTAAAGTGACGTAACGTCGTGGTAAATGATGGTTGTATTAGTATAATACAAAAGAAAAAGGTTTGATTTAAGTCAAAATCTCGATGCGTCTTGTGAGTGAGAATAGAATAGTTGAAGTGAGTGAAAGAGTAGATATGATATGAACATAGGTGGAGGACGACACCATTTTAGACAGACTATGCACTATTTTGAAATTTATCAAACACAAACTATTACCAGCTGATGAATCTCCATTAACAATGTCTACTACATAACACCTTTCATTACATTGTAACCGTTGCACACATGTGACATCTCACTTCTACATCTCACCTCACGTGGGATTTCATGTAATTGAAAACAAAGTCAAATGCCAAACAACAAAGGGTCCCAACGATGCACATGTAAAGTTTTAACGTGCATATTAGGATGCTATAGAGAGTTTAACATCATGCACACACAAAAATACATACACCCCACTCCACACCCCCATGACCGGGGCCGCTGTCTCTGTCACCTATCACTTCACAATTACACTGTACTTTGTAACTGTAGATGTGTTTTGTATTTTCTCACGCTTTCGTGACTACTCCCATCTAATTGAATACTGAGGCCACCACAACCTTACAAAATTCCGGACCTGCCAGTAATGCACCTACCGTGCACACAGACGCCTAGCCTCGCACCCGCCAGTCCGCGCAGCCACTCTTTGGTCGTAAC
This sequence comes from Streblospio benedicti, assembly GCA_019095985.1. Lineage (NCBI taxonomy): Eukaryota > Metazoa > Annelida > Polychaeta > Spionida > Spionidae > Streblospio > Streblospio benedicti. Next base: position 18,010,437 of record CM032661.1, read on the forward strand.
GAATAACGTAACTCAAGAGAAACGGAAATATATCAGGATTCAATAATCATAAAGCAGGCCGTTACGGTGAGTGAGGACGTGGGGAGGGAAACTTTGATGGCGGATAATATGCATAAATAGAGTGAAGTGCCGGCAGCCCTGGACATAAACGCCAACGCTGAACAGTGTAGACTCAATGTTGTGAGAGTTTAGATGACAGTGTCTGAAGTTACAATGAAGGATTCTCGGATCCACCAAGTAGCATGCACGTGTTAGTGTTTCGGGTTTTTAATATATTGAAATGTCAAGTACGTGACTTTTTAAAGTGTTTTCCTTGTTACTATTTTTTTGACACTTTGGAATCTTTGCATGTGCTGCTTCCATAAGTTCGCAAATTGAATAATCATTTCCGAGTAGAAATTGCCAAACTTCTAGAGATAATAAAGCAAGGTTTTTGATGCTCTCAAAATCGCGCATGTCACATGGCATGCGTAAAGGTATCTGGATAGTATTCTGTGCACTGAACCCAATGCGTTTTAATTCAATTAACATACACCTTCTATTTATGACCGGCATTGTAATGATGTGGAAGAGAGAAAATGAGAAGAGGAAAGTGTAACCTTGTCTGCGCAGCGGATCGATCCCTTTATGGCATCAATCGGGTTTCTATTTCTCCACAATGCCACTAAAATCAGTGGAGTGGAAGCAGACTAGAAATACCATACCGCCCGCGTAGTGTTTATTTGTGCGGATGGCCTTGATGGTTAGGGGGTTTTGTAATCCAAGAACTTGATTTTGAGTGACGTGAGCAACAAATAAAGGCGTGCATTTTGTAATCTTCCCGATGTCATGTGATGTCTACAGCTGTGTTGATACTGTCAGACATTCACTGAACATTGGCCCTGATGAAGTCTTTTTGATCAAGAGGGAGACAATATTAGGCTTATAATAAAGCAAGTATGAAAGATTTATCTCAAAATGAATATATAGTAACATGCATTTTGTAGTTGCATTGTAGTGATTCTTTTATAACGGAAATATGTTGATTGACCCTTTGAACTTTGGAGCCCCTTATCCATCCGGAAACAAATAACTGATTGTTAAGCGTAGACGAATAGACAAGTTGGTCCCGGTTTTCAGGGCTTGCCCCAATAGACAATAGAGAAAGCATTCTAATAGGAGCTAGCTAAAGCAATGAAAAGAAAAACTGCTAAAGCATATGAAAGATGTATCGCCATTTTATATGTTCTATTACATTTAAACTCGACATTTTGTTAAGTCGGCCATTTTGACCGCCATCTTTAATTGTGCTAGCTGGACGGGGTGGTAGCTGGACAATTAACTCGGCACCTGCCAGATATAAACTCTGTCATTGCGGGGTTCAGCCTAGTTCCTGCACAGTAACTATTTTTCAAACACCGTGGTATTATTAAGGAGATCTAAACTATGTTTTCGCAAGAATCTAAACATTGAAGCTACAGCAACCTGTAAAGCACATTTTGGAACATTCATGCCGATGCAAACCAGCTAGATGCATATAATTCACTAGAGCCTCACATTACTTAAACAAAAATCTGATAATTGCTTACATGGCGTTGCGCACTCTAGGTGCAGACGCCATTCACGGATTACATCATACGACCTGTCATGTTCTTTCAGCCCGGACAGAAGATCAATGGGGCTGATTATGTACGTGCTCAAAAGGATGCAGAAGGACTCATATGTTTCCCCAAATGCAAGTTGGAGTCACGGGATTGGCGTGCTTTGGCTAACCTGTTTGCCTCCTCTTTGGGGATAGGTTTTTCCATTTATCTATAGTCGTTTGTTAAAGTTTCGTGAGCAGCAGAGGTAGTAGGAATTCAAAACTAAGATTCGTTGGTCAATGATATATCCTGCAGTCGATTACTTGAGAGCCTCACAATCAATTAATAACATTCAATAATTGTAATATGCATATAGGCGAGGGTCGAAAGGTATGGAGGAACCGGTATTTCTACATATATGTATATGCATGCACACATGTATATTTTAATTTGTGATGACTGATGAGAGAATTCGCTCTAAAAGACTAACTGTACATGGAGTGGGAATGAGATCAAACTGAAGTACGTAGCTTTTGATAAAAAGTCAAGCTGAAACATATATGGCAGCGATACAAAATCGGGCTTCTGGGTATATGTCCAAGGTTGGTGCCCTCTAAACAAACCAATCGAGTGATATTGTCCTGGTAAATATGAAGGCAGCAAATGTGATTAGATAATTTGGCTAAAGAAACTCTCTAACATGGGAAGTCATGAACCACTGTAATTCTGTATGTATGCAGCAAACAGTATTTGGTGGTGGAATGGGGTTATACCACTTAAGCAATTAGTGGCAGTGTTGGCGTTGGAATTAGAAATAAACTACATTGCTGGTGGTGTAATACCGTGTGACTCGCAAAACAGCATATGGAAATTGTGCAACTCTAATTGACGGATGGGAACCTCACGTGATGGTCACCTCTACGTTCCCGGGGTCAACCCATCCATCAGAACAGAGTGGGCACCGCGTCAGAGAGTCGTTCCTCAGTTTTCAGTGAGGTTTAACATGGGTCAATGAGTCTGCATTTACTGAGTATTGATTGAGTTGCAGGGGAGTGTGCTTCCATGTCAAGTGTCAGGGGATTTGTAGCCTTGCTGAAATGCATTTAGAGAATACAACTGCTACTCATGGGGGCTTTGCAGTTGTTGGGGAGGGATTTGTGTTTACTGTGCCGGTCAATCATTGAAGGGTTGCCCGCGCTTTCATCGTGTAATTCCACATGAGATTGTAGTGTGATGTTGATTTGAACAAATTGCTTTCCTGTCTGTTGTTGTGTGTGCATCACTTGAATTTCTGGAACGTCCAATCCTTTGTTTTACTACCATTGCGTTGACACCATGTATTTGCTCACGTTTGTACCGTGGGCACCGTCTACAGCCTTATATAGTTTGGGTACGTTAATATAGGCTTCGTTGGAATAGTACCACTATGTTTTCTCCAATACAATTGCAAATTTCCGGGCTACGATTTCTTCTACACAGTAAGTGACACAAAGGCGAAATGGACGGAGAATTAGCATATGAGGAGGATAAGTCATTGCTGAGACAGTTCTATGAATATCATCTGTCATGTTCCTTCCAAGGAGATAGAGGATTACTTTGGATTTTACATGTGCTTAGTTACACGGACTGAGGAAAGGCTTGCAAAGAAACAAAATATGCGTTGATGTACTCCTAAATGCCATTATTTCTATTACTAGCCAGCCAAACCTTTTCACAGATAACTGTCGTAACACATTCAATAAAATGAATGCACTAGTTAAAATGACGTACACCCCACTGTATACGTATTACATACGAATACCAAAAACCCACAGACAATTAAGTGTATTGGCTAGAGCTCAAGGATGTCCAGTGTTTGTTTTTTGTGCATCCCACCAATCCAATTTACCCTGGTTCTCCTTATCTTGTTTGGTGATTTGGCTTGGTCCAGATAACCCCTGGGTCTCGGGGTTAATCAAACGAATCTCGTTACCGTCGTGATTTCAAGCGTCTTTTAGGCTACAGTGGCCTCTTGGCCACCAGTACTCTCAGTATTACATGCATTGCAATTCTTCAATGAATAGCTCATGAATGAAAACTATATTGTGTAAAAGATGGACTCTGTTATGTTATTTTCAAATACAATACTTTATAACATTCAATTGCGAATACATCTATAAAGATATAAGAACACCCCAGCAAATATGCAATATTTTCCCACTTCTAATCTTTCACAAAAGATTGAAAAAAGATAGATAAACCTTTTAAAAGAGACCGTCCCTCTCCCTTGGGACCACTTGGGTGTGACCACATGCAAGGTGGTCTTTTTAAGATGTTATACGCTTAAATCCACCACCCTCTCTTGCATTAATGGTACACTGAATTTCATGAACCGTCTCCATAAAGAGGTGGCAAATGACGCTTATTCTTATCTTATATAATCATCAACACGTTGTGGGCCAATACTGTTACTCTGTGTCTTCATAGTTTAAAAGTAGAACTATTCGTGTGCAATGCATCTGTTAGCCTCCACTCGAATATCACACACCATTTCAATCTTGATATATGGGCTTAGAGCATTGTAACAAACGGCTCCCTAGAGGACTATTATAAATAATGTCCGTTGGAGATGAAGACACATTCCCAAACTAACCTTGGTACCAATAAAACAATCATTTGCATCAATATGGGATGACCCAAAAGGCCTGCTACATGTATATTCATCCGAGCGATAAAAATGAAGCACAACCATTAAACAACATGTTTCCATGATTTTGGTAGTATAAGTTTATTATATTGTTCGGACACTGGTAACTGGTTATTGGTTTCTATCATCTACTCATTTTACTGAATTCTGTGAAAGCGGTTATTACCTTTAAGAGGAATAAAAAAAAACACTATATAGTCGATCCAACAAGTAAATATATATGATTATTGGTAATTGGATAATAATATCGCAAGGACTCATGAGAATGTATACATATGTCCAGGAATTTATTCCTGATATGTCAAAATGGCAACATACGTAACTATAGTAACTAGTTCGCGGACATGGTCGAAACGCTGTGTTGGGGAGTAGCTTGAAAGAAACACCATTCGTGACTATCTTCTACCCCCCCAGCTCCCCCCACCCCACCCCATTTTTGTTTTTTCTGCAGCCATCAATTCAATTTCTGAGCCTCTGGTGTGGGGAAATCACTCTACCTATAGTTTTCAAACAGGGTGAGTTATCTCTTACGTGCAGAGGGATGACTCTCCAACTACAAGGGACACACCTTTTATCAAAGCATCCAAATGTTAGCCTTAGAGACACTGAGAATGCTAATTGTCCTAATGAGATGTATCTCAGTAAGCGGCAAAACACTTGTAGAATCCATGAATGACAGAGACGCCCTTGGTGATGATTTGCTCACAAGGTCGCACGTGCGTACATGCACGGATTCGCGTAATGGGCATTGCTGGCGGGATTATCATCGTTCTCTCAGTAGATGTAGCAGCATGTCTTCATGAAACATTCAATGAGAGAATGCTTTATTGTCGTATCATATCGGCACATTTCTAATTTTCATAGACCGTGTTTTGCGTTGTACGTGAGTAAACGCCAAATAAACCCCAAAGTGCCAAGTTACCCTTTGATACAAATGACAAAGCTTATAATATATGACCGCGTGATGTATATTTATCTGGCGGATGCTTTAACTCATATCCACCTACTAGACTAAATATGCTTTTGACTATTAGTCAAGTTAACTGACATTTGGAGATTTAAAAAAAGGCTAACCCATGAAACTTAACATGAATTGGATAAGGTCAAGACAAGAACCAAGAGGATATTAAATTTCCCATTTGAAACATTTTACAAGCACCGACCACGCAAACACTATAAATTACATTGCCTTTTAATTTAGTGCGAAGGTCGGAGTCTCATCAATCGGTTTATAAAGATGTTTGCACAATCTGAGCTGAATGTTTAATGTGCTCTTCTATTATATCATGTGACTTCTGATACACGGCGTTGAACATTCCTATTTCTCTAATGTAGCAGAGTAGCTAAGGACGCAGAAAACGTAATTGAAACTGTACAACTCATTGTAAATGATGGTGCCTTGTGAATTAACACGACATGCTTGACATTTTAAAACCTTTCCACAGCATAATAAACATATACTAGCCTTTCTTGTATGAGCCAACTATTTGCTTAAGCTTCAACTGCACAAATACATAAACCATAAACCATTTGCAAGCTTAATAAAGTACCATTGTATAAAAAGGCATTTAATTTCCATGAACAATATTTCACCAGGCTCATAGAATAAGGAGTCCTGGGAGAAAATTGAAACTGAGTATACGCTGAGACAGAAATATGGATGAGCGTGATACATAGAAACAGGACATCCCAAAAGAACGCAATTATGAATCAAGGCCATGCAAACACACTTGAGTTGGTGCGTGTAATAGGTAAATTCAGAGTTCCGTTGGGTGTTCAAACGTTCTCACTCATATTTTAAACCTGATCCATGAGGCTTGCTGTATGGGGGTTGGTTGTTTCAGCTTATCAGTTCTATTCATTATTGCAGTGTTACAAATATACGGTTACTTTGGTGCATTTAGCTAGCTGGTAAAGTCCAAGGCAGTAGTCATGAAATATTTTGCATAAACAGCATTGTACCATAAAGTTCCATTAGTGGATAGCCAAGCCATTAGTAGATTCGCAAAATATGTGTGCAGTTCCTGTAAATTCAAATTAGCGAGAGCGTGTAAATTACACGTGCACATTAATTTGGATTATATACATCCGTATATTAGTATTGGAGTAGAATTTACAGGTAAAATGTACACACCAATTGAAGACATATGACCACGTATATTATCAAGTCAATTACAAAGGGATAAACAACATAATATGTAAACATATGCCTGAACTTTGTAAATATGTGTGTAAACGAGCACGTTTATTACATTAATGAAGCAAATTAAAGCAACAATAAATCATATAGTGTCTCTACTGGGAACTGCGAACTTTAAAGCCGCTTCATAATTGCATCGTTCATCATAAGTAAGTAAGAACAAAGAGTTGAAAATGTCATCAGCCGTAAAATTGTCGCTTGCGCCACCTCACAGCAGAACGCAACATTAAACACTGGTTATGCTTGATGTCAGGTGAGTTAATTTTCTTTGCATTTTTGCGTTATGTTTTGATACTATGGGTTTAGAATACGATTAAACTTAGGTGGCTTATAAGTTTATCTAATATAATTTACGCCTATTACGATACATAGAAGGCGGTGTATATCAGAGGTCTAATTAGCCCAAAATAATATGCCTCTAGTTTCATTGTCTACTCTTAGCCTAATCATTTCCATGATCTCCCCAGGATATACATGTATTAGCACAATGATGTACGTCCAATTGCTGTCTTCTTCTGTTTGAAGTGTCTACCTAACACATGTTCTATCGCAATGGTCTGTTCACACTAATATATCAAAAAGTGCTATACCTTTCACACACAAACCCCACACATATCCCCGTTGTGACAGCACCCTGCTCAATGTTATAAATTGCAATTATCATTCATGTGACACATAGTGGTATGCATTTATCTTCTTAAAGCATGCTCAGTGTGCAATTACATAGAAATATAATAAAAGAGGATTGTATGTAGGCTAATGTGCACATGTACATGTATTTATAAGTTTTATAAAAGAAGGAGAATCGCTAGTGGATCCAGGGCTTATTTAGTAACAGCTGACTTCAGGGGTCTCTGGTATTTCATATGTTTGATCGATGCTGACATACCGAAAATTCCGTGCAATTTAAACATTTTGCTGGGAAAAAAGTTCAGCCCTGTTTTTACTCCTGAGAATTACAAAAAAAATAATAATAAAAAAATAAATAAAAATAAAAATAAATGTCCATGCTGTGTACCTGTTAGCACCTTGGCGGGCCTGTCCCCGGGCCGGCTGAGGTTCACTCTGTAGATGCCCTTCAACTCCGGAGATACGTCCGAGTAGAACAGCAGACGCGCGTGGCAGTCCACGGCCACGCCTACTGCACGGCCAACGCCCTGCAACATTTTAACACGCGGGCTAAAACCTAGGGCACAACCGGCAGGACGATATTTGGTACTGCCTCTCTACTACAAAAAGCTTTAAGGTCACAAGCTTGTGGATCAGTGTGTGTCAGTGCAGCGAAAGTGCGGAAAAAGTACGTGGTATTTTGGGTTTTTTGGTCAGTACGGAGACAACAGACAGAGCGTGACATGTCAGACTTTCTCTATGATTAAACATAATGGTTTGCCTAACCGCAGGTTGACAGTACAGAGTCAGTACGAGGTCAGTACAGTACTCGGTAACACAGAAAAATCTGAACTGCCAAAATGTCCGCGCGGCAGGCTATGCCCCTAGCTTTAAAGTTACATAGTAGTATGTTATGTTGTGTCGTGTCGTGTCATGTTGTGTCATGCTGTGTCGTGTCATTCGTATTCATCTTGTACTTCTATCTTTCATCACCAGACCTCTTTGACCTACCATTAATGTCTACTCAGATTTCAAGTGTTTACAGTGAGATTATCATAACTCAAATATGGTCAAAAACATCTGATATTAAATATTGACATCAACTGATCAGGCTCATGAAATATTTGCTTATTTTCATTGAAGAATAAGCCTAGCTTCTGTTTCTAAAGCACTAATGACGACTTTCTTTTCTCACTCAACCACAATAAAGAAAATACACTTCTTCTTCACACAAGCAATTGAAAAACAATAATCCAATCTTTTTCCTAGATCCGCTATCTCCCAAGAGGCGAATTAATCAAGTGCTGTTGTGTAATCCGTCCATCACTCATACCTCTATGTTGGATTTGTTGCCACGGTAACCAGCATATCCTCCCCTGGAGGTGACCGTAAACTCTCACTTATGGTCGTCTATTACTGACGTTTGCTCACGCCATACGGAACAACCGTAGTTACACTGGTGTTTAAAAAAAAATATGATATTTTGCTTTTCATTTTCTATCTTTGTCTGTAAATAGGTGGTGGTCCCTTGTAGCTCACCACATTTTATCAAATTTTCAATGTACCATAGTCATTGTGTCTGAAGGCGTCTACTACTAGGAAATATGACAAGTGTCAACAAAGGGCCACTAAAAATGAAGTCCAGATCTACATGATATGGAAGTTAAAATATATTCTGCCGTCAAAAGCTGATTCTTTATCAGTCTGGTGGTCGACGGTGCAAATGTATCATATACAGCATCATACGATATACTACAGTGTCTAAAATAACATCATTAATATTCTGTTATGCAGCTCATCCTAATAGTTTGCTATAACCAGAGGCTCACATAGACAACCACAAACTAGATCTGCGGATTACACCGGGGCCAGCTTTGTGCCAGGGCGGATGGGCAGGATTTGCGGCAAAGGTGCCTCGTTTTACGTTGTATGGGGCCATAACGCTAAGGCTAGCTTTATGGGTTGGGGCTATAAAGGGAAAGGGGTTAATAGAGGTGCTGTGAACTGATTTCTCTTGTCAGAATTGTTATGCGCATCACTGGGCTTGTAGACAACTGTATAGTTTGCTAGTCCTTTGATGTGTAAATTCATCCGTAGCAAGATCCTAACTGAAGGAAAGCGTTGAGGATTTAGTCAGCGCACTTTTGTTCTATATTCAACTTATATTTGTTTATGAGTAATTGACCAATTAATATCTATGCTACTGGAGATATAGCCATGGATTTACTTGATTTACATTCATATTATTTTCTCATTGCATAATTATTGCAACAGACCCGCAGCGAGGCTGTGGCAGAGGAGGCGATCGTCTTCCTAGTTTTCAACTTAGCCTCACTTGCCTCCTTGCTCTTCAGACTTTGCCTTCTCGCTTTTTTTCCAAAATAGCTATTGTACTTCTCGCAAATCTTATTCATAAATCACTATTTCTAGTGTAAACTTATGTATTTCTAGTGTAAAATCAAACAATTGTTACTGTATCATCCATAATAGGCAATTTTGCAATACTTTATTCCAATGATTTCAAACATAATGCTCACTGCAAAAGTGCGAATGGATCATTGTGTTTTGTGTGGATATTATTTTTATTTGATTTTTAATTTTCAATACATTAGCACATTTTATTTGTTTGTGTAAATAAAGTATCCATTTTGATGACAGGCACCAACATGTGTACAGACCTAAAATGAGCATATTTCGCCTCCTCGCTTTTTAAGCTCGGGCTACGGGTCTGCAGCCATAAGGTGTAACTATAAACTAGTGTAACATATTCTGAAGAAAGACTTATTAGGCTGTCAAGAACGCAAATATACATGTCAGATATGGAAATTGCACGGCTTAATCATAGAATAAGAACCGTACATATCATACATTTTTCATAATACGCCATATGCTTAATTAAATGAATAAAACATAAACCGAAAATCAGAAAACAAATTGCATTTACTAATGGTCTTCAGAGATCCAGAACAATTAGCTACTGCGCTAAAAAAAATCCACTGGGGACAGAAACACTCCTTCTCGGGCACACGTGTGTGTAGCTCCTCTATGTGTGCACCTAATATTAGAATAAACATAGGTCTTTCATCTAAAGGTGAGGAATGTTAAGACCTTAACAACTATAATGTACTCTTGTATGCATAATTACTTTCACTTTTCACACCCTTACAATAACTACATCGCCACACACCATCAATTGTAGTAACAACTTGAAGAAACAACAATTAAATTGTTGCCAATAAGCATTGCCTTGTTCTTGACTTGCATGACCTGGCATTTTATATATAGCTGGATCCCAGGCTTGGCCAGGATAAAGAAGGCAATCCGTCTTGTTAGGCGGCGGGTTGAGTGATATACGGTTGAGGCGGGTGTTACATGGATCCTTAACACGCTACTAGACCAGACTGTGAAATGTATGAATTGTTTTCTTTGGCTACAATTGTTTGTTGCTGCTGCTGCTGCTGCTGCTGCTGCTGCTGCTGCTGCTGCTGCTGCTGCTGCTTCTGCTGCTGCTGATGCTGTCGCTGTCACTGTCACTGTCGCTGTCGCTGTCGCTGCCGCTGCCACTGCTGCTGTTGCCGTCGTTGGCATTGTCGTCATTGTCGTTGTCGTTGTCGTTGTTGTTGTTAGAGAAATTGTCATCATTGTCATGCCGCCGTGACTATTGTCATCATTGTGTTTGTTTTATGTTTGTATCACATTATTGTATCACATTTATTGTATCCCAAATCTAGTTACTAGTCAAACTTACAGTTCTAGACTTCAACCCAAATACTGATTGTTGAATTATAACATATGCGTGTGCTTGCAAATTGTGGTGTGAGCCCTCACCTGACTAACGATGACCTCCACTTGCACGTCCCCTCCTCCTGTTCCTTTGCTATTTCTCGTGTCATCAGTCTTAGGATCTTGGTTGGAACTTAACTTCAAAATCGCTGTTCCGTTGCTCACATACAGGGTATCTGAAAGCAATAAACGCCGTATACAGTCATGGGTATCAATGGCAGGTTTTTGTAAAGGGGGGGGGCACTTAAGTGATTTCATGGGTTTTGTATGCGCAATTGATGGCGGACGTATTAAAAAAATCTATGAAAATGAAGCATTTTGGTGGGGAAAGGCGCTCCCTGCGTCCCCTGGATCTGCCTATTATAACAGGTATTGCACTAGCGGATAGACAATATCCCGCCTGCGTGCGTACGTGTGGTTTACAGTTACAAATGAGGTGGCATATCGGAACCTCCTGTGAGACACCCCGCCTCCCCACCCACACACTCCCCCAAACGCACGGTCTTGTGTGAAGCTGCGTCGTGTGGGGCAGATTCGCTATGTATCATACAGACTTTCTGTTTTAAGAGTGGCATTTCTATTTCAAAGCTTGTTCGTAACTTTTGCGTGTCATGGTTATAGCGCCTAGAGAAATTAGCTTTGAGAAATTGCCGTTGATAATGAATATTTTATCAAACCGTGATCATGAGTATCAAGCAAGAAGTCATTCTTCACTTCAGTTGACTCTTCTTATACCTATGGTGACTTGTATCTTGTCAGTGCAAATATACAAATTACAATGGGGTATTAGGTATATTCTTGGTGGAGTTGAAATTGTGCAAATGTCAAGATATAATATACGATTACGTCAAGATCATTTGTAAGATTGTAGCTTAACATTTGAGTTTGATGCATTGGATATCATTTTAGAACAATATTTTCAACTGTTGGGACTTAAAACAAATGTTTCGTTCCAATGAAAGTTCAAGTTAAACGCGGTAACATATTAATAACCGTATGTCTATGATCTTAAATCACAATAATATAAAGTACAGTGGTGTTAGGTGTAGTTTTAGTTTTAAGATTAATGAAATATATTACAAAATTACAACATGAAAATTCCTTTTTATTGTCTGGGGAAACCCAATTTGGCACTGAGGGTATTCATGGGTGTTTGCATGATCACTGCTAATCTTGTCAGTATTGCTTGCAGAAATTGATATATTCAGAGCTGGGGCTAGATATAAACCCCGGTTTGTTAGTCTGAAGCAAATATGTTACAAGGAGGGTTATTGCTGGAATCTAGGGGGCAGTTTAGACTTTACTTTTAAAAATTAAGGCATAAGCAAGACAGTAACAGATCCAGAAATGCACGGCTGCCACGTCGTATCGCATCAAAGTACGCATGAAACATCAGCACCCCAAAACGACGCAGGTACATGAATTTTTAGGCAGGAAGAAAGGGTTGCAGGGCTCAAGGAAGTGTCACTGCACATTTTAGCAAATTTTGTGCACTTTGGTGCCGCCCATGTCCTCCAATAGCCCTGACAACTCATGTAAGTAGCAAATTATACAAATGCATGTTCTATTTTTATCATATAGGGTGTATTACATGTAGCCCTTTTAACATCGTGCTCTTGAATGTTCGTTTTGCTTATCACTCTATAATCTATTAAGACCTTCCTGTAAATAAATTTAACAATATTCTCTAACACATTGCCGAACACTTGATAATGGAAAACAAAAGACGGTACTGGCGATATTATGGGTGCTATAGTCGCTGGATTGGGCGCCAGGTGAAACAATTGCAACCAAATGAAGTCCGCCATCATGGGTCTTTATACTTTCTATTGCATATGTTTGGGAATATTTGGCAATCATTTCATGAAGAAGCCGTAGCAAATAATCTATGGTCCTACTGAAGTGTTGCTACAGGGGCTATAACTAATAATTAGGATACACCGATGAACTACTGATAAAAGCTAGCGAACGTGTTATTCGTGCATATGCGAATTTAGTAATGCCACCCGGATTTATTTGACTAGGAAAATAAATTTCTTTGAAGTCACCCACCAGATCTCTACAAACGAGGTGAAGCAACTAAATGTGAGCATTTAATGCCATTTGTGGCTGCAAGTGAGGCTGTGTAAAGTAATCTGTGACATGGGGCGCCCCAAGATGTTAGCTGCAATTAGGCTCAAAGCTGTGAACGTCGAGCGGTGCCTCAGTGAAAGTCCATGGATTTTTTGCAGTGTTTTGTTTGGTTTACCACATTTGGTACTTCGTATGACGCTGTTCAGTGGTTTTTGCTTATAACGATAGGCCTAATTGTGCGTGAAAAATATCTATCTGTCAGATTATATGAGGTGATATACTTTTCAGACTCTATTAATGTGTGTGCAAAAGGTATTTGAAAAAAAAAACATCTAAGTTTTAAATGTTTTAAAAGTTTTAATGTTTTAAAGATTAAAACATGCTTTTCTTGAATTAGTCACAGGGAATTTACACATTGCATTAATACTAGTATTCAAATATAAGCAAACATTTATGCATAGCAGGTAGTTGTTGTAGAGCTTGACTTGAATTAAAAATCACTACTTCACCTATTGCACCTATTCTAATACACGACATATGAATTCAAAGGTCGTACAATACTAGTACCCAATAATGTGGTAATATATTAATGTAAAACATTATATAATGATCCTCAAAAAGGCAGGTGAAACTTAAGTATAAAATGTATGTATCAGTACCTAAATTAATGCAAGCACTGTAAAACTAGAAATGTTTGTGCACTATTTAATTTGCGAATTTCATGGGTAGGTACAAAAACGCAAACTTAAATAGTCATCAAACATTAATAGCCTATGTAAAGTAAGTCCAAGATGGACCCAAATCGCAAAATTAAAGTCACAATATAATTTATAGATGAAAATCGCAAACTTTAATAGCCACGAAATATTCTAGTTTTACAATAGTCACAAAATGATTTATATGTCAAAATCGCAAAATTTAATGGCTACGAAATATTCTAGTTTTACAGTATGTGAGAAATGATCGATTGATCTACAAGTGTGTCAATGACCTGGTGTAAAACGTAGTCATGAGAGTAAGACTTAGATCACGACTATAATGTAATGCATGTATATTAGATTTATGTTATTAACTCTGTAAATTTGTATAATTATGTACCGGTATTCATTTCTAGTGCTTTATTTTATTATTAAAATCAGACCTGTAATAACAACGTTAAGTCCGGTCCACACCGCAGAATGCATGAATTTGTGTACAAGACATTTTGTCCTGCATCATTATACTCATACAGAAAAAAATCGTAAGCATCTGATTTTTCCCTAGTAACGATAGTGCTTGTTCACACCTTTGAGACAAGCAGTCGTTTTACACTTGTTCTTGTATTAGCTCCATTCTTATTTAAGCACCGGATCAATAATTATTAAGCACCGAGGTTCTTATTGAAGAAAATATGGTAACGTTAAATTCTATTGACATTATTGTTACAAATACATTCAAGTTTTATATTTATGCATTATTAGCATAAGCTACATAAAAGTTGACTCAAATCAAAATTCAAAAAAACAACTGATGGCAATCAAATTTTACCAAGCAAGCTACATTTAAAGCATAATCAATATCCTGGATTACTTAGATGAATACATTATTAGAACACTTGTGTATATTAGCTGTAAACTAAAAAAACAAACAGCAAAGGTTTCCTACGGTTAACATTCCAAATGCTTTGTTATAAATTCAACATTGCACTTATTGTAGATGGCTATAAATAAACTTCTAAAAGAGAAAGAACCACTAGGTTTGGTCCATAACAGTATCAATAAAACGTGCATAATTTAATTTTAATTGGAGAAGCAAAACAAAATTATCTATAAATAATAGACATATGAAAAAATACAATTACATTTTAAATAGTGGTAAATACTGATCTTTGGCCTCAAGTAAGAAATTTGACTGACTGATATAGTGATATACATGTAGCATGAGTGCAAAACAAAGAGAACACCTAGGAGAAAAGAAAATGAGTCATGATTATCAAACTATTTAGCAAAAAACAATAGCTACTTAATGATGGGGCTCTTGATTGTGGCATCGTTTGCCCTGTTGAATTTGTCCATAATACACTACTAGAATTAGTAGACGACACTGTCTGTGTGCTGTTATCACTATGTATTGTTTCATTACTATTTTCAATGATGCTGCTCTCTGTAGCAACATTATCATCAATGCTGATGATGGTGTCCTTCTCCACACTAGTGTCATTGTCTACTTCTATTGTGACATTCACTACTAAAGCTGACGTTGTTTCATCCCACTCACCCCACACTGGCCCTGTGTAGTTATCACCAACACATATATCACAAGTGTCACTGCAATAAACATACATATAAGGGAAATGTTCATCTGAAGGATCACAATGACCTAGATTCTTCCAGTACCCACAATATTGTTTATCATCACCTGTATCGTAGCATCTCACTGAGCAGTCTCTGTAGAATGTGTAGCTCTGAGGGCAATAACATTTGCAATCAATGCCTAGTGTACCTCCATTCCTGCAGTCACCATTGCAAGAACATAATGGTGCACACTCCGCGTACGGTTTGTTGCTGCAGAGTCCATCAATACAAGTCATATATCCATCTTCGCACTTGGTACAGGGGGGTCCTATTAGGTATGGTTGTAAACCAACATAGTTACCTGGCTGATAATAGTTACACACAACATTATGTGCAAATCTGGCCTTCACAGTGCCATCGCTTTGTAGCAAAACTTCACAAAATTTATAACCACATCCCATGAGAGTAGTGTGGAACCATACCATCTGCGTGTAATGACCACACACTTTTCCTTCCTCACAAGCTCTGTTTTCAAATGAATAAGATTCTTTTTCAGAATACCAGATTTGTGATGCAAACGTAAGGTTCAAATGCTCGATGCCAGCTTTAAAGAACCTATTCTGTCCTAAAGTTGATCTGTTGTGAATGTATCCACTTGGTTGGCCAGCTTTCCACACACACCCCTCTGCCCACACTTGTGCCATTTCGGCTAATGTTTCATTCCATTCTATCATATTCATGTTGGAGCTCCCTTCCTTTTTTCTCATCTCGTTGTGGTGGTTGACGATCGCTTGTTTGTCTGCCAGCTGCAGGGCACGCTTTTGTCGATTCATTTGTGAGTCACACACATAAATGGAGACAAGAATTATCCACAAGACGTGCTTAAAATGCATTATTCAATTAAACCATTGGGATACCTATGTTGCTAGCGAACTAGCACAAATACTTAGCTAATATAGTATTTCAACAATATATATAAACACTACTTGGAAGATGGAAAACCGAACGAAAAATTCGTGATTTTAACCTAGTTTTAACCGATGATCCGCCCATTGATGTTGATGACGTTGTGAATTCAATTCACCAGACTCGTTACATTAGAGTTTGGGGCAGTGGGGTCTTTGGTATTTAATAAAGCCTACTGCGATGTTTTTTGCTGTTGTGTTTTTCTATTTATTTGGTTTTGTATTTGCTTTGGTAATAAATAAAGGCGTTGAATTAAGACATGCTTAGAACGACAGCTTTATTTTATCAAGTTTAGTCATCAGTCTAGGCTTAGCTACATCGTATAACATCCCCAAATTGTGCTCATAGTCAATAAAACACTTCCAAAGTATGTTTGAACAAACACTGTAGCTAAAAGCACCATAACACATTAGGCCCGCTAATAAATAGATAAGCAATTATAACAAGTACGCCAGTATGGATCTTTATCACGGAATATATACTTGACTTGTGTCTATCGATCGCGGTTACATTGGTGACAGTCCTGTGCCTCTTCACTACAAAAAATGTGGTCATTCCTTTGATAGATCGACATATTTCCAGTTTAAGATCAGAAACACTGGGTTTCGGAAAATGTAGGCGAACTTAGAAATTACAAGAAATCGTCACCCTCAAAGATGCATATTCATGGTAAAAAATATATCAGGGGTGTTGTTGGGGAAGGGTGACGAGTGCGCGTCTCTGCAACATGGATCTTTCGGTGTGCGACCCTAAAATACCCGAATATCTATCAAACGCCATAAAGAAGCCTTCAACACATACTTGGTTGACAACTGAGGAATGTGACTCGTTTATTAGCGGTTACTATATATTCCATGGCCCATAGCCAGAATTTGTTTAGTGTATGCCTACGTTTGGTGGGGGAGGGGGATCAGGTCAGCAGTAAAACAATATTCTTGACCCTTTCACCAATACCACTATGACGCGTTTATTTCGACCCCGGATAACTGGACGTTATAGATATTTGTTCATCTTACTTTGCATTATTAATCACACTAGTAATGTATACTCGAATTTTCTGTTAACTCAAATTTTAAACCTTGCCTTCTAGCTCGAGGTACATATAAAGGAGTTCAACTGTGTGCAGTCAAGTTTATTGCTGCATGATGCCTAAATGAAAAGGCCAGTTCACCACACACCTGGCCCATTAGTTTGCTGAGACACTAGAGCCTAGTTAATACAGGCAAAGGCAGTGATAATCAAGCCTAATCTGTTAGCTTAAATAATTTAGTAGGTTGAGTATGAAGTACCATTAAGAAACATTGGCAAAGACGGTTGAGGATTAGATGGATTACGTGAGGGCGTATTCAAAGCCAAGCACATATCAAGATTGTTCAATTTAAGTGTAACTCCTCTGTTTCGAGTGTTTCTTTCAAAATATTGGCGTGGTTGCATCATGTAATTGCTTCCGCCAATATTATCATATGCAGTTTCTGTTGCTGGATGTTCTATCACCAAACTGTACACATACACATACTATCCTTAAGAATGAGGGCAATTACATTTTAATTGCATACTAATAATGCCATTCCAGCCGCAACGCACCTAACTTACCATGCACCCACTTAATTAAACCATCTTCAGAGCACTTATTTCAACCTTGTGGAATAAATTCCCTCATAATTGTGAAGAGCATATAGTACGTGCTACATCTATGCATGTAATATACCAGTAGTTATCCAACTATAAAATACTTGAGATACAACAAAATCACTTACCTTTCAGTACATATCCATAAGACCCGAGCACCAATCCGTAAAGGATCACCCCAATGACCTTCATGATGAATATTTCAGGCCGTCCTTTTTGCGCTCACTGCTATATCCTCAGGAATGGTTTGCAAGATTACTCCTTATATAAATAGTTCATGTCCTGTGTTGCTCGTAGTTTTCAGTATTGGTTGAGAAAAAGGCACATAACTGTAACTATTCCAAAGTTATATGCACATAGTTTAGTTGTTGTTTGCAGTATTTTCTCTTGTGTGTTGCAATATGGAAGTATGACACTATAAATATATGTATAGTCATATAATACATAAATATGTATCACCTTTAGAACATAGATGTTCACTGTGCTGTCAGTTCATTCATATACTCAGAATAGTGTCTATATTTACACTATTCACAATAATGACTATTTTAGTACCCTTTAAAGCTTTTTATTCGCAATTTCTATTGTTATATTTAAAGCAACAGCCTAAATTATTAATGTTTAACCTGGGGGAATGGGTCTACTAAATCACTGTGCCCATCGACTGTGATTGTTTTCTTAATATCCCAATCTATTTCCTCTGGTATAGGGTCCATTGGCTCTTCATTTCCATACCTCTCAACTCAATTGGCTCAAAATAATTGCTTTTGAAAGGGCAATTATGGGACGATTTTCCCTTTGTGGATAACTATCCACCGGGGAAAAAGTTCTGCTTTGGAAAATAATCATCACATGCATTGTTACTTTAAATGGGGGTCCTTTGTTTTCCAGACGTGATATACTTTACTAACTTAGAACTCGTGCTGAATGAAATAATCCATCCGTGATATGTTCAGTACACACTATATCGATTGTGTTATTTGTCGAGCCCCCATTTATGTTTGAAAACCAATGTAAGCATTGTTCTCCCTGAGCAGACATCATTATCAGCATTGTATTCTGACAGGAATGTGTACAGCACATTTTGTCACACTAAGCTACACTAATTATAATGACATTTGGATCAAAGCGATCAATTACAGTAAACGCTACAATAGACCAACCAGGGACTTTGGCCGCAAGAAGTCCCAAATTGTGATCTTTGTTACTAGCGAAATTTTGGGAAAGCCTGTAAAGCTTTGGATGCTCGAGGATTCGAACTCATTACCTGCCATTCTACCTTAGAGACCAATCCATTACATATAGTCGGGTGTGCTACTATTTACACTAGTCACCCGATAGTCCGATACGTTTAGTGGCGTCGCATTTTCAGACCCAAAGACAGTCAGCCCTTAATCTCCCACGGAACTAAACGTGTGTGTGCCTTCACCCCTAAGACTTCTTTAAGCTATCAGGTGTGCTCGTGCCACTCAAAAGTGAGGTCACCGTGTGCCACGTACCTTTCAAGCACCATTTGTTTGTTTTGATACAGAAATACAGATACCGAGGTGATGCTTTCTCATAAAATTGTTCATCAAGCATGCGAATATCTTGGCAGCATCTGAGATCTCCTGAAATATTAACTAAGCGCTCCTTGCTGGATCAGGACTAGAATTTTTTTCAATAATAGATTAATCAATTGGATATTAAGTTGAATTTTATGAAAATAGTCCGGTCTATTTGTAAACAGAAAGCCTGTGTCGAGTCTGGACCCGATATAGATTTCTATGTCGGGTCCCTGTATCTCGGGTTCCTACCCACTCCAATAACCCTTTGAATATATAGTCATTGGTTGATGAATATGTATGTAAGAGATCGGCTAGACAATGAGGAGATATTATTGCGTTCTTTACAACCCATTATATCTGGGGTATTTCTAAATACATTTGTAGTCGGATACGTGTATCTTGTATTATTTGACAACCGTTTTGGACAACAAGCAATACAGAAAACGTTATCAAGTAACCTATTGTATTGCTAAAAAAAAAGATTTTGAGCTCATCAGTTTAGCTGATGTGCTGTAATATGTGGTTCCTGACCATGGTATACCAGACCTTCCATCATCATGTATGCCTCGGGGGGGGGGGGGGATATTTCAGGGGTGAATGGGTAGGGGGTTCCACTTAAGGTCCAAAATCATAGGCCTACCCCTTAGTAAAATCAGTGGAACTATGAAAATTATACCCCTAGTGAAACCACCTGATGAAATAAATGGGGTATTATCCCAAGGGGTATCATTCTATGTAATACTGTCATGAAAACAAGATTTTCTACAACTTATATTTACTTCTGTGCTTTTAATTTATGGCTCAATAATACAAAATCACGTGAAAAGAGGGTTAGATATTGAACCTCGAGGTTGAACCTCCCTTAGTGAAACTGGCTGGAATGTTCAAATCATGACCTCTAGTGAAACCGAATGGTGGAAAGGTGACACTTCGTGAAACTGAGTGGTGGAACCGGTGACCCCTAGTGAAACTGCGGGGTTGAAAAAGGTGACCCTATCAGTGGCACATGCCCTCTAGGGCCTCTTCCATCCCGAACTATTTACACTGGAAAGAATTGCACTTTTCAAGAATATACTTAATAATCATTAGTGGACCTAGGTAGACAAATACGTTCCGTTGTGTGTAATAATTGAACCTTCACCACACCAAATTAATTCATGTACATCTAAATGTACTTCTGTAGACAGCACTAATTGTGTCCATAGCAGATAGTGCTCTTGAGATGACCAGTCATTACGTTAATGAGATCTTAGACCTATACTTAGTGGCCCGGGATATTCTCTTATCTCGTCTTAAAATGTGAGGAGTCACCCATTAAACATGCAAGGTATAAACGTTTCCATGAATATATTTGATTATTTCTTGAACATATAAAGCCGTCGATTGAAAGAGCCCAAGTCTACGCGTGGTGTTTGTTTACCCGTGTCCAAAACCTCTCAAATGAGATTGAGCTGGCCTGACCATTTCAACCCAACCGCTAGGGTGGATATGTAAGGTAAAGCATTACCTAGACACACTTGTATTAATATTGCTCTGGTCTTAGCATGTAGCGTTTACGGGTATACAGCGTGGTCCCGTAATTATATAGTATACAGCATCATCGATAAGTCGCCCTTGCAACTTCGGTTGGATATACGACTATAAACTGTAATACAACAACACTCATATAACTTGAACTGTGTGTGATATAATAAACCGTGCAGTTTTGTGTTCTTGTATGGCCCCTTGTATATGCATATACAAAATGTTCATTTTGGACATCGGCTATAGATATGTCCCATTTCATTTACATTTATATAAGTCTGGGAATCAATTCAGATCAATCATCGTAATGACTAGTTGTGATGATGGTAAACAGCAGAAGACTTTTCGCGGCTTTGCTCGTTCGACTGGTAATTGGGGTTAAGGACGAAGATAGAGCTGCTCAGTGTTTGGTGGCCTGTTCATGCAAATATGGACACGATTGTAGTGTCAATAACTAAGACAATATATTGTATATGTGAATGACACAGTATCAGCTAGTATACATGATATATGTAGCCATTGCATTTGGGTGCTAGTTTAATTGATTTGTTTAAATCCCAGCTTGTGCAACACTGATTCTATACTCATAGAGCATTATTTCAACACTATACAGAAAAAGATACAACAAATAGTATTGAACAAAATGCTAGCATTTGTAGGTGTATAACTTGTCAGTACACTTCCACGCACAGTACACATAGCCCAGCTAATATGGTAAGAATGAGTGAGAGTGCGTGTCACGTGTGAACAGAAATTGTGGCTCGGGGGGGGGGGGAGTACTTCCATATTCGCCCTATACGGTATGTGCCACTGATAGGGGTCACCATTTTCGACCCCGCAGTTTCATTAGGGGTCACCTTTTCCACCACTCAGTTTCACTAGGGGTCATGATTTCAACATTCCAGCCAGTTTCACTAAGGGAGGTTCAATCTCGAGGTTCAATATCTAGCTCTCTTTTCATGTGATTTTGCATTATAAGATTATAAGATTATAAAATTATAGAGCCATAAAAAAGCATGAAAGGTAAATATAAGTTGTAGAAAACCTTGTTTTCATTACAGTATCACATAGAATAATACCCCATTGTTTTCATCCGGTGGTTTCACTAGGGGTATCATTTTCATAGTTTCACTGGTTTCACTAAGGGGTATGATTTTGGATTTTCAGTGCCACCCCCTACCCATTCACCCCCCCCCCCCACACACACACACACCACCACCACCACCACCACCACCACCACCACCACCACCAACCTCGAGAATTGTGGTTTCAGAAAATTGTTCAGATGACCTATGCTATTGTTTTTGCTATTTGTTACGTTCAATTTAAAAGTGCATGAAGTTGTTATTGTTTGTATTCGTTCTTTCGTTCTTTTCCGTTTCTTATTATTATTGCTTCTGCGTGAGGATTATGTAGGATACAGATTGGCCCGTGCACAGTAAACCCTGTACGCGTGGATGCCTTCTTTTAAAGAACATTTGTCTTGTATGGACACGTAGAAAGAAAACTTAATACTACAGAACCAGTGCTGTTATAACATTGATGTCAAAATCTTTTATATATATACGACCTCAGTAGAATAATAAAAAAAAGATGACCGCCACTTTGGACACCAAAGTTTACGGGTTTCCAGTATTGGTACTTATAGAATATGACTCAAATTCATTTCGACTCATCTACAATAAGCTAAATAACATACAGACGTGTTCATCTATTTATTACCTCCAGATTATTTGATTGATTTAACCCTTTTGATAGCAACATTGGATTGCTAGTCATTCCGTTTCTGTTAGTGGGATCGGCTATCCTCTAGTCACAATTATAACATAAAAATATGCAGTACTCCATATCGACGTGCTAGTTGACAACGGTGCGACTTGAATTCACAAAACGGACAATTCACAAGATAGGCAAATGTTGTTCTATATTATCCCAATGCGAAACACCACATTAACTCAAGTTACATAGACACAATAATCGTTCGGAAGGGTAGGAACTCTCGCGCAGCAGACGACACCGCAGAAGGATCCATGATGTAATCTCTGGGCACCTGCTGAGTGGCCTCTTTTGGGGCTCGTGCTCTAGACTAGTCCTTGTGTCGCTTTTGAGCGAGTTTTATTGTAGTATATGTTCGTTTTATAACAGTGTCTGTAAGAGCAGCACGAAATTGAAAAATAATGCTAACTAAGCATGGTAAAACATACTTATTGCTGCTCAAGTTGTTGTGTTTTTTTAATTGTTTGTTTTTTGTTTTGTTTTGGTACTATCATTAAAGTTCTAGTCTAATTTGCAATCACGATTGTTCATTTACAAATGTTCAGTGCTGCATGCACGTTGGGGAAAGATGTGTCTGCCTTTTGAAAACAAATGACAAGAGGTCCCAATTACCCATGGCTATATTTCGTGCAGTGATTCGGCTGCATTGACCAGGACTATCTTACCCTAGCAAAAAGTGTACGCATGAAAATGTGCATAGGTCTAGACACTACTTAACAAAAAAACCATCTACATGATCTAGATTCCACACTGACAGCATTGGTCATGAAAAGCATGCTGATAAATGGCTTCCAAATGAAGACAAAAAAATCACCAGCTTTACGTTTTATAGACATTTATTATCTGGCACTTGCAAATAATCTGAAGTTGCGCACATGCTGGTCGCTCTGTTACAATGAAGAGTCAGACAACTGTGATCACCATTTTGTTATTCTCTAGATTTTGCCATGAATTATCTACACTCTGATTATCATTTAAACGTGAAAGATTTACAATTTCCAATTTGCTGCCTTATTCAACCCAATGGTCGTGCTAGTTTAATGGTAGGTACCAATGCTAAAATTATCTAAAATAACTATGCTTTGGTGTAGTGTCTATTTCGAATACATGAATAAGAAACTTCTATAAAATATGAACTTTCTGTTAGTTACTGCATGTGTACATTCTTGATAACAGATGTATAATGAAGTTGCATCGGCATCGAATTATATGTATTTTTTTACAAAAAGAATTGACACAACATTCTGTTAATTGTGCAGCTACATAGTCACCGCGCTGAGGAAAACACATTTTAGACATAAAAAATATGTCATAGCGGCCATGTACGCATGTTTCGTGTTCGGTGATAGAAACATGTAACAGTTTTTACACAAATGTATATTATATTCCTACGTATATCATATGTTAATTTATGTTTTACATTTTCATTGGAGTTTTGGCATCTCCCGATGCTTTGTGTGTAAGATATCCATGAAATCATTGGGTGTGCCTCCACGTTTTCCGAAAACCTGGATCTGCCGGTATACAACTGCATGTACAAATAAAACAACAACACCATATCAAATTGGCATTCTAGATGTTTCAAAAACGGCATAAGTTCTTTTAATTATACATGTAGTCATAATCAATTTTCTGTCCCTTACTAGTATCTATGGCTGGTCGTTCACTTAGGATATTGAATTCCAAGCTACCATGACAATATCTATCTAATGCATAAAAAATGCAACAAGTAAACAAGAGGCGCCAAGAATGTCCGGATTCCTACACTGCCCCTTCAATAGGTGTTGCTCACTTTGCAAACATTATACAAGAACTCAATAATATTTGTGTTCATTGTATGAAGGTGTTGAACTGTTGATCATCCATATTTGAAGCACGACCCCGTCCACACGACTGAAAAGAACACGTACCAACATCAATAGGCAGCGCTGGTGTGTCTCGTCTGAGATCCGGTTTTATAGTTTTGAGTTCTTGTGTGCTACTATAGATTTACATGCAGTAAAACTTACACTAAAAAAAGAAAGAAAACAAGAAAAAAAGAGACAGTAATTGTTCAAAATCTGTCCTAAATGCGTAATCACTTTAAGGTGGGACGACAATTTTTTCTTTTAATATTTAATGATTAACATTGTAAAATTTAAGCTGTGTAGATGTCAATAAAAAAAATTACTCATGCCGCCTCGCTCGTTTGAGATTTATGCGTCAAAACACGAGACATGTATGGCATGGGTGAACAGACAATTTATACATATAGTTAAATACAGGATTTTACTATTACCATTAAAAATACTGATTCAAAATGTTTTTAAATCAATATTTTTGTATCATATGGAAAGATCTTATCAAAAGCATTTTTTTAAAGTAAAAATTTGATGTAGGTTACCTTCCATTTAAAAAGATATTGAATATTTTAGGTCCTAAATATCTATCAAATCAGAGTAAAATACGAAACATGATTTTAAGTATAATATTACATGTTTTCACAAAATTTAACAACCGCTGATCACAGCTGATTAAAGCTCTTAGACTGGGTGTAAACATAATGCACCCCTTTACTGTCCATAACCATCTTAAAGGCATTCACTTAAACACCAAAATATGTTTAATACAAAGGGGCAAAAAGAACACTATAAGCAAGAAAATAGAAAATTAGAAATGTTCAACTTGATTTTGATCCTATACAATTTTGGATGACATAGGCAGGTCCGGCGGGTGGCGCAAGGGCGCCCCCCCCCCCCCATTCCCACCAAAATACTTCATTTTCATAGGCTTTTGCATGAAATCCCTTGTTTCATCAGCTATGGATAGGCAGGAATTTATGAATATATTTGTGTTTTCTACCAATCAATTAGGGTTCTCACGATTAAAGATTTTTCTACTCAAGTACTCGGCTCTTTTTACTTGCCTCTTACTCGAGTACTCAACCATTTAAATCATACCTCCAAATAGTATGAAAAGAGGCCTTAATACAATTTTTACGCACATCCATGCTGCAAACCTAAATATCTGAACACATGTATTGTTAACGTTAGTTTAGTTTAGTCAATGATTTGATGTCAATATTCTTATAACTGTAAATAAATGTATATAGGTGTTTATTACATTTTCAATGTATATTTTATTTGCATTTATACATGTTAATTTATCTGAAATAAATAATATATATGTATATATAATATGTTCATTTTTCTGTGTCGTTATAGGTTGATGTCGAATGCCCTACAGGCACAATTAAATATGGACGGGTGTGGAACCAAGAGGTGTGGAACCAAGAGGGGGTTTGTAAAGACGGAAGTCTTCAGCGTTCTTATGGGTAAGAAAGGTTGCACATTTTCAAATCCTTCTTCTTAAGAATAAACTGATTGAAACAAATGGGATGGCACTTTATTGTTAAATAATTCTAGATATTTATGCTTGAATTCTTTTTTGTGTCACTGCAGAAGCCCTGCTCCAGACCAAGAAGGGTACAGAAAAAGAAATAAAGTCTGCAATTGCCAACCATCTAAGATATGCGCCAGACAGGGAGGGAGGCGGCGGCAGGAACTTCCGAAGAATCAAGAACACCATTAATGATTATTGAACTTGATAGAAATAAAATGCAATTGCTGTCAAGTACATGTGTTCTACTGTTGTTTTTGGCCAATGCACATAAATGTAGATCATTGTCATTTGGTATTGTCCATTGTCCCTCAACATTGAAATAACGTTGAAAACCAACACTGTTACAACATTGGACAACAACGTAGTGACAATGTTGGAAAACAACGTTGTTTCAAATGCAAAATTAAACCAAAGATCAATGCTAAAAAAACGTTGGGGTCCAACGTTGTTGCAATGTTGATCCAACATAAAATGCCAGCTGGGTTATATCAACATGTACGTCTTGTAATCATTATATTTCTTAATATTCCATATTTTATTGCACAATCTTGCAAAACCCCACTTCCCTGCATAGGTGTGAAGTGAAGCACATAAAATCAGACTGTATACGCGTATGGGCGCCCATCTGCTGCTTTCCGGTGACAATAAATTAACCATGACCAGTCGCTCATAATTGCCACTCGTGCACTTCTCAAATCATAGGCTTTGCCGTGCGAGTGCCGTCGTACGCAGTCCTAGTGGAAACGGCCTGTAATCACAGATTCATTACAATAGAATGCTGATCAGAATTCACAACTGGTCATAGTGGCTACTATTGAATTGACAGCGTAATGTTTTCATTAGTCATGCACTCATGGTTTTTGCTTCAGTGGGAGATCCAGTACTTTTCAGAATGAGTAGGAGTCTGGGCGTTCGTGTCTTAATATGTGTAAAATACTGAAAGTCCATCTCCATACAATTGCTACTTGATCTCAACAATTTGAAGAAAAAAGATGGCAGAAAGATGAGTTAGAGTCCTATGCGCACACCGCCGAAGTATAACCATTTTTTTTGTAGTTTTATAGGTCAAATACATGTCCACGCCCCATCAAGATGAGGGCTAAGTGTATATATGATCATATATGGTTGTGTCTATTTATTTTTTATTTTTGCCCCATTGTTCACAAATCCCCGGGCTAAAAAATGAGAGACAAAAAAAGAAAGAAAAAAAAATAGAAGAATATCATTATCATGCTTGTACTTCTTACTTTGGTTGTTCATGTTTGTACAGCTGCATTGTACGAGTTTGCTTTGATTTAGAGTTGCAGTCCAACCACCAATCCCAACCCTCGATCGCCGCTCCTCGACTGTTTATTCATCTTTTTTTTATAATTATAGATCAATAACCCATCTTCTATGTAACTGTTTCCTTCCCCTTTTGAGGCTCAAACCAGATGCATATTCATTTCTACTCGGGTGGGTATGGCCGGTCCACGTGGGGACACATCCATCATTACAAGTTATGAATGAGCAGTCATTAGGATAATTGGTTTCTAGATGATAGAACACAAAGTATAGTTGTCCTCGCCTCCTCGGGCTTCATCGGGTTCCTCGGCGGCCGAGTCCGAGTGGTTTA
The DNA here is from genome assembly GCA_019095985.1 of Streblospio benedicti. Classification (NCBI taxonomy): domain Eukaryota; kingdom Metazoa; phylum Annelida; class Polychaeta; order Spionida; family Spionidae; genus Streblospio; species Streblospio benedicti. The sequence goes on from CM032661.1 coordinate 18,038,061, forward strand.
AGAATATAATGAGGAGGGTATATACTCCCCTTTGATATCAAAATCTCAATGAATTAATGTTACAAATCTCAATGTAAAAGCCCTTTTCTGAAATCTCAATCAATTGATCTCAATGAATTGAAAGGTCAAATCTCAATTCTCAATGAATTAAAAACCCAAATCTCAACTCTCATTAAATTGTATATACGGCCCTCTGTAATTATTATATGTATTACATTATATAAAATCTTATATATACATTTAGACACGTACAAATATCTATACCTATATCTCTGTCTCTGTCTCTGTCTCTGTGTGTGTGTGTTCTTGTTGCGTGTTTATTCCTTATTAATTTGCAACTGTTGTGTGTGTGTTACATAACCAGTTAAATTTGTACTGCTTTTATGAGTCCTACTGAAACAGTACTGTCTGTAGATATTATGCTCTTTTGCCGTGTTTGGTTGAGCACTCTTGAGGTGCTACTTTGCCAATGCCTTGTGCTTTTGCTCACTGCTCCGTTTGAGCACTCTGTTTGAGCACTCGAGAGGTTACAAGGAATCCAGCCCAACCTCATTATTCTAAAGCTGCACTGGGTCCTGGCTTAAATATGCTTCGAGCTTACACTCTTTGTTGCTACCAGTCCCAACCTCATTATTCTAAGCTGCACTGATTTGTCCTTATAGGACGAAACAGTACTGTCTGTAGCTATATTATGCTCTCTTACTTCGTGTTTGGTTGCGCACTCTCTTGAGGTGCTACTTTGCCAATGCCTTGTGCTTTGCTCACTGCTCCGCAGTTTGAGCACTGGCAAGTATGCAGGGGTCTGGCTTAAATATGCTTCGAGAGCTTACACTCTTTGTTGCTACCAGTCCCAACCTCATTATTCTAAGCTGCACTGATGAGTCCTAATAGGACGAAATAGTAAAGTCTGTAGCTATATTATATATATATATATGTTTGGTTGAGCATATCTTGAAATAGAAACTTTGAGTGAGAGAGACGGTATATATATATAAGTATGCTCATATCTTTGCTATATATATATATATATATATATATATATATATATATATATATATATATATATATATATATATATATATATATATATATATATATATATGGCGGTAGCTCTCCTTTATTGAGGCTTCCGAACCTCGATCGGGTGGAGAGGACGTCAATATTTTCAGATATTGTACGTGTCTATCAGAGCACTCAGCGGTCACCTGCGACCCGCAGGCCCCACATTTGCACCCACGAATATGCGGGCTGCGGGCTAAATTGTATGTTCCTCTGCGTGTGCGGGTGCGGGTTTGAAAATTTCATGCGGGTGCAGGTTTTAATCATGAAAAAAAAATACATTGCAGGCTCATTGCGGGCTAAAAATTATGAACAGAACCCGCAAAGAAACCTGTGTAATCTACTTGTTACAGTTTACTACTTATCCTCAAGTATTACACATAAACTAATAATGTATCTCTTTCACAAGATGCATATACTGTAATGATATTAACAGTGTGACATGAATATGAATGGCTTTATGGCCATAGTTGATGTGGATGTATTCCAAATGAATTATTTTTACAATTTACATAAGATCATAGGCACACATTCACTTCATTGTTGGGCTCATGTTTTTATGATAATCTGAATTATGTGATGATCTCAAGTGAATGCGCTTGAATGAAAGTTTGTTAGTATTCATCAAAGAAATTGTTCTACTGTAGGTGAAAGTTTCATAAAGATAGATGGTATAGATATTCAATGTAGTTTCCAATACAATGTATGGCAAACATATCTCCTTTCATGGCCACATGTTAAATATGGCATATAAGGTGCAAAAGTCCAGATTTAACGAGGGCCATGAACTAGGAGCATGTGAGAAACTATAACTCTATGTGCCATTTTATGAAACTTTAACAGATGTCAGAACAGGGTTTTACAAGTAGATACTGTGAAAATTTCATTCAAACACATTTCATACATTTGGAGACAATCGTTTAATTCCATCAAAGTAAACCATACAAACTTTACTTATTGTTGTTTGAATATGGTCATAAAATTGTGTTCAATTTTTTTGTTAATTGTCGCATTCAAAAATAATTTGATAATATTCTATTAAAGGAAATGTGAATGGTAAAAATGTAACCAACAATTCTTTATCTAAAAGCTAAATTACTTCACATTACATAGTTCTCTTAATGTTCTTTAACAACAATGGGCAGGACAACTCTTATGGAAGATGTAAGACAACATTATACAGAACAGCTTAAGTCAATGAACTGACTTGAAGCTTGTGAGTTTATTTGCTTGGTCAGATAATGGCTTTATAACAAAGAGATGGAATATCCTTTTGGGCTTTTGAAACATCATGAGATGTTGTGAAATATACTTCTATGATGCTAAACCCCCATATAAAGGTGGCAGTGTTTGTTTACCTGTTAAGCGAATTGCTTTACATATTATGTAGCTTCAAAGAGAATAGTTAATAGGATACATTTAATTGGTATGGTTTTGGCTATAACATTTTATCTATCAAAGAGATGGAATATTCATTTGCAAATTTTAGAAACAACATGGGATGATTTGAGATGAACTTGTATGATGAACGTGTTTGATCAACTGTAAATTCTTGAGAAAAATACGGGCTTTTGTGCGGGTTTTTCCGGTTTTTCTGCGGGTTGTCTTTCAGTATCAGCGGGTGCGGGTGTGGGCTCAATTTTTATGAAATATTCAGGTGCGGGCTTGGGTGTGGACTTCAATAGTTTATATGTGCGGGTGCGGGTTTCACATTAAAACATGTGGGGCGGGTGTGGGTGCAAACTTGTAACCCGCGCAGGGCTCTGGTGTCTATCTTGGGTCACCTTTTACTTAAGGAAACTTTACCCGCAACCCTTTCTACTCCAATTAATTGGTGATTATACATGAACTTCTTCACGACTGAAGAAGGTAATTTTAGTACAAGTATCCTGATACGTGGGACAGTGATGATTGCGTTGTGGTCATAGTGGAACAATGATTGCATTGTGCTTGCCTGTAGATTTGAATACGGTGGATCTCAATCATGGTTTGTTAGATCCTGGTTTCATTACATGCAACGTAAGAGAGCCTCGGGGGTGGGTGTTGGGGGGGGGGTTGCCTCCTCGGGTGTCTTACACTATCGCAATTAGAATGGACGTGCCTCGAAACTGAGTGTCTTTTTTCCACATTTATGGTATATTACTAGGCATCTTTTTTTAAACTTTTTTGGTATATTCTGGGTGTCTTCTTTCACATTTTTTGTGCCGTATTTCAGGGTGTCTTTTTCACATTTTTAGTACATTTATCAGGATAAAAAATATTGATATTCATTATATTCATTCTTGATATCTACATGTACTAGAATCTGAGTTTGATATATTGGTGACCGTGTGTCACCTTTTTCTCGGATATTGGTATATTGGTGGTTCACATTTTCTCAGATATTGGTATATTGTGGGTCACTTTTTCTCAAAAATAGGTATATTGGTGGGGGCCATTTTCAACCTGTCTGTGGCACATCCCCGTACCCATCTTTTTCTGACCAAGACCCCCCCCCCCCCCGACCACTCCGAGAAAAGAGCAAGAATAATATAGCATTCATGTGGGGTTGGGGGTGAAGGGAACAAGGTGGATTATGGGATGGTGATTCGAATACAGTCTGTTAATTATCATCACATCTGTTTGTGTCAATGTACAATAACAATGGCAAAAAGTGAAGCATGTGAAAATTCCATCCAGGGTCAAAGATATTTAGGGAATTTAATCAGACCCTGATACTTGAGAATGCCACATGTCACTTTTAGCATTCTGATGAGGGACATGCCCACACCAGCACCATCTGAATCCAGTCATTACAAATCACTAAAACAATGACATCAATCAAGACGGACGTGTTATTTGTTGCCTCAAATATTTTCGTCTCTTACGTTATAAAAAAAAACAAACAAAAAAAAAAAAAAAAACAGGAATTGTGTTTAGATTAATTACAAACCTGCATTTTATGGATATTAACCCATTCTTTTCTACATGCAAGTGGATCATTATAGCCCATTCTGATATAAATGACTGCAAGATCTGTCACATAGCTTTGTAAAGTGATGGCACAGTCTGGTCAATCCTTACACGACGCACCACGCCATAACCCGGGGTCCAGTTAATACCCCAGGGTGCCCTGAAATGCACAGCCTGGCATGCTGGGATTCCCCAGTTTCACTGTGTTATCGAGAGTAGTAACTAGTTTATGCAACTTGATCCAGATCTCATGTTTGTAGGAAACCAATAGCTCTGCAGTATTCTTGGAACGCAAGGTTTACATCAGCATTTTTAGGTTCAGCTTGGCTTAGACCTAAAATCAATAAAAACCAGCAACCACGACATGCCTGGGTGTATTAATCAAAGGAGTGAGACTCCTGAAAAGCCGAGCTTGAGAACGTTATGCAGCAATATCGGCTGGGAGTGCATAGTAAAATTTTCTTCATTTCTGTCACTTTTGCTTTCGTTTTCTTCAATTGTTTAGTGACTGATATTTCCTACAAATCAACAATGTACGTCTGGATCATAAAAAGTAACTGCACAGTTGCAACAAACACTTTGTACACTAAATGCCAGTGTAGATTCCTTTACTATCATTAGACGAAAAAGTGCTGCCTCTTTGGTAAGAGATTAGTTAAATCTAATACTATTTTAATACAGTCAGTTTTATCTGATGCATTGTTACTTTATTTATGCATAAGCAAACGACTGTCCCGATGGATCAATTCCTCAAGTCACAATGCATCACGGTTGTAGTGGTGTATTAATTTTGATTGGCCCCAGCTCATTAACATCGGGAATTGTCGGCGGGCTTAAGTTTCATTGATAAATTCAAATTGGGCACTTATTTCAGCGCGTATGTATATGCTTATAGTAATGTAGTGGCGGTAAAGGGGGAACAGAATGAAATGCCGACGTCGACTAAAAAGCTCGAGTTTTCTCAGAAGCTCGGCTTTAAAAAGGAAAAGTAAATGAGCTTAAAATATTCTTTTTTAATCTCATCACGAGCTGGGGCATCAGAGTAACCCGAGTTACGGCGTGGTGTGTCATTTGGTTGGCCATAATGGTCGATTTCAGATGGTGACTATCCACATTCGAATTCTATTGAAAATTGAGCTTCTCTTAAAATTCATTTAAAGAATGTTCAGAATTTGATGCACCACGCCTCAACCCGGGTTATCGTGATACCCCGGCCCATGAAAATAATAAAAAATTCATTTATGAGCCGATTAATTAAAAAAATTTCAATATCAATACCCCGGCATGCCGTGATGACTGGTAGGCTCTTGTGGTATCAAATTTTGTTAATATTCATATTCATTTAAGTTTTGTCACAATGGAAACATCTTATTTATTCTTATTTAATATATTAAAACTCAATTTCCAACTTAGCACATTGTGACATAACGAAAATGCACATGGCCGTCATTACTTTTGTATTTGGTGGTCTGCCTTTTAGCAGCGACCGATATTCAGAAATATCACGGACGAAACGGGGCATTACGACATGCCGGGGTTTGCATTTCACAGCACTCCAGGGCATCATACAGACCCCGGGTTACGGCGTGATGCATCATTTATTAATCTCTTAACAACCAACACAAAATTTCCTCCTAAAAAAATGTGTTGTTTCACAATTTTTATTGCCTTAAGAATATAGTATATGACCATACAAATTAACCATGGCATTTTTGCTGGAAATATTTACAGTCAAATCATGGAAGTTTCAATGGTGTAGATTTATGGTATCAATTTGAGAATGGGAATTTCGATAGTTTGAATACAGTAGAGTTCATAAATGTCAAAATGACTTGTGAAATTTGAGAAAAATAAATGTCACAAATGTCAAATTGACTGGCAAATTTTGAGAAAAAAAAATGTCAAAAATGGCAAAAATGCTACGACATTTTCCGAAAATAAATGCCATAAATGTCGACATATGTCGCCCAAAATATGTCGATGCCAACCCTGCAGTAAACACAATAAAATTTGCATTAGCAGTTAAACATGCAGCATGAGCATTAATCTGATAAAAAAAAAAAAAAAAAAAAAATTAATCATAATGTATGATCAAATATAACAGTCACAAAACCAACAATATCCACAATCAACTTAACTACTTAACTCTCAACTGACAACTGTCTTGCTTATCTTCCTATTCATACAATATGTTCATTTACTGTACATTTAATAAATGCATTACAGTCTTGAACACACATTCTCTATTTTGCTTCACTTACTATCGGACTATCATTCATTACATCTCTATTTGGAGCAGCCTCAACCACTTCATCCAAATTGGACTTTTCTTGATCACCAGTCATTTCTATTTCCGCTGACTCATCTCTATTTGGAGCAGCCTCAGACACTCCATCCAAATTAGACTGTTCTTTATCACCAGTCATTTCTATTTCCGCTGATTTTACAGTATCCTCCTTTGCATTATCAACAACTTCCATACTTGTATTTGCGTTACCACGAGACCGTCTCTTCTCAGCTCGCTTTCTTGCACGCTCTTCTTCTTTTCTCTTTGCTTTTTCTTGTTCTTTGATTTTATCTTCTTGAACCTTCACTGTATGCGCTTCAAATGTTGTATATGATGGTGGCTTTTCAGCCATCAGATTAGCTGGAACTGCTATGCCAAGAATGTCAGGAAGCATGTAAGCTTTCAGCCAGACCACCATAGGGGTAGAACCAAACAAATAATGTGTTCTCTTGTGATAAAACAAAAGTCCATCTAACTTCAACTTCATATCAGCTTGCATCACTTTTGCTATGTTCTCTTTCTGGCAGTTGAAATTTGGCAAAGGTTCAAAACGATACTGGTTACTCTTGTTAAAATTTGTTACAGAGTTGCCAATTTCACCAAACCGATCATGCATCCAGTAAAATCTAAACTCAGTTTCAGATTCATACAATGGCATTTCTTTCCAACACATCATGTCCAATACATAGAAAGTTTTAGTGATTTCACTATAAATACAATCTAACAGTGTTGTATAGCGGTTCCATCTTTCTGTTTGTTTGTTGCCACCAGGCAGATTTGATTTAAACTGGAGCATTTGCCAACCACCTTTAGAATAGCTAGTAGTGATGCCATTGGAAGCTACTACCAGATTTCTTTTTCCAACAGGGCAAGGGACTAGCAACCATTCATTCTCAAAGTCTTCAGGAACTTCTACCATCCATTCCGAGAGCATCAACTGGTCCTTGTAATACCTTAAATAGAGTAATCAATTAATTGGTTATACAAAAATAGTATTTAAAATTTTAAATAGATCTCAAAAGCAGTTTTGCAGATATAACATTCAGACGTTTTGAAGAATCATTATACATTACACCCTTTATTGGCATTGAAATTTGAAAATAATATAGCTTATATAAGTGCATGGGCTTGTTTTTATTTTTAAAGCACATCATAAATACGAAGTTAAGTGTACTTTGATCAAACCATTAAAAAAATTCAAATCATATCATCTATTAAATCAAACATAGATAGTCATGTCAATAAAACAATTAAAAAGCATACATACAGTATAAACATGCAGTTATTTATTAGTTATCACAGTCAATGCACAGCGGACATAACATTGTTTTCAACATTGACACTATATTAGTCCATCATATCATTCAGCGGCGTAACTGCCTCTCAATACAGCAGTCTAGTCCCTCAATTAAGTATGATTGAACCCCCTAATGACCAACAATGACGGCAGCTCAACATCTGTCTTGGACAAGCATTTTTTAAAATCAGGACAAACCAAAGTTAAAGGGTGGTTGTGATGTGGGTTCAATTACTAAATAAAGATGTGCAGGTTTTTTAAAATGCACTTCTATTCATATAAAAAGTTGCTTATTCCTTTGCAATCAAATTCCATAACTTTATCTTAGAAAGGGTTGTTCTACATATTTTACCCCATCAGGGTCCCAGGAATTTCCTCTCATTTTCAAACACAAACACTTCTAGCAAATGTCGCCAGTGCTATATAACAGGAGCATAGTCAAATAATATTAAAGCACCTGCCAAAATATGGCAGGTGAAATTGAGGAACTGGCCAAAATTTAAAGGGGTTGCCAAAGGCGCTGTGGACAAAAGCGGCTATAACTAGGGGTCTGGGGCATGCCCCCCGGAGATATTTTTTGAATTGGATGTCTCTAGAAGCTCTCTGGTGCATTCTTTTTCTGAGAAAGCAGTTTTTTTTAATTTTCATGAAACGGAGATATTTATATCATGCTTTGTTTTTCAATGATTTTACACGCTATTACGGTTAACTTTAATACATACATGTATTTGATTTTGGCTAGTGGCTAGTGTGAAAGATATTCCCTGGGGTACATAATACTAGTAATAGGATTCTTCCAAGTATGTTAGGTTATTTTAAGACACTATTTCTCTACAGCACAAATGGAGCACAAAAGTA
>CM032661.1:18046613-18063388 GCA_019095985.1 Streblospio benedicti
AATCTCGGACATTTATCCCCCTTTGCTCTTATCAGTGGCGTTGCAGGGCTTCAAAACTAGACCCGCTCCCTGCCTTACTACTGTGTGCATGTTGCCATATGCACCATACCTTTCATTCTATATTCATTTAGGAGACTGCTTGACCGAAACTGCTTGGCAATGATGATTCCACGAAAATGTGACATTTTTCCTTTCCTGGCGCTCACCACAACAGTTTTGTCACTTAAAAACTTCAACTTGTCACTTAAAAAGTTCAACTAGAAATGGGTGTACAAATATTCCGCACACATTCAATTATGTCATCATTTATGAGAAAATTGGTGCGAAATGGTCAAATAATACCTAGCACTATAAGTGGAATAGCAGCCATATTGTTTCCAATGGTACAAGCCCGTATGGACATATGCCGAGTCAGTCCCATTTGACGATAATTTTCGTGACCAGGATTGTAGCCTAACACTATCATGAGACTGCACACAAGATAGAGGAAACACCAAGCCTCAAAATAACACCTAAAACATGTTTCTAGAAATAGCATCAACAAATGGGGTTCTGCGTGGCGTTCGCACCAACCGCCTTACAACATGTTCCACACTAAGAAATCGCACCTCACGATCTCAAAATCAAAACATGTTAATAACTACGAGTATTCAGCCGATTGCATTGTTTTCAATGCATTTTCCCCGTGTCCATTGTGTTTTCACGTGCCTGTCTGCAGAATTCATTATTTTGTGTTTTATTTCATACTATTATCATAAAATAGAGCACTACATCTACTGGACGTTCACATATATTTCGGTATACAAGAAATATTGTGTTTTTGCTTTTCATGTCCATCAACCAGCGTCCGTTGCTATTCCTGCTAAAACTATGTTTCACAACCTAATATGTCCCTACAAACTAAGTAACAAAAGCTTTCTTACAAATGTAGGCAAGGAGAAAATATTCTTGAATCGACAATATTTCACCAAACGTCATGGCGTCTTTTGTTGACGTTTTGCACAGCACGCGTGATTCCAGTCTAGCTAGGGAGCGCTGCATTTCTGATATAATTCATACGAAATTTTAAATTTGATTACCGCCGATTATAGCCAATCATTTCATGCTATATACTTTTATAAACATTAAAAAGAATTATTGAAGCCTTAATAAACAATGAGAACAAAATAACATGGTTTAACAGGTGATGAGTTTCTTGACTCAAGTCCAAAACAACTTATGCTCCTCGAAAAATTTGCGTTCATAACGTAATTAATGAATATAATGTCAGAAACATTAAAAAATCAAATACTCATTTTTCTGCAGTAAACTTGACAAGGAAAATTCCCGTGATAAAAATAAACATGTAAATAAGAAAGGTATCATAATAGTCGAAGATTCGTATTGTATGTCCAAATATAGGTTGAAAAACATAGATTCTGGATAGCTATACATTATTACTGTGGTAGGATTCAGAAATGAGTAAACTCCGTTTTTCTTGTATACCGAAAAATATGTGAACGACCAATACTGCACAGGCGATAAAATGCTATGTAATCAAATTATCGTCATAGGAATATTGGTTTACGATATAGAACTTCCCCCAAAAGTGCTCTGTGAGTTCTTCTACAAGGTATTTCGTTAATATCTTCTATTATCGGGTACAATACCATGGGCATTGTACATCACGGGTTGTGTTGATGACCCTATTTGAGTGAGACCCCGGAGTGAGACAGACGAATCTAGACAGCGTTTTTCATATTTTCGTTTCCATCATACACAAAATAGGCTCCGTAGGAGCCGGGCCAGATATAGTTTCTTTTAATAATAGATCTAGACTCTACATGTGCTCTGGATCTGGATATGTAATTCACAAGTAAGCCAGTCTCAGATGAGAGACTGGCCTCCTCATATGAGGCAACGCGTGAATGGGAGGTCACGTTGTGTTTGTACATGTACCTCTCCAGAGGCAGGCTAGGTAGCCAACTGAGCCTCAGGGGTGGGGGGATCACACTAGCTATAGTTTTCAAACTAGGTTAGACTGTCCCACTGTTTTAGAAATATTTCTTTTTTAATTTTTAACTTGAACTTTTCTTTTAGAGGTATTCAACAGGAAAAATTTTAAAAAAAGATTTTCAACATCGGTTAAGTATTAACCGAGCTACCAGCAATTATAAACATCTAAATTAGTTAATTTTGTGAACATTTCTAGAGTCAATTACATAGCCTATTGGTAAATTATTGTAGGAATTGACCCCAAGATTGGAGTGTCAATCGCAAAATTGAGCATGCTTGCCATCTAAGTTCGGGTAAATCAGACGTCCAGCATGCTCAATTTTGCGATTGACACTCCAATCGAAATTGGTCAATCACCATTCTATCATGACTAAAAAATCCATTTTATTTTAAAATGAATCATATTATAACATTCTCATTGCCAGTCAATTTTTATTGTTTTGATATTTACTTGTTTTGAGCGGGTCAAATTTGTTTGTTAGCCTTAAAAATGTTGCTCTCCGCTACATGGAACACGCCTTGCGTCGCTGTATTGATATTGTGAGGAGTTTGGACTATTGTTCAACCTGTGGGGTTTTTTTTTGGAGCGTGTTTTCCATCGCAAAATTGAAACACGTGATTGACCAATCAAAAATGCGTGGGTTATTGGCGGTGATTTTTGCAAAATAGATTCATAATGATAGAATGATCGATTTTCAACCCAGGTGAGCAAGTAATCTAGCTACTTGCTGGGTTCAAACATTTGAGGCTGTTGAAGAAAAGGCGTCAATGCACATTGTATAGTTTATTCCATTTTGTGAAAATAAAGATATTAATAATATAAAAGTGTTTCTTGTTGTTTTTTATAAAAATATTTTTATTACTATTGCCCTCATACAAGTGAAAACATTTATGCCAATGATCATTGGTTTGCAGCTATCAAAATACAAAGTTTGTTAATGTTTGTGATTAAAATTTCCTCCTAAATTTTTTAAAGTTGGTATGGTTGGAAAGCGATACATCTATAGATTCTATATAATATAAATGAAATATTTTTAGCTGATATATAACCTTTTATGAAGGAGAATGTATAAACTGTTTTATTTTTGGCTGTACACGGATATTCCACTATGTAGAACAAAATAAAAACACCACACTAATGTCTATGTTATCTCACTTATTATATTTGTTGTATTAAAAACTTTTTGATGGAAATAATCTGAATATTATGCGTTCATGTTTGTTCAAACATCATTATTTCAACTCAATGCCATTAACCTAAGAACTTTTGATAATCAATTAATGTTAGTAATATCAAAAGCTTCATCATTATGAACCATAAGTCTAAAAATAGAAGGTAAATTGTTTTGGTATTTTAGTACTTTATATTTGTGCTTGCTAAATTGATATGTTAAATTGGTCGATTTACCCCACTTGACCTTCAAGATTCACTTTCTCACAATCAATGTTTGGAAATCCATTTGAAAAACAATTTGCTAAAGGCTAATATTTTGGTTCCAAGTGTTAAGAATAAGTAAACAACATACACAAAAAACCTTTAAATCAACTTTGAATTATCAATTTGATTTGAGAATTGATGGAATATTTAACCCAGAAATAATAAATCCAATCAACTTTTAAAAATGTCAAATATTATTTTGGAAGTCGGAGGAATATGTTAACATAGTGCTGTTGTCATTTTTTCAAGCGTTGATTCATCAATATTTTTTACGTAAAATGAGAAATTTTGACCCACAGGTGTGGTTCTCCTCACAGGACACGTTCCGTGTTTGTTCAAACATCATTTTTTTCAAATCTCAATGCCAGTAACCTAATAAAGAGGTTGTTTGATAATAACATTTAATGTTAGTATATCAAAGCTTGTGGAAATTAGCAATAAGATCAAAAATAAAAAGAGAATGAAAAGATTTACTATAAACTGTGTATCCCATTTGACCTTGTTATGTTGATATGTTAAAAATGGTCGAAGAGATGGCTTTAAGACTGCCTTGCAACCCTGTTCAATAACTCTAATCACCAGACCTGCCAATTTGAAAAAAACACTTTTGCAAAGGGGGCGGACCATGCGATCCCCGCTTTGGAAAAAACCTCTCTAGCCTCTTATCCACTTAAAAATGTTTGAGAATGATAAAGACCAATAATCTCCCCTTTCACTGATTCCCTAAAATAAATTAAAATTCAAACAAATAATACCTAAAAAGTGCTCCTAAAATTTATTTAAAATTTACAAAATTTTCTGGAGGGGCTGTGCCCTCAGACCCCGGGATTACGCTTTATTTTATTATTCTTGCTACGGCGCGCTTTAATTCCATTTTTCGCCCAATCAGCGGGTTTTGGCGGTGAGGAATGCCGATGGCGACGTGCTTCCCTCAAAAAACGTAATGTGTCTCCCCTTTCTTAACGCAAGCAACTTGTTTCTCAAGAACCACCACTGAGCTACTGAGGACCAATTTAATTGCTAGATCTATGCACTGTAAGATAAATAGCAATCAGCATGCAATTTCGAAAGACCACGTGGCCTCTGCTAAACAACAAGAATTGGTGGATGTGAAGTATTCACACACACAAATTAACAATTCAGTCTTCAACACGTGACGTGTGCCACTAGATCTCACTGCATGACGAAGTACTCTATGTATTTGTTGTGTATACATCTAGGGATTTAATCTATAAACAATCACAAACCTCGGATGTTCGGCAGCAGTTGAATTAGGGGTATTTGATACACTAAAACTTGTTGCCAACGCCGCTGCTAATTCATCCATATTCGCTCAAATACATTAATTTCCCCTGATTCAAATTTCCTCGTCTGCCAATGAGAGACACAGAGCTGACTATATGTATTATGCGTTCCATAAGTGGCTCGTCTTTTGGCACAATTTAAATATAATTATAGACAATAAATGTTGTAAAATACACGTACGGTATAAGAAAATAATATCTAATTATCATAAATTTTAAACAGTTATTTGAATTATCTTTTAAAGGTGTAAAGGAAATTACGTTTACGTTTAAAGATTTAACATAACGACATCGTGTATAAATCAGTTTCGGTTTTTCATTTGATTTCCATGATCCTCTCCACTCACTGCTCTGCTAGGCATGTGCATGGAGCTGTAGGGTAACCCAGGAGAACATGTTGATTATTTTCCATGTCCATTGAATTGCAAGTTAGAATTGTGTCAAATATCAAGAACATAAATAAGTTTTATTTTCGATATAATTAACACTTTGGATTTCTAACACCAGTTTTGAATGATCTCCACGGGAACCCATACGTTTGAGGTAATGCACGTAGTAAGAGGGAACAATCTAGAGATTAATTGGTGATATGTTTACGCAAATTAAGTCTTAATGTACATATTACATGAACATCAGTAACTATGACTTGGGCAAACTGTTAAGTAGTGTTTGCAATCGGGGAGACATTTTACAGTATTCACAACTACACCTCATGACCTGCCAATAACTCGGGGGGGGGGGGGGGGGGGGGGGGGTCTCATACTATCGCGATTAGTACGGACGTGCCTCGAAACTGGATATCTTTTTTCACATTTTTTGGTATATTCTTGGGTGTCTTTTTCACATTTTTGGTATATTCTGGATGTCTTTTTTTCACTTTTTTGGTATATTTCAGGGAGTCTTTTCCACATTTTTAGTATATTTATCAGGTTAAAGAATATTGATATTCATTATATTCATTCTTGATATCTACATGTACTAAAATCTGATTTTGATATATTGGTGTCACCTTTTTCTCGGATATTGATATATTGGTGGGTCACATTTTCACAGATATTGGTATATTGTGGGTCACTTTTTCGCAAAAACAGGTATATTGGTGGGTGCCGTTTTCGACCTGTCCGAGGGGCGTCCTTACCCATTTTCTGACCAATTCTGACCAAGACCCCCCCCCCCCCCCTCCCCAATCTTTAACCGTCGAACGTAAACAGGTGAAAACGACCACCAAAACAAAAATTAGAATTTATAGTACTTATTTACCGAAGTTAGTTCTCTAGTGTCGTGAAATGATAGAACATTGATTATATTTTGATAATCTGATAAAATTTTCATATTTTTCTATAATTTATGACCGAAATTACAGAAGAATCGCAATGACGTCGAAAACTGCCAATGACTTGAGCACTTCCTCTACAAATTTAAAACTGGGAAAATTGTGGATGAGTAATTGATATCCACATATTGACACGTGATTTCATTGGTTATCATGGTTCAAAATAACTTGAGAACCATGCATCTACACTAGTGACTTGACACTAATACATGTAGATGCATACAAACCAAAAAAGAGCATCTAGCATTCAGGGTTCAAAACAGGGTATGAGTCACTTAGCAGAATGTGATAAAGCATAAAAATTCTCAGACATACAAGTACCATAGATCAACTGTCATTCTGCACAAGCGATATTAGTTTTCATGCCTTTTACTATATCCTACAAAACAGACATGATCACAAGTAGTTTAGTTAGTTAGTTTTAATATCTGATGATACTGGCATTATCGAATAAATAAATAAATATATATATAATAAAAAACAAAACATGTAGTTATTTCTCTTTTCTCATTGCATCTTGTTTTATTCAATTTCCCCGTGTGTCAGGTTTTAGACATTTCTATAAACAAATTTTCAGTTTAAACATTACAACACAGTAAATTCGCTCATAAATTATTGTATACATTTTCTTAAAGCCTCCTTCTATACATCATAAAAAAGAGAAAGAACGCATACACTTACACTATGGGCAGTAAAAATATTTTTATACACAATTAGAAAACTTGACTTACAGATTTTTAGTGAGGTAATTATTGTTTGTAACACACACTGTAATTCACACACGTAGTTCATTTCGTTATTAAAGAATATATTATCTCTTCAAAATTGTTTCATAAAATATTCATAAATCTTTTGACAAAATCTAAATTATTCACAATTGGTAAATTGTTCTATAACATCACAAAATGCAAACATATTTGCATAACAGGTTTGTTAACTTTTAACAAATATTTCACACAATATACATTTTAAAAAGTCTTAACATCGCTTCATCTGCAACAAGAGAATCTCCTACAAAGCTCTTGGACATCACTCACCCATGGTGCTCCTTTTTTTAACTCCAAATGGAAAGTAAAACAGTCACATTTAATTCTTTAATATAAATGTTCAAGATCAAGACCATCACATCCCAACACTTTTGTTTACTTTATCAGCAGGCCATCACGTGTGAGATGTAACATTGAAGTCAAACTCAAAGTCTCCAGTACTTGGACGAAATAGAATCTTGTAACCCAGACGCCACTTTCTCATTTTACTCTTCCCATTATCTCCATCAGGTCCTGTGGAAACCACAGCATTTCCAAGGTCAATATGAACAGGTGCCCTCAGCAGGTGTACAGCTTGCTTGCTGCATGGATCCCACGACAGGTTTTCACCAGTTTTTGGCGGATGAAGGAGACCATAACTCACAAGATTATCACGATCTTTGCTTGCACTGTCTAGGTTGAAGTCAATCCACACAACTACACCATTTATTGTACCAGACCTGGATACAACAAACATATTGAGACATTATAAAATAACAAGGTCCCAATTTAAATACAGTAAATCATTCTTTGCTTTCATTTTTTTATCATTAATTAATTATACTCTTCAGTTAGGATAATCTTTGTCTAAGAATTTTCAAGTAAATTACAATTATTTTTGCATTTGTGCTGTCAGATTTATGATCAACATAAACGCTTTTTAACAACATTCTGACATTAAGGATGTTAAACTGGTATTCTCACTACTTCCTTTCATAATCTAATCTAAATTTTCAAACATACATTGGTATAGATTTTAAGGATATGAAACCTACCTGTTGATTTCAAGAATTCCCTTCCTGTCTATGGTCTTGATGCCCTGAAGGGGTTTTGTGAAATCAAAGCCCATTAGTGAGAACACATCAGTCATAGGCTTACATGGATACTCCCACAGAGGCTGCGGCTCCAGGTATGCATCTGTCTTTGTGCACGCACTCTGCAAATGATTCATATTTGGTTTAAACATATTTATTTGGTATTTGAGTACAACAAAGAGATTGGGCAATAGGTAAAACTGCAAAATGGTGAAAAAAAACAAAAAAAAAACAAAATATATTTCATTTTCAACAGAAAAACTGATCACCATGATCACCATTGAAAAACAATTGCAACATTCTATCATCTCCTTCACAAAACATTATGATAGCTTTGAAAACTTATACAAGGTATAATGTGACAAGGATGCCAATTGACCTGGTGTAGATGTAGTCGTCTGATCCTTCCGGGAAGAAGACCATAAACCAGACATTTACATCTATTTATCTTATTTTACTTATAAGTGTCACCATCATGAATCAAAATATGTGCAAATCTCTTGTCAACAACTAGCTGGAAACAAAATTGCTATGCTATTCTATCTTTTATTAGTTCTAAATACCTCTATAAGTCTATCAAAGTGGCCAAGATCAAATCCCTCACAGTTTCCCACAGGTGCACGAATCTTCCACAGGTCATCAAACTGCACTCCAATGCCGCGTAGTGTAGCCATGCCCGGTAGAACTGTCGGCTGCTCCACTAGATGCCTTTGTAACTCAGTGCGTGCATAGAAAAAATACAGATTGTCCCACGGCAAGAGAGTCGTTGTGAAAAATGGCTCTGTTAGCAAGGTTGTGATCTGAAATAGAAAACTGAACTTTTAACCTATATAGTATAGAGTAGTAATAGTACACTGTATAGTAATTAATGAGTTAAAGAACAAACGCTAAAAAACTATATTATAATATTATAATATCCAATAAAGGTTTCTAAAGTTAGATAAATTCAAAGATACATGCACTGTAAGTTAAATTATAGTGAACAAAGGGCTTGCAATAAAATATTCGAATCATAAGACAAGAGATCGTATCACAGAAATAATCAATTTTGCTGATATAGCTGATTGTGCCATGAGCTTTACCTTGCCATGCTTCAAGTGATCATCAGTGAGCTCCTCTGGTCTGATCTGAAGCACTGTCAGATTCTCAAGGTTATTGTGTGAAGCAAACTTCTGGATTAGCTTGGCACCCATGGAATGTGGCTCTAACGTGTACACCTGGGAAGTTTAACAAATTCATGCCCTTCAATAGCACATTTCATGATTTAAAAACTCATATTTATGAAGTGAGCCATTTAATATATAAAATCACTTCTCGTTTCAGGACACAAGCAAGTTGGATAGTAATTGTATTACAATTTCAAATTGTAAGTGTACATCACTGTAAATAACACTACAGTGACTTAGAAAGCTTTCAGCATTACAACTTACATGTTTTGCACCAAGCTTTGCTGCCATGATGGCCAACAGTGATGTATCACTAAGACAAAGACACACACTGTCGGGTTTAATATGCTGAAAACATAATGCAATCTGCATTAGTACATAGCTCAAACATCCCTACACATTATTTTATAGAATAACATGTATTCATGTGCAACATTCTTTATTGTAATTGAATACATCTATATTAATTCTTAGGTATTATTCTTTCTATAAATTAATACAGTTACTGTTTTCAGGGCGGAGAGGAATTTCCCTTGACGCTTTGTGTCGTTGATCATTGCCAGTCTTGATCGACTACAGGCAACGTGAGCACCACACTGACACACAGGCACCTCAACGGGAAGGTTGTTATTGGCAACACTGAAACAGGAGATGAAATAATTGTTATTAACGACGTTCAGAAGATACAAAACAATGCCGTTTGTTGTATGTAAAATCGCATCCTGTGTAAAAATGCATCTTTACACGTCTAAAACTGAATGCTTATTTTGGGTTGCACTTTTACACATGTAAAAGTGCAACCCTAAAATTTAGGATGCTCTTTTACACGTGTAAAGATGCATCCCAAATAGAGGATGCGATTTTACATGTGTAAAAGTGCATCTTTTCACGATAATCCGCATCTACCCGTGTAATATAGAATCCTTTCACTATTATATTTGAAAATTACCATATTATCACAAATTTTACCAATTAAATTAGTGCAAATAAATGCGAGATAATGCTACACTATATGGATGATAATACGGGTACACGGGTGATTACCGAGTAAAACCGCATCCCGTGTAAAGATGCATCTTTACACGGGATGCGGTTTTACATACAACATGCCATTGCATCGAAGCACCACTTAGCAATTCAATATTGGTGCTTATTACTATCATATTTACTTTATTATCCTGCATTATCAAACCAATAAAAGATATGGTAATACAATACAATGGTACAATTTATTAAGCAAACTAAACAAGAAGTACCCTATCTAAAATTATAACTTTTGCAAAACAGCACTTTTATAATCAGATATCTTACCAGTTTGGTTTGCCTACATCAAACCAGAGACTGTAATCGTCATGACAACTGTGGATAACAAGTTTTTCTCCAACTGATGCTGCCACCTGATGAGCTGGATAGTAAACTGCTTGCATCCAGTGATCACGCCACTGAAATAAAAAGTTTAAAACAATACATAAAACATATAGTCAAGATTTTAAATTTACACAAATAGATATATACATCTTTAAATACATTAATGCATATAAAAATCATTATTTAAGAATCTTCACATGTACATGTAGTGATGTAGATGGGAAAAAATCAGTTTCGGGAAATAATTATTAAATAAAGGTGCAAAACTTCAAGGGTCTAACAAAATCTCCAAACCTCCCTGTGCTTCAGCTTTAGTGCAGCTAGTTAAAGAAATACATGTAAGTATAAATCAAAACCTAAAAAGGCCAATGCACTCACCTGCATATTGTCTGGTTCTGGATGTGCCCACCGAGGGGCGCAGCTGAGCATGATGTCACCTCGTGGTGCCATCTGTAAGTCCCACCACATAAATACAGCATCTACTGTTCCTGTGCCAACAGCTGACACCTCCGTCTTGCTATAGCCTTTAAACTCTATGGGCGACTTCCCACTGTAGTCAAATCTAAATAACAGAAAATGTAATCATATATTAAAATGCACAAATACACAAGATTTCTTTACGTGGAATATATATTTGTTATTCGCTGTTCTTATTTGTTAGAATGCCATTTGAATGTTAAATTGAATGGTAATGGTTTTTATCTTTTATTGAATAAAGCGTTTATTATGCTTTAAATCCTCCTTTATAATCATGTAACAGAATCAATTCATCTTTATCACTTGGTTTTCCATAATTATGCTCGTGATAAAATATCAAGTCAAGTCAAATAATCATTTATTATACTGACATGTGATATACATATTCTGATTAGCTAATTCTGATTATATTTAAATGCAGTGTTGATTCTAGGATTTTTCTCAATGGCGCCAACTCACCATGGGTAATAAAAAATGGGGTCAGTTTTTGTTTGGCCCTCAAAATTTGGGGGGAGAAAAATTTAGGTAATCAGAACATACCATGTGTAACACACGACAAAATTTCAGTATTTTCCCGTTTAATATATATTTTTAACTTATACTTACATAAGACTATTCTATAACACTGTTCTGTATTTAGAATGGTCAACGCATAGTAAAAATGTACATAAAAGTGTAATTAACTTGGTTTCAACAAACCACAATTATGGGTCTTAGTTACAGTCTGTATAAATATCTGACCCCGACCTGAATTTTATTACTATACATGTATGTATTTGGTTAGTAAAAGGATCTATTTTAGGTCTTTCAAGTACCCAATTTTACTGTAAGTTATACACTAGATTGCAGAAAAAATGCATCACATATTAAAAATTTTTAGGAGGGGCAATACACCTGAACACCACTAGGCCTTGCAAGAGGGGGGTATCCCTCCTCTCGCACTCTCCTCTCCCCCCGTGGCGCCTATCAGTAACACATATCCGAGTCCATTGACACCCAAAATTATGCTGTCAAATGTCTATACTATAGATTTGGAAGAGCACTTGGCATGTAGAAAATGCGCTTTACCTCAGAAAGTCTTGCATGTACCAACAATACTACTGCCCATTCACGCACAAAGAGGATTAATCACTGATTATAAAACACTGACACCTATAAATAACGATGTAATTAATGAAAAATAGCAACAAAAGTTTAAAATTGTTTCATATTCGCCACATTGTCTCCCTTGTCAATCACGGAAACAGCCGACAACATTCGATTGGCGCAGTCGAATCACTGACCTGGCAGCCCGCAGTAACCCGCTTTTGTGACCAAAGTAATGCACCGCACATTTCGTTTGGCATATTCGGTTTTGTACTTGTTTGCTGACTGCGTTATAGCAGGCAATAAGGTGATATTTTACAGGAAAGATGTAAACAATATAAATATTTCTCAAAATATTGGATGCCGTGCGCATTGATAGTTGAAAATGGGGCCAGTCCCATTGATTAGGGGCCAGCGCTACGCACGATCCATAAGCCAGGTTAGAAAAACTTGCGTAATTCCCGCAATTACGCGTCTTAGAATCAACACTGAAATGCATTAATGACATCACCCAGCCAATTATGGCTTATAAGTCAGTTTAAATCATATCTTATAATATCATTATATTTAGTTATCACAAAATCATAATTTCAATTATTGCGATATGTAAATGATAAAACGTCACAGCGAATCACACAATATTCATCACATGGCTGGCCATAATAATTATCTGCATGTCATCAAGCTTTGTTAAAGTGCTGAATCACCCAGAATAACAGCGCACCTGAAGACACGCACGGGATCCGTGACAGGTGTGAACTGCTCCGTGGTGAGTTGGTCCATCTGTATGTCGTGGACGGCGGCTGCTCCAGGACACTTGGTCACGTCTGTCGGCGGATCCAGTCGCTCTGTGGCGGATATGTGGATCGGCTGCAAGATTGAAACATTCATGTTTGGTCCATGAAAATGTTTGTGAACTACAAATGTATAGGCATATCAAGAAATAAATGAAGCTGACAATGCAAAATCACATTGTGTTTATATGTTACCTCATAATGTACTTTCATTCATTTGCCTTAAAGTATTTTCCTTTGGAAATAACAAAATACATGTAGTAGTAATGTGAAATAGAGTTTGTACGGTTAGACAATTAAACCGACATTGGGTAGGTTTTAGATGAGAGTTTGGTACAAATGGTCGGTTAATCGAATTGTTTTATTATTGAATAGAGCCCTGTTGAACAAGTCAAAAATAAAACAAGCATGCAGCTGACATATTCACTATGGGTAGATAAGTGTCGGAGTTGAAAAATTCCTCTAAAATCGAACGATTAATAGCTTACAGCAGACATCAGGCATTAAAATGATTTCCAACTGGTCCACACAAGCTGGCACTATGGAAACATAGTTTAAATAAATCACCAACAAATGTATGTATCAGAACAATTTATTATGTGCTGGTCAAAACAAGAACGACATACATATTAGAAGGATGCCGACAGACATGCAAATCATTGTATTACGGTAAATTAAACACTCTTTTTGGTTTAATTAAATATATTCAATATGCAGCTGTGTGTTTGACATTTTAGAATGATGAAGGTTTAATATTGTGTCTTGGATGCGTTGGTTCCATTTTAGTATATAAAAACCTAAACCTAACTGAATCATAACTGTTCGACTTCCAATATGAATTGTAAAGCAAATAGCTTTACATGTGCATACTTTTCTAATTGTAAATATGATTTCAAGAACCCCATTAGTAATGAACGCTTCACACTTTTAGTCTTTATGTGCAATCCATTTAAAATGCAGCTTAATTGAAAAGAATTTTTGATACAGACCTGGAACTGATTGAAGCGTCGTATGAAGTCTGAGTTGACGAGCTGCACATACAAGTTAGCTGCTGTTGGTACCACAATACAGTCTTTCTGAAACAATTAATACAACTGTCCATATGATGCATTTGTGTAAAGCCCTGTCCACACCGCTAAGACTGCTTGCGATGGTGCACGACGCGACAGTCGGAAGCCGTCGAAGAGAAAAATAATCACTCGCCTGCTTACGACGGGGGCCTGTCCACACCACGACGAGTCGTCGTAAGCAGGCGAGTGTTTCAAACACCAAACCAAAGGTCCATAAAATAATCATAGATCAATACACTTTTTTAAGATTATTTGATTAGATAACAGCATTTTGTCGATTTTGCCCGACGATGCCCGACTACTACTGAACATGTTCAACTTTCACGACGGCCTTCGATGCGACGGATATTGATTGAATCGTAGTTGTAAGCGTGTCCACACCAACGCGATTGCCATAGTCGTAGCAGTGTGTACGGGCCTTAAGAATAACTGTCATAATGATTCATCACAGACAAACTCTTTGTTGGTTATTCTCAATGATTGTGGTCTATATAGAACACAATCATTGAGAATAACCAACAAAGAGTTTGTCTGTGATGAATATATAAATTAAATATATTCAGATAGAAAAAGTTCACGAGTTACATATTAGTGGCAGGTCATACACATATTCACAAGAAAACAACATAACAGAACTTTCTGTAATATAGCATTTTATTGGACCAGTCAGATATTACCAAATGTCTGAATGGTTTCTTTTCATAGCAACATATTATTGTTTTTATCTTATGCAATGCATACAATTGACTGCCAATATTCAATGCAAAATCTGCATCAAGAAATATCACCTCTTTTAATAGGCTATGGCTGCAGGCAAAGGCTGCAAATGATGTAAATTATAAAAAATGTGTAGTTTATTTTAGGTTCACAGTTTATCAAATCTAAAATAGAGTAGAATAAATCAGAGGCTAAACTGTTTCCTGTAAGAATATCAGAATTCTTGACATTCATTTCAGAGTATCAGATTATCATGGAAGGAATAGAAATATTAATATGAACATCAAACTCAAAATTAGACCACGATCTGCCAGCTTTTAATAGATTAATATACATGAATCAATAGCCAAATTAAAAGTAATTTCAAAATTGTTTCACTGCTTGAATGCTTATAAGTGTTAAATGGCTAATGTTTCTTACAGTCATTTTACTAAGCATTACACATTACATATGATTCTTTAAAAAGATTACAAATAGCATAATATAAATTAAGGTTATTTAAATCAATACGTAAGTGTATTTATGTCACAGCAGAAATTTATAAAGGCTCTATATATTCTTGGTTATAAAGAATCGAACAGCTTTGCATCATAACCTACCTACATGTAGTGATAGATATTGCATCACAATTCAAAATAATTTGCAGATGGCAAATTCTGTCAAAACCATGTGGTTTATGTTTGACAAATGAATTACATGCTCTCATTTTATACACCCACAGGCAGTTTGGAAGCAAGAATAAACACTTACAGTGTAAACACCAAGCAATATTGAGTAAGTGTTAAATGTGATCAGATAATGTTACAAAAATAAAACAGATGACAGGTATGTTCATTTTTTACACTTATATAAGCATGCATTGCATATTTCAAATCAAAACTAAACAGTTATACTGAATCAGTGATCACACAATACAGTGTATTGTAAAATATAACTTGATTGTAAAGGTGTAATTTTTTCACTTGGAATAGCATTGCCCACAAAACTGATTCTTATACGTACATTAATTTTCATTTGCAAAATGGCAAAAATAAGAGTGGCAAACTAGATTCCAACAGAAATCCAGCAGCCATGGGGAGCAGCCTGGTCCTACCTGGAGGAGACATTTGTGAGCGTGATGGAAGGTGGGGATGGCGCCCTCGCCTATGAGCTCTGTGTCGTACACCTCGGTCACCAGGATGTTGGCTCGTTCCTCCATGTCCCCATCTTAAGAACACATCATCACACACGTGCAAGAATATTTTAAGTTCAAAAGCTCAATATCAATGAATACGGATGTAATTATAGTATCATCTATCAGCACGGCACATTCATTAGATGTTCGTGAAAGCAAGAGCAGTATCTATAATATTTCAATATGTCAACATAACTGTATGCGGACAATATTTATCAAATTTTTAAATGACCATTATAAACAGCTGGAAACACTGAAGTGAGTGTATCTAATGACAATGTTTTTAGTATCATAATGCCTACCAGGTCCGACTGTGACATCAGTGGAGCGTTTAGAGACGAGCTTAATCTTGGATGAGAAGCCGTTATCCTCCATCACCTGGCGTGCACAGCTTGCCATCGGCTCGAATGCCTGCAGTAATAAATGCTACCTAATATGGTTGTTAGAGGTATTTGTATAAAAAATCACTTGTACACAAGAAATGCTCATACCTCTACACTGTTTAGAATTAATTTGGTCACTATTACATCATGTACAGTTTGATTGTTGGATGGAAACGATTTGCTCACATAAAAAAATTATACAAACATTGTTTAACTTCCCCTCTGCGTAAATCAAACCCATTTGATTCAACCGTGAGATGTTCTTTGTGCATTTAGTGGTGAGACACAATATGCTGGGTGATTCACATGGAGTAAGAAAGTGAAGATAGGAGTTTATTATGTGTTAACAGAATCAATCTGTAATTGGGCCTGACTGAAATTGGGTGCTAACAGCCTCAGAATTTGCAATTGTTTTGAGAACAGCTGCTTTGCTGAATGAAGCCATTTGATTAGAAACCTCACAGCACTATATGCGATGAAAGATTAAAGATGAAAGATTAAAATCAACAAAAATCTGCAAGTCCAAATGTAAGCATTATTAGATTGTATTGCAAATTGTCACTTACATCAGTGTTTGAGATATAAGAAAGAGAATAGAGAACATGAACACAAACATTTACAATGTATTTT
>CM032661.1:18068801-18082497 GCA_019095985.1 Streblospio benedicti
ATTATTATTTTTTTTTTTTTTTTTTTTTTTTTTTTTTTTTTTGGGAGAGACACCTGAAAATCTGGGGTGTACTTATAGGGAAAATTGATAGTAATATTAAATTGGAGGGCCTTAAATTTTCAAACAAATTTAGAGCCTGAAAGTCACACCATCAATGGTTTTATTTTTTCATACTCCACGAGCCATAAAAAATGGTAGCCCCCCCTTACTAGATTCTATGCTTGATTCTTCTCCATGGCATCAGTCTGTAGGAATGATGTCTCATGTATATAGTGTAACCAGTATTTACCAGATATTATGTCTGCAAGGTAAATACATTACAATAATTTATAGATAAACAACACAACTTAAGATGAAAAGCATCTCATGAACATATTCTTTTATCAACCTTGTGTGAAATTATCATGATTGTTGTGCTAACTTAGATTATTACACAATAATACAAACATATATGTAACTGTAGCAAAAAAAGATTGTAATAATCAAAACTGCAAAGTACTGAACATTAAACTTTAATCTGAATGTAAATGAGGCAAAATGACATGACACATTATGACCACTTCAGGCGAGTGACTCCAAAGTGCAGCTCATAGATCTCAGATTTTCATGCACAGTAATTTTACTTTCTAGTTCTAGAGAACTGTAACAGAACCCAAACAATACACGCATCTGATTATCGATCTTATTTTGGGATTACGGCTCAATGTCCCTTTTGACGAGTGAGATCACTGCTAGGAGTCTTACGAACCAATTATCAAAGGAATGTTACACTGTTAAGAGACATATAGATCATATTTTTTCTACCACTGTATACCCTAAGACTTCACATGTGGGTATTTCCGTTAAACCTTGATTAATTAAGACAGAGATCTTGACGTGAGCTGGTACATTTGATTTCTCAAGTGATTGAAATTTGATAAAATTAAGAATAAATGTAGAGATAAAAAAGTTGAATGCATATAAATTAATTTCTAAACACCGTAGTAAAAAAAATCTAAATTGCCAACATGTCATTTTTTCATAAGCCAAGGTTTCATCAGACAGTTGAGTCATAACCATTCAAACAGAACAATGAATTTGCATAAACATTTGCTTAGACCAGTCAGTTGTTTCTGACCTGACAACTGCCTAAACCCAACATGTGTAACACCAGCCATTGAGTGAAGTACTGACTAGATGAGAGGTTGTACAGCAGTTGAGCATGTTGACTTGTTTCATTATAGAACAACAGTAAAGAAAACCAAAAGTACAGATAAACAGCTTGACAATGAAATAATGTACATGTATGTGTTATAATATTTGTGACTGGCTAATATGCTCGGTATGAGCAACTACATACCAATCTGTACAATAAATCCCCTTATAGCTTTTTTTACATACATGCAAGTTCTGCCAGGTGATAACATGTATGTGTGTATTTACCACAAAATAATAGATTAGTGATTCAAAGATATTCAAATAAATAAAACCTTCAGTTTGTTAACATTCATCTAAATCAAATCGTTGTTGGCTATAGAGTATAAAGGAATGTTAAAATATAACACAAAAATACTGAGTATCAATCTTCACATAAATCTTCTAGTTTATACAATGTATCTACGTCTACATGTAACCCAGGAGTATGAGAAATTTCATTTACTTTGAAAAATGAATCATATGTAGCAATTCCCTGCAATGGCCAGTTGGATAGAGGTGATATCTGAAAGACTGATCAAAAGGTTTGAGTCCCAATCTTCATTGTATGAGGGTGTTGAGTAAGCTCACTCCATATTCGAACATTTTGACTGCTACGAGTCCTATACGTTAAATATATACAACCCAAGACGGAGAAGATAAGAATTGTACTCACTCGTTCTGTGTCATGCAACATGTCTGCATACGCGGACCTAAAATAATATGAAAATGCATTAAACTTCCTACCAAATGTACAATATTTGAAAATTTTACGTGTCAAAATTTTCATTACTACCCCAGTCTTTGATTGATAGGTAGAATCTACATATTCAAGCATAATATTCCTCGATTATCTGACAGTTGCCAAATACAGTGTCCAATTTGCAAAGAAAATGGATGGAAGCATGGATTTTTCTGGGGTCTTAGCCTATGAACCTATGCAAAAACTTTAAACCATGATTCCTAAACGAGGTCAGGGTGTTGATTAGGCACTCACCACTCGTCCCTGGCTAGAGTAAATTTCTGTTGGCTAGTGTGAATTCAAAGTCACTTTCCACAGTCGGCGAGTATGATCATTACTTGATTCCAACACTTTAATAACTAAGGATGGATAGTTTGGATTGAACATGGTGAGAATAAATTGAGTCACTCACCATAGAAGGCGAGTGTTCTACTGAATGAGTCACATTCGCTGCGAGGTTTGTGTGTAATGGCCTATTATGCAAAAATTCCTCAACGTACGACCTCTTAAATATTGAAATGAATAAAGCCTGCATACTCATTTGGTCTTCTACCTAGCTGTACTTTATTTTCATTTACAAGCATAGAGAAACTAATCAGAATTTGTCAAAATTAAATTTTGAACTCAGAAATTCAAATTTCATTCACAATAGTCATAATTCTGTATCAGTTTATACGTTTTGAAACAAGGTTCTTGCAATGAAGCATCATCTTTCTTTACACAATTGCTAGGCTCAAATTGGATACCATATTTAATTGAAGCTGCATGAGCGCTTATTAATTTCAAACACCTCATTCAACCAGCGTTTAATCAAAGCCGGCGGTACTACGAGACCGGCGCTAATCAAACGGAATACGGCTGGCAAAATTTTGTGTGTTGACTTTTCTAAACCACAATGCTGTATTGTGCTTGTAACTTCATTATTCTTGATCCAATTTTAATAAATGTCCTCATTTTACAGCTAAGAACATCATGAATCATTAATATGAGCTTCAGTTTATGATAATTCATATATTAAAGAAACAAAAAAAAATAAATGATGTGTACTACACTCAGAATTTAGGTATATACTCTGCACATACCTCTTATACGAGGTTTCTCTGATCTTTTCACGTTCATTGTATGTGATATTTTAGAAGAACTATAATTGTCATATTGTTGCTGTGTGTGTGAGGGGAGCTTAACTGTTTTAGATTGATTAATAAAAATTAACTTCATTGACATATGATTAAGAGTAGGATTACACTAATCCTCATAACTACAGTAGAATCTCCAATGAAGACCCCTCTATAATGAGACCACCTCTATAATAAGATCATGTGTAATGGTTCTAAAGCCCCGTCCACACCGCAACAAAGTAACGATGCGACGTCACGTTGTACGAAATCGCGGTGGTGTGGATATTACTACAACTACGATTTGATCAATATCAGTCACGATGGGAGCAGTCCTCACGACTGAGCATGGCTAGTTGTAGTTGGGGGTCGTTACATATAGTTGGCAATAATTGCTTTGGTGTGGACACCAATACGAAGTGCCTGATCGTCTTTTCATTTAACAAGTGGTACATTAAAGTCATTTTGTAATGTTTAGTCTATGAAACTCTCGCCATGATTGTGGCAGGCTTAGGACGAAACATTGTAGCGGTGCGGGCAGTTGCCGTCGTACGCAGATGCAATTTCCATTTTTCTCATTGTCAGTTTTCACGGCTTGATCACTTACACTGCCTTTACCAGTCCATGTTCATTTCAACCAGTGGATTAGAAGCCCCCGATCTTGCGAAACTTAGCAGCAATGCTAAGAAATAAAAATCAATACTCAATTTTTCTTACTTTTGTTATGTAAGATCGTACGTCTGACATTTCAGATCTTGGCTGAACATTTCGGCAGTGGGCCTTGTGACTGATTGGATTTTGAGGTCGTTCAGCGGATATTAAAGGAATTGTGTCACGGCTACTGCATATAGCCGTGAGATTTGATGATGGATTTTTCTATACGGCGCTCTTAAAACAGTTGCATGCGTCATACAGTCGCAGGTAGTCATAGCAGTGTGGACAGGGCCTAAGTTTTCATAAAGAGACAAATGTGGTCCTCAGTAGCTCAGTCGTTAGCGCGTACGACTAGAAAACAGGAATTGCCTACATCGCAAGTTCGCGGCCCGGTCATGGCAAACACAGTGTCGCCAAAACCGATACATCGTACGTCTGCCACTGAGTTGCTGATTTCCACACAGCACGTCGCCACCGTACAGTGTTACTACTAGACGGTGACGGCGCCAAGCAGAGGTTCGGAAGCCTCGTTAAAAGGCATGTCCCGTGGCGAGGAGAGCCACTCCTCTGCACGTAAAACGTAAAAGAACTCACCTAGTTTGAAAACTATAGCTAGTGTGATCCCCCCACCACTGAGGGTCAGTTGACTACCTATAGCCTGCCTCTAGAGAATTACATGTACAAACACCACATGGCCTCCCATTCACGCGTTGCCTCATAAGAGGCCAGTCTCTCATCTGAGACTGGCTTACTTGTGTATTACAAATCCAGATCCAGATCCAGGTCCAGATGAAACACTCCGTATAGAGACCACCTCTCTATTGAGACCACTTCAGGCAATTCGTTTGGATGTACATAATAAATTGGTACATATCAAAAAGTATTACAAAGACTGGTAGATCTATGAGAATTAGCTTGCCACAATTAGGCTTAATTGTTATTTACATTTCATACATTCATTAATTAGTAAAATAATGGGGTCTAAATGAAAATCATGCACTGTACACAGTGACACATCACTGTATTATCGTTCATAAACATGTGAATGCCACATTTTTGACAGACCTTGCAATTTCTTGAATATAATCGTAATTATCATCCTGCTGTATCCATTCCACTTTGCCAGTAACTGGGCTAGTTCTTGAAACAAACGTTGACATTGTTTTCCTATTAATATGTCGGGGTGTATTTATTAATATCCTAATGAATTTTGATAGAAGTCTGTCCACCACATTCATTCCACTTGTAACAAACGGTGTTATTCACATGTAACTAGACTATATTTTTATTTTGAAAAGTCTACATAAACGCCGTTTACAACTTGGGGTTCACTGTACCAGTGAAAAAACTGAAAATAATCGTGAAATTAAATAAGAAGTGGGCTTCCTTTATTACTCCCAAAATCGATGTTGAGTAGACACATTCTAAACAGGCCCGTAGAGGCAATTTACGCATACACCGTTTATGTGGGGTGAGGGGAACCTTTCCTCAAGATCCGTCCAAGGGACAATTTATACAGAAACGTTCAATATCAGGACTTAATTTGTCTTTCGAGAATAGTTTATCCACCATAAACTCCATATATTACTTTACAAAGGGTCCCCATGAGCAGGCCCAGGAGATAGAATTTTCTAACTCCCCATAAAACCACCAATTCTATGTAGATAACACCCCTTGTCAGCAATACAAATGTTTCAATAAAATTGAGTACAGTGTAATAAGTCATGTTCTATCTCGCGGTCAGGGGGCAATCTAAACATTGTAAAGACAAAATATATATATTATGTACAAAATGTAATTATGTACAAATACGCATTTGCAATTGCATTTGAGAAATTATTTTGAATCACACAGAGATGCCAACTTGGAGGAGCTTGAAACGGGGAGACATTAGTTTTTGAGGTAGAGGCATTTGGCGTGGGGCGAAGCGTGCCATAGGCGCGCAATGCTAGGGGGGTCTGGGGGCATGCCCCCCCAGAAAATTTTGCAATTTTTAATGCCATTCTGTGCATTTTAGGCCACTTTTTAGGTATTATTTGTTTGAATTTTAATTTATTTTAGGGAATCAGTAGAAAGGGGGAGATTAGAACACCTGAGGGGGGAGGGGGGAGAGAGGTCTCCAAAGGGGGAGTCTCCCCCCCAATGCGGGAGACTTGGCAGGTCTGATCACAGTGCACATACGGTAGCTTACTAGCTGGGAATAGCGGAGACAAGAACAAGCATGCAAAGGCTCAGATCTCCGGGGGGGGGGGGGGGGATGGGGGCCCGATGCAAACAATAATTTTACGCGCTGAGTTGATAACAAGCACATTTTTCAAATTCTAACAAATAATCAAACTTAATTTGATTAGTCAAGGTCTTCAGATACAACCATCAATTTGTACGATGTGTTCACAATAAGATATTTTTACCGCAGCTATACCAGTAGTCTACTGTGCCATTTGTCAATCCAATACTTAAACAGCTAATGCATGAGTAGTGAATGTAACTGGTGCTTGCAACCAGTATATGTATATCTAAATTTATTGTCATTGACAATTTTGTACATTGCTCTCCATGAGAGGGCGATTTTTTAATTTAAATTTATTTGTGTGAATAATGTTTTATGATTGTATTTTATCATTTATTTTGATGGATGTGATGTAAAAATGTTATAATATAATGAAACTTAAAGGGACATGCACAGCAAATGCCTCCTTAGATAGATGGAAGTAATAATTTTGTTTTTTGATACATTTGACGTACATATTCCTCCTAATAACTTATGATTTTACAATTATTAGTATGCATTTTGATAAAATATCAATACTGATAAAAAAAAGTGCACTGTCATATTGATTGTCACTTTCATATCTCCCCTGCAAAAAAAGAGCACTGCATGAAATTGCAGCCTCTATCACCCATGTGCCGACAGCCAAAATTAGCTGCTCAGAAATATTTATTAAGGCTGTTAAGGTGTCAATGTTTAGTGCTGTTTACAAACACTTATTGTTGGGTACATTTCGTCGGAGCAAATTACAGAATTAATTGATTATGAGGAAATGGAACACTGCACATTGATAAAAATGTATATGTTTAAATGGCTCAGCAAGTACTATTTATGTGGCATAAAAGGTTGAAATGACATGAAATTCATCTGTGCAGGTCTCTTTAATATTTGTATCTTTTATATATCTTGCATTTCAATGTGACCTCTCTGCAAAAATCCAGTACTAGAAAAAGTTTTGCGTTGTAAAAAGATTTGTATAAAGAGGATACCAACAAAAAGAAAACATAGGCCTACAAGAGATCTACGAAGAAGGAATCTCTGAGGTGAATAAAAATGCGATAATGGACCATGTCAATCAACATAACCATGAAATAGATTGGGATAGTGCTTGCGTGATTCACAGAGAGACTGGAAAACGAGAACGATCAAGAAGGCGGTACACATCCGCACCAACAGGCAGGTCATGATCCGGGACGAAGGGGCTCACCAGCTCTCGCTAGTCTATGACCCACTTCTCCACAGCGGCTGAGAAGATTGCCTTCATGTCATGCGCCGTCGAGAAAACTGTCAATGATTTTGTAAGTTACATGTGTGTTGTGAAAGTAATAAATGACTTTATAATGTAGGGTAGTTATTAAAACTTGATGCAGATCTTTTATTTTCACAATTCAATGCATGTTTATAATATCTGTATCAAATTACATACATTGTCCATGTACATGTATACCGGTATATAAAACCTTGTTAAATACTCAGTTAAAGCCAATTTATACTAAATCTAAACACAAACATAACACACATTATTACATAAGCAATATATAGCTGTATGCTCATTTTATGAAGATTTACTTGAAATATAAATGATATGATAAATATAAAAATACTGTGGAACAATTTAAGCCACACAGTAGATATAAAAAACTGCCTCATTTCAAATGCGTGTTCATTATTTTGTTTCACAACTGGCAGTAGTATATATAAAAGAAAATACTCTTAGTGTAGGCATGTTAAAAATAAGTAAAAAAAAATAATAATTTAAAATTTATAATGAAAATATAATAGAAATTGTTTCAAATAATGTTTTCCACATAGATCTGACTTTCCAATCAAAGAGATAGGATAGATAGGGCAAATAGTAAAGAACATACTGAATTGTCGTTCGCAGTCCATGGTATTCAATAAAAACAAATTTAAAATCATCTATATTTCATAATAGCTAATCCAAAAATACCATTACAAAACAAGTTTAATAACTCTTAAAATAAAAGTATCTTAAATTTCTAAACGTTTTTATTGCACAAAATCTACATTCTTGAAAGACTGTGGTATTATTGAACATTTTCGGGTGAAATAAAAAAACATCATTAATGTAATTAACGCATTGTCATTAAATTTCTTACATTTCGTACATTTGTACACAAGAAAAAAAGAGATCAATGGTCCACTTTCTTGGAGCATGACAAAATGTACATCATTCCTTACTCTCTTAAACCTACCACTACATGTATACATCCTCATTATAATTACTAATTATCATCTATTTCAAGCAACAAAATGTAATCTAGACCGAAATTTAATCGTTTTATGAATGATTTAAGTAATCATGCATTTGCTATGTAAATTATCATAATTTAAACTATAATTAGTGTCTTTTCTTTGGCAACCCTTCCTTAGTAAGCAAACTTTCTGACTCGTTTAGAACTTGAGGACCTGGGCCTAGCTGTAAAACAAAATAAAGTGAAATTCATATTGAAAATATATGAGGTGTTTGAAAAAACAAATCTCATTTATACATATATTTGAATGTTAACAATATCCTAAAAACAGGTAACAATAGAATCTATACTGAAATTTTACCTTGGTATGAATTATATACTGCACTGCTCCCTCACTTTTTGGTATGGGTATCGTATTCAGCAAATTCTGAAAACATTTATATTTTTCATTTCATTATACTAACTTTTACATAAATCATTTTAGATATTTAGCAACATTGTTGATGTTATGTAATGTAGGTTAAATATGGAACGATAAAATTACAACACGTTGCTTTGTAAATCTCATTAGATACAATTTGTTTTCCATAAATATGAACAACAGCTATGTAGAACAAAAATACTTGATAAAACACAATGTCCATAGTGTATTAGTCATTGAACCGGTCCATAAAATTGCATTTAATAGCCTTAAAGCCCTGTTATGTTTTTTAGTGGGTTGGACACAAATACACCTGTTTTCGTATAACTAGGAATCATGGGAAATAAATAGACAAACAAACCAAGCACGTGGCTGTTTAACATATGCATGAAGCTTTTTCGCTGTCTCGATAGAAATATTTCAGTACGATTTTTACCCATGTGGTGTCAGTCTCAATCAATGAAAGCTCTGTGATACTACGGCATGGCAGAAAGAAATGATAAAGACTGATACTGTTTGTCTATTTTTGTCCCAGAATGCAACTGTTTGTGGCCACCTTCTGGTTTTAGTCAAGAACTACGATCGCACCCTAAATATTTCTATTTAATAGTAAATAAGTGTATAGCTGGCTGATGTTAGCTTAGCAGTTGATGTATTTAGATAAATCTGGATCCTGATTTTGCTCACCATTGCTGGATCATCCACTGTGTGCGCTAATCCTCTTATGAACTCTCCTCCATTAGATTGAGGAGGGAAAAAGTGATTGACCACACCTAGCACCATAGAAACATCTTCCTCTAGTAGATAGAGGCAAGCATTAGGCCCTGCATCATATGTGTAACACACCTGCAATCAAACCACACATGTGCACATTATATGCAAATCACAAGATTCATAAGCCAGAATATGTTATATATGAAAAGTTATGTCCTTTATTATCTGTACAGCTACTTTATATCAAGCTACTTTTCTAAAAACAACAACAACAAATAATGACAAAAACGTATGGGCATAGAACTGTGCACAGTGTATATTATTTTATATTTGGGTGATGAACAAACCTTATTTTCCCCATAAAAATTGTTTATAGCATGTACAAGCCTCTGTATATCATGGGATGTGTCTGTCATATAGGAGATGGGAGGATACGTATCTAGACAACAAGCATGCATCTCATTGCTGTCCTGTAAAATAACATATATACACAGTCATTAAATTTATAGTTTACTTTTAAAATGATAGAAAACAACTTTCTTAATTGCATCTACTCTATATACATTGAATGTGCAGTAATTGATAACTAAAATTAACAAATCTCTATCAATTTCATTTTAAACTACAATATTTAGAAAATACATAATTACTTTCCAAATTTTTGGCAACTAACAGCTGCCTTGATAATGGAACGAAGCTGTCAATAAGCCTTGCACCTAGGGATTCCCGGTTGTGTACATGTGGTCCCTCCCCCCTCAATAAGGTGCAAGGCTTGCACTATTTGTTATGACAGCCTCGATCTGTGATCAAGGGCAGTTGTTAGTTGCTGAAAATTTAGAAAGTAATTATTCATTTTCTTTGTTCGAATGAAATCAATATAGATTTATATGATTTACGCTACAAATATGAACTTTTATAATAAAATTAACAAATCATGAACTTTTCATATATAATCAATATACCTTCATGGTTAGTTCAGAAAATGTCTGAAAATCTTTGTTTTTGATGGCTTCTTTGATTGAATTCATTCGTACTGGCACTGTATTTTCTGCCCGAAATTTCAGCAGTTTGCTGGTTTTAACAGAAGTCTGCATTCCTGAAGTGCTACCTGTGTGCTTTTTCTTTCCACTAACCTAAACATTGCGTTTTTCAATTGTAATACTAATTCTTGTTTCGTGATGATCAGATTTTAAGGATGAGTCAATGACAATAAATAAGAAGTGCTCTCAATAATCATAACTCTTTAAATATTTTACAAAATATGTAAAAAGAGTATTAGAATTTTTGTATGTTTCAAGTTAATCATTGATATAATTGTATTTTAAAACATTTATTCGTTGTTTAACATTGAAAGCCTACTTACAACAAGAATCAATACCCTCATCTCTGACCAGTGTTCTGGTGGTGCCACTTGTTTAGCCACGCTTGGGCTAGTGTCATCCCCCATGGTCCATTCCACAAACCCACCATACACGGACCTAGCAAGAGGAATGGTTTGGAACAATCTTATCATTTCTAATTGCTTAATATATCATAAAACAATGATACATTACTGTAAGTTGTTATTTGTTTTGGAAAGCTATTTTACAAGTATACAAAAGCTGAATACATATTATTTTATGCTGATGAAAATGATATGTTCATGTTTTCATACAACTTAATTCAAATAAGTCAATATTTTAGGACATACATGCACACAGAAATTTTATATTCGTGATGATAACACAGTTTGTGGTGATGAAGAAACACAGCAGATTCTCAAGTGAAAGGTACGCATGAGAGTTTGTCTATAAGTATCTTTACAATGAAATGATCTACTGTACATGTTTTTTGTTTGTTAACTAATTAAGAAATTTATAAAATATATGTACAATGTATATGTTGAAATACATGACTAACCTGCAAGCTGATCCCGAGCCTATACGTGCAATTTCTGACACATCACCACCAACATTGTAAAGCTGTGATAAAGAGTATACTGCAAAGGAAAAATATCTAAAAGTGAATTTCAAGATTACAACCTAGAATATTGCAAAGTAAAAGTGGTAATAAAAAGCAACACATGAATTTCCAAATAACATCCGTGCATGAATAATAAAACTAACACACAATTCAGTCATACCAAGACATGCATAGCCTGCTGCTGATGAAGCAAGTCCAGCTGCTGTTGGGAAATTATTTTCTGAGCAGATGTGAACTTTCCAGTCTAAGTTTGTGGTGGCTCCATTATGGTCTGCTTTTCGCTTTCTGGTTCGTCTACGAACTAACAGAGTAATAAGCGTATGCATATTTTTTTTGATGACATGCAAATATGTATTTTGCTTGAAAACAAATTCTCCACACTAGTAGAATTCTATTTACAAAGTCAACATATAACTTTGACATCAGATAAAATTAGAGTGGTAATGATGACAGAATTATGAAAATACCTCAATAATCAGACTATACATGATCATACATATACATTTGTAAAGTGATGATTATAGAGGTGTGACTGATATATTATACACAAGCCCAATGGCAAATGTCTAATTTTACAGCATATTATAAATCTTTTGTTCAATATGAAATTTATTATGAATTAATACTTACTTTCTTTTAACACATTCTCAATCCTAGGATTTGATAAAGATTCCTCTCTATATGAAAGTGAAAATAAAATATTTTGTTTAGATATAGATCTAGGTATTAACTAATAAAATTCTATTTGCCTATGATACCCATAATTTAGTTTGAAACATTACTGTTTCAGAATAATACATCGATAGCAACTTATGATGATATATTTTGGAATCGATATACGAAAATGTTGAGGAGTTTTAGTTGTGAAACACAAACATTAACACAATCTGTCAGAGGTTGTGATGTTCATGATGCCCTGATATGACGTCACTTTTAACAAGCGATGCAAGTGACATGATAAAAGGAGCTTTGTCCAACAGGTGGTTCGTCTGTTTAAAAGCAATATAAATAGAGAAGCATTTTGGGGATGTCCTTGCTCTTGTTGAGGTTCTGCTGGTGGACTTTTCCCTTTCCATTTAACCCCTTGACACGCTTCTACCTGCTTTCCAACAGGATGCCACCTGTCGGAAGAAGCAGCATTTTGTCACAGGCCACGTTTATATATTAATATTTAGTCTCCTTGATAGATGCCACTACATCCAATCATAAACTCTATGGATGCACCACTATATACATTGTACTAGCAACAATCTTCAAAATGATATAATCAAATGTTTACTTTTACTTTTAGCTATAGATACAGTATTGCATGCAGTATTACATAAAAGCAAAAAATTGACAATAATATCAACAATGGAATATTAACTTACTTTCCATTAAGCCAAAGCTTGTCTTCTTTGAATTCTGGACTAATCATTACTGTTGTTTTTGCCATTAACTGCAATAGATAATAATGCTTATAAAAAATAATATGAAGAATTTTTGATCCACATCACAAAGGGACAGTAGTAATACCGCGTACATTGGTGTGCTAAGGGCATATACACAAACTTATATTATCTTATTAAAAACCTGATTTTTTTATGAATATAGATTCTTTTCTGTTATACATAAATGCATTCATTGTGAAATGCATCTTGAATACAAACCACTGTTATTGCGTCGCTTCAGCTCAGCTGCTGAAGCAAGCATTGTGTTTTGTTCGTTTGTAACTATGTTTGTATGTATGTATGTATGTCTCCGGACAAGCTAGCGGACGTACCGATGAACCTATTTTGCTCAAACTTTAAACAATTATGAGGTATGATGCGACACCAAAGTGAATCGATTTTGGGCGCTCTGCCAATTAAATTTTGCTTTCTAGAAGCGCTTTTATGACATTTTTAATGATATTCAATGCACTTAGCCAGCAAGAAAAAAATCAATATTCCAACCAAGCAGCAAAATTGACTAGATCAAAAGTGTTCAAAGAACAGTGCGTCGCTGTAATGTTCTTGAGGTGATATGTTAATAAGAAAATCAACAGAACTGGAATATCGCATACATTTATTTGTTCCAGCGTCTGCCACGCATCACACTTCCGGTTCACTGCCACGTATCCCATAGATACCGCTAACAATAATACAAGCTTAGAATGCGAATGTTACACTTCTCCCCTTTTTAGAATAACAGTAACACAGAACATTAATAGTATCAATAACTGTAACATTAACTGTAACATTAACTGTAGCATTAACTCTTAACATTAACTGTAACACATTTTCTGATTTAACAATCAACTTAATAATTGAACATGCAGTCCCTATAACCTAAAAATTTTTTTGTATTTTTGTTTTTTTCATTTTATTTATTTACATAACCTTACTGCTCAACCTTAAACCTTAAAAACATAAACATGAACCTTAAACATTAAATGTCTCAGCAACTAAA
>CM032661.1:18082597-18134741 GCA_019095985.1 Streblospio benedicti
TTCTAATATCGCCCATGTAAATAACGGCTCATGACTCTTATGACATGTTACGTTTGTAGTGTCAATTACTAGTATTCGTTATCTTCTTCGTCTCTAACAGATTTGTACTGTCTGTCGTCGGTCATAATTAAGCATTCGTCAATTGTTATATGCATGCTATCGGTTAGCTTTGATATTGCTTGAGCGTTGAATTTGACCTTGCCTGCAATCTATACCTAGTGATACCTTCCAGCTCTGGATCCTGAGGTTCCACTATACTGGACTTTTCTGTTTCTAAGACTACGAGTGTAGTCGCGACTCCCGCAAATGATATTTCAGCTTTAAAGTCCTTGTATACAATCTCTTGATGCTCCCAGTGTCTGTTGAGTCTGTTTTTTAATGAGTGCCTTCAGCCTTTCATTATCGGGAAGGTCTTTCATGCCAGGTATTTAGTTGGTGGCTCTCTTTTGTACTCCCTCTATTTGCTCAATATGTTTGTTTTTAAAAGGTGTCCATACTGAGCTGGTGTAATTAAGGTGACTGCATTTTATATAAAGGTATGAAGGTATTTTTATCAAAGAATTGAAAGGTTCTGTGGCCTTGTTTACGTTTTCATTGATATCTTATGGGGACACTTTTCACTTCTCCCTAAGGTGTCCACATGAGACAGGTTCCACCCCCCACCCCCGATCGTGCAGTGAACTATTGGAATCAGTAGGCGCTGGGGATAATATTAGCTGGCACTGGGCAGCCAGATAGGCCCTTTTCATACTCTGATATATTTGATATATCAAATATGTTTCATTGTTGTAGGTGTCATGTTCTACAATGCAAACAAACAACAACCTGTACATTGATGAAGATGTTAACCAAATGATTGAAGATGGAAAATTTAAACCAAAAGCACATCCTGGGAAATGTATAAGCAAAAGAATTAAGCTGCCAACAAAACTGATTAAAAGTATTGAAAAACTGCTTGAAAGTATGTATTACCAACTTCAAAATTTTTGGTTGATTATTTGTACTTTGTCTTGCAAATTAGGATAGAATGAACATGTAGACTTTTAATTCACTAAACTGGGGTAGTCACTGTCTACTAATTTAATAAGAAAACGTCCTGTGAGAGGTTCACGATACACGATATCATAGTTGATGGTATAATCCCACTGTGATAGAAAATCATACACAAAGTCACAAATGTATTGCATGTATTTTATGAAAATATGACCTGTTACAAAAATAGCGACTTATCAGTAATGATCAGACAGTCTGACATATATACATACCGTTAGGCATAAATAAAGCTTTTTTCACACAGAGTGTGTATCCTATGATGAGAGATTTTGGAAATGCTATGGATACAGATACATATATCGGTATCTATGGATTCTTGAAAGACCTCAATATGACTCATTTTTTGTAAATTAAAAAAATTCTCATAAAAATTTGCACTAAATTTGCTAAATATTTACTTGAAAATAGGTGTACGGAAATAGATAAAACACTCAAGGATGGAGCATATCATACAATAGAATAAAATCTACAGTACAAGAGCCTCAACTCCTGTGGAAAATATTTTATATTGAATATTCTCTTTATCATTTTAGAAATGCTAATTACCGTATACGACCATCCAAATGCCCAGGGCCATTAAATTGAAATTTTCTCAAACTGGAGGGTGGGCTTTTACACGAGAGTCCAGTTACTACTTAATTCTTAAGGACAATTAAGAAAAAGCAGGGGGAGGGCTGTTACACAAGGGTGGGCAATTGGATGATCGTATATGGTACTTTGTTTAGTTTATATAGTACATGTAGATAGATTCAAATAAGGCCTTTCTTCCAGCATATCCTGCAAGAGACCTCGAAACAAATGCAGTCAAATTATTCCAACAGCTTTGGAGTCGCCAAAAGCCAATGGAAGCAGATGAGTTGTCATACCGTGCTTCCATCATTAGACAGAATATCATGGTCAAAAGTAAGTGTGTGATTATATTCTCTTCACATCACAAAATTACACATGATTGGTTGCTTTTCTAATGAAGCAAAACCAACTATTAGTTGTGTATAGAAATTGTTTCAATAGAATTTGTTAAATTGTTACAATTTACAATTTTGATTGAAAAGTAATTATATATTGTAGACAGCATTAACACAGATCAGCTGAGTGACTTAGAAAGAGAAGTGACAGAGACAAAAGTGAGACAGAAAGCCTTAAATGAACTGAAGAAGACAACCTACCATTGGACACCCATGACGTATGTGGGATATAATGACTTATGACTGTTAAACTTTGCAAAAGTAAAGTAAAATTGACCAATCTTATAAATGTGTTGATTACGCAGAACTGTTATTGCGAGCAAGTGATATGCATGTATAGCTCAAGTTGTGGATTTATAACAGTACATTGAATTTGACTTTATTATTAATTTAGTTACTCAGCATACACAACTTTGGTGTACCTCACAGCTAGAATTGCGTTGGACTACAGTACTGTTTATAGGATTTTGTCAGAGGTAAAAAATTTACTTTTCCCATCATAAAAGAACCTGTGTATATTTATAAGTTACTTTTTATTTAGAAGTTGTAACTAGATACTATTTACATTAAAATAAGAATGAATTGAATTGTGTGGTATATAACAAACCTGTTTCAGGTGAAACAAGTGGACCCACATTTCTATCCCCGATCCCTCTATGACTCTGGATCAGGATTAGGCACTGTCACGTGGTAAGATTTCTGTTTACTCTTAGTTTTAGCTACAAAAATCTATGCTATCATGTATTATGGAATAAGTAAAAGTGAAAATTGTACATAAGAATAAGTTATTCAATGATGAAAAGTAACATATTTTTTATGGTTGTTCATTTTCATTATTTGGTTAGTTACATGGAGTTACTTTTGATAATTCATTCACATTTTGATTTATTTTTAGGGCAGCTAATGCAGTCTGGAGCAAAACGATTGAGGAGCATGTCTGTGTGGACCCATCACCAGACATGAACACAGTAGCAAGGCTTCTCTTGCAGGGTGTGTTAGTGCTTTAAAATGTAAAGTCGTTAGAACATGTTAGGCGCTGCTTTAATGAATCTGTCACGTTGAATATAAAATTTCACATTCCTGTAATGTACATAAGTTCAGTACTCAAATTTAGATTATCAAAGAGAATAATTTTTATATAGGATATTTGAATATATCTATATAGATATGCTTGCTTAGTAAAATTTACAGTTTAAGAGACATTTGATTTGAAATATGATTCTAATAGATGTTTTTTACTCAATGAATACATATCACCACTAACCACTACCCTTTTAATTTCTTGGAAAAATTGCAGAGAGTAGTGAGGAGAAGCAGATGTGTTTTCCAAATGTTTACTTCCGTCAGTTTGCACCATCATCCAGAGGGGTAACAATAACAATTATCTTTATTAGAAACATTTATCCATTGTTTTGTTAAGGGTTTTGTAGGCAGAAACAATGGCTGGTGGCATAGAAAGCACCCATGCGGGCTTTTTCACAGAGAAAATTTTATTTTCAAGGGGTTTTTGGTAGAGATGTCAATTTTCACCTATTTTGATATTCGAAGGTTCAGCCGTTTTGAGGGCCGAAGCTTTGAAGCTTCGCCATAAAGGGGGGTGGGGCATAATGTTAAACTTCATTAACACATCACTGTCAAACAAAGGGAGACATTATGATAATGATAAAACAGTGATATAGATCATACTATTGACGTGTTCGACAAATTTATAACAGTAGACAGCAATAGTAGACTACAAATCTATATATACCGGTAAATAAACAATTATCATTACTTGAGTATAGTGTGGGTTTTTAGTACTTACTTGGTCGTAAACCAAAGCACGCAACAACAGCAAAAGGTGCGATCTCTATACTGTGGTATAATAATCTCCAGTATACTACTCACGGTATTTGAACACTGATAAACAAGGAATATGCTGTTACGTAACTTACTGCCTTAATTGTTTATAGTTATATGCTATGAATGACCTTGAATGACCAGCAAACGGTCCTTTCATTTACACCAGGATGGGAAACTTGTTCTAACCCCGGATATCATAGTACAGCAACCAACTCTATTGTTTAACGATCTTCCTTGTACTAGTGGCTGTATTTGACTGTTTAACTGATTATCTTGAGTATATTCTTATGTAACTTGCTACTTTGAGAGTTTAGACACAATGAATGACCTGGAATGACCAGCTGACGATGCTTTAATAGGAACCACTACAGAACAAAGGGACAATGGTATACTCAGTTACTAACTGCCCAAGCAAAGTCCCTATTTGTATAATTAATAGGGGGCGACCAGGTTTATAATTTACAAGTTAATACATAGAGAAGCATTCAAATCATGTTTTACTATTCGAAGCTTCAGTGCTTCGAAGCTTCGAATT
This sequence comes from Streblospio benedicti, assembly GCA_019095985.1. Taxonomy (NCBI): domain Eukaryota; kingdom Metazoa; phylum Annelida; class Polychaeta; order Spionida; family Spionidae; genus Streblospio; species Streblospio benedicti. The sequence continues at coordinate 18,086,993 of CM032661.1, forward strand.
ATTTTGACATCACTAGTTTTTGGCATATCCATGAGATTTTGTGAATGCGAAAGCCATATCACTCAGTGGTTGTGCGCCCCCAGCCCTTTTACGAAAATCTAGATCTGCCTATGGGTTTTAATTTTCCTTAATAAGCATGTGGGAAAGAGTTTTCAATTGTATGATTAGAATTACTAGTCTAGCATATGGGAGAGGGTTGTTGCATGTGGGTATTGTAGAAGGGAAACGGCGATATCGATGGTTGTCGATATTACAATGTAAAGTTATGTCAAGTTTGTAACTATTGAATTATATTAGATATGTTTCTATTTTTGGAAAGTATCTTGATATGAGCACTAAATGTCATTTATGATTGTGATTTGATTGTGTAAAAATAAATTATTATTATTATATTATGAAAACGTAACTATATTTTCAACATACATTATACCACAACTTTGTTATTTTAACCATCAACATCTTCTAATTGTAGAATAAATATGATTTAGTCGTCAGTGCATTTACACTGAATGAACTTCCCAACCAGGCAGAAAGGATAAAGTACATTCTGTCATTATGGCGCAGAACTGGCTCATATCTTGTAAGTCAAGTAATTAAAGTGTGCTACAAAGTAATTTGATTCTTGAAATTTAGTTTAATAACTTACTGATGGCATTTCACATAATTATGCTTTTAAGTCGAGAAATTTGATTCAACTACAAGATGTTATTTAGTTCACACAGGCAGATTTTATTTAATTTCATTTCTCACAAGTTCATGGTGATTTTATCAGTTGTCATGGTGAAAAAAACCGTTTCATTAGTTCTTAGCATATGTTTGTAAGCCCTTCGAAACATTATTTTTATTGTTTATATTTGACGGTATTGTATCTTTATTTTGTGACTGAAAGATTATATGGATAGAAAATGTGTTGTTCCACAGGTCCTGTGCGAGTTAGGCACGAATGCAGGCTTCCAGCTCATACTGGAGGCACGAGAGTTTATTCTCCAGCTGGCAGATGAAAATCTGTCTTCAAAAATACTACCACGGGAACAGAGAGATGAGGTTGAAGGATATGTTGTCGCCCCGGTATGATTTGCACCTATGTGATTCAAGAAGATATTGAATTGTTAAAGACGAGTTTGTAGTATTAATCAATCATATATGAAAGAAATTACAATAATAATGTGTTATTACAATTTACTAAAATGTTCAAACGTAAAATGTAAAGACGAGTTTGTTGTATTAATCAATCATATATGAAAGAAATTACAATAATAATGTGTTATTACAATTTACTAAAATGTTCAAACAGTATTGATTGGAGAAGGCAGGCAGTACTGTTTATTGTACATTCTAACTTTCAATACAATTCTATTGTGTAAATAGTTATTAATCATCTTAAGTGTGTTTTGGTTACAGTGCCCTCATGATGGTCCTTGTCCACGGTTCGCAGCCAATGATGGAACACCATGTAATTTTCCTATCAATTATATATGAATTTCAGTGAAAATGTAAGAGATAAACGCCCAAATCACGTTTTACGTTGTTTTAAAAGAAAGGCACAAGGGATCCAAATGGTAATCATTTCACTAACATATCAGTAAAAAATTTGTATGCAATTCTGATGCTTGATTTTAGCCTAGATTTCAATATTATGGCCACATGTATTCCATTTATTAGTATTTTGAAATCATATTTTTTTTATAATTGATTATTTTTCATCACCATATATGTAAATGCTGTTATTACTGACTTCATTCTATTTAGCAACATCATGGCCGCGTGTGATCCGTGAAAGTTCTATCGTAAGTAAGCGTGTCCACTGTCGAATGTGTACCGCATCTGGAGAATTGCAACATTCAGTAGTCACTGCTAAGAAGCATGGAAAGTAAGTAATCTAAATTATTTTTTATTAATATTCTCAATATTATCTGTATACACTGTACATATTACTATTTTCAATACACAAATCGTAAACAATTTCGGATTCAAACTGCTTTTATCTAATTTTAGAATAGACATTTTGATTATTAAATTTACTTATTCATTATTCACAGGAACTTGTACCAGGTGTGTAGAAATACACCATGGGGTGATCGGTTACCTGTAAAATTTATGGACCCTGAAGTCACAGAAAACATAACGGATAATAAAACTCTTGATGAAGACAAATATTACCCTACAGTAGATGCTGACAAGTATGGGTCAGAAAATAAATGAAAACTACCGGTAGTTTAGTGGAAGAATGCCTCACAATTGATAGCTAGGAAATTGCAAGTGTTGAAAGAGATTTAGTAGTGTGTGTTCACTTTATTCGAATGTGAAGAGAGCACGTGTCTTGGTATGACTGACTCAATTTCAAATATGAATTTTAGTTGTTTTTGTGAAAAATTAATATGAATCATAGAATTGATCATATTATTTGTTGTTTTGTTATTGTATACTGGTAAATAATCCCCCTTATACATGTTCATGAATATTTTTAGAATCAATTTACATCTTCATTTGATAGCATAAGCTTTGCGAAAGTGATTTGTTTTATATTAAGTCTTCTAATGTAACAAGTTACAATAACATAAGTCTTATCATAATTGGTGTGCTAGTTTATACCTTTTATTTATTTAATGGGATTTTTGTGTGAGCAAATATCCTATGAAAATAATATGTCATGTTCTTACAACTATTTACTTATATTTATTGTGTACATTAAAATACTACTACTTATATCTACTATGTATTTAGTTTTATACTTTAGACCTTATACCAGGTACATTCAATTTTACAATATATTTAGTTGTTCCACCAATTCAAGCTCAATATAGGTTTGGATTGGAGCTAGCCGATGTGTTTGTAAAGACTGTCTGCGACAAGAAGGATGCTGGGGAGTCTATTCCAGTCCTGGACTGTACGAAGCAAAAAATGACATCTTGTAGTATTATTGCTTTGCGAGTATCTGTTGTAGGTGCAGTGGTCTCTTTGGATTTATTTCTGTCTATGAATACTAGTCCATGCACAATGTTATACATCATAGTTAGCCTAGCATCAGCACCTCTCTGAGATAAGTTGGGGGTAAAAGGAAATTTATTTTTAAAATGACTTCTCTGCTATGAAAAGAGGTCTAAATGAAAACAAAACAAAACTGGAGAGCATGTCGGAAGTCTGCAGCTGTAGACTCAGACCAAACAGTGTACATTGAAAGGTGGTTCTGAAGTCGTTGGTACTAACGAAATATGATAGACAGAAAGTAGAAAACTCATCCCTTGTTCAGCCGACTTCAGATGAAACTTTTTACCCATTGTGAGCGATAAAACCTATAATGGAGCGCTTCAGGAATAAAAAGACATTTTTGAAGAAAAGTACTTTTAAGAAAGCTGCAAATTGTTTTAAAATTCGGCAGCCTACAGGCCAAATAACACTGGATGATGCACTGTCATTATTAGAATGCAGTGATGCGGAAAAAACTGCACGGCCACAAATTTGACTCTAATAAATATGACACTGTCAATAATGAAACATTCTTAGTCTTAGAGCCGGAGACTGCAGTACTAGTACTAGTCATTTCAACCAAATATACGCAGTATGATTTCACTTTCATAGTTGGGGGGCACCTGTCCATACTTTCAACCAATGAAAATGGCTGGAGCTCGCCAAATCATCTGCCTCTTATTTGGAAAATCAATGCACGTTCTACGTAACTAGTAGTGCGAAAACAATAGTTTCAGGGATGACCTTGAAATAAGAAACGTTGTTACGTCGTGCGCGTGGCAGTGTTTTTAACTGAATACGAGTTCCATTTATATTCAGTGTCTCGTCCCACGGGTTGATATGTACAGGGGCTGGTAAGGTATTGTGCATTAAAACACGTGAAAACCGACGATTAAAAAAATAGAATATAATACTTATTGTATATGTATATATAAGATCAAGCTTCAGTAAAAAATATATATTTTTCATCTATACATGTACGGACCACTTATTGTAACAAATTGTGCATTGACATTTATGTTAGCATAGACTGTTTTTATGTTATTGAGCTCCTTTAGCATTTAAAATCTGTTGTTTTGTTATAATCAGTATGAAGATCATATTGTTTTTTTATTTTATTATAAAAGATATGATGTCATTCAATTCATATGCAGAAAAGAGCTCAAACTGTTTAACGATTTGAAAAGGAGCCAATGTTTAAGACTATTTTTTTGTTTGAAAAAAATTAAAAAATTTTGATGATAAATGTTAAATAGCATAAATTTTTTAATACATATTGGGGGTTATATTGATTGAAATGGCAATTTTAAGAAATTTGTTTTTTAATGATTTTCTTACTTTTGAAGCTATAATTTGAAAAAATAGCCTGGACGTCTATGCTGATAATTATATATGTGAGCAAACATATGCTTATATTATGTGCAAAAAATGAAGCGAATTAAATTCATAGATCTTTAGATATTGCATATAAAATGCTATTTTTTAACTAAATTTAAGTGTTCCTGAGAGTACATTATGTATTGATTCGATTTTAAAATGTTTTAACATGAATTAAATTTAAAGACTAGTGTTAATAGATATTTATCATTAATTCCTATCATGTTGGGAATAAAATAAGTGATTTAATAAGATGAAAAAAGTTATTTGATTTTTTTTGAGTTTTTGCTGATCATTAAAAACATTATGCACTCATGACACCGGAACGAGGGTGGGTGGATGCGATTTTTAAAAAAATTTCTACACTTAAGGGCATGATAAATGAATGTGGCAAAAATGAAGACATTTTAATTCGCGGTTATTTTGAGAGAACGACTTCAGAACCACCTTAATGTGTGCAATGATTTTTCAAGGCATGTATGCAAATGAGCTTTGCTCTGATTGGCTGCAGAAACCAGTTACTTTATGGATTTTGGCTGTGGCATATATATGTATATTGCCACAGAACTGGGGTGTCAGTTGTAAGCCCTTCGAAACATTATTTTTATTGTTTATATTTGACGGTATTGTATCTTTATTTTGTGACTGAAAGATTATATGGATAGAAAATGTGTTGTTCCACAGGTCCTGTGCGAGTTAGGCACGAATGCAGGCTTCCAGCTCATACTGGAGGCACGAGAGTTTATTCTCCAGCTGGCAGATGAAAATCTGTCTTCAAAAATACTACCACGGGAACAGAGAGATGAGGTTGAAGGATATGTTGTCGCTGACGGTATGATTTGCACCCTATGTGATTCAAGAAGATATTGAATTGTTAAAGACGAGTTTGTAGTATTAATCAATCATATATGAAAGAAATTACAATAATAATGTGTTATTACAATTTACTAAAATGTTCAAACGTAAAATGTAAAGACGAGTTTGTTGTATTAATCAATCATATATGAAAGAAATTACAATAATAATGTGTTATTACAATTTACTAAAATGTTCAAACAGTATTGATTGGAGAAGGCAGGCAGTACTGTTTATTGTACATTCTAACTTTCAATACAATTCTATTGTGTAAATAGTTATTAATCATCTTAAGTGTGTTTTGGTTACAGTGCCCTCATGATGGTCCTTGTCCACGGTTCGCAGCCAATGATGGAACACCATGTAATTTTCCTATCAATTATATGAATTTCAGTGAAAATGTAAGAGATAAAACGTCCAAATCACGTTTTTCTTACGTTGTTTTAAAGAAAGGCACAAGGGATCCAAATGGTAATCATTTCACTAACATATCAGTAAAAAATTTGTATGCAATTCTGATGCTTGATTTTAGCCTAGATTTCAATATTATGGCCACATGTATTCCATTTATTAGTATTTTTGAAATCATATTTTTTTATAATTGATTATTTTTCATCACCATATGTAAATGCTGTTATTACTGACTTCATTCTATTTAGCAACATCATGGCCGCGTGTGATCCGTGAAAGTTCTATCGTAAGTAAGCGTGTCCACTGTCGAATGTGTACCGCATCTGGAGAATTGCAACATTCAGTAGTCACTGCTAAGAAGCATGGAAAGTAAGTAATCTAAATTATTTTTTATTAATATTCTCAATATTATCTGTATACACTGTACATATTACTATTTTCAATACACAAATCGTAGACAATTTCGGATTCAAAACTGCTTTATCTAATTTTAGAATAGACATTTTGATTATTAAATTTACTTATTCATTATTCACAGGAACTTGTACCAGGTGTGTAGAAATACACCATGGGGTGATCGGTTACCTGTAAAATTTATGGACCCTGAAGTCACAGAAAACATAACGGATAATAAAACTCTTGATGAAGACAAATATTACCCTACAGTAGATGCTGACAAGTATGGGTCAGAAAATAAATGAAAACTACCGGTAGTTTAGTGGAAGAATGCCTCACAATTGATAGCTAGGAAATTGCAAGTGTTGAAAGAGATTTAGTAGTGTGTGTTCACTTTATTCGAATGTGAAGAGAGCACGTGTCTTGGTATGACTGACTCAATTTCAAATATGAATTTTAGTTGTTTTTGTGAAAAATTAATATGAATCATAGAATTGATCATATTATTTGTTGTTTTGTTATTGTATACTGGTAAATAATCCCCTTATACATGTTCATGAATATTTTTAGAATCAATTTACATCTTCATTTGATAGCATAAGCTTTTATGAAAGTGATTTGTTTTATATTAAGTCTTCTAATGTAACAAGTTACAATAACATAAGTCTTATCATAATTGGTGTGCTAATTTATACCTTTTATTTATTTAATGGGATTTTTGTGTGAGCAAATATCCTATGAAAATATGTCATGTTCTTACAACTATTTACTTATATTTATTGTGTACATTAAAATACTACTACTTATATCTACTATGTATTTAGTTTTATACTTTAGACCTTATACCAGGTACATTCAATTTTACAATATATTTAGTTGTTCCACCAATTCAAGCTCAATATAGGTTTGGATTGGAGCTAGCCGATGTGTTTGTAAAGACTGTCTGCGACAAGAAGGATGCTGGGGAGTCTATTCCAGTCCTGGACTGTACGAAGCAAAAAATGACATCTTGTAGTATTATTGCTTTGCGAGTATCTGTTGTAGGTGCAGTGGTCTCTTTGGATTTATTTCTGTCTATGAATACTAGTCCATGCACAATGTTATACATCATAGTTAGCCTAGCATCAGCACCTCTCTGAGATAAGTTGGGGGTAGGGGTGGGGGAAAGATATTTATTTTTAAAATGACTTCTCTGCTATGAAAAGAGGTCTAAATGAAAACAAAACAAAACTGGAGAGCATGTCGGAAGTCTGCAGCTGTAGACTCAGACCAAACAGTGTACAATGTCATGTAGAATCCTTACACAGTCAGAGACTATCACGGTTAACTAAATTAATTGCGCTAGCTAGTCGTTGGGGCAACGCTAAGAGCAGCAAACTACAGTGTAGCGAATCAGGGAACAGTCTACGGCTTGGAATTAATTCTTTACAAAACTTCTACAATGTAGCTGGATAGTTTTAGAATTATAGTGTCGTACATTTGGCAGGAAATAAATACCTTCTGTGCGCTTGAATGCTAGTTTACTGGTAACCGCCGAATTTGGATTTATGTATGTCGTGAAAACTGACATATTTCAGCTTGGCGTACATGATGGCAGTTTCGTCTATATAACATTGTGTATACTACTGAGCGTGTGGATAGAGAATAATGAGGACCAACAAAATATTTCCACACCCTTGTTTCAGCCGATTTCTTCACACATAAATTCCTTATAAACCCAACACACCTACGCACCACTGTAAGCGATTTTATCGCTTTCCCAGCGTTACTACCACTACTGTGGGTAATCTTCTTGTCAACATGTCTAAAATAATGAAGTTCGACTGTTTTGACTACCCTCGTGAGTGATACGTTATTCCTTTCCAATTTCTGAGTATTATCACACTCCAACCAAACACGTACGGTGCGTCGAGGAGCATGAATTCCGTCAGGTACAGGCCTACTCTCTATTGAGATCAAGTCAGTTTCAAGGGTGGTTTTAAAAGACAGATTGTAAACTGCATGAACGCCCACCAGTAACGCTACCAGTGGTATAAGTGGTCATCGCGGTTGAGATGTGGGTAATTCCCAAAACTTGTTTATTAGGCCAATTGACCCATATGTGGATAATGTACTGTTCTCCATATCTACTAAACTGCCTATACTTGAAAACAACGCTTTACATATGATTTAAAAGCTATCGGCTAGAATTCTAATAGAAGGATTAGTTTGTTGGGGATAATAACCCAAACTGAATCTAAGTTGATAATTATCATACATTATGACTTCCAATGAAGACCACTTTCCATACAGAGACCACTTCTCATGTTCTGATATAAAACCATTTACCGCAGCACCAAATGTCTTCAAAGCGCCTGTAGCAGAACCTCCCTATTATATATCGGGGATACTATGAAATATATGAATACTTGTATATATTTTTTCCCAAGTCTTGCTTGTGAATTCAATTCTACTCTCACTTTTCTGTCAAGCAAGCTCCTGCCGCTGTATTGACATAGCTGAAGAGACATCTGCGGGCTGCTTGGGATGATGGTATCATTCTGGTCTCACAACCTTGGGGTCGTGAGTTCGAGTCTCGTCAGGGCCACTTGATATAGTAAAAATGGAAGATGTCTCTTCAGCTATGTCAATACAGTGGCAGGAGCTTGCTTGACAGAAAAGTGAGAGTAGAACTATAAAAATACTTTTTCGCCAATATTCTCCGCCTTATAAACCCGTCCCATAGGTGTAGGTGTAGTGACCGGAATGTGGTGGGTGTTGGGGTGTGGTCTTGGGTGCCTCGCCCTGGACCTACCAATTGAAGTATTCAGGACTCTTAAAGTGACACAGCGATACATGAGATTTTGTGCAGTTTTATCTGTAAACTTGACACCTCTTAAAATGCTTATCTATGGACATGAGACACACTGTCTCATACTTCTATATGGTATACACCTTCATAATAATCACAATCACCTCTCTATTTAGACCCCTTTAGCCCATCGCCCTAGCTAGTATTTCGTCATCCTTTTGATCTGGCACCCTGCATAGTTAACCCACTTTTACAGCACACTGTACAGTGGAACCAGTTGAGACCACCTTTATATAGAGCCACCCACCAGAAAACATTTCTCCAAGTCCCGCATTGTCATGCAAAGACATCTTGACTTCTACAAACAGGTGAGACCACTTGAAAATAGTCCCATAGTTGGTCTTAATAGAGATGTTTTCCTGTCATGAGTGGCAGAGGCAGCGGAGCACTTTACACCCCTTCATAATCATAGAATCCTGACTATTTAGTCACTTCAATAGATAGCTGTTCAGATAAAGTGTCTTGTTTATAAGTGGATTTTATTATTCTGAGACACAGTACAGTACTGGCGGGATGGCCTGCATTGATCTCATTCCGTGCAAAAATCACCGCCAATAACCCACGCTGATTGGTCAATCTCCGTGCTCAATTTTGCGATGGAAAACACGCTCCCCAAAAAAACCACGGCGCTAGTCTAATCTCCTCACAATATCAATACAGCCGCTGACGTAGCAAGACGTGTTTCGTTGTTGCGGAGAGCAACAGTTTAGACTAACGCCTCCGCACGCTCAAAACTGTAGGAATTGACGTCTCTGCGCGCTCAAAACAAACGAAATTGACTTGAATGTTGAATGTTATAATATGAATTATTTTAAAATAAAATGGATTTTAGTCATGATAGAATGGTGATTGACCACTCGATTGTCGTGTCAATCGCAAAATTGAGCATGCTGACGTCTGATTTACCCGAACGAAGTGACGTATAAAGCCTGATCAAAAACAACTACAATATTTGGTACCTTCGATCAGCATTTCTTTGATTTGCATGGATTTATTTAGTATTTCGCTTACTGTGGACATATCTGTGGACATATCTGTGGCAGGTGCATTAATGGTAGGTAAGTACCCAATATTATCTTTTGGCGGCCATCTTTGATTTATCAAAATGTAAATTTTAAAGTGGAAAAAGTTATAGATGATTTAACTATGTTAGTTTTATTTGAAAATTATGCTTTCTGCAAAGTTATTTAATGGTGATGGAGATTTTTGTAACTAGGCTTATTTTAGGGCAGCTGCCATATTGGCGGCCAGTTTGCATCATTAAGCTACTCATCTGAGCTTGCTATCATGGCCTATTTTAAAGCACATGAAAAGACCTTCAAAATGATACCAAACAACCTTTGCCACCTTGAGTGGTACCGACCGACCCCTGTACCTAACGGACTAATGTGTGTGTACGTGTCTTGTATATAGGCGTGAAGAAACGTTTTTGCTAAATGAATCTCATTCCAAACAGACTCCAATTTAAATTTTTGTTTCAAGGTTTCGATTTACGCTTCACAGAACTAAAATGCACCACACAGTAAGGTCTACACGTATGTGAAAACGTCTCATATTATACATCGTTAACAATCTTGTTTTCTCTTGTGTATTGGCACTGTGACACGTATTACATTTCCCCTCAAAATTGGATATCACGCCATTGCATGTATATACGTTATATGACTTGGGTCTACAATTTCAATTAGTAATGCATAAAAAGGTCATGCAAATGTTAGGCCATCATTGTCATATATAGAATATACCGGCCGTTAAAAACCGTTGGTAGGCCTACGCTATTATAACCGCAACCAGTGTTTTAGCCTCACATACCTCCCATAATCAATGCCAGTAGAAGCAAAGCTATTAGTTCTATAATATCTTTGGTAGAAGATATTTAATGTTATTTGAATATGTAATTGGCGTGTAGTGGCTACCAAAAAGGCTCTCATATTGACATAAATGGATAACAGAAGATCGGCAAATATATAAAGGCCGGCGTCAAAATGCTCCAGCCTGCAATAGTTTGTGCCAGGCCACACCAGTATACGGTCACCACTCGAGGGTCACTATATTTCAAGTTTCACAACCTGTTAGCGCCATTTTAAAGATTTCGAAATCTGCATATGACATTACAACGCACGCACCATGCCTGCAGTAGTGACGAGAATATAGCCACTGCACCTCATAACACAATGCATTTTTCAGTGTATAAAGGTTTGAAAGGTCTCGTCTATCATGACACTTATGGCCTAATTCAGAGTTGTGCCTAAGTACAGTACTTGCAAGTACAGTACTTGCAAGTACAGCGATTTGCTGTACTTGGACTTGGACTCAAGTACATTGGAAAAAATCCAAATGTACTTGGACTTGGACTCAAGTACAACCCAAAAGTACTTGGTACTTGCAAGTACAACTTCAAGTACACTGTTTCATTTATATATTTCGTGCAAATGATACGTACTCTGTACTTTTCTGTAAGACATTTTTTCCTAATTGATTGGAAAAGTTGTAAACATTTGTAGTTTTTGTGTTGAGAAAGCAGTAGATCTTGTTATGTAAGAGGCCGCCAACACATGACGGCTATAAATAACCCAGAAAGAAATAGACATAATGCTTTTGCGAGACATGCCTTGGAACACCACCCTCAAGAAACCCCACAATTCACCATGGAAGTCATAGGAAAATACCGAACACCACTAGAGAGACAAATAGCAGAAGGAATCGAAATATACAATAGCAATAGTAACATTACCATGAACTCTAAGCTTGATCACTACCAACCTGCATTCCATAGACTCATATTCACAAACCAGCTTGCTGATTAAAAATTGACCTTCATAATACCATTTTAATCTTGATAACCATTATGTATTCTTTGTACTGTATTTACACTGTTTTTATATTGCATTTCTATTTTGACAAGGAACCTACATGGTTTGAAAACGTTAATAAAAATTAAAAATTCAAAATTAAATCATTGGAAACATATTTACACAGCATAAAAAGAACATTACATAACAAAATGCTGCTTGATGCTTATAAGCTTACATTTTGAACACATGATATTTATGAGTTATGACCAAAAGGTGTATTGTATTTTCCATTTTTTTTATAAGTGAAGGCACTATTATATGTAAAGCAAATCTGTTCAAACAATTTGCCACTGGGAAATGACAATACTTCATAATAAAAACAAGTTTCAGTTCACAAAATTCTCCGAAAATGGCTATTACATATAGATACCATCCACATGTCTTTGACCTAATATCATATACACGTTTTATGGATGATCTTTTGTTATTATTTAATTTTAAATTACATTTGAAACTTGTAATATAGATACTAAAATTATATAACACGAAAAAGTTATTATTATTTATACACCAAATTATACAATTATACAATACACACCATAATTTCTAAATGTATGGCCATAAACCTATACTACCCTCAGACAATTCTATTGAAAACTGACCAGTTTAATTACAGAATCCTTATGTTGGTCAGTTTAAGATATTTCCTGTTCATTGAAAGCAGCACAATAGAATGTTTGTCTAAAGGTTAACGGCAGACAAAAGGCTATTGTGTAACCTCCTTAAGAGAGTTAATGCAAGCATGCTACTTCTGATAGCAAGTCATTTTGATAATTAAGGAGGGAAATTCCAAACCTGCAAAATGCTTTTAAGTCCTTCATCTTTTCTTAACATGCTTATTGCAGATAGATAGTAAGATGAATTGTTATTCGGATCAATGGGTATATGATAAATTTGTAATCTAACTAAATGATAAGTAAATATTCACGTCCTCGCAAAACCATTGTTTTGAACTTTAAAAGAGACAACTATGAGTGATTTTCCCCCGCTGTATACCTGTATACAATTTATTTGAAAGAAATAATAAAACATCTTCGGAATGATAACGAAATAGTAACCAAACTGTCTATTATTAAAAAAAATACAATTTACCATTTGCTTCTATTACAGGGCATGTCACCCTACGTCAATTGAACGTATACCCTCTACAGTTTTCAATCTTTGATAAAAAGGCTGTAATACCCATGAATGATTTGAACTGACGACTTGTCCAATAGTGAGACACACAGATTCAGTTTCACTTAGTAATTCGTGGACTTCGTCAATGTTGTTTTAGCAATGCTGTGCTCTCTGAGTACTTATTAGTTGGCAAAGGGTCAAAGTTCAACAGATACCTTATGAATATTCAATCATTTTTCAACACATTCTACTTGCTATATAATACATGGTTGTAGTTTAACAAAAAACGTATGTATATCCAGCTGATATACAGTAAAATGTCAGTCTTTGTCTTGTATTTCATTAAACATTCAACCTGTGTACTTGGTACTTGGACTCAAGTACAATCAAAGTACTTGTACTTGGACTCAAGTACATTGGAAAAATCATCAATGTAATTGTACTTGGACTCAAGTCCAGCTGCAAAGTACTTGGACTGGACTTGAGTCCGTCAATTGTACTTAGGCACAACTCTGTGGCCTATATGCACGTATAGAAAATAGAAATAAAATGGAATTTCAAATTAAAATTAAAAGACGTAGCCAGGGTGGATTATAACGCTAGGGCTAGTCTTAAAAGACATAGATAAAACAGATGTGAAGCATCCTAGTGCGGCATGTGGTGTTCAATTCTAACAACTCCTGACTTAAATGCCTCGAGGCTGTCTACAAGTAGGATTTTGGGTAGCGTATTCCAGTCTTGGACTATGTAGGGGAAGGACATTTCATAGCATCTTTGTTTTGCGAGGATGTGTTGCAGATGGTGCTGGTCTCTTTGAAACTTTACAAATTGTGACACTAGACACGACACGTGCATTGGCACCAACTGGCCCCAGTCCCGTGACTTCTAGGAATTCTACGGTTGACCCAACAATGCTATCAGGGCAGGTACATATAGGTACATGTACATATATACACGTAAGTACATATATAGTGTACTTCCCTGACCGAATGGATAAGGAGTTGGACTCGTGACAAGAAGGTCGTGGGTTCGACTCCCGGTCGGGTCTGATGGTGGGTGTTGAGCAAACTTACCCCTAACATGTTGCACACTGCTCCGTGGTACCTACACGTTAAATAGGTACAGGTCAGGCGAGTGAATGCAAGTGTGAGTGATAAGTACGTATGCACTACGGTAGCAATGTGCAGTATGCTCCTTCACTGAGTTGAGAAAGATAGAGTGTGACCTGGTGTAGATTTAAAGTAGCTAGAAAACGATAAAAGCTGTTCCTTGCGACGACTATAAACAAGCACATTTACATTTATATTTATATGAGGCAAGTGAGGCAACTGCCTCCTATGTTTTGGGGGTAAGTTTGAGTTCAACAATGATATTAGAATACCATGTTAGTGATCTGAGAAATAAGATAGGAAAAATAGGCGAATATAGGAATATTGCATGAACCTTATACTAATATGACGTTTTGAACAAGCATATGGTGTTTTATATTTATCACACGTTGTGTTTAAACAACTGAAAATATCATTATCATTAGCATTGTACAGCTAAATGTACAAATTCTCGTTGTTTACATGACGTACTTACTTTAGTTTCGATATCCAAGAGCCATGATTAGATGGATCAATGGCACACCCAGTTTTTTTTAGAAAGGGGTGGGGGTGGGGCGCACTTCAGGGATTTCATGGGTTTTGTAAGCACGATCGATCGCGGAATTGTAAAACCCTATGGAAAAGAAGTATTATAGTGGGGGAAAGGGGGGCTGTGCCCCCTGGATCTGCCTATGTGGTTGTGTCATTTAAAATCCAGTGATGATGTCAGTTCAGAAACACTGCTAGAGAAAGTGGGTATGCCAGACATTGATAACATTCTTTGTACAGGCTGATTTAGATGACTAGGCCATGTAGAGGGCAACTCTGGGAGGATCAATGAAGTAAGAACGCTGGAGATTTGAGGAGTGAGAAAGGCAAGGCAAGACCAAAGCTGACTTGGAACACAGTCGTACAGAAAGATTTAGCATCCCTTGGTATGGGTCAAATAGACCCAAATGGAGGGTCTCTAGGTCATTTGCTTTAGTTACCATTCACTACAATAGAAACTCGTGTCGTATATCATAGCGGGGGATTGATAGAAGACAATGCATGCGTGGCCTAGAGTATTGTTTTGCAAAAAGTTGTTGAATAATTGCATACTAGTCATTTCATCTGTTTCATCATATGGATACAATGCGTATAGAATTACAAGAATTGTGTTCTATATTCCAGAACTTGGAATTTCATACATCTATTCATTGCAATTTATGCGTCTATAGCTAGAATAATAGTTAGATAATTTGCAGATAAGTTCATTGCTATTCAGCATATCACAAAGGGCATCATATGCATTAGCCTATAGTCTGCCTCATGAGCAACCAGACTAACCCTTTGTCCCATAATTCTTTTGATAACAAACACATTTCTATAAAAGTGACGTCATTTGGTGCACAATTAGACAGGGTCGTTAGAAGTTAAAGCTTCAGAACAAATTCTATTATACAAAGAGAAACTAAGATTTTAAGTTTTACATTTAAATTTGAAATATTGTAAAATTTTATTGTTTATCCCATGCAACCTGTAAACAAGAAGTCACTATTTGCTCCTAGATCCTATGGGTTGGTGTCCACAAAATGTGTTACAATAGGACAACTAATGATGATAAAAGGTTCGTTTCAAAACATGTTGTTCTTCATCGATTACAGTATAATAAACACTAAATGGCTGAAAATAGATTAATAGAATAGATGATTCACATCATTCTTCTGTCAACCCCTCAAAATAAAGTATGCACGTAATAAGGTCTAGATTTTACCGTTTTGGTGATTGCTATATGGCCATCCTCATGATATTTATCTGGGCAGTTCGAGCAGCTTACCAGCATAATTGGGTGTTTGAATGACATGCTCAATCAGAGATTCTGTGGATGGTCATATAACAATAACGGAAACTATAAATAGCAAGTTTAATTTTTGTGTTGTAAGAGAAGAATCATTTTACTAATTTCACAACAACACAGCAAATATGATAACATTTACAACATCTGTATACGTTTTATATATATATATTTCATAATGAGAACATTTTCACACAATTGTAAATTGCAACAAGATGTTCATATTGTCAACACTACCCTGAGATGTGGATAAAGTCACAAAATGAAGAAAAATGTGCATTTTGATCACAATGATCCCATGTTCAACCTAACAAGCGACTTCAATATGAGCTGTCCGTGGGTGCCACTTCATTAGTTTTAATTCCCAACCTCTTTAACATGGCAAAACGAAGGTCCTTACGGCTGTAGAAGTAAATGATTGGATTCAGTAGAGGCGCAACCACGGCATAGAGAAGAGTACCAGATCTGTAACATTGCAAATTGCCATTTACACTAACTTACAAACTTACAATACGACAATTGTGTTTAATGTGTAACACGTAAAAATATGCAAAATAATTTTGTAATTAATGTGTTACTTGTAATTAAATAATATTTTACCGGACAAGCAAAGAGGGTGCGAGATACTTTCTGGTGTCAAGGTCTTGCCAGGTGTAGCCCAAGCCAAATATGATAAGTCTGAGAACGTAAGCGGGAATGTATGTTCCCCAAAAAACGCCAGACACAAGACACAGCATTTTGAGGCCTTTCCTAGCCTGAAAAAAACAACAAAAACAATTAAAAAAACAAACAAACAAACATACAAACAGAAACATACTTGGTTAATTTGAAGAGCAAGCTGGTGGTTAATATGATTGAATTAAAAAAAATCTTATTACAAAATGCAATATTTCTAAAGATTTATATCATCTCTCAATATCTAATGAATAGGAATACATGTACTATTTTCCCCTTACAAACGTAACCCAAATAAATTGTAGTAAGATATACGAGTACATTATGGTTAAACTTGATACACGATGCACAATTAAAAAAAGTTGTTAATATATGTAGATGCAAACTGGATATCTCATATATGACGACCACCAACAGACCCGGGCCGACAGAGTATAAATAGGTAAAAAATTAGCACATTACGTCACAGTAGAACCTCTATTATGATTATAAGCCAAATCAAGTCACTGGTCTCAAGTGGGCTCAATAGAGAGGTGATTTAATGATGGAGATTTACATTGGTCTCTGAATAGGTTTGGGACTTTGAGAAATGGTCTTATTATAGAAGCTGTCTCTTTTTACCTGTGGCTTCTATTGCACATTCAAATAAGCTAATAACAGTACTAGATATATGTGTGATTGAGTTCATGACCTAAAAGAGCTATGATAAGCTGTCGTATAGAAATCTATAGAAACATATACAAATGTTATATAACACAAAATGTGATCGTAACACACATTTTCTGGCAAGCAGTCAGATAAATCTGCCATGACATTTCGGTCAATTTCAGAATCCAACACTTACCTGGCGAACAGGCGGTGTTGTGGGGACGTTGTGCATGTTGCCAGGTACTACTGGCGCCACCTGATTTACCTTCACCAGAACCCAGATGCGTCTCATGGAATATATCGTCACGCCGCCTAGATCCAATACAAGCATAAAATCCAATAAGAAATTATTCGATTCTTATTAGTTTTAATTCAATCGGTGACGTTGAACTTTAATTCAGTTAAGCGTAGTTTTAAAATGCAAAGTCATCATAAACTTTGTGCACCAACGCATGGAAACCAAAGTTGTCAGGTTTATTTAGAAGTGCATTATCCATCGAGCAGTTGTATGCTACATACACTGCTGGTCACTGGTAAACCTGCTACAGTGCCATTTACACCACTACAGTTCCCTTCTAAACCCAGTTGAGGAGTACGTAATACCCCACCACCGTCCATACCCTCTCCGAACACTTGCTCACATATAACACTATTGTTTTGACAGACGAAATACAGTACGCAAAGATTATGGACCGAAATATTCCTACCAAAGTGCACACAGCATCATGGTGATATATAATCCCAACAATTTTTACAATAGGCCTACCCAACACAAAGAGATTTGTCTAACATCATGAGACAGTTGAGGCACCGTGCCATGGGATCTTTTTGAAAGCAGGTTCTACAATGACCCATATTAATATATAGGGTTTCCGTATTAATAATATCAGGAATAAGATAAGAGCCACTTATCATATTCCCGATAATACAATTATCACAAATTGTGTTACTCTGATGTCTTTGATGATGCTCCGGTAAAGATTGTGATATAATAAGAAATAATGTCTGCAAATCGGTTCACCCTTATTATCATATGAAGACTCCAATTATGTACGCATATATATAGCATTCATATTTCATATGAGTTATTGGAAGACTAATTGCCACAAATCAAGTTACTGAGTGTTTTGCTATGGACGGGGACTAAAGAAAATGGGGATCTTAGCATGTAAAAGCAAGAGGGTGATCGCAAATTACGTCACCTAATTGCATGCTAATGTGTGAGTATGCGTGCATCATCAGACCATTTTCGAAGAAGGATATATGAATTAACTGACCACACCTCGTATTACAAGATCCGTGACGAGTAGTAATCACGCGGCCCACGTAATCTAATGAATCCTAATAACTAAGCGATCACGTTGAGCAGAATGAGTCAAATGTGTGTGTCACGTGCTGAGTGGGCGGACTGGCGACAGGCTGACAAAGAACCAGGACGGTTTGGAAGCTCTCAACAAAAACACGCAAAAGTAAAAGAAAATCATATTATGTATCTGAACTGGTGCAGATGAGCATCCAACATAGTCATATATTGTTGTTAGCACACCTACAGTATGTGACCCAATTAAAATTTTGACCTGCACGTGCAATATACATGTGTACATGTATTTGTGGCGAAGCAGCTTGAATTTTATACGCGCGATGATGTGTGTACATGTGGAGTTAAATAAAGAGATTAACAGCAGTTCTATTTATTTTGTTACTGACACTTTAATTAGACACTCTAATTAGACAATGTTCTTTAGCAGTGTTCTCATGGACTACTGGCTAAGCAGCAGTAATACTTTTTTTTTGTAGACAATACCTGGGTTCGCAACCCGACAGTTTTAGAGGACTGTAACTTTCTTCTTTTCTCATCTGGGTTTTACAGGCCACATCTTCTGTCGCTTCAATGCAAACGAACCACTTTAAAGCAAAGGGTTCTGTCCTTAAAATTAGTACCACACTGGAAAGTGAAGGTTCTAACTTCCAAACTGGGACAGTGGGGAGCAATTACTACACTCTGGCTTTTGAGCTTTACAGCCAAATCTTCTGGGCTCGATAGCCTAAGATCTTGTGTTACTCATCGTCCTAGTTAGTGTCCTGCGTCGCACCGCACTATGAAGGGAAAGGGGGTGGGGTGGGGGGTCTCCATATTCACCAATTCGGGGTTCTTACATAATCAGAGAGTAACGAATGATATATGCTACCTTGTTGTGGCAAGATGGGGGTGGGGATCTCACACTATCGAGGTGAGTCCGGACGTGCTCCGAAACTTGGTGTCTTTTTTCAAATTTTGGTTTATTGCTGGGTGTCGTCTTTTTTCTCACATTTTTTGTACATTCTGGGTGCAATTTTATTTACTTTACTATTGACACAAGGCATAGAACTGACGAAATTCCTAGGAATGTCTTGTTTATGACTCAAAGAGAAAGTTCTCCTGGACTATTGACTCGGCAGTGGTACTACTTCTCAACCTGGCACTTTTTCAAGGACTGTAACTTAAAAAGACACACTCCACCAATGCCCTCACATTTGCTGTCATGATGTAGCTCTGACATCCAAATATTGTCATCGGAATATCCAGTCTACAGCTTTTAATATCTACTCAAGTAAATGTTTCACTCCAATCAATTTGTGTGTCGATCATATTGTGCACTGTATGACACCAGCGTTTTGCTAGTGTAGTGTTTCTTTAAATGAGTCGTTTTCTCCCACGGCCTCAGTGAGTGTTTGGCTGTAGAGAAGTTTGCTTATGGAAGGATGTTTTTGTTTTCTTTGTCTAATGCTCAATATTCTTTCAATCACTTTTTTGTGGACTATTTCTGGACTTTCGGACAAGGTGGGCCTTTTCAATGAAGTTATTAGACAACATTTCAGTTTATATTTCATCATATGTTGTTCAGAAACCTATACTAAACACACGGGGGTTAAACATGATGACACAAATGGATGGTAATGGTACACACTCACCAGAAGGCATCAGTATGAGACAGAGCTGGAGGAAGGTGTGAAGAGTTGCATGACTTCCAGGTAAATTGGTAGCCAATATACTGGCATGGTACTCTCGACCGATGGTCACCTCCGTCACAGAGACATAGATCAGTGGATAAACATAGCTAAATATCAAGATGGCCACCATGCACTTAGGCTTAAATAGGGTCAAGTAGATCATCGGCTTGCAGAAGAAGACATACCTAAAATATATAAATATTTATATAGACATCACAAGATCGAATGTGATTGCTTCATTCACTCGTATTATATATATAAAGAGATTATTAGGACTGTGAATATGCACTGGCGGTACATAGAGGTCTAGCCCTGGACCGCGATGACATTCGCAGGCACTAGCAAGGAGCTAATGTGTGTGGTGTGCGACCAAGTTGGGCATGTCTCCTATGTGGCACCTTGGATCTACAAGTGACTACTCGACTCAGGATGAGAGATACAAAACTGTCAGCAACACACAAGGTAACTTACGTGAGATGTAACATACAATGTTTTGTAAATAAAACACTATGTTCTTATTGATATATAAATAGAATAGGGCATCTATTCCACAAACAGACCGAGAACGAGGGCATATGTTTTACACTGTATTTATGCTTGAAGTATATGCATGTATCTTAATTATAAAGATTAAAGACATTAATATTGTGATTGAATTATAAGATTAAAACATGCTAATAAAAGCAATTTTGGGTGTTGTCTAGTCTATATATATAAAGAAAGAGGCGTTTTTTTGCGTCACAAAAGGCTTTTTAACCACAAGACGTACACACTTCAAACTATGTATGTAAAATCAGGACATCTTGGTGGTCGTTATAATATCACATTTCAAACCGAATAAATTGGTTTAAATGATAAAAAACAAGAAAAAAGAATTTCTATAAAGTTTGCTTACAGGGCCATGTTTGTTAAAGGTACGTAATACGTTAAACGTTTGCATATGTCAAACGTACGTTGCACGTCACAAGGCACAGTTATGTCAAACGTACGTTGCACGTCACACGTACAGTCATACAGCGAGGGAGCTGGGAAGGGTGGTGATGGTGGTGGAGGTGCATTTTATCTGCTCAGGACCTGTTTTGAGGAGGGGTGTTGGCAGAAAGGGTGTGTGTGTCCATATGGGGGGGGGCATGGCTGGTGTCCATATGGGTTGGGGGTATGGCTGGTGGTGAGTCAGGGAGGAGCATTTAATCTGTTCCAGATCTCATCAATTTCAACCCGAGCAGCAGCAGAAAGGGGGTGATTGACATTTAATGGTCTGCACGTGTTTAGCACGGGTAGGAGTAGCTGGAGGGAGGGATGTTAAATGGATCAAGCATTGACACATACATGTAGTGTGTGTATGGCTGTCACATATGAGTGTGGGAAGAAGGTGATGGAGGTGTATTTAATCTTTCCAAGACCTGTGTAGTGACGGGAGCTGGTGTGAGGGATGTGGGACAGGGGAAAGAATGGGAAGGGAGGAGCATTTAGTATGTTCCAGATCTCTTCCGTTTCAACCAGAGCAGTAGCAAGAAGGGGGTGCATTAATTGTGGACCTGCTTGGATGGGGATGAGGTAGAGAGGGTTGGGGAGAGAAGAGAGGGGGGGGGAAGGAAGGGTAGGGATGAGTGGGACATTTAAACTGCTCCGCACGTGTTTACCATGGGTAGCAGTAGCTGGGGGAGGGGTATTAGAGGGATCAATCATTGCCATATTTAGTACATTTACTGTGTAAATGGCTGTGACATATGATGATGGGAGGACAGTGATGGAGATGTATTTAATCTGTTACAGCCCTGTATACTGACAAGAACTGGTTCGAGGGATGTAGGGCAGGAGGAAGGATGGGGAGGGAGGAGCACTTAATGTGTTCCGGATCTCATCTGTTTCAACCCGAGCAACGCCGGGTAAACAGCTAGTTAACTATAAAGCACTTTGAATGCCACTTAATTCAGATGCAGCACCAATTGAAGTAAGACTGGAAAAGGTCAGTTCATTATCTCAGTGAAATGCTCAATTTAGTGGTAATATGCGAATTATGATAGCCATAAGAAAAATTACGATGGATAAAGATTGGACTAGTTTTGCATGATATTTAAAGGTTACACCTATAAATGACAATTCTCGTTTTCGCATCACACATCACCTTTATAAAATCATGTACGTGTAGTTGGTTTTCTGTATACTTGACATGAAATATAGATGTTTACAAATAAAGTAAGAGTCACTCCCGCAGGTCAATGGTAACGTGAAAATTATTGGTTGACGTAGTTGAAAGTCATAGAAAAGAACAAGATATCAGAACTAATTCGTCATGTTCATCTCCCAAATAAGGTGAACATATGCCTACGAATGAAGACGAAACGCCGAACGTTCAAAATGTTATCCATTGTCATGTTTTATTTCGTGCGGGTGCCTGGCCATAACTAACAAGCTTACGTAATAAAGATAGATAGATAGATTTATTTTATTATAGTGTCATGTGTTAAAATACATATATAAAACATTCCTATGAACATATTAATATTAAAACACCCAACCACTAGGGTTTATAAGACACTTTACATATATTATCATTAAAATTAAAATCATCTTGTTACAAGTTAAAATACAATTTATAAACTGTGTAGCCTGTGGTCGTATTAAAACATTCAGCAATAAGTTTGTCTCCTTTTAAACATTTTGTTTACAGTATTAGCGACAAGTTTAATCACCGACACGTCTGCCATTATGGTACAATATTTTGCTAAAGATGGTAATTGATTAAAATATATAATAAATGTAATACCGTCCTGGATATTTCTTTTAGGTCAAACGTTAGCAAAGTATCAGTGATCTTATAGCACGACCTTCTCACGTAAGGTGTGCATATATACGTGCCACCACTTTCAATAGCGTATAAAGTAGAGCACGTAGACCTACTACCCCCAGCAGATCATATTGTTATATATTACCTTAGACTTGTGATAGTGACCAGGAAATTATGGGTACAATACTTGTGTTCTAGCAAAGGGCTGCTATGTCACGGTGGCCTGGGGTTCACAGCTAACGTCTTCGCTCCCTCTCTGCCTATCTTCCCAGTATTTACGTATTTTCATTGTACAATCATCCTCAAGTCCGTGTATGTCAGGTGACTGTAGGATTAGAAATTACGTCACAATAGGGAATGACGCAGCTCCGTAGGTGCACCCCCGCTAGTGGTGTGAGACGGCAACTTGATCGGTCATTCACAGCAAATACCATAGGCCGACGAGTTCTCCAATGCTCACAGGTTCGTTCAATATATTCATGTTCGTTCACACCGCTTTAAAACATGAAATACTGTTTTTTCACATGATAACCATTATTTACACCAGTCGTTATACTAGGTGTAACGATTCCTTTGGAGGTATTGCAATCCCACACTAGATTTTTCAACGCCCCAAAGGCTGCACAAAACATCTGGGATCGCATAGCACAGCTTCACGCCTGGAAAGCCTTTGTGAACGACCAATCCAATTTATGAAGACGCCAAACCGAAGATGGGAATTATTGTAATTCAAGTTACCTGGAATTATTGTAATTGTTTAATTGGTGTTCTATTGGGCTTATAAGTCAGATCTGATAGTAGACCACGACGAATATATATAAAGTGGGCTTTGCTGACCCCACCCCTCATATGCCAGCACACCGAATGTTTACTGTTCTATGATTTGTATATTTGACCACGTATACCACTATATCCTTCTGTATGGCAATGCATATATAAAGTGGGCTTTGCAGTGAAAGTTTTTACTTACCTCTCATATGCCAGCAGACCGATATTGATAGCCAGGCTTAGCGCTACCGAATAGGCAAACACGTTTACAACCTACAAGAATTTTAATTGAATATATTATTTAGCATTATATAGATATATATTCTTCTACCAGATTTGCCAATGTAATTGCTATTCGGTTTATTTGGTAGATTTCCAATTTAAAACTAACCGCTTTATAACATAGACTGTTGACTTAAAGTGTTCCATTGTGCTGCAGCACTAAATATGGGTATGCTCTATACAATCCTGAAACTGCAGGAATTAATGGTTGCTTGATACAGTATACATGGCACATTTTGTCGTGCATCGTACGTATGTCCCAAATTTCACATATAGTAATAGACGATGGTAGTTCCAAATGATCAAAAAGACATCAGAAGTTTAGTGTCATTTTGAAGCGCATCGTGGATGTTCTGGCTTCAAATTTGGAGTTATCTGGAGGATTCGGTTGGGAATGAGGCACTTCTGGATTTTTCTAGACCATTCTGTTTAACTGTGATCTCGTCTGCTCCTTCAGGAGTGTGTATTGCCGATAGATGAATCCGTATGTGGCGTCACTGCCGATACAAACTGAAGCAACGGAACCATGAAACAGTGGCATCTGTTCCAACAATTCCGTTGTTCACGATGTTTCATGATTAATGCTGTCTTTCTGGAGGAAATGACACACCCCTGCCTGGTTCTGGTCCAAAAGCTGCTATAATTTCTATGGATAAGCAATTTTGATTTTTTTTCAGCCTGTGGAACCCCGTTACGGATTATTGAGTTGTTGTTCGGATTATCGTTTTGCTTTTATGGGTCCTTTCGGGGGCTAAGAAGATCATCGTGAAGTCTTTTCTCTTAAAGGAGGCCTTGCTGGCTCCGTACTTAAAGATGTTCCCGTGTTATGAAGTGCTATTTCTGAAAGGTCCTGGGAGCCTACCTTTTCATCAAGTCCATCTGAAAGGTCATGGGCCGTTATTTCAGACGACGATCCCACAAGTTTCAGCCACAAAATATGCAGTCGAGGTATCAAAAAAGGCTGTCAGTACTTTTTCTAATTTCTGGCGTCTTGTGGAGCGTCTGGAGCTATCATCATCTATGTAAAAAGGGGGGCGGGGGTAAGAGATCAATATATCCAAAAAACAACACAGCCTCACATATGAGACTAAAGCTCCATCCAAATCCCTTTTGCGTTCTGCTAGGGTATAGTTATTAATGAGTGTTTACACCCCCACCCCCACCCCCAGACACACACACACACACACACAGACACACACACACACAGACACACACACACACACACACACACACACACACACACACACACACACACACACACACGCACGCACGCACGCACGCACGCTCACACGCTTCTCACATTGATAATGTATTGCAATTCGAATGACTTTGTACATCTTAAAACGATGCTAGGTTCCATACCACTCACCCTAAAATATTTAATATGATCCATAAATGCTGGGTCCCACATTTGAGCAATAACATTTGGTCCACACAGTATATTAAGTACGATATCCGCAACACAGTATACAAGCAGGATCCAGAAATGAGGATTATGGAGCGATTCTGTCTTGAGAATTGTCCAGATCACAAGCAGCTGGCCGAGAATGATCATGACCGTCAAAATAGAGATGACTAGCGCCGTCAGTATTTGCTCCTCTTGAGAACTGGAACGAAAACTAACTTGACGTAAATTGAACTTACGCAGTACATGTATAATGAATCGTAGAAAAGGATCGTATGTATATTTGTTATTTATGAAACTTCATATCTAAAAGAATTTGTATCAGGGTGTAGCACGCGCCAGCAACTTACCTCCAGTGCAGTACCTAAGGTGGAGGCGTGTGTTAAAACACTTTAAATGTTAAACCTGCACTCCGTTTAATTTGGAAGATTTTAACACTCGGTATAGGAGTCAATTCTCAGAAGAGATCATTACAAAAACAGGCCACCAGCAAAGTTACAGGCAATGAAGGTTTATCAATGTTATTCCAACCAGCATATAAATAGCAAAATAATAGTCCACTAAGTTAGACGCAGATAGACAGACAACACGCAATGTTCATCAACAGGGGGAAATATACCTATTTTGAGATGTGAGAATGGCCCTTGATTTTTTTATGAGAATGGGGGTCCATTTCCTTTGAAAATTTTGAGAAATTGTGAAACTGTGAAATTGTGAAATGAGAACTGTTAGAAAATTAATGAGAATAGCCCTGGACTTTTGCTGAGATTTGAGAATGGGGTAGGGTATATTTCCCCCTCTATCAACGTAGTTACTGACATTACAGAGCCCCCCTTAATTAAATGCTTGGCATTTTAAGCATTACCTATTAAATGAACGTAGGCAATGAAACAATATTACACCAATAAGGTCAGTACATAGTCCAGAGTTGGGGCGAGTTTTAATCGATTAATCTAATCAGAATTGGTGTAATTTAGTTTAGTTTTAATTAATCAACAAACTTAAAAATTTCAGTTTAGTTTGGTTTAGTTCCATCATAAATTTCCGTTTTAATCAAGATTAGGTTTGATAAAAAAATCCAACAAAATATGTTATCAGATATAAGGTAACTCTTACAGAGCGGAATTTAGAGCAGGAAATGGCCGACTGCTTATCAGTGTCAATGGTCTAACAGTAACCACTATGATGTAATAGGATGAATGGGTTGCAAGCTCTCTTTGTATATAGCTATAGAGGTAAGACAATTTCCTGTGTGCTTTAATTCTGATGGCTTTACTTAAATTAAAATAATTAGTTTCCACTGTCCATACAATTAGCAGTTTCTTTGATTCTGCCTTGAGATAGATTGCTTACGATTCTTGATTCAGTGAAAGGATGGTAGATTGTGTATTTTGATTTCATGATCTATGTCATCTATTGCTTATCAAAGAGATATTGCCTACTTCAGCCTAGTAGAAAATTCCAGAGCGTTGTTTTCTTATATTCTGTGGTGTTTCAAAATGCTATTTGATGAATTGAAAACAATGCTTTTAGAAATAAAGCCGTTGTTTTATGTGTATGTTACCATCATATAATTTCGGAACTCCTTATTTGAGGAATGCAATAAGTGATATCTATATTTACATTGAAATAAAATAGTGAAAATAGAAAAAAAATGTTATTTTATGACGTAAATCATTCATTTGCAAAATTTAGTTTAGTTTTTGTTAATCAAGTGATCATGTAGTTTAGTCTAGTTTAATCATGAAGTTTGCCCGAGTCACTTTAGTTTAGTTAAGTTTAATCATGAAAATTGTCATTTAGTTTAGTTTAGTTTTAATATAAAAAAATAGTCGCCCCAACTCTGGTACATACATTATAGCTGCTGGTTTAGTCCCGGACCGATGTTTGTAAGTGCAGATGATTGTCATTGATATTTCGCGCAAAACACGGACTAATTCTCTTATTGCACGGATGATGTACACGGTGTTTTACGGGTTTGCACTTTACTTGCTGATGCACGGTCGAATTTTATGATCTTGACACTATATTACGTCTTATATGACCATACCCGTAGAATTTTAAATAACCTAACATCTATAACAAACCGTTCAAAAGAAATGATTACAATGTCAACAGAATCATTCTTTACAAGTTAGAATAATGTGAAATATGTGTGATACATGCAAATACATGAAATCATTTCTACATTTGAACAATAATTCAAGAATAGCTTCAAATTACAAATCACATGAACACATCTGAGACGTGAAGAGCTACATCAGGAAAAAGCACTGGTTTGATTTAAAAAAAATCTAACTATTACCTAAAACGAACTTGAAGTAAGAATGTTTCGTTCGTAATGTTGGATGCTAATCCTTCAGAAACGTTCTGCCAGGAAATACTGGATTCATACATGTTCCTTATCCCGATGTCCCATGATGCAGCTCCAGAAGATACATTTCCGATTGGCATCGATGAGTTATGAGATGCGTTCACAAATATCATGCTTTAACAAGAAAAACACCCTTGTGTTCTCCAGAGCAAGCTTAATGTTTCCTCGAACTAGAAAGTCGATACATTAATAAAAATACATTTAATTGCACTTTACTGTCATGTTGAAATATTAGACTGGCAAATCTGGGTGTGCTTTCAAAAGGTGCAGTGCTCGCTCGCTATCGTACACACTTAGGGCTATATTGTGATAATTCAGGTCATAACATTACGTTGCCATAGAATCAGATATATTTAGTTCGTGTGCGCCTATGTCGTGTTGCGCGGAGTTCATCGCTGACATATATAGTGCGCTGTGGTGCCAGCGATTAGACTGCATTGTCGCGCACGTCAGAGCCGCGGTCGCCGCAGACACCTTGGACGCCCTACGTACACCGCGCCCACACCACTAGATTAATGTTCTAATGTGTTAAGGGATGATGTACATTTTGTCACGCTCCGCAAAAGTGGAACAATGTTCTACTTAGGGCGGGGGGGGGGGGGGGGGGGGGGGGGTCCGTAAATTTTTGGATATTCCACTTTTTTGTGGGTCTAATATTGTGGGTCTAATATCGCACACGCTAAAACTTTTCATATCACAATTCCACTATTTTCTATTTAATTGTGGCATTAAAAAGATACACAGCAGGTTTCACACATTCATTAATATTATGCTTTACATTCCTGATATATAATAAGTATTATTTTATGGCATATATAAGTAATATTTAAATAAATATCGCGAACCACTATGTAGATATTCTTCGATTATGTCACACATATGAATTTTCCACTTTTGGGGTGGGTTGCGGGGTTGGGGTTGGGGGTCAAGAAAAAAGAGAACACTGTTCCACTTTTGCTGAGCGTGACAAAATGTACAGCATCCCTAACGTCCTTACAAATTGTGTCGCTTTCAATCCCACTCGCGTGATTTGATATGATCAATTACGAGTAAGAGTACGTCAAAGGAATGGATATTTGACTGGAATGGAAATTTGAGCGTCCTTAACAAAGACAACATTCAGGTCTCATCCCGGGTCTCATCCTTTCTTTTTTTGTTTTTTTTATATGCATATATATCTCCAAATTGTAAATGTTATTTATTCTTTAGTTGAATTTCGGAGCACTAGCTCCCCGATCACAATATTATCACAGCATAATGTTTGTTTTTGATTGGCTGGATGTAGTTACGTTTGCATTATAGTTGGGTTTCTTTATTTTCTTTATTTTACTATTGTGACATGGTATAATATATAATATAAGTAATATGATATGCAAACCTTTTAAGTCGCCTTTACAAATCCTAAACAAAGTTTACCATAGCCTAAAATGCAAACCTAACTAAAAATCCAGCCAATCACAAACAACTCCATGAATAGCTATGGAAAGTTTGTGAAAATATTGGCATGATACTTGTCGTATGTGGTACCAACATACGACAAGTATCATGCCACCAAGAAACCACCAGAATATAGAGACACCTGATTAACTACTAATTATGGGTAGTTTGCCTTATTGTCATACGTGATTGCATGTTTTGAGGCTTCTATTCTGTGCACAGTGATTGTCATTGCTACCAAAATGATACCAGATATACGCCCGTATATCCTAATACATCCGCTTTAACAATTACGAATATTGTAATGATAACATGAAAAAAGTGATGGCTTACAAAGAAAGAAAAGGAAAGATGTACCCCAATCAATCGATGTACTTGAAATATGTGATCAATGATAACCAAGCCATCATTCGTATCAGACCGTATAGTAAATGTAACCCCACAGAAAATCAACCCATGCAATTGTCTTCACTGCCGAAAATTACGAGGACCATATACTGTACACCCAGGACTGTACACAATAAGACACCGTCACGTTTATAACAACGGTTTGTTCTGCTGCTCTTGTCTCTTCATCATGGGTAATGTCCATTGCAGGGATGGATTTATCCAGGTTTACAAACGATGGGAGGGGTAGCCGCACTCGAGGGCATAGTAAGGATTTTTCGAAATCCGTAGTAGCAAACAGATGTGGTCATTATTGTCATACAATTTTTATTTATTTCTTTGTTACGTTATTTGTTTGATCACATGAATAACCTCAACCACGTACCAGATTGAGATAGTTCAAAAGTAGTGCGCAAAGAGTCTAACCTTTTGGACAGACAAATCTAACAGTCCATAACTTATTTCAAGATTAAAATAAATTTCATACATAGTTAATAAAACATAGAACAAATAATTATTAATAATAGTCTAATTAGGTAAATAATTGTACAAGTGAAAACCTAAAATATTTTGATGGCTAGAATTGAAACTATAACAGCATGTATAAATATTTCTAACTAATAAGTTATCACAGTCAGCAACACGTTTTTAAATGAGCCTAGAGCTTTCCTAGCAAAACAATACGATAAAAGAACTTTGAACTGCTTCTTTTGTAAATTGTTCTACAAATTTTTGTAACGTCAAAACTCTGATAGCTTTCAACGAAGCAACCACCTTAGGTACGTTGTAATCATTATCACCTATGCCACAGTGGTACTCGTGGAATGTGTCGCTGACCATTTCAAGTGTTGGAAGCAGAACAGTAAATGCCTGGGGCTAAATCTTTTTGTGTTCAAATGTTTTTTGTAAATATGAAAGATATGATCTCTAGGGCTCCACGGGGATCTCTTTTACACTGTTACAATAGCTACATACCACGTATATATCATGTGTCTGCGGGGCAAGTAAACTTATGGCCAAGCTTGCGAAACAAATATACGTGTTACTGCAAGACATTTACTTGACAACTAAGCTTTAACTTTTAGACTATATTTTAGTACTATGATCACGGATTACAAATGTTTCTCAGTTTAAATTATGAAATTGTGTGTATAAGACTTGCTGACACAAGGAAAGAACGATTGAAGATCATTGAAGAGCCTGAGGCAAAATTGTGTAAGTTCCGTATAATTATGTAGTTTCCATATAGTTCCGTATTATCACGTTCCCATACATGTCATTTAGCATTTTAATGTTGTTTTATTTTTTGTAGCGGTGTATCATAATATAAATATCCAATACAGGTAAAAACACCTCTTCATCATGGCTTCGATTACGGGACTGTATCAATATTAGGGAGCATGTGCTTAACAAAATATTTATGGTGAAATTATACACTGCAAAAAATGGTTATAGTTCAGAAATGTCATTGAAGTGAATTCTATTGCTAGTAGTTGCATAGGTGTTTTTGCGGTGTCTACAACTATTGGCGAGTTCGTTTCTCCTGTTGAGTGTGGACATGTCTAGCTTACATATTATAGATTATTTTTCGGTCAGGCACAAGTTGCAAATTTTGGAGGCTGTGGAGTATGGGCAGACGTGGCCTATTATCTTCCAGGATATGGTGTGGTCAATGCTATAGATATATGCCATATATATATAGAAGCCATATATATATTTACGTTGTGCTGTGTCATATCTTTGTATACTATTGTTAAAGCTATGTTTGTGTGTTGTATATCTCCGTTTGAAGGTCCCCTCAGTAAGGCCAGTGTAAGTTTCTTGTGGTTTGTTATCGTTCCTATTGACTGTGGCTTGATGTATAAGAGATGTTTCCAGGCATTTGATTTCTACACGGCATGATGTTGGCTCTCTGCAATTGCAAGTGTTCACGGTTGTGTCTTTGGGTTCTTGAAGCTTTAATTTATTATTGGATTCTATCATCTGCTCTAGGTTCGGCATACAGCTGTAGCTAACTTTTGTAGAATTTCTATTGAAGATTTTGTTTCGCTTATTTTCTTTGGGGAAGTGTTGGTCAATGAGTTGTATTTTTTGCCTATGTTTGTGGCCACTGTTTCACTGTATGGTGGGTTAAACTATAGAATATTTCTTTTTCATAAATTGTTGCGGTTTCCGTTGTCTGTCTTTTCAAATCTGAATTTGTGCTTGTAGCCGCTGTTCTTTAGTGCCTCATCGTATTGCTTTATCGATTGCTTGAATATTTCTTGGTTGGATGAGATACCTGCTAGTCTATTGTTAATGTTCATTGCGATGTTTTTCAAGATTGCTGGGTGATGGTTACTCTCTTTGTGGACATATAATAAATTGTTGTTTGGTTTGCAGTATGGTTTGTATGATCCTGTATCTAAATCTTGTGATACGTCAAGGTAGTCTACTACTTTTTTTATTGGCTTCAATGGTGATTTTGAGGTTTTTGTTGTTGTGGAACGTCCTGCAAATTTCTTTTTTTATTTTCTCTATCTCTTGTGGTGTCTTGCAACATGTTGCTAGTCGGTCGACCCTATATAGGCCTACGTTTATGTCTAGGTGGTTCAGCTGAGACACCAAGTATGTTCCAACCAACTCACAGGTTTCTGCCCCATCATAAGAGCGCATGGTTACATCAAATATGGATTTTTCCCAGTGTTTTATACACTGGCTTGTACCCAATTAATTGCGTCCGTCCGTCCGTCCTTCCGTCCATCCGGTTCGTTACCCCTCTACAGGTCGCATCGTTTGAGCTAGGATGCTCAAATTTGGCATGTCAGTTGGAAATGGTGACCACAAGAACCCTATTTCACATGGGCCCAAATGGTCCATATTTGGGCCGATTTGGGCCCATTATTAGGTCCATTTTACTAGTATTCAATACGCTTTAGCCAGCATGGAAATATCAATATCATAAGGCAGCAACATTAGTCTAGCCTGGTGCTTTTAGCTGCTGAAATATAAATATTGATTTTTTTGGCCAATATCTAGACAGTGGCATTCCAGTGTTTTTCCAGGTATAAAACACTGATTTGCCCTCACTGGGGGCGCTTTTCATTCTTACATTCTTATGATAATTATGACTGTGTCAAATGAAAATAACAAACAAACAGTTACGTTTTTATTATATACATATTTTAATAGGGCAAATTATCGAAAAACACTTGGTTCTCTGTACTCATCCTCTTTTGGGGGATCCCAATAAAATTGCTTTTGTATTGGTCCTTATGTATAACCAAATGAAATAATTTTCATTCTTGATAATGGCAAAATATGAGCTGATTGATTCATTAAATGGCTTCAAACAAATTTTTCTTTGGTGCACCCTTCATTTTCTGTTCTCTACGGGGGTGGGGTCTGTGCGGACCACAAATAAATACTTTTATGTGCGTCCTAATATTTAACCAAATCAAATAATCTTCAGTCGTGATAAAGGCAAGATATAGGGTGACAACTACTTAAAAGGAAAAGAAGAAATAGTATGTGGATAAAAATATAAAGTTGTGCCAGCATTCAGCACCGTTGCTGGCACAACTTTATTCTTTATTCCAGTCGTTTGGTGGTGATAAGTTAACTCTATATTGACTATAAAAATTCTTGCATGTAAATATTCTTGATTGTTATGTCCTTGCAGTGATAATAATCCAATGAAAAAAAAAGTTAAATACATATCCTACATTTATGTTCAATGTTCAATCATTGCAATGTTCAATGTTTATTTTGAAATTCCCTCGTTCTAAGCGGCACCCCTATCACTCTGCTAGGGCAGGCAATCATTCATTATGCTGCTTTCAGCAACACCGCGAAGTACTGACGCCAATCAAAGCATGCAGTTGCCGCGATAATAATATAACGTAGACCACGGCGTAACAGATGACGAGAAAACGACCGAAAAAGACGTCGTATTCACGTCATATGTCCAGAGGGTCAGGGAAAAAATCATCAAGGCATATTTCCCACATCAAAACACGGTTCTTACACGAGGGGTTATTTTAAAAACAAACAATTTAAACTTGTGTGGCATTTGTAAGCTAATTAGATTAGGCCTAAAATAGATGTAGATGGCATGATGAAGTTTTCAATGTAAACAGCTCAATATAAAATGAAGCCACAACAATATTGGAAGTACATTTTATCATCAATACTTACAATTTGCATTACTCAAGAAAATAAACGATGTATTGTAATATCTGACTTGACAATGTCAATATGCCTCCCCCTCCTTCCGCTTGGTCAGCAGTTGAAGCATTTGAGTGTGGCTATCTTTGGATTGTCCAAGTCTCTGGTACTTCCAGACGGCTTTGTTCATCGTGTGAGCAACGATTCCAAGCTCTAACATCGATAGCATGTTAAATCAATCTATAACAATATAGATGACGATGCTATGCTCAACTTTCGCCATAATGTTTAACGATGCAAATGTCTTTGCAATATAATACATTTTCTATAGCGCATGTTAGGTTACTTTCGGACGGCCCCTGCATCTTGTGCCCGAGCAGCTATTCAATGCTTTCCTTTAATCAATGATACCACATTGACTCAATTACAATGACCATGCCATGCTCAACTTTCACCTTAATCTTATGCTGATGCCTGAAATGTTTTTATAAAGTGACGCCGCCACAAAGTGATGCCTTGCCGTCTCGACTGGAGCAGCGCGGACGCCCCTCGGTGCTGGCGCTCCGTGATCCCGCTGCCTTGGCACTGGCCACGGCTGTGGCACGGCGCCGCCCTGTTCTGTGCGTTCACACTCCTGTCCAGCATGTGCCGCTGGTCGTGCGTCACGTTCAATAAGAGGAGGTACGTACCAAATAGTGAATAAGAAAGTGGCCATCCCTGCAGATGATATCCTCCCGCCCGCTAACCAATGGTACATGATCAACGGATCAAAACAAATTTAGACATTTACCACCATTCAAGAACTCTTTCTTTTCTCTAACAATTGTTCAATGGAATAGTCTAGACTCAGAGACTGCCAACTGCAGTTCTTTGGACGTGTTCTGTGGTAGGATGCATGCAAGTCGTTATATTATTACATGTACTCCAAGGGCGTAAGCGGGGGGGGGGGGGTGGGGGTGGGGGTTACACACGGGGTGAAGAAACACTGTTAAACTTGGGGTCCTCTCAAGCTTCACAGCAGGCTTTCCAATTTATGTAGAGCACTTCTCACCCATCTCGTCTATTCTTGTGTATACCATGGTAGCTCAGCTATTAATGAACCAAAAATAGTGTTTGAGATGTCACAATGAAGCTACTTACGTATATTTTCGTAAGATAAATACTACTTTTTGAGTCGTAAAAATTTCACGATCTATAGTGCATTTAGTTATGAATTAATGTATTCACACACAACCGGTAGGTGGCGATAATATGTGATTTGAACATGTATAATTACGTTTATTCTTACTAGAAATTTTCTTTTTAAACTTTGGCACCGTGTTCAAGGTAGTAATATTATTTGGGACTTGTTTGGATGCTACATATTTTTTCAAAATAACATACGGAATGTGTGTGACCTACGGGCCCTGTGT
The DNA here is from genome assembly GCA_019095985.1 of Streblospio benedicti. NCBI lineage: Eukaryota > Metazoa > Annelida > Polychaeta > Spionida > Spionidae > Streblospio > Streblospio benedicti. The sequence continues at coordinate 18,122,065 of CM032661.1, forward strand.
GAAGTGCTGTATGTGGAAAATTGTCGTATGCAGGCCAAGTCCCCAACACACAAAGAAGAAAATGATTCACTATTTCTACGTCACTCGACCCAGAATGTAAAACGTCAACCGTTACTGTTGCGCGTGCAGTGTTTTGCGTCGGCTGAGCAACTACATGCTCTCCACCATGGGCCAAGAGCGAATGACCGCCTTGGCCTTGATGCATGTACACAATGCCCATCCAGTTGACTTGGATGTTGTCTTAAAACTTTTATGCAGTTGCATCCACAAAGAAAGCAACTTGGAAATTTAATTTTTAGTGGTAATTCTGGGCGGGCACATTCATTTCAAGGCTACTATGCCATTTGGCATAGTAGACTGACTTGTGTTACACTCGGCAGGGTTTGCACCTTCGCACTAATCATACATATTTTCTTAATTTGATTCACAAATCATCTGGCAGTACATGTGGTAAATAGTAATCTTTGAAGGTCATCACCTAAGATTTTGCAAAATGGCATTTATCTTTAGCCGGTATGACAAACCGTCCCATGATGTATTTTTGCCAGAATGATAACTGATTTTCAATGAATGAATAATAGAATCGGATTTATCAGAAACAGGGAATGTATTATTTGTGTATTATAAAGGATTATATGAATTTATTCTGGGTCAATTTTATTCACCCATATTCCAGATTGTCAACCAAAATAGAATTTTGCCTGTGTTAAACATGTTTTTGCAATTTCCCCATGGCAGTAGGACTAGAAACTTTCAAAATGTACTAGTCCTGCCCAAACGTTACTCGTCCTGACAAGTTGCCAAATGTGTTTTGTCTCAACAGCTACACGTATGTAGGACGAATGAATTGAATTCAGCACTAGTTATCTTCAATTTCTTCTAGTCTGGACGAGCGGACTATTGACTGAATGGGAGACAGATTAGTAAACAACGATTTCAGAAAAAAAATGCTTGCATGTTAAAATAGTCAGTGATATTTACAAAAGAAAAAGAAGCAACAACAGCAGAACCATCACATGTGTGTACCAGAAAATGTTAATTATTATAGAGAGTGATTGAGGTATAAAGATACTGGTCCATTTAACTTTTTTGTCCAAGCTTTAGTTCTGCACACAAGTAAACTTTATCAGTTTGTTGTCTGGGGCGTTGTAAACAACAAACACAAATCAAACAATGGTGCACTGTAAATGTCACAAGTCATATTGATTTGCAGCCCCCGCATCGAAGTGGCGGACCTGTCAAGATATGGGCCTCCCACCGGCCGGCCCTGCTCCCCAGGCGTGCCCTGCACCTACCACAAGCAGGTCGACCTCAGGATCCTGGTGCTCACCTACAACAGGTTGGTGTTTGTCGCCGCTGCCGCCGCTGCTGCTGCTGCTGCTGCTGCTGCTGCTGCAGCTGCTGTTGCTGCCGCTGTCGTTATTGTTCTAGTTCTAAAAATTGCATTCATTTCTGTTTTACCTATCGAGACCACTGGATTTCAGTACCCAGATACAATCTCACTTGCATGCATATTCCATGCTTTCAGGCCGGCCTCCCTTCTCAAGCTGCTGCAGTCCCTACAAGATCTGGAGCTTGACGGGAGCACGGCCGCCCTGCACATCTGGGTGGACCGTTCCAAGACCTCAGGACAGGTAGATGAAACTACGCTCGACACGGCCAAGGAGTTCGACTGGCGCCACGGACACACCCACGTGCATGTGCAGGTACGGTCTGATGGGTCAGCTACTTTTTGGGAGTTATTTATATCTAGGATTATTAATTGATAATCCTAGTTTATATCAACTTAATTAAAAGCCAGGCATTTTTGTTAGGGCTTTGGTGGTCTTTTTCAGGTGCAGGTACACAGACAAATAGGCATTTCCAGCTTCTCTCACACAAAAATAGAATAAGATAAATAAATATATACAGCCATTCCTTTATTCACAACACGTAAAAGTAAACACATTTATGCATACTTTGTTCCAGGAGAAGCACGTGGGGGATTCTCGGCCAATGGATCGACACATGGAGGCCTCAGCCAGGGTCGACAGAGATCGCGCTCTTTCTGGAGGACGACATAAGTGTGTCGCCGCACGCCTGGCGCTGGATAAAGGCTGCTTACAGGTAGATCTCCTGCTATTCAATATTCAAATGCAGTATTTTTTGGTACTATGTGTAAACTGCATTGTGACATAAGGCTCTGTAGACCTAAAAAACTATAATATATATATTGACTGAACATATATATATATATGCACTACGACGTACAAAAGTTCACTTGGTCGTGCTGGCACACTCCGGGAAAAGCGCTAGTGCACGCACTCTATATTTTATTATTCTGCGGAGCTGTGAAGGTGCCTCATTACCACATATTAGCTATTCTTAATTAGATTGATTTAGTTTTATAAATGCATGTGACTTTGGAGTGTAGAGTGTGAGAAAAGTGTTATTGTATACCCTTAAATCATATGACAGGCAGTATGCCGGGCGGAAAGACGTGCAGGGTTTGACTCTGCAGTCCGAAAACATAAACGTAGCCATAGGGGGAAAGCCCCTGCGTGCTCCCGCCACACACACCGCTTTCCTGTACCGTCTCATGGGATCCTGGGGCTTCGTACCGCAACCCGAAGTGTGGTCTGACTTCCTCAACTGGTACTATTTTATGTAGTGGTGTCTTTCCTTACCACTGTTTTTATAACCACAACATACACTTCTTCTTTTTTCTTCTTCTTTTCTATATATAAATATATATAATTGTATCTCAAATAGCTTTTCATCTCAATAGAAATGTTCTCAATTTTACAAAATTCTACAAATTTACTAAATGATATTTGTCTTGACATAGATCGAGACCTACTGCACACATAATACATAGAACATTGTTAATACATCAACTGGTACTAATCCTGTCTGTTGATTACACTATATAATTGCACACGAGTGTTCTCGTGTCATAGAATTTTAGATTTGGATGCCCTTAGTATCCCTCTTTAACATATTATCAAAACAAAGGTGTATATACAACTTGTTTTGTTTGTCTTTTGCCAAATTTGGCTGCTCTGTAAAATTTAGATGATGACATACACATACAATATAAGTGACAATATTGAAGAAATATGTCATGGTGTTTTATAGCTTGTTATAAATAAAGATAGAGCCAACTTGGAATAAGAATGTTTAATGTTGTCAAGATGGCGTCACATATACAACTGCCTCACATGAACTCCTAGATACTTGAAATACTGGTATGAACCTAAAATACAGTACTGCTGTGGACAGCACAGTTTATAGTCTGCAATCCACAACACATGGTTTGGAGGTCACCATGTATGAATGCATGCCCGAATGTCGTGAATATTCAACCACATGGTGACCGACAAAGCATGACATATATTCATTATAACACGATAAACACTCAAAGATGTCAATATTTCACGACAATGAGTATTATAACACTCTATCTGTGACACGTGACTCTATCCTGCATTCTGATTGGCTTAGACTCGACCAGCCAGCCTCACTTTGACGGGGCCACGTGGTGGCTCGATCAAGTGGAGCTCGCTGTACGTTGGTCTGTGTTGCGCGAGACTATGATTGGCTTAGAGCCAAAATCGGCCGGGGATAATTGAAGAAATATGTCATGGTTTGGACACTCTATGTAATATCGGTTCCTGGTCTGCAGGAACAAGCAAGTTTTGAGCATATATATTTGAGCCCTTGATATTCAGGGTGGGTTCGGAGGTCACCACGTATGAATGCATGCCCGAATGTGGTGAATATTGCTCGAGCTTGCGAGGGCAATATTCAATATTAATCAGAATGCAGGATAGAGTCACGTGTCACAGATAGAGTGTTATAATATCATTTCCCTCATTAGAATATAGTAGGCCTACATTGGAGAAATGCCTACGTTATTCAATGTACGTATAGCGTAATAGTGTGAGCGCACAGTATTGCATTTCCTGAACATGTACTGAATAATACCTAAAAACTTCAATACACTTGCTGCTTGTATATAAGAATTACTACCGTATAATTTTGTAATTAGCACCGAGGATACAAAACATAAAACATATTCATTAGAAAATTTAACTCATATTTATGTTTACATGTTCTTATGAAGGTACCACTTCGTGCGTAGGAAGTTCCCCTCGTTCAAGCCATTCATTGGCCGAGGGATCGTCATGGACTCTTGGTTTGTTTGTTTCTTTCATTATCCATCTATCTATTTGCTTTTTTTGTTTCTTATTCTATTTATTCATTTGTGTATTTATTATGAAATGGTATTATTTATTCATTTATATATTTATGGATATTATTTATCTTATCTATTTATTTATCAAATTAAAAAAATATATATATATATTTTATTTCTTTTACTTCATTGATTTATCTTATTTAATTTAATAATTTTTTATTTATTTATTTTGTTATTTACTTTTATTTTTTAACTAATTACTTGATTATTTTCTTTATAAGATGGTATTATACATACCATAAATGACCGTCCAAGCGCCCAGGGCTGTTAAAGTGAAATTTTCACAAAATGGGGGTGGATGGGCTGTTACACGGGAGATCACGGGAGTGCTGTTACTACGTAATTCGAATGGACATTTAGGAAAAAAGGAGGAGGGCTGTTACACGGGGGTGGGCACTTGGATGGTCGTATACGGTACATATTCATTCTTTGTGAAACAGTTTTATAGGCCTCTATATAGAAGAACCAGAAAAAATAAAACAGATAACCCTTCATGGCTTTATCTGTCATCTAGTATTGTTACAGTATTTTTGAATTAACCTTTTTTCATATTACAAATTTTGCATTATGCTATATACATCAAACTAAAATAACCAAAAAAAAATACAACAAAAGAGTTTGAATTATATGAACATTTTATCATTTTGGATATTTCAAGCAACCTGAATAAATGTAAATCTAAATGTCCGTTACATGGTCTTCTTCCTTGCTATGCAACGTCCCACATTGTAGTATTATACAACTCTTTATGGGTGTGTTTGCTCCAGCTCCAACTCCCTTTCCACTCGGCCAAAGAAAAATCGACACATAAAAAAAATCAATTTTTCATCTTTTAAAAAAGTACCGGATATTCTTGAAGCAAGACCCTCAACACCCACAAATCGGCCGTAATTCAAAACACAGAATCAATCGAGCTAATTTTCCACCCCATTTTTCATCCTCTAAAAAGGTACCGCGAATTCTTGAAGCAGGGCACGCAGGACAACATGTGGACCATGTGGTTCATCCACTACACGGAGAACATGCGCGGAGGCCTCTTCTGCGTCTACAACAACCTCCACGCCTACATGGGACCTGGGGGCAACCACAGCATAGCCGTCAACCGCGAGGAGCCGGGGCTGCACTACGGGGGAAGAAGGGCAAGGACAAAAAACACCTGTTGCTGAGGGTATGGCAGGACACGTATGTGTCGTTTCCTCAGGATGTTGCGATGTATGACATGGATGGGTCGAGGATCGATCAGAGGTAGAAGCTTGTGGGGTGTGTTGTGTAGTTTGTAAAAGGGTGTTTGTGATTTGGGAGGAAAGGGAAGTGTGATTGGTGTGGACGATTATAAATATGTGAAATTTACTTTCATCTCACAATGTATGACTGGGATGTATTAAGGATAGGTTAGAATTATTAATGACTATTGTAGACAATACAAATTATGAGCTATTATGCATATTAAACAAGGACACGTAGTTTTCATTACTATTTTGTAAAACTTACAGGGTTGGGGTTTTTGAGTATGAGGAATCCAATGAAGAATAGTGCCAGATTCAAGAATGACCCAAAATGGGTCAAAATGGCCGCCAAAATCCAAGATGGCCGAAAACTGATGCGTTAGAGGAAAATCACCACTATATGTTTTATAAAATAACTTTATGTACCAGATTGGGGGGTTTTGAGTATGAGGAATCCAATTAAGAAGAGTGACAGATTACAAATGACCCTAAATGGGTCAAAATGGCCGCTAAAATCCAAGATGGCTGAAAACTGATGCGTTAGTGGAAAATCACCGCTATGTTTTATAGAATAACTTTATGCACCAGGTTGGGGTTTTTGAGTATGAGGAATCCAATGAAGAATAGTGACAGATACAAAAATGATACATGTTCCTTCACATATTCTCATTATTTGTATTGTCTATTGGTGTATTTAGTATTTATAAAAGCATTTTTTTTTTCATTTCGTCATTGTTCTTTGATGTTTATATTATGTCATAACTCAACATTGTGCTGAGTTTAGAATACACATTCACATTAACAATCAATGTAATGGATGAATTAAACCCTCATATACATGTTTTATTTATTTCCTGTTTTCCTTAATCGTAACAGACAGTGCATATTTCTGCATATGTAAAATACAAAATAGTACCATAACTAATACTTTCAATACAGTAGTAACCTCCTCAGATTTCTTTTATATCTAAATACACTTGGCATGTTAGTAAAAAAATAGCTAGAGCTGTCTACAGTAATGTCATAACGTTTTATCAAGACAATCGCTCTTGTTATACACGTGGTCATTTTAAAAGCTGGTTTCTTTTATACAGGTCATCTCATTATCAAGACAATCTCTTTATTGGTGTGGTCTATTTATAGAGGTGGTCTCTTTATAGATTTGGGCTCATTGTTAAAGACGTAGTCCCTTTAAAGAGGTGATCATATTATAGAGGTGGTCTTATCATAGAGTTAGTCTTATTATAGAGTGTTGGTCCCATTGCTGTAGAGGGGGTCTCATCGAAGTGGTCTCTGTAGAGAGGTGGTCTCAGTCGGCGGGTTTTGAGCTGTATGTAGCGTGCCGCTCCTCTAACTGTGAGACTTCCCGCTTCCTTTCGGGGCAGCTCTGTAAACATCAGTTGTCAATACGAGTTAGCCGTTGTCAATGGCATGGTTATCCTTTAAAGATTTTGTTGAAATTTTTAATCAAATATCTGGTAAGAAATGATTTACATATGTAAAAGGATGAGGGGGAGGGGCGGGGGCTTTCTTCCACAATCGGGTTGGGTATATATGCTCAGCAGAAAGACCCCAGATTTTGAGATGACAAAATGCCGAAGACCTATTTCTTAGCAGCCAAACCCCAAAGACGCTCTAATTTGTCTAAATATCAAAGCAAATAACCACACTTTTGCCAGGGTAAAATAAGACACCCATATTCTTACATAAACCGTATTTACAAATAATTTTAAACTCACCGTGTAGCATACCTACCCAAACCGATGCCAGTGCCAGCCTCGCGCTATGAGAACTACGGTACCATAGAAAGAACTGAGCGACAGTGCTAGAATGGATTTCTTACCAGTATTTATACACCAGACTACTAACAACCATGCCAACAGTCATCCATAACCGACACCTCCCCCCCCGCTGTTTTACACTGTTTCCTACCCTCGACTTTTACATCACACACAGGGCAGGCCTACAGCCGCAGCACGGCCGGGGCCAAAGAGGGCGGGTGTAGTCAGGCTACGTCCACCGCTTACAATCTCATTGACGGTTCAGGATGAATCTAGCAGTGATAGCGACCAGCACCCGCAAATCACTAGATTTTGGGCCCTATCACGCTATTCAGACTGTTGTCAGTCTAGGGGCCAGTCTAACGCAGACATACGTAAGCACCCTTGCGTGCGTGTGCATACGTTTTACTGGTTCCAGGTGAACTGTATACGCGGCTTACGAGACTAGTGTCGCCAGCACTGGTGTGAAGACCCTCCCGTGAGGGCCGTTAATCTTCTAGCCTGGCGTAGGCCTGATATTTGAGCCAACTGTGTTTGTATACGAGGTTCGTAAGTAGCCAGTACTAGATCTAGCGTGGGCTGAGTTACTGAATGGTTAAGACGGTGCAACTACATTTACTATTATATAGAGCACTGCACACCCAGTTCGTGTGCACACCCAGTTCGTGTGCACACCCAGTTCGTGTGTTATTTAAATAAAAATGTTATGATCCAAACAATTAGCACACAATATTACTACTTTAAAAATTATTGCTTTCCCGGTGCCAAAGTGAAAAAATAAAATTTCTACTAAGATCTAATGTAAATAAACATGTTCAAATCCCCGATTATCGCCACGCACGAACTGGGTGTGCATAGACTAATAAAAATAATAATACAAATGACAATATAATAGTTTATTGTAGATAAACCCTTTTAAAATATTTATGGAACTTTTCAGCCAAATATGTAGAATATTCAAGTTATGACTAGTTTCTTTTCATCATTGACTGCTGTGTTATATGGTTCCGAACACCTCCCGCCGATGAATCATAAGTTTGATGCTTATGTTTGCAGTGTAGTTATCGTGTTTATATTATTTATGTGTGTACCCTCTAAATAAGAATACTTATAGCCAATGTTGGGGGGGGGTCACAATATCTTTGAATTTCATTGGCTATTACAGAGGATGGTCACCCTGCAATGTTTACATAGTCAAATTACTGCCTTTCAGGGAATGATGCATTTGCTTGATCTTGGATGTTGTGTGCACGGGGTCCGGATGCTGTCAGGGTGTAACTGGAGTGGTTCAATGTGATTCTCAGCATGTCTCTTTGACCCCACGGGTGTAAGCTAGTACAATTATATATTTGAGAACTACAATTGACTAATACCACGACAATCGCTATGACACCGGAATCATAGGAAAAATCTACACGGCTGAGCGATAAACGACTGTTGGTATCTGCAAGCAGCATCCCTTCCGGTCCGAAACATTTCACGCTAAACGCCCACCCCCGTTTATCCGCCCACCCCCGAATTGATTGATTTTGAACTCAAACGCCCTGGGCATTTGAATGAGTGGATACAGTATGACCCCCCAATGCCCCCACTCCCCAATTTCTGACCCCCCGGCATCAGACTGTAAATCACCGAATCCTTACACAGCCTATATCAGTTTCCGATGACTTGTGAATTGAATAATACGCCGGAAATATACGAGGATGGAACTGCTAGTTTTAAAATGAAAATGGATTGAAATTAGTTGCCATTAGTGGAATAGCTACTCATTTAGTTCAAGATTTGTCATTAGATTGTTTTCACCCATCATAAAAGAATTTTCCTAATTGGATTTTTCTGTTGATTCACTAATTGATTCAAGCCCATTTTAATAGATTCTTTCTAACAACTGAAAATAGACATTAATTGTGTGAATAGAATGCAGTTATTTTATGTTGACGAAGATGATAATGAAATGTAAGTTGTATGTCTATAAAAAGTATTGACAAAGATGATAAAGAAATTTACGTTATGTGTTAATAAAACATAGCAAGAAAAATTTATTTTGATCATAATAAAAAAATGTTTATCAAAACAGATACGTAATCTTCAAGTATTCCTCTGATTAAATGGAAATTATAGTTCAGCAAAGTGTGTTCAGGGGCCATCTCTTTTGGAGGAAAATTTCAAAATTAGTAATGATCTGAAAGCATTTAGATGACATGCAAATAATAATACGGCAGTGATAATACTGTGAAGAAATTGACAATATGTGCTACTGCCCAACCTTGTCCGAGCACCGCCTTCCTCTCGACAGCATCGTCCCTGGAGTGACGTGGCGGGCGAAGCCCACGCACGGCACGGGTGGTCTTGCGGTTCTCTAGATGACACCTCATTGTGTTCTAATGCTCTCCACGTATGCCCCGGCCTGGGTTTCGGTTACTCACTGCGAAGACGGTGTTCATCCGTGGGTTTCACGAGAGGCCTCCGCGAGGGGAGGACTTCGCACCAGTGCTGACACGCAGTGCTTCGGGCGTCCCCTACACACAGCCACACGGGACTTAGACCACGAAAGGGAGGAAGGGCACCGGCGAACTTCGGCAGAAACAGTGAATGAGGGCCTAATCCGAAGAATAGGTCGACAACCCTACTTGCTACCCATCTAAGAGAGAACTGCCGCTATTTGGCTCAGATCCAGTACAAAAGAATGCAGTTCCCTAATCCTACAGTGGCCATAATAAACAACAACATAAGCCTATCAAGGTGTGTGCAGCCAAGGAAATCTAACCTACTCCTACAATGAGTCGCGCACTGGAGGTCTACTTTACGAGTTTTGCTACACACTCCCCCAGTATCCATGTGGGTGGCCCATTCCGCTTGTACGGGAAGGAACATGCCCATGGAAACTTACATACACAGTAAAACAAAGTAATCCAGTATCCACAAGTGAGAGGTCAGCATTCCTGGTCATCGACGGGTTGATATTCACAGAGTGCACGCAGTGCGCACCCGGACTTTACCAAACACGACTGCTGTACGGTAAGTCTGCGAACTGACGCTGTTCTGCAAGAGGTCCGGTGGAAAAGCCAACTCCGTGGAACTTGCGCCGCGCCTGGAACCTGAAAATATAACATTAAGCCCTCCCCCAACGTCCAGCAGTTTCCTTTTTTTTAAACTTATGGCTGTCATGCGTTATGGTTGCACAACTAACCCGAGCTGTCATGCATTATGGTTGCACAACTAACTCACTGCTTTTGGTTTTCAGGATGTAGAACTTCCTGGGGAAAACGACTAGAATACAAAAAGGTAAGCAACTTGAAAAGCTGCAGATACTAACAAACTAACAAGAAGGGTAATGGCGGGAAGTCACGACTACGAGTATGGAGCATTTTCAGGATGTAGAACTTCCTGGGGAAAACGACTAGAACACAAAAAGGTAAGCAACTTGAAAAGCTGCAGATACTAACAAACTAACAAGAAGGGTAATGACGGGAAGTCACGACTACGAGTATGGAGCAACCGTGGAGAGTCAATTAGAACTTGACTGATTAGGGGGGCCACTGTAGGTCGGACCGCCCTTGGACTGAAAAGCCCAACACCTACGGGATCGGGGTGCTGACTCCCCTACCTGCGAGGGTGATCCTTACTTGCCTTGGTGTCCCAGCCACCAAGATTTTGCCGCGCCGCATCCGGCATTGCTGGGCGTCCGACCGCACTCCACAGAGTTCTGCCGATCCCCGACTTCCCGCGACCGTCATAAAAGCCCGTCGGCCCGACACGGTAGACGAGAAACTGTGGCTGACGTCCTTGCACAAAATGGCGTCACAAGATTGCTCCCGCGAGGCGCAGCTCTACAGTTCTGAACCCCTTCCCCACGAGGAGAAGAGGACCAGCACTTGGACGATTTTCTTCCCCAGTCCGCCCCACTCCCTAGCGAGTGGATGTCCTGGACGCAGGGTGTCCCCTACGTGGTGGCGTCTCAACCAGCAGAGCATCTTCGGTAGCGGGGTCTACCTGCATGTCCACTGTCTGTGCTCTCGAGTCACTGTTGAGGTCGGAGAGTGTCGGAGTCTGCAACTCCGCGCCTTGTGCTGTATCGCGTCGCGATGCCCTGGGTCTCCGTCTTGCGGAAGAGCTTGCTGATGTCGTGGTCACGGAGGCTGTAGCTGCTGTTGCTGTGCTGTTGACGAGTTGCATCTCTACCAGAGTGGAGGTGGTTTCGACTTGCTGCGCCACTTCGACAAGGTTGTCCAGCTGATGCTCGAGTTCCCTTGATCCGCGGGCAGCATGGGGGTCACTTGATTCGCAATCTCTCAAGCGACGATATTCTTGAAGTCCGGCAGCAACATCTTGAAGGAACTTGGACACATCGCGTAGGCTGAGAGAGTTCAACCCCTCGTGCCGGCACATGCGATCCATGTCAAACATACATCGATCAGCGTACTCCTTGGTCAAGGACAGCTCCTGCTTCATGCCTTCCATCTCCTGGTGAAGCCAGGAGACTTCAGCGTCTGGTTCCGCTTCCAGCTCGATTACCTCCATTCGGGAAGTAGATCGGCTGCTCAGGTCGCGGAGTTCTTGGGCCAGGGTCCCGGTTCCACTTGGTCCTGGCAGTCTGGCAGCGGTCTCTTGAAGTGTGACGGTACTGATGGCTTCCACAGCATGCTTGACATTGGCATACATAGCAGAGTAGGGATCGAATGTCTCATCCGCTGCCACGTCATCTTGAAATCCGTGTACTGGCTCTTCAGGGTGTCTGCCACGGCCTTCCAGCATTTCTCCACTGCCTCTGGACTTGGTCTCTCATGGTTGTCCAAGGACCATGTGGAGGACCACATCACCTCGCCTTGGCTTGGTGTGTGGTGGATGCGAAGCTTGCCCGACGGGATCAGCCACCCAGGTGTACACAATGGTCGCGTCGCTCCGGAGTCGCATGACCTCGTCATTGATGACAGTGAATTGCTCCCCCAACTCCGCTGCTTCTCACCGTGCTTCTGCGACCTCTGTAGCCTTGCGATGCGCTGGTCCAGGAGTAAGTTACACTGCTTGAGCTGCCGACCCTCCTTCTGCAACGTGTCCCTTTTGGAATGCGCCTCACCCAACTCAGTCTCGAGCTTAATGTTGTCGGCCTTGTACTTCTCGGCTCGCGCATATGCTACTTTTTTGTCGGCGACGAGTCAGACTCGCTCGCTAGCCCACGCTGTGCGAGGTTCCTTGAAATCTTGGTCCAGCTTTTGGTGTTTGCCACGTAGGGTGTTCAGCTGGTCTTCGGCTGTGGCAGCCCACGTGTGCCATTCATTCTTGCTGGTGCGCAAGTCATCCAGCAACGTGCCTGTCCCAGTCCTCTGCGACTTGCGTGTCGTCACTGGACTCGTCGAGTCGCCTCGTGGTCGCTTGGTCACTGCGGGCACCTGCTCATTCGGCTTAGCTTCTTCGGTAGGTGTCTTGGGC
>CM032661.1:18134841-18146567 GCA_019095985.1 Streblospio benedicti
CAGGGTGAACCAGGATGTTCCTTATAGCCTGTAGGAGTTTTACCTGTGTAGACAGTTGATGCTTGTTGGGTATATATGCATATGCGTGTTATCCCTTCCGTGATTCCCTTTACATAGGGTAGGATCACCAAGCCTTTAGACTACCTTTGCCAGAACGACAAAGTGGTGTGAATTAATTGATCTTTCTCTCAGGAGTACGATGTTATGGTATTAATGGAGGTGTGAGAACCAGGGTATGGGAGGAAACTCCCTGTGTGCTTTCCTGGATCTGCCTAGTGTATGTGCACTATATCAGGGAAATACAGAGACGGGAGGCATGAGACACTGTAAGCGGGGGGAGGGGGGAGGGGGTTAATAAGGAGTCTAGAAATCCCATATCGCTCTCTTTGGCCCTTTTCCCCTTATCGCTCTTTGTTGGCCCTTTTCCCCTTATCCCTCTTTTTGGCTCTTTTTTCACTTATCCCACTAATTGGAGATCTCTTATCCATCTTTTGGGGGTTCTTTTCCCCTTATACCTCTTTTTCAGACCTTTCCCATTAAACCACTTCCTTATAAACCCCCCGTGAGTGGTGGTGGTTAGGCAGGAACGTAGCATAAGTCTACGCACTGTACGCACATCAGCGTTCTGCGCGGTCAGCTTTTGGCACAGTTTATCCGCCCCGCGACCACGTCATTCCGACTGCATCCGCCCCGCGACCGCACCAAATTACACTTCTGTGTCCACATCCGCCCCGCGAGCGCAAGATTTTGACCGCATCCGCCCCGCGACTGCATTGCCATAAGAGAAAATGACCGCAATTTGACCGCACTATTACAGATCATCAAAATGTCCGCAACACATATTTCTGACCACATCCGCCCCGCGACCGCAAGAATTTGACCGCATCCGTCCCGCGACCGCAACAGCAATGATGAGGATACCCGCGGACTGTCCACGGATGATGACCGCGGTCAACGCGCGGATGTCCGCGCGACCGCGCAGAACGCTGACGCACATGCGTACCTTAATATTTTAGAAAAAACGCCATAACTTTTTTTTATCTCACCTTTTTCTAGTAATATGTACAATGTTTTAAAAATGCGTGTAAAAACATTTCGCCGTTATGTGGAATGTAAAATTAGTAACTGTTAGTGATTATTGTTTACAATTTTCGAATCTTTCTCTATTTTTTTTTTACGGAATGCCGGCGAGCGCATTTACTATATAGTAAAGTTGTGTACGTGCTGCTTCAAATAATAGTTAATTATACCCCTCATTGTGTATTAAACCAGTAATGTCTAGAAAATTGAATAATGTGAAAAAAAATATCTGAACTTATTCTTAATACTTTCATATAGGATTATCTAGACAATATAATGATAATATTCTACCAACTATTTAATAATCATGAAATTAATTATACTGATCAGAAGTCGCAATGTCAGTGCTGAGCTCTGCTTGTTGCAATTTGTCCGTACCTAATTAGGGAGTGGTCACAAAATACAGAGGAGGGAGGGGGGCGTGAAGAGAAATTGGGGTGGGGGGAGAGGGGCGTGAAAAAAATCATGGTGCTCTAGAGAGGGGGGGGGGGCGCAAGAAAAATAACATGTAGGCCAGGGGGCGCAATTTTTTAACACTAACATTCTAAAAATTTACGCGCTTTTGTCGCAAATTTGGGACAAAGAATATCATGAATTACACTAGTATAGCTGATAGCAGATCACTAGCATTTATCATTTAACTTTAGAACAGAAATAAAACCATTATTAATTCTGCAAGATTTTATTCTTTATACGATCATTTACATACTGAGCATGACATGGCTTAGTCTTTCAATTCTATTGCAGTATCAGAAGTGCATTTTTTTCTCAGCCGCGTTCTTCGCATCCTTCTCCTGTCTTCTCTTCTTCTGTCTCTTGCACTCCTTCTGCCTAACCTTGATCCTTTTATTCTCTGCAACTCCCCATTGCATTGAACGTTTGTTTGTATTATACCAAATACATATATCACATTATTAGCATACTGATCACTGGCAAGGAATTACTCTTATATTCGCCAACTCGCAAATTCCAGTGCTTAATCCATTTTGCGACTGGGGTTCAATTTGCACCTGCCACTTTGGAGATTGCCTTTTCTATGACGTTTTTGGCGAGTACACTTGAAAACGAGTTTGGTGTAAGTCTCCAGTCTGCGAGAATTGTAGCATTCTCGCATAGTATAAAAGTAGGTCTTATAAATTATACTGGACTAGGTTTAGTTTTCCCTGTTACACACACCTTGTTAAGCCTTTCACAATAGTTTTTAGTCAAGGATAACACTCAGTTCACACACTAAGCTTTCAATGGCATCCGCCATCTTGTTCACAGTGGTTGACGTCATTCGTCGTCACTGGGACCTCGGGAGATTCCCGGGTTCCGCGCCCCCCTCCCCCTCTCGGGTGAGGACATTGTTCCATATGGAAGGAAGCTGGTACCTGCCCTTATCTCTATTTAGTGGGGGCTTGAGTTTCCTGATATTAATGGCCTCCTTCACGCCACGTTCAAAATATTTGGGTTCTACACATAAAATGTTTGTCCCTTCGAGCGAGACACTGTGTCCTTTACTGTCTGTGTACAGGTGGAGGGACACCTCTGATCCAGCTGAACTGGGTCTGCGGTGTTCTAGGAACCTCGCTTTTAACGCACGTTCAGTCTCTCCCACGTACAAGGCCTCACAATTCTGGCACTTAATCTGGTAGACAGGTCCAATTACACATTCTTTCTCCAGGGGGTCTTTGGGTCTCACCAGTAGTTGTCTAAGAGTGTTCACAGGTTTAAAGAACACCTGCACACTGTATTGGTGCATCACCCTTCTCATGTGTTCAGACACTCCTTGAATGTATGGTATCACTACCGAAGGTCTCTTGGGGCGATCCACCTGTACCACTGTATCTTGTGCAGTCTGTCTTCCCTTCGGCTTGCTCTTTATCATCACACTTTTGGGGTATCCATTGAACCCTAACACTTTCTCCAGATGTTTCTTCTCAGATTCTTTCTCACTGGCATCCCTAACCACACTCTCGGCCCTGTGGTTTAAAAGTCCGGACTACTCCAGCTTTATGTTCCATTGGGTGGTTGCTACAGAAATTCAGATATTGGTCTGTATGTGTATCCTTTCTTTAGATGCGTGTGCGAAGAGATCCATCACTCTTCACTAGGATCAAAGTGTCAAGAAATGGAAGGGATCTCTCAGCATTCACCATGCTCTCCCCCTCCGTGGTCCATTGGATACACTTATCCACCGAGTTCAGGTGTTGTTGAAACTCTGTCGCATGTTCTCTCTTCTGGATCACAGCCGTGTCGTCAACATATCTCTTCCACAATCGTGGTGGATGGAGGGCCGATGCTAGAATCTTCCTTTCAAACTCCTCCATATATAGGTTACATATGATAGGAGACACGGGGAAGCCCATCGCTGCACCATGGATCTGGAGATAATCTCCCGAGGTCCCAGTGATGACGAATGACGTCAACCACTGTGAACAAGATGGTGGATGCCATAGAAAGCTTAGTGTGTGAACTGAGTGTTATCCTTGACTAAAAACTATTGTGAAACTGATATATGTTATATCCAGGATAAATGAATTTCCATCAAAAGATTGTTAGGCCTTGTTGTTTGTTATTATTATGGCCTCAATAGGATTAGGGACCCAGTGGATCCGTCCCACAGATATCAGTAGAGCCTCCTGACCAGTCTCCTTCCACATCGAGTCGTCAGGGGTGTTCCAGTTCTAGTGACAGAACAGAACTCACTTTGTTTGCAATACATCCATTTCATCAAAAATGAAAATAAAATACTTTTCTCGGAAAAAGAATGCACCAGAGAGCTTCTAGAGACATCCATTAAAAAAAAATCTGGGGAAGCATGCCCCCAGACCCCCCTAGCTATACTTACTGTCTACGTGACTTGCAACACCGCCTTTGGCGCTCACTTCCAAGGTCCTACCTTTGATGCTCCACTTTCCAGCAACTTTGAATTTGGCCAGTGCCCTTCGAATATCCAGCCACTAATAAAATTGGGCAAGTGCTCCTGTTATTGCTCTTGCCAAACTGGCTAGAGGAGTTTGAAATGAAAGTAATTCCCTGTGATCACAAATCTGCTGGTCTTCTCCCATCATTTCGAATGACTTGTTGATGTATATGACCTCCTTTTAGCTCCCAAATCTTTCCACCTCCAACAGCTAAATCTTCATTTTCCGCCTTTACCCTCACCTTGATGTCATCTATTGATGTAGATAAAGCTTCAATCCCTTCTATAGCTTTATCAATGGGGAGGTAGTGTCTCTGCATAAGATGTTTCGGTGTGATAGTTTATTCTGGTTCTGTCAGCTATTTTCACCATAGATTCAATTATTTTTTTCATGAAATTTGACATCTAATTCTTTTTTTCTTAGATTTGTTTTAGATTTTTTTTCATATATTACTGAACCTCAAAATTTGACAATTATTTTTTTCTCTAGCCTAATGAAACCTTATTTTTTTTCACCAATTTTCAGCACTGCGTTAATTTTTTCAATATTTTTGCTTCCCCAATCCCCCCCCCCCCGAGATCAAATGGTCGATGCCTAAAACATGTTGATCGGTTCGTGTAAAACATGCCATAACGCAAACAGCGTTTATCTGGTGCTGTATATACTTCCAAACGGTGAAAGTTTAGCTTCTCATCCTCTATCCATACAGGTTTGTTGATGCTGAGCAAGAAAAAGTATCCAAAGAAGGCTGTACATTATTTGCAACATGGCTTCCAAAAATGACAGGTTAGTCATATTTTTTACAATTTAAATCTTATTACATTGTTATATCTGATTGATTTACTAATTTATTGTATGAGTTTCACTTGAAAAAGCAAAACAAATAATACTGATACGATTGTAATAGTTAAATGTTCTGTTTATGTGTAGAACTGTAGTAATTTTTAAGTTTTTCCTTGATAGCCTACAGGAATAATATTCAGATTTAGGATTCGGGATCCAATAGATCTAACTGTGTAAATAATAAATATCAAATTTCACGGCCATATTTCAGGTATGGTAAATCCACACAAGGCGCTGAAGTCATGATTTTACTAGATATATAAGCAATACATTGTACTGTACTAGTGCTTGCCCAATCGTTATAAAACTTTCTCGAAGTCTAACGTAACCATACCAATACGGCTTAACAATTACATAGACATTCTATTCCATTGGAACCTGTGCGGTGAAACCTAGCAAGGACTTAGCCATTAGGAGTGGTTAGGTCTAACGTAATCGTCGGTTTTTCATGGTTTGATCACTGACACTGCCATGAGTCTTTGTTCATACCAACCGGTGATCCAAGTTAATTAATGTGGTCCTCAGTAGCTCAGTGGTTAGAGCGTACACTTGAGGTCTTCAGGATTTGTCTGCGTCCCCAGAATTCAGCCCGAAATTCAACATGGTGTCGCCAAAACCGATTTATGTGCGTCTGTCACTGAGTTGCTGATTTCCACACACACGTCGCCACCGTACAGTGTTACTACTAGACGGTATACCTACGCCAAGCAGAGGTTCGGAAGCCTCGTTAAAAAGGCGTGTCCGTGTAGAGGGAGCCACACTCTAAAAACAGAAAAAGAACTCACCTAGTTTGAAAACTATAGCTAGTGTGATCCCCCACCCATGAGGCTCAGTTGGCTACCTAGCCTGCCTCTGGAGGTTCATGTACCAACACCACGTGGCCTCCCTCTGCTATAATCATCAAAACTGATGGCTGCGGAGTATAAACTCAAATCAAATCAAAATCAATTATAAAATTGGGTTTTTCCTACTGAAGCCTATGAACTCAATGCATAATAGATTCGGGATTCTCACAACATTTCTGATTGACCCTGTTTTTTAAAGGAGCTTTTATCAAGCCAAAGAATTTCAGGTTCCAGAAATTCACTCAAAGTGTAGAAAACTCATAAATAAATTAAAAAAACAGTGATTTGTTTTCTTTTTTGTTCATCCAGATTTTTTAATAATAAATATTTTAACGTAACCATATGCAAATTTACGTGAAAGTTCAATATTTAATTGATAATTTACATGGTCAAATTAGATGCATTTCTGTACGTTTTCAATGATGGTTAGGTTTAACTAACGCCAACATTTTTTTTGAGTTTGATGTACTGACACTGAAGATTTTGTATCATAAACATTTTTAATAATTCCCAAAACAGTGATTCATGGTCAGCTCAGTAATTTGACAGCAAAATTGTTCTCATGCAGGAATCACTGCTTGGCTCTGAATCAAAGACAAATACTACTTTGAGTTTGTGGTGCTTACCAATCTGTGTACCGATGCTGATTTCATGGTCAACACTAACAATATCATTGTTTATCCTCATCACTGCTTGGCTCTGGCTCAAACAAGTAGCCACTGGCCTAAGTTTTCATCTGATTGTGATTCATCTTCTTCACATGAGAAATACTCCGCCGTGTCCGAATAGTTCCATGATTTACTGCAGTAGTGTGTTTGCACTCTATGACCTGTCTAAATTTCAGAGATCTAAGCCTAGATTCTGGAGGCGGAGCTTGTACAGTCACAATGTTCACCTGATGTAGTAAATTTAACGATGATTATAAAAGAGCCAGTCATTATCAAATTATCAGATTAAGGATATACAAGGTCTATGTCATTGAAATTATCCTCCCAAATTTCACCGAATTTTGGGTGTGGTTAAAGTTATATATTATGTTGGTCTGTCATTCTATGAGCTAGACTTGATTCAGTTCAAAATTCTGGCGTATAAATTACCCACAAATCCATTGACAGAAAAACACAATGGCTTGTTTTTGTCCGTATTTTGTGCAAATAAATTCACTATATTTTGGTATACTCTTATTTGATTATAGGTTTTATATGTGATTATCTCATTATGAAAGAGGCAAATACTAACAGTGATGCAAGTTTGGTTCAAAAAGAGAACTATGCTGTCAAATTCCTTAATAGGATTGCTGTCATTATTCCTTTGCCAAATATTTGGTTTGTTTATTGTTTATCAAAGCGGGGAATAGTTCAATATTTGGTTTTCAAAAACACACTTATAAAACTGCTGTCAAACACCTATCTGTGATTTCCAAATACATTTGAATTGTTTCAACAAAATTTTGTTTACTGAAAAAACAAATTTTGTGGCCTGTGTTCCTCTGCAAACATTCTGTCCATATTTGATTAAAATTCATTGACAAGAATTTAATTATTTTCAAGAATGCTTCCGAGGAGCCATCAATTTTGAGGCCTGTGTTCCTCTGCTGGTATTCCCATAGTGCTCATAAAATTTTATTAAAATCGCGTAGGAATTTTCTGAACGGCCTGCTGCTGGTATTAAACAAGACATAATATGAGGGGTTTGGGGCTTAAGCAACTGCTTATGTATACATATTAGCCTTTATGTTGAAAAATAATTTTTGGGTTAGACTTGTGTCAAAGACAAAATCAATACTCTGTTTCATTTTATATACTTATATAGCAAGATGGTTCGTTTGACGTTTGAATTCCCAGCTGGACATTTTGGCAGTGGGCCTTCTGATTAGTTGGATTCTAAGCAAAAGTTCCACAGAATTGGATATGGTTCTCAGCAGGAAATCAAAAATTGTAGTGTAACACATGGATGGATAGACACTATATTTATTATCCACGTGTCAAAATGAATCAATATCCACGTTGATTTCACCTACTTATGCACCCCCTCAAATCCACCCGTTACACGTTATTTACCGCGGCAGAGCGCTGATTGGCTGAACTAATTTGAACCATTGAGAGCGTAGCCCGCTCATATGCTAAGATGGTGTAGGTAAAAAGATTAGCAAAGAGATAAAGTTTTGTTAATAATCGATTTTCGTGGATATATTAAACTAACCAGCACAAATTCACACAGCGGATACAACATAAACCGATTTTATAAGGATCCACCGAAACACAGTTACGTCTGCAGTACGTATGATGCAATATTCCAAATAGTAATGTGTCAAGTCAGTATGAGACGTTTCTGGACGGCAAGCCAGTTACTATTGGATATCATTGAATATGAGCATTATAATATATATTTTTGTTTGATTTATGTTTTTTTGGATTGCCTGATGCTATGGTATTATTGTAGGATGGTGGCAGAAAAACATCTTGCAAAATAACATCTCTGACCATTTCGATCCGATGGTAGAAATAAAATTCCCACCATCAAATCCACGTAGAAATGACACAGAAATACCCCCAGATTTCCACCATAAACCCCCCCCCCCACATTTCTACCAGAAATACCCCCACATTTCTACCAGAAATACACCCACATTTCAACCTAAAATACCCCCACATTTCCACCCAATATCCACGTGTAAAAATGTTGCAAACTACACGTAATTTCCACCTAATATCCACGTGTAAAAAGATGCTTCGTTTCTACGTGGATTCCACCATCAATTGCCCACTGGGTTGTATCACGACTATATACTGCGTATATTTGTGAGATATGACGATGACTCTACATAGCCTCATCGAATACTGTTAGGAATGTCTATTACATTAAAAATAATGAGGTCTATCATATAAGAGTAGTACTAGGAGAGGTCTTTAGATGCATACTGATACAATTTCATTCAAGTACAGTAGAACCTCCAATTAAGACCTCGAGGCCACCTCTGAAATAGGACCATTTTTCGTGCTCGCAAACGTTTATGAATTAAGTGACCGAAACTTTGCCTCCATTTAAAGACCACCTCTGTTGAGACAACTTTAGTAGGTCAGTCCAACAGGTGCTCTTAATAGAGAGGTTCTACTGTACATCCTGGACACGAAACACATATGGTCCGCTATAATTCAGACTTATTAATATAGACCTATTTTAATACTTGAAAAGAACAAAAAACTCTCATATGTTTTTTTGACGTCCCTGTAACAAAAATATATTTAGTAACAAAAGCTGTTTGTATTATCTATATCCAGATATGCAGTGTCTACATAGTGCATTTCGTTGGGATGTCTATAGTTCGTGCAGATATATACATTGTACCAGATTTAGATTTTATGCATTGATTGTGTATCTAGCTATCACCAAAATTAATTAATTCTTTCCAGATTGGTCAGACCAAGCAGTCATGTATCAGATGCAGAAGATGCATTGGAATATGTAGTAATTGATGTAAGTACCATTAATTTCTATATAATATATTTTTCTTGCTTTTTATGTTTGTTCAAAATCTTTATGAATGTTTTTAATGATTATGACGAATATATATATATGGAAGGGCACCTTCTTTATTTGGTGAGTTAGTGAAATTGTATGAAGTAATAAATTAAAGGTTAGATTAGGTAGAGGAATTGCTCAAGTTATTGGCAGTGCTCTAGTTATTGGCACCATTCAAATGTATGTCTATCTACTAGGTAACACATACTTTTTACGTTATAATGGGAAGTGGTGGACATAACTAACTCAAAGAGTAAAAAATATTTCTTTTTAAGAATGCTGATTAATGTTTTGATGGTGCCAATAAATTGAGCACTGCATATAATTTGACAACTTCCTCTGCTGTATTTGTTTTCACATATTTGTGAATTTTCATATTCTTTTTTTTTTCCAGGATATCAATCAAAGTGAAGAAAGCAGTCCATCACAAGATTTTGAAAATGTGCATTACCCGCCACCTCTTACCATATCATTAGAAGAGGCCAATGGCATGCCTCAGTTACAAATGTAATGATTTTTAAAATTACAATTTTTTAAAAATCTATATAAGAATTTTAAAATGGAAATTATTTTGTGTTCTCTTGTTTTCAAAGAACTTACGGCGTCCACATGCTTAAAAGCTTATAACTTGAACACCATAAGAGCTATTGCTTTGAAAATTAAATATGTTTAGTTTGAGGACAATCGTATGTCTCAAAATTTTTTTTTTGTACTTTGGCCTACTTTTGACGAACTTATGACCTTCGGTACAAATATCTTGTTACCACACTTTAGGGAGAAGTATTTGGCCGATTGTCGCCAAACTTCATATGTAGCTTCGATGTACTACTCTCCAGACCTGATTAGATTTTGGTGTACTTTGGCCTACTTTTGATGAAGTTACGATGTGTTTTAAAAAAAATATTATTACGTAATTGTGTTTATCTGTCTCCTGGGAACAGTTTATGACTTATCATCACCAAACTTGACATTTGGTATGTCTATATCACTCTCCTCACGTGATTTGATATTGGTGTACTTTGGCCTACTTTTTTTGAACTTACGAGGCGTTACGTAATAAACCTTGTTAACACTCTACAGGGAAAAGTATTTGAGCTATGGTCACCAAACTTCATATTTAGCTTCGTTGTACTACTCTCCAGAGCTGATTAGATTTTGGTGTACTTTGGCCTACTTTTGATGAAGTTACGATGATTTAATTATTACGTAATTGTGTTTATCTGTCTCCTGGGAACAGTTTATGACTTATCATCACCAAACTTGACATTTGGTATGTCTATATCACTCTCCTCACTTGATTTGATATTGGTGTACTTTGGCCTACTTTTGAACTTACGAGCGTTACGTAATAAACCTTGTTAACACTCTACAGGAAAAAGGTATTTGAGCTATGGTCACCAAACTTCATATTTAGCTTCGTTGTACTACTCTCCAGAGCTGATTAGATTTTGGTGTACTTTGGCCTACTTTTTGATGAAGTTACGATGATTTAATTATTACGTAATTGTGTTTATCTGTCTCCTGGGAACAGTTTATGACTTATCATCACCAAACTTGACATTTGGTATGTCTATATCACTCTCCTCACGTGATTTGATATTGGTGTACTTTGGCCTACTTTTTGAACTTACGGCGTTACGTAATAAACCTTGTTAACACTCTACAGGGAAAAGTATTTGAGCTATGGTCACCAAACTTCATATTTAGCTTCGTTGTACTACTCTCCAGAGCTGATTAGATTTTGGTGTACTTTGGCCTACTTTTGATGAAGTTACGATGATTTAATTATTACGTAATTGTGTTTATTTGTCTCCTGGGAACAGTTTATGACTTATCATCACCAAACTTGACATTTGGTATGTCTATATCACTCTCCTCACGTGATTTGATATTGGTGTACTTTGGCCTACTTTTGAACTTACGAGCGTTACGTAATAAACCTTGTTAACACTCTACAGGGAGAAGTATTTGACCTATGGTCACCAAACTTCATATTTAGCTTCGTTGTACCACTCTCCAGAGCTGATCAGATTTTGGTGTACTTTGGCCTACTTTTTGATGAAGTTACGATGTGTTTTTAAAAACAAATTATTACGTAATTGTGTTTATCTGTCTTGTGGGAACAGTTTATGACTTATCATCACCAAACTTGACATTTGGTATGTCCATATCACTCTCCTCACGTGATTTGATATTGGTGTAATTTGGCCTACTTTTGCACTTACGAGCGTTACATAATAAACCTTGTTACCACTACAGGGAGAAGTATTTGACCTATGGTCACCAAACTTCATATCTAGCTTTGTTGTACTACTCTCCAGAGCTGATTAGATTTTGGTGTACTTCGGCCTACTTTTGATCAAATTACCATGTGTTTTTTTTTAAAACAAATTATTACGAATTTGTGTTTATCTGTCTCCTGGGAAGACTTTATTACCTATCATCACCAAAACTTGACATTTTGTAGACTATGTCACTCTCCTCACGTGATTTGATATTTGAGTACTTTGGCCTACTTTTCAAAAAT
>CM032661.1:18146667-18177439 GCA_019095985.1 Streblospio benedicti
AATCTTATTACATTGTTATATCTGATTGATTTACTAATTTATTGTATGAGTTTCACTTGAAAAAGCAAAACAAATAATACTGATACGATTGTAATAGTTAAATGTTCTGTTTATGTGTAGAACTGTAGTAATTTTTAAGTTTTTCCTTGATAGCCTACAGGAATAATATTCAGATTTAGGATTCGGGATCCAATAGATCTAACTGTGTAAATAATAAATATCAAATTTCACGGCCATATTTCAGGTATGGTAAATCCACACAAGGCGCTGAAGTCATGATTTTACTAGATATATAAGCAATACATTGTACTGTACTAGTGCTTGCCCAATCGTTATAAAACTTTCTCGAAGTCTAACGTAACCATACCAATACGGCTTAACAATTACATAGACATTCTATTCCATTGGAACCTGTGCGGTGAAACCTAGCAAGGACTTAGCCATTAGGAGTGGTTAGGTCTAACGTAATCGTCGGTTTTCATGGTTTGATCACTGACACTGCCATGAGTCTTTGTTCATACCAACCGGTGAGCCAAGTTAATTATACCCAAGCCCCGATTGGGTTGGTTAAGACTATACACACGAGGTCTGTAGGCTATGAACTCAACTCAGAATTCAGCCAGAAATTCAGCATGAAATTCAGCAAAACGCACCGGATGACCCTGTGGTTTTGAACGAATTACGTACATCACGTTCAGATAACTACGTCACACGTAATGTTGATAAACGTGGTCACTGCACCTACTGTACTCAATGATGGATAACGTAACACTTTCATATCGGCTACCGAGAAGTAATTACACAAATAAAAACAGTGATACTTCTATTTCTCAAAATTTACATAGAAATGTCAAGGTACGTTTAACAGTTTAATGAGAATAATAGCTGTCATTATCCCGCTGAACGTTGCCACTTGAAATCCGGTGGTATGTCTGAGAATGTACGTTTATCAAAACGGGAATAGTTCAATATTTAAGTTTGTGGAGCTTATAAAACTGCGTATTTCTTCATTAACCTATGTAAAATTTACTACTGAATCCGATTCAATGCATAATAGATGTTTGCTCACAACATTTCTGATTGAAAACGTTTTTAAAGGAGCTTTATCTAGCAGCCAAAGAATTTTTTCTTCCAGCCAGGCGTTTGCCTAAGTGTAGAAAACTAATAAATAAATTAAAAAATGTCTCTTGTTTTATTTTTTGTTCATCCAGATTTTTTATAATAAATATTTTAATAATTTACAAATATAGTAATTACATATGCAAATTGCCCGACGTGACGTAGGATTTGACCTTTTGAACTTACTCGACATACTGCAGGGAATTCCGACGGCAAGCGCTTGGCGTTCACGTGAACGTTGAATCAAAGACAAATACTACTTTGAGTTTGTGGTGTACTTACCAATCTGTATTACCGATGCGTGCTGCCTCTTCATGGTCAACACTAACAATATCATCATTGTTCTCATCCTCATCACTGCTTGGCTCTGGCTCAAACAAGTAGCCACTAAGGCCTAAGTTTTCATCTGATTGTGATTCATCTTCTTCACATGAGAAATACTCCGCCGTGTCCGAGTCAGTTGCCATGATTCAAATACTGCAGTAGCAGGTGCGTGTTTGCACTCTATGACCTGTCTGGCTGTGACGTGGAGTTGAGTATTTCGTAGATCTAAGATCTAGATTAAAGGCGGAGCTTGCAGTCACAATGTGACGTCACATTGTGATTGCGTAGTAAATTTAAGCGATGATTATAAAAGAGCCAGTCATTATCAAATTATCAGATTAAAGGATATACAAGGTCTATGTCATTGAAATCATCCTCCCAAATTTCAAGAATTTTGGAAATGTGGTTTATAAGTTATAGGATATTATGTTGCCGTTCATTCAAGTGGGAGCTAGACCGTTCGTTCACGACTACGCGTCATAAATTACCCACAAATCCATTCGGCAGAAAAACAACAATGGCTAAAGTTTTGTCGGTATTTGTGCAAATAAATTCCCTATATTTTGGTATACTCTTATTTGATTATAGGTTTTATATGTGATAAAGGAAGTGCATCTCATTATGAAAGAGGCACATACTAACTGCAAGTTTGGTTCATAAAGAGAACTATGAGAAGACCGGGAAATTCCTTTTAGATAGGATTTGAGGTAGATAAAGCTCCTTTAAACATTGGTTGTTTATTCCCGGGATCGGCAAAATATCTGCGTAGTTGACACCACATTTTATTGTTTTCAAAGAAACACACAATATATGGAGCCCAGCTTTCATGAGACTGCTGTCAAACACCTTATCTGTGATCCGACATTTGAATTGTTATCAAATATCCATTTTAGAAAACACAAACCAAACATCTGTCCATGTGCGTGCGAGCGTCATTGTACAAAAGATGTTGATTCTGCAAGAATGTAAACTTCCGAGGCTGGATTTTGTGGCCTGTGTTCCTCTGCTGGTATTCCCATAGTGCCTAATATTTGATTAAAATCGCGAATTTTCTGCACATAAACAAGACATAATATGAGGGGTTTGGGCCTTAAGCAACTGCTTATGTATACATATTAGCCTTTATGTTGAAAAATAATTTTTGGGTTAGACTTGTGTCAAAGACAAAATCAATACTCTGTTTCATTTTATATACTTATATAGCAAGATGGTTCGTTTGGCGTTTGAATTCCCAGCTGACATTTTGGCAGTGGGCCTTCTGATTAGTTGGCGCTAAAGCAAAAAGTTCCACAGGACAGGATATGGTTCTCAGCAGGCAAAAAAGATTTTTTCACCCCCATTATGGTGGAAATTAGGTTGATATCAAGTGTAGTGTAACACAGACATGAAATCCACATGGATAGACACTATATTTATTATCCACGTGTCAAAATGAATCAATATCCACGTTGATTTCACCTACCTATGCACCCACTCAAATCCACCCGATACGTTATTTACGCGGCAGGCTGATTGTGAACTAATTTGAACCACGTGAGAGCGTAGCCCGCTCATTAAGATGGTTATAGGTAAAAAGATTAGCAAAGAGATAAAGTTTTGTTAATAATCCATTTTTCGTGATATAAACTTGTGTCAAAGACAAAAATGGATACAACATAAACCTATGGATCCATTTTGTCTGCAATTATGCAATAGTAATGTGTCAAGTCAGTATGAGACGTTTCTGGACGTTGAATTGGGGCGAGATTAGTTTTTAATCAGTTAATCAATCAGAATTTGTGTAATTTAGTTTAGTTTTAGTTAATCAACAAACTTAAAAATTTCACTTTTAGTTTAGTTTAGTTTAATCATAAATTTACATTTTAATCATGATTAGTTTTGATTAAAAAAATCCGCCAAAACATGCTATCAGATATAATTCTTACAGAGAGCTTAATTTATAGCGATCTATCAGTGAAAATTTGTCTATAAGTGACCGCTATGATGTAATAGGGTCAATGGCTTACAAGCTCTCTTTGTGTTCAGCTATAGAAATAAGGCAATTTCCTGTGAGCTTTAATTCCAATGGCTTTAGTTAAGATAAGATAATTAGTTACTATTGACCATACAATTAGCAGTTTCTTTGATTCTGCCTTGAAATAGATTGCTTACCATTCTTGATTCAGTAAAAGGATGGTAGCTTGTGCCTTTCATTTATGATGTAGGCCTACTGGTTATCAAAGAGATATTACCTAATTGAAACTAGTTGAAATAGTAGTGTATATGGTTTGTTTGAATATTGATTACAAAGAATACAGTATTATGTATGCATGTATGATATGTATATTTACATTGAGATAAAATTGTTAAAATAAAAGAAAACAAAATATGTGTTATTTCATTACGAAATCCTCATTTGCAAAATTTAGTTTAGTCTAGTTTAATCATAACATTTGCCCGTATCACTTTAGTTTAGTTTAGTTTAATCATGAAAATTGTCATTTAGTTTAGTTTTGTTTTAATAAAAAAAAATTTAGTCGCCCCAACTCTGCTGGACTGCAAGCCAGTTACTATTGGATATCATTGAATATGGCATTATAATATATATTTTTTGTTTGATTTATGTTTTTTTTTGGATTGCCTGATGCTATGATCCGAGGATGGTAGGCAATAAAATTCCCACCATCAAATCCACAAATCACGTAGAAATGACACAGAAATAGCCCCCAGATTTCCACCATAAACCCCCCCACATTTCTACCAGAAATACCCCCACATTTCTACCAGAAATACACCCACATTTCAACCTAAAATACCCCCACATTTCCACCCAATATCCACGTGTAAAAATGTTGCAAACTACACGTAATTTCCACCTAATATCCACGTGTAAAAAGATGCTTCGTTTCTACGTGGATTCCACCATCAATTGCCCACTGGGTTGTATCACGACTATATACTGCGTATATTTGTGAGATATGACGATGACTCTACATAGCCTCATCGAATACTGTTAGGAATGTCTATTACATTAAAAATAATGAGGTCTATCATATAAGAGTAGTACTAGGAGAGGTCTTTAGATGCATACTGATACAATTTCATTCAAGTACAGTAGAACCTCCAATTAAGACCTCGAGGCCACCTCTGAAATAGGACCATTTTTCGTGCTCGCAAACGTTTATGAATTAAGTGACCGAAACTTTGCCTCCATTTAAAGACCACCTCTGTTGAGACAACTTTAGTAGGTCAGTCCAACAGGTGCTCTTAATAGAGAGGTTCTACTGTACATCCTGGACACGAAACAGATATGGTCCGCTATAATTCAGACTTATGATATAGACCTATTTTAATACTTGAAAAGAACAAAAAACTCTCATATGTTTTTTTGACGTCCCTGTAACAAAAATATATTTAGTAACAAAAGCTGTTTGTATTATCTATATCCAGATATGCAGTGTCTACATAGTGCATTTCGTTGGGATGTCTATAGTTCGTGCAGATATATACATTGTACCAGATTTAGATTTTATGCATTGATTGTGTATCTAGCTATCACCAAAATTAATTAATTCTTTCCAGATTGGTCAGACCAAGCAGTCATGTATCAGATGCAGAAGATGCATTGGAATATGTAGTAATTGATGTAAGTACCATTAATTTCTATATAATATATTTTTCTTGCTTTTTATGTTTGTTCAAAATCTTTATGAATGTTTTTAATGATTATGACGAATATATATATATGGAAGGGCACCTTCTTTATTTGGTGAGTTAGTGAAATTGTATGAAGTAATAAATTAAAGGTTAGATTAGGTAGAGGAATTGCTCAAGTTATTGGCAGTGCTCTAGTTATTGGCACCATTCAAATGTATGTCTATCTACTAGGTAACACATACTTTTTACGTTATAATGGGAAGTGGTGGACATAACTAACTCAAAGAGTAAAAAATATTTCTTTAGAGAATGCTGATTAATGTTTTTGATGGTGCCAATAAATTGAGCACTGCATATAATTTGACAACTTCCTCTGCTGTATTTGTTTTCACATATTTGTGAATTTTCATATTCTTTTTTTTTTCCAGGATATCAATCAAAGTGAAGAAAGCAGTCCATCACAAGATTTTGAAAATGTGCATTACCCGCCACCTCTTACCATATCATTAGAAGAGGCCAATGGCATGCCTCAGTTACAAATGTAATGATTTTAAAATTACAATTTTAAAAATCTATATAAGAATTTTAAAATGGAAATTATTTTGTGTTCTCTTGTTTTCAAAGAACTTATGAATCAATATATGAAGAACATCTTTCATGAATAATAGTTGGTATTTATTTGTTTTATTTGGTATAAACAATTACGTGTGTATGCTACCACCCTTGTACATGTAATTCTATTATAGTGGATAATCTCTGATAAACCTTCTATTATAGTGGATAATCTCGGATTAACCTTCTCTATTATTGTGGACTAAATTTGATGAGATCATAATACTGAACTGTAGGCACAGTGCAGCTGCCCTCAACCAGTCCGACATGTCCCACTTCTTGGATTCAGACGGCAGGATTATTGAAGAACATAAGTTTCGATTATCAGTTTTTAGAGGTAAAATGCATACTTCTAAGCAATTGGGGCAATTCTTAATGAATGTCATTTTTAGTTATATATTATAAACTGCAATATTTATGTGAATTATTTATGTCTAACTAGTGAAATCATCTGAATAATCTTATAAGTATAATAAGCTGCAAACTAGAGCTTGAACGTCATTGATTATGTATCTAGTCTAGAGAGTATTTGTCTAGAAGCTCTTGAAATCTGCTACTATCTTTGATGATGATTTGTAGTGTAAATAATAAAGAGACAGGCTACAGTCATGGTAAGATATCTTAGAACCAATTGATGTGCATTTTATTATTGGTTTTGTATTTTTAATGTTTAGTCATTGTTTTAGGCTATTTCTTGATTAATATAAAATATTGTATTTCTCTGAATAGGACACTCAAGTGTCAAAATTGTTGGGAAAATCTTTTAAGAATTCAAATGAAATTATTCATCAAAGTCTATTTCAAATTCTAAATTCTAAATTTAGTCTCCAACCTCAGAATAAGACGTAATAACCAATAAAGTCATGGCATGGGGCATGGGGGGGGGGGGGGGGGGGGGGGGAGGGACATGACCTGACAAAACTGCACACAGATTCAATTTGATTATTTCAATAAGGCATATCTTAAATATTGGCTAGATTAAATTGTTAACTGACGGGTTCGGGGTTTGGATGAGGATGTCATGAAATTGAGATGGGAGGGGCATGGGGGTTGTTTTTGGGCGTGTATTCTCAAGTTGACGGGGTGTGTGTGTGTGTGTGTGTCATGAAGTTGACAAAAGTTGATGGGGGGGGGGGGGGTCTGAAAATGCCAAAATGTGGTTGACGTCAATTGTATTTCTGGGTATATTTGCAATTATAACTTGAAACGTTTCATATCAATATATTTTCCTATTATGTCCTGCTGTAGGAGGAATTGATCCAGCTGTTCGGAAGGACGCGTGGCAATTCCTTTTTGAACTTTACCCTTTTCATTCGACTAGAAGGTATGAACATTTGCATACAAAATGGGGTAAAAATACCAAGCTATCATTGCCTTACATAAATTTATTGTGTTGAAATCTCAATAATATTCAATGAGTTTTTCTTCTTACACTAAACAAACTTACATGGACAGTTTCAACCACTAGTTGTGACATTCTACAGAATCTCGTCTTTCTTGAGGATTTCTTTTTTTTCAATTGTGTATACTGTATCCCCATGCATCTATGCTCATGTCTATCAAGTTCTTTCATACAGTACAAAAATATATCTCTATAGTTTGTTTATTATGTGGCTCTATAAAGTACTACTTTATAGTCATGAAAAAACATGTTGTTTTGAGGTTAGAAGCTACTTTTTGTTTTAAATAGAAACTGAGGAGTTGAACTTAAGAAATTTGAAAACTTCAGTATGATGCAGAGATTGTTTCTTGTCCTCTTCACCACATTCAAATGTCTTTCATATGACTAATTACTTGTATTTCCAGGGAAAGAGAAGTGATGCATGATGAATATCATATAAAATATATTGCATTAAGAAAACGTTGGAAAGAACATATAGATAACTGTAGGTACTCATAACTAAGAATTGTAGAAATTGGAGGTTAAAAAAGTAAATAAATTTTTAAATGAGCTCGGCTATTTTACACTGTATTGTATAATTGATTATACTATTTGCATAACTAAGATCAGCTGATGTACAAGCATTACAAATTCTTGAAGAAATCTGTATTGAAAGCAATAAGCATGATTTAATGTACGTGGACATGTTTAACTCCAACTAAATGGTGTAAATGAATAATTCTAGTTATACAACATTTCAATTCATCAGAGCGATTTTTATTCTAAAGTTCTATAATACGAAATGGCTATTAGCTCCTGTAGTCTGTAAATTAGACTTCTTAGAGATCAACTATATCATCAACCGATTGATATTACAGTGGTAAAGTCAAAAGCTACAGAAGATGCTCTCAAGCTGCAGAACCCGTCGTACCTGAAAGATGTAGCAGAGAGCCCTAGCCTCAGTCCACCCCAGTCTCCAGACCCCCACAAACAGCAGCAGATCACCTTCCAGACTATGCAAGCAGAGGTGGGTGTAGGTGTGCTCAATTGATGAACGTCCTTGAAACTGAGTTGTTTACATTTGGTACATATCTATCATATGTCATATACGTGCACAATATTGCTCAAGTAGTTGTCAAATCACCTTACTGTCTGTTGGTTTTTAGGTGTTTGCTGGTCGACTTAGAATAGACGACCAATCCTTCATCAAAGCGGCTCAGTTGATAGATAAAGATGTACCACGCACAGATAGAGGCATCCCTTATTTTTCGTAAGTACACAACACAAGACAATAGAATATTACTTGGTGGTCTTTTTCATGCATGTCATGAACATGGAAAAGGCCTATGAAACTTTGTAACTGTCATTTATTTTTATTTTGTGTTATTTCAGTGGTGATACACATCATTTGCGTATGTTAAGGAATGTTCTTTGTACGTATGCAATGGTCAATCCAAAAGTGGGATACACTCAAGGCATGAATGATATTGTATCAAGATTTATGGTTGTTTTTGACTCTGAGGTACGTACTTTTTGTATTCATTCACAATTGCAGAATATGAGATACAATAGTATTGCAATGTATTGATAGTACATGTTATTAGTTGCATGAGAACGCTTATTACCCTTATCCTAATTATACAAACAAAGGCAGCTCCCATCTTTGTTATGAAGACATTACGAAGAAGTTGTGTCACTTTAGCTGTGCTACATGCAAGCATCAAACCTGAACATGTGGTAGCTAGCCAGGGCATGGCATATATAATTGTAATCATGAAATATTATTTTAAAAGTTTTTTAGAAATGACTTGTATGACGTAATTTGAAATTTAAAATAAACTTTGAATTTAATCTGATTTGATCCGTTAAAAGATTTCAAAAGTTTTTTCCAACATTTCAACGTGTAAGAGTCCTCTTTAGGGAATACAATTTTTTTTTATAATTAATCAAGAAATAACCTAGAAATAGCTATTATTCTTATCTTCAAAGTTTATTTTAAAGTCCAAATAAAGTCTTCAGCCATAGAATAAGATGACATAGCCAACAATGAGACAATCAGTGATAATCAAAATCAAACAAAATGCAAAAGATATTTTAGTGCTCACAGAAAAGAATCTATGAAACCCTCAGCCAGTTGCTAACATTAGCATGTTACTTTATCGTCATTTCGTCAGATTTATAAAATATTTGAAATAGAGCATCACCAAAGCTTATTCAATAAATGCGAAGATGATTGAAAATAAATGGAAAGATCTACATGACATTCTACAATAAGCCAAAAAATGATAAACTTTGATTGTTAATTGTTACCATCTCTTGTATACATTATGTTTTATAATAAAAAATATAGATATTTAAATATATATTACTATGTATACATTTATGTAAACCCACGTTTTTATCAACATTCATCGTCAATGCTGCAGATATATATGTGCAAATAGACCATATGTATCTGCATCTTTATCATCAATTTCACCTTCATTACCATTATCATCATCATTCATTATTGTTATCAAAAATAGTCTTCCAAAACCCAGTATCATTTCATACCAACACATTTCATATAATCACATGAAGTTATGGATTTCATGATGATAATAATGTAATATAATCTAGTAGTTGAAGTGTAATTCGTATAGTTCATGTGTGAAGTTATGTATGTGTTTAATGATGTTAATAGTGGAATGTAATTGGAATGTATTTTCTATTTCTATGTTTCAATAAAAAAAATGTTACTTTATCTGTGGAAATAATACTTTACAAATTGTGTTGTTTAAAAAAAAATTGAACATTACCAATCATCAATCTTATTTTGTCATGTATGTACATACCTAATTGTGTGAAATAAATCTATCACCATTATTTTGTATCATATAATTACTTAAAGCTAGTTAGTTGTTAATTTTAGGTTGAGTCATATTGGTGCTTTGAGAAGTATATGGAACGAGTGAAGGATGATTTTCTAATGCTTTGTGGTGTTCAGCAAAAACTCGGTAATTTGATTTCAGTTTTTAATTTCTTTTAGTTTAATTACTTTGCTAAAAGATCAAATGCATAAAGATTTAAAATATTGTCCAAAAAACTTTTATGTGAAGAAAAATTTGATATTAGAAATTCTGTCAACAGCTTAATGTTTATTTAAGTCCTGCATTGCTGACCTGTAGGATGTAGGTTCAATCGTTTGTAGCGGAGTGTGAAGCTGCAGCAAACTCATGTCCAACCTGATAATGTTGCCCCCTGCCCCCGTTGCGTTTTGATACACTTACATTAGGCAAGCAGACCAGAGCAAGCAGACATTACTGTAAGCCAACCCTTCAGAAAAGCCGTGAAACGAAAAGGTGGACAGAGCCATGAATACTCTACTTAGTAGGAAGTTTCTTGAAAGCAAGATATATATATATGTGTCTATTGTTAAGTTAAAAGCTCAATCACTGTGAATGTGTTTATCAATTCATTCTATTTAAATGTATTTATGATTAAAGCATTCATGCCACTTTTTTCAGAGTCAGTGAGGAAGCTTCTTTCAGAGATAGATCACCATCTTATGAACTATATAAAGTACTTGGAATGTGATGATATGACTTTTTGCCACCGGTTGGTGTTTTATTCTTGTTATTCGATTTTGTACTTGTACTGATTATGATCTGTGACATTGATATATTAAGCACCATGGACACTGCTATGACTAAATGGGACTGTATATGACTCGATCGTCCTAGTGCGTCATGTAGAAAACTCAAAATAGCATCTGCTTGTGACAGTGCCTGTCCACACCACTGCGACATTTTGTCATTACCCTGCCGTGATCCTGGCGAGTGTTTCATGAACTAAACGGGAAGAGGATAAAAGATGTCAAAGATTAACGTGATATACACTATTCAAATGACTATTTGATGCAAAGACGATCTGTCGCGTCACAGGGCTGTCCACACCGAAACAAATACCAACTGCATACGACGACTACGACAGAACATGCTCAGTCGTAACGACGGCTTGTGACACAAGGGATATTGATTGAATCGTAGTTGTGGGAACGTCCATACCGCCGCGATTTTGCCTGGCATGATCGCGTCATATGTTGTCATATTGATGTGGTTGGGGTTTTAAACACTGGACATTTTAATCTTGTATAGACCATAAGGTTTTGCAACAAAATCCACTTTAAAACGAGCTGTATAAGTACATGTAATTAGATGGAAACAATAATATGTCATTATTTTACTTATTTCATAGCTTGAACCTAGAATATGTGGTATAGATGATTAGAGATAGTTTAAAGTAAATATATTTCGAAATCATTACAAACTTTTAACTTTTATATTCATCTTCAGGTGGATGATATTGAGTTTCAAGCGAGAATTTAAGTGGGAGGATTCAATGAAATGTTTTGAGATCTTGTCGAGTCACCATCTTGAATTGCATAGTCTTGAAGCAGAGAAAACACGTGCTGAATCCATGCAAAAAGACTTCGCTAGTCAAGGTTAGTTTTTTGTGGTTTTTGTTCTAATACAATAATACCATCTTGTCATGTGTATTATATTGGCGCAAGGGATTAAAACTGAAGGGGGGCTAACGTTTCGAAAACACCTTTGTAGATCAATGATTGAAATGCTTCAACTCTTTTCTCGTATTTCATAAATGGCTTGATAATAAGTACTCAGTATATTTGAAAAAAAAATACATCTATATAAAAATAGGGACATACATAAAGATGAAAATGGCTATATGAAGTGGTCCCTATCATGCATCAACACTGTTACGGTGATTAAAGTTCCAGGTCATGAAGAACATTTGCAGACCAAGTATTACCTTGTGTAAGTGTGTGAGGTTTGACTTCATAATCTGCCATCACCTCAACTCCAATCATTTGGACAGAGAGCTGGTGTGTGACAGGTGTGAGTTGTCTTCCTCAGAAACTGGAAGACCTGCTGCAGATGGATGGAGCGAACCATATTTTCTACCATTTATCTTCAATTGCTTCCAATGAAGATACAGATTAAATAACAGGTTCATGTGGTGGAAGCATATTAATGTGTTTAAAAGTCATTTTTGTGAATGAATTTCAAAATAGTTGTGTCAATTTTTACAATTACTTATTTTCAGGTGGTGATAGTGTCGGTGCAGCTGTGCCTTTTAGTCCAGACTACACTTTTGAAGTGTTCATGTGTGTTGCGTTACTACTCAAGAATCGCCATACAATCTATAGCTGTAAAGATGGGACAGAAATATTCGCCTTTGTCTCTAGGTATAAATATTTAACTGATTTCCCTCTTTTCAATGTTAATTATATGGACATAAACTCAAAAAGACATATCCAATGATATCATTGGTCTAGAGTTTATAAATTATCCTTTGATTTTAATCTTTTCATATTACTGGTAAATTATAAAATAATGATAACCGTATACAGCCTTTTAGACAATAAATTTGTATATTTGGTATTGAACATTCATGACAATACTTTTACTCAAACATTACATAGAAGTTATCTAAGATTTTAGCGACTCATATGTATTTAATTTTATTATTTTAGGTTAGCATTCAATGTTAATTTGAACTCCTTATTGAGAGATACTGAAGTGTTATTTTACAAGTACTGTCAAAAGGCAGCAACAGACTGCTTCCAAGTGGTAGATGCACCAGCACCACGTATTTCAAAGCGTGCTAAACCTTCATCATAGCAGCGGCGGCAGGCAGCAGCAGCAGCAGCAGCAGCAGCAGCAGCAGCAGCAGCAGCAGCAGCAGCAGCAGCAGCAGCAGCAGCAGCAGTAATATCGAAAGAGGATGGAATATGGCATTTAATACCTTTTTATATTTGCTTCAGCCTATAAATTTGACTATTTTTGTTTGGTTAAAAAAAATTATACATGAAGTATGAAAATATTTTATGAATCTTCATGAATCATGTTTATCCGCAGTCAAATATTGACAGTTGAAAAAGATTATGGATATAAATGTTTAGCTGCACAAACAATAGGTGGATATTTTTTTCTTCGGTGACAATAAGTGAATACAGTACTGACTGGAGAAAGACACTCTTACGGATAATCAATAATTACGTTACCTGGTGGTGTACGTACGATATTGTTCTCATTGTTACGTCTGGTACCAACATAACACTTTCTCCCATTTCTGTTTTTTCTGCATTTTTCCTTTGCTGGGCCGGAAGTTACACAGTTTCCTCTTGCTGTGCATAAAGTCATGTGTCTCTTATGTGCATCACATATACTCGGAGGGTAGTTTTTCATACAAAGGTAACATGAAAAAAATTGAAAAAAATCTTTTACTTGTCTATTTGGCGAAATATTTGCATTTGTGCGGGTGTATCCATGAGATTTCCGACACAATGACGCTGTGATTGGCTGACAAATTGAAGACGTGATTTGGACACCCATTTTAAACGTGTTAATCTTTCTAAATGTCTGGCTTATTAAAAGTTCCTTTTAGTATGGGAAACTTGAGGAAAAGAATGGCATGCTGCGCATAAAAGTGAAGAAGAAATGAATCGTAATATTAGGAAAATATGTCCCTAGTTTTGGCGATTTCACAGTTCGAAGAAAGCATCTTGTATGGAAGTTCTGAAAAGTTTCTAATTTATTTAAATTTGCTTGGCTGATTCCTCCAATTTCGTTATGTTTGGGTGTGCTTCCCCCTAAGTCAGTACTGTACATGTCATCAAAAAAAGCAATTTATTTTTATCTAGATAAATGTTTGTTAAGTTGAATTTCATTTGAAGACAATATTTAGTTTGATATTAATAGCTAATGTAAA
Source organism: Streblospio benedicti (assembly GCA_019095985.1). NCBI lineage: Eukaryota > Metazoa > Annelida > Polychaeta > Spionida > Spionidae > Streblospio > Streblospio benedicti. Next base: position 18,160,514 of record CM032661.1, read on the forward strand.
AGTTATTTTCTCATAAAGCAATAAGAACAAAGGTGGAAATGATTTAGTCACCTTTTGTCATTATTACTGGTAATGTAATCCCGATAAAGAGAAACTGTTTACTTGTGAATTACAGCGCTGAATTCTATTTTATAATTGTTGTTTTCATGAAACATTGATAAACCAACTTCAGAGATTTTGTCCTAAAATATTCAATTTGATTTGATGAACTTTTGTCAGTGTACGTCCGGGTGTACGTCTCAATCCTCAGGCAAATGATTGTTACAGTTTTATAGATATCATAACAGTATTGTTTATAGTTTCCTAAATAGCTCCACAGTAATTTTCAGGCAGTTGTTTTTTGTATATGATATGTAGAAAATACAGGGGTTTTCTTTTTATGTGAGTCTTTCGGCTTTATCCAAACCTGTTTAATATTTATAAATATATTCATTGTATTTCTTTTTTATATGGAATGATTTACTAATTTTGAGATAAATCCATTTTAACTTTGTATCTTGATATTTTCAGACATTTTTCCTTGTCCTTTATATGAGACTTCTTTCTGTCACCAGGTGGGAGAAAGTGACACAACAGAAAGAAGTCTCAGACGATGGACATGGAGAAATGTCCAAAAATATTAACACAGTAAGTTAAAATGGATTTATCTCAAAATTAGTCAATCATTCCATATGTTTAATTAATATGGCTGTCAAATTTTATAAAACTTCCTGTCCAAACTTCATACAAAAACTTTCATATTTGTTGTTTAACAATATTCAATTTTACACGTATACGGACCAAGTTTCACAAAAATATAGAAAAATCAGTAATTTTTGGAAATGAACGCCTGGACGGTGATGTGAAAACACCAATACTTTAAAATCAAAATATTTATTGCTGAGATTGCTGAATGTCAGATGAGTGATAATTGTATTGAGGGAAAGGTTTAAAGAGGTGGTGATTTTGAAATTGCTATAGGAATGTGTTCTATTTATAACATTGATTCTGGAAAGCTCATTCTTATACTATATTGTGATATTATTTTCATTTAACTTGGTACATTGGTATAATTTAGTTGATATTTGGTGTACATCTTGTGCAATACTGTGAATGTGTATATTTTTTCTTACTTTTTTTACAATTTTATTGTTAGTATTTCATATTTACTCAGGATTGATGAAAGCATAAAATTAAAATCTCACTGAAATCAAAAGTGGAGGTTCATTGCTAAAATTGAAATCTACTACCCAAAACATACTTATAATTATGATTAATTTATTGGATTCCTAAACAACCTCACTTTTACATTGTGGACAAATTTTTATGTTTGTGTATCAATTAATAACTGCATTTAACATTTTATGGTCAAGGTTTCCAGTTTTACATATCTGTTTCATCAACCAAGGTTTGATGATCATATCTGTCAAATGTGTCATTATTTTTAACTAGTTGTTCAGTATTTATAGTTGTAGTTTATTGCTTACAATCAGTCCTACCTGATAAAAATAGCACCCAGAAAATGTTTCGATCTCAAATCTCCTGTGGATACGTTTCCAAAAGTTAATGCTTGAATCCAGAATAAGTTTGATTACTGCTTGACCATGTGCATGTTATGTAAATTCTGGACATCAAAAACTGATTTGTCAAGTGAGATAACCTTGATGTATAAGGCATTTTCACGTAATTAATCAGAATGTCAGATTGAAAAAAAGCATGTGCATGAAATGTGTCCAAAGAGTTTATTTCTGTTAATTTTTCAAAAATAAACACCAGAATTTTTACATTTTTCTTTATTTCAGTAATGTGAAGTAACAATGTTTGTTATTTTAATGATATAAGGAGAACAAATGCACAATTGTTTTGAAATTCGAGTAATCACGTCACTATGACAGAATGCAATCATGAACTCGAGGTTGAATTTCGCAAAAGAATTGTCACTAAATCATTATAATTTGTAGTTATGCAATATATACTACATCACTGTGCAATGAAATAAGTTGAACAGCAAAATTTAACTGATATACACACACTAGTTTAGCCTATAGTAGCTGCCATTCTGTCAGTGATCTTGGCTTCAAATCACAAAAACAAAGTTTGAAATTAACTTCTGACTGAAAAAACTATAGAAAAAGTGGTATTACTTGTATTCTATGTTTAATAGTTCAAAAGTAATGATTTCTCATTAAGGTCACCATCTTGGTGGCCATCTTGGATCTGTAACCTCAGATCATAAAAACATCAGAAATGAATTTCTGGTGTAATAAACTTTAAAAAAGTGGCATTATTTGCTATTCTACGTCAAATAGTTCAAACATTATGACTTCTAATTGAGTGGCGGTCATCTTTGATCTGTTATCTCAGATAATAAAAATATCAGACATGAACTACTGATGTAACAAATTATAGAAAAAGTGGTATTATTTGCTATTCTTCGACAAATGGTTCAAAATAAGTTATGATTTCTCATTGAGTGGTGGCCATCTTGGCGGCCATCTTGGAAAAGTGACCTCAGATCATAAATACAATATCAGAAATGAACTGCTGGTGTAAAGAACTATAGATAAAGTGGTATTACTTGCCATTCTGTGTTAAATAACAGCCGAAATAATTCAAAAGTTATGATTTCTAATTGCGTGGTTGCCATCATGGACGCCATCTTGAATTATTTCTCAAAAGCCTCAAGGATACACACTTGATATCCATTGGATATACAATAATGAGTTCCCAAGGATGCAAAATCAATCATAAAAAACAGTGTCGACCGATGCGCGGTTAAGTTGGGCGGCACCCTGACTGTGCATGTAGTGATGGTGTCAAGGATGACCATGCCTTGGCACTGGCATCATTGAAAGTCTGGCACTTTCGCCCAGCTACCCAGGGTGGGGACGTCAAATCAACATCATACGGCGTAATTTCAGTACAGCATCACTGATTCTGTGGATCTACAGCGGAGTACAATCATGTGGCTTGAAAGCCATCAACAGTGTCGAGCTAAAGAGCCGGTTACACTGGTTTCCACGTCCACAGCACTTACTAAGAGAACGGTCATAAATAACGATACCGGGGGGGGGTATCGTCCATTTTTTTGGGCTCCAAGAAAAAGTTAACCGACCCCCCCATCAACCTAGGATTATTAGCATCAACATTTTAAAAAGTTGGGTGACACCCTCTCCCCCCACTAAAGCAAAAGTCCTCTACATAGATCTAGTCGTTGCATTTCTGTACATTTGCTAAAAGAAAATTGAAAAAATATAACGTAGCGTGATAAAAAAGGTCAGGACCCGGCCCCCCGCCCCCCCCCCCCCCCCCAAAAAAGAATCAGAAAAGTTGGACGAGCCTCCCACCTTTTTGGATGACCCCCCCCCCCCTCCGGTACCATTATTCATGATCGACCCCTAATATGTAGTCTACATACATATCGTTTCTGGGTAGATTTAGAGTTTTAGTGGCAAACATTTCGGAGCATCCACCATATGTTTACATTATGTCCACAGGACACACATGCTCACCGTTATGGAAAAGTCATCATCAACTGTAAAACCCGCTTTACACTTGACTTGAGCGATCATGAGCGAACCCGTGCAACGCATCTGCACGTATTATGTCAGGTCGTCAACATGGGCGTATTGTGGCGGCATTGCACGTAGTAAAATGCATGATACGACAAGTTGCTGAGGCAAACGAAGTGTTACTTATATGTGGAATGTTCTGCGATCCGTAGACGCAGCATAACTATTTGAAACAAACTTTAACTAAACTGAATGTTCGTTCAAAAATTTTGAACATGTTCAAAATTTCCTGACGAATTTGGCCGTTCGCCAGTGCACGTAGAGCTACGTAGGTGGAATTCGCTATAGTGTAAAGCGGGTTTAAAGATATTGTTGCACCACTGAAAGTTATTACACACCCTACAAAATACATATTTGAGTGTTCACATGTTGTGGATAAACAGGTCATTTTTTGTCAAGTAGTGAAACATAAAAGTAATATTTACGGTAAAATTGCGTGACTCAAAATTTTAAGTTTTAGGTGTCCACGAGTTGAAGAAGGTTAAAACATTGAAGAAAATATATTTTGAAATGATATAAATGACCGACACTATTATGACCGGAGTTAATATTTTGTTACCTTTTGTTTTCCATCATGATTTTTATTATTTGTGTTGTCACTACTCCTCATGCATTCGTTTTGATGATTATCGCAGACGGGGCCCGTGGTTACGTGATGTTCTCACATGACACAGAGGCAGGCGGAGTGAGCGAAAATAACAGTTGAATAACTATCGTTTTCACATTACAATATTTATTTGACCTTTGTCCACTAGATGGGTCATGCTGGCCTACTTTGGTGCACTGGCCGCAAACTCACAACTGAGATGGATTGGAAAGCGTACGCGCAAACCTCAAACGAGACCCCATAACAGGCTGAATCAGCTACATGTAAATGTTCCAGTACCATGGTCCATATTCTAAACTGTAAAGATGTTATGGCATTTGAGGGGGTGGGTCGTGATGGGTTCGTTGTTACTAGAGATATGTTTAGGAATGTGATGTTGCTAGACTGCGACAAGGACGTGTACTCTGTACAAAAGCTGAAGCGCATTGGCGTGTGCTTCTGGCCTTCATATCTTAACTATGCTATTGGTTTTATCAAAGACCCAATACATTGTTAGAGCCAAGTATGAATATAGGCCAAGTCGACATTATGAATGTGTCTGGCCTCCGCTGCACTCGCCTGAACCTGTGTATTCCAAGTACACGTCAACAGCTGATAGGTCCACGACGAATGTGTATGCACCGCAGCTGATAGTTGGCACTATTACATTGTACACATTTTCCAAAGCAACTGGATTCTAGTTTCTGGTTTCATTTTTTTTCTTAGTCTGTATAATCTTACTATAGCCGAACGTTCATAGGACATTACTTATCATACATTGGTAGCCACGGGGTTAGCAGGGTTTTATGATGTTAGACAGCATATATCTACTCTGAAGTCGTGGTTTTATACGGACCAGGATTAATACAGTTGCACTGCAGTTGGCACAGTTAAGTTTTAAACTTTTACAAAAGACCGTTGTTTCAGGTCCCCCATACATAATCTTAACAGCACACAGCCACACTTATAAGCCAGTGTCGAGTATATCGTTAGCCCCTGCATTTTAAAGATGTAAGACGCATAAAAATGTTTTTCGAACAGGAGTTTATATAGCATAACCAGCCTGAGTGTCTGGTGTACCTCTAAACTCACACAGAGATCCGAATAGCTACCGCCCATAATAACATACGTTTTACACACGCTTTATATTAAGATGCTAGGTTCTTGCATTTGACTTTCAATATACCTATCAGGTCCTATCTTTACGAGTCGAGTTCCATTTAGTGACAGGTGTCACGAGTCAGCAGTTTCAGAATTCCCCAGAACGGAAGCCATGCACGAACACAAGTTCTGAATAAACCCCCAGCCCCCCCACCGCCACACACAATTCCATTAGCTCTGACGGGCATAAGTTTATCAACCAAATAACGCACAAATCTTAGTGCATTGAATTTTTCAAGTACGGTAATTTTGAGACTAGCTCTGGATTAAAATGAAGTAAACAGTTTGCCGTAACCCGGTCAAAACGAAGCCTTGTGCGGATAACATTTTTTTGTGGTTGCACCAACCACAGAACGCGTTTTAGCGTTAAGCCGGCCTAACACTCTTGCGTTGCGACCAACAGACGTTGATTCATTCTGGTACCACCATCCCTAATTTCACATAAAGAATGGTAGCTTCAGATGGTTCCGAAGACACCAGATTTATTTGTCATGTAATTTCGGGTTGGATCGGCTGAAATTAATCAATATTTGTTACGCACCAGTCTGAAGACAAAGCAGCTCGAAGCAAGCCAACTGTGCTGATGTTGCAGGCCGTCAGCGCTCCAAATGCTATACATCATAAACATGCTCCAGATACCCTTCAATAATGCAGAAATGCAAGCTTTTGGTATGGATTATCAAAGCTGTTTCGTCACCTGCATGTCCGGCCGATCCCAACATTAGTAGCGGCATTTATAGTTTTAAAAGGTCGATCATACAGCTTCTCCAAGCCTCCAGTGGGGCGACTTAATCCGAAAGACCTTAGGATGCTTCAAACAAGCTCAGCAATTGATTCAGAAAAGCAAGCAAATGGTCCAGTTTAGATAAGATCAATAATTCTTTGCCATAGGCCGAAAAATCACTAATTACTTATTAGGTGAGGTTATAACATTTTAGGCCAGAACTGGCTAGAATTGGGCAGGTCCATTCAAGAACTACCGAAACAGACATATATCTCCTGATCTGAAGCCCAGATCACCCACGATCCACCTCAAATTATAGCTACAGATACCCATGGTAACCCTCCAGAAAGGCAACCAGATGCTCCAGATTAACAGATCATTACTCCTTTGCCATGGGCCGAAATAACCACTTCTCAGAAAAGGGTATAACATAATTAGATCAGAATCTGTCTGAAGTGTGCCATTCCCTCCAAGAACTACCGAACTAGCCAAATAACTCACACTTTGAAGCCAGATAGGCCACGATCCGCCTCGAAGTGACAAATCTTACGCCCTGTAGAGCATCGAGAGCTACCATGCTTTATGTATGTGAAATTATGGGGTAACCACCCAACCTAAAACGAGGCCCTTCAGAAAGTCCGATTTGAAGAAAGAGAAGGTTTTGAGATTGCAAAGCGTTACAATCCTCTATGTGAAATTAGTGGGTACCTGGAGCTACCATCCTCTATGTGAGATTAGGGAGTAACTATCCTCTGTGTGAAATTATGGGGTGATATCGGCTCTGGAATTATGAAAAGTTTAGCGTGCTGATACAACCCAAGACTGTACGTCACTTGCCCTGATTCCTGATCTTGGTCGGGTTGGGCATTGCGGCCGTGAACACAATCGTGCCCAGACGACGTTGGATCATTATAATACTCTAGTTATGAAAAAAAAACTAATTATTATGGTTATGCTAAACGTGACAGTGTAACAAATAAATGCATTTAGCTATTTGTTTTAAATCATATCAAACGTATCAACATTTCAATTGTCATTAAAAGAAGCAGACGCCGGCCAAATTTAGGACTAAGCACAATGATGACAAAATAACTATGAAAGCCTTTTCAAAATGAAGCATTTGTAGATTTTTTTATGCATAGCAAAAACAGAAGAAATATTTTCTGGACGTCATTGGATATATACGTAGTTGCAATCGGTCGGAATTCGTACTACAAGAAAAAGCACTAGTCCTGTGATGTTGATAAGTATGAATGATGGTATTCTACTCAAAGAACTCTTCTAATCGCTCCCAAATCCATAGGGCATGTGAGTACAGAAAGCGGCACGGAGTGACCAGTTATTATTAAGGGAGTAGGCCAGTCAAACGTAAACCGAGACTTTTATAGTACTACATGTAGTATTAACGATCTCACTTGTGTTAACCAATGTTTGTATAAACTCCGCTGTAAAAGAATTGTTAATAAGCAATACATAATCGATGAATAACAAATAACAATGAGATAGATATGGACAACACCACTGGTCACTATAATGCGATGCGAAATGCGAGAACCTCCCTCCTATTTTATAAATGCGGTCGACATCCGCCCCCTCAGAAAATATAAGGCTACCCAGTTACCCACTTTAACACTAAACGATTCATACTTAGTGGTTTTTGTTTAGCCACCATTTCACTTACAGGATGTTAACTCCAGATGCTTCTGCTTTGGACATTTGAAGGTGATCTTTGGTTAATTGTCTCCATATCTGGATATATCTGTCCGATTCTGTAGTCCCTGTAGCAAACGACGCACTTCTGGCCGGTTCGGGACGGAAACATTTACTACATCTCCTGAGAAGTGGTTTGGTGTTTTTCAGCCGATGGACTCACAACACGGATTATATATCTGTCAATATGGACCATCGATTTGCCCGGAGAGCCATTTTGAGTATCTGGAGCATCTGGAGCTCATATGGAGCATCCTAAGGTCTTTCTTTTTAATGACAGCCTTTTATGAATGTGTGCCAGCATGCAGCTGATGAAACAGATCTGCTAATCTGGGACCATCTGTTTGCTTTTCTGGATCGCCTTGAGAGCGATCTTGAGGTCTGGCAGATTACAACACCGGGCGACATTGACATGCTTAGAACTGCTTCCTCCGCCATTTCACATGCAGGATGGTATCTCCTCATACTCCGTTTATGGACATTTGGGGATGATTGTGGGTGATCTGGCTTCATACCTGGCTGATTCAGTAGTTTCCGGTAGGAACAGCCAACCAATTTCTGGTTGGTTCTAGAGGAAATTGTTTAATCTTCTCTCTTAGAAAGTAGTTTGTCTTTGTTTTGCCAACCAGAACCACCTGCTTGCTTTTTTTAATCGTCCAGAGTGCTATCTGAGCTCATTTGGAGCATCCTAAGGCAATTCGGATTAAAGCTGACCTTGTCAGGGTCATCGGGACCTACCAAACCATAAATGCAGCCAGCTACTACTGTTATGGTTGGTCTACATGCAAGTGACGAAACATATTTGCTAACCATGACCATCATATTGCCTTCTAGATAGTCTGAAATACTACCTGGAACATTTGGAGCTCTGATAGCTTTGCTACACCAACCAAATTGGTACGCGTTGAGTTGCTTCGTATTCAGGTAGTTTAGTAGCAATTATTGATCCGTTTTAACCGATCCAACCCGAAATAATATATCCGACAGCTTGCATTTCTAGAGCATCTGGAGCTAGAATTCCCCATGTGAAATGGGGAGGGGGATTAAGACATAGCCAAATGTTGATAGTCAAAATAGACTCGTGTCAAACGTACTAATAATAGGTGTGTGTGTTGACATTTGTCCTTCAGTCGAGGTGCAGATGAAAGTACGACAGTAATGGATTGAAGCAAGGTTTACTCACTATACAGACATACATGAATCTTGGTACACTCACAAGTAAAATATCCGTATATTGTGTAAATTTAAGCTACTTGTGTCTTCTATGGGCAGGTGTGATGTAGCATCCTGTGTGGCAATCCCAGTCCCTCATGTTCTTTCTTTTTTAGTTTTGCTGCAGTCTTTCTTAGTGACATATGGCATACAAGAGTTTGGTCTGGCAGGGGAGACTCACAAGGAAGATATATTTTTGCTAACTCTTGCATAGGCATAAACACGATCAGATACCCCATACACATTTTTTTCAGCTCCCGATTTGCTTGAACGTGAATCGTTGGACCAAACTAAATGAAAATCCAAAACAAAAAACGAAACAAAAACAAAAACAACGCACACACGCGCGGGTGCGCGCGCGCGCGCACACACACACAAATTTTAAACCGAGTGTATATGCATGGACATTTTAGGTCGCTTATGTGCAACGTACAAATAACAGCTTTGTTAAAGTACAAAAACTCACACTGTCCTCTTTTAAAACTAGAGTACAAAACATAAAACCCGCAGACCACAAAACTATAAAATACCAATTCTGAAATGCCGTGGGTTGAGGTTGATTTCACCTCCTTCCCGTTTAGCTATCAGTCACTTGCAGTACAAAGCCATATTTCTGATAACGGCAGACCTTATCGCCACCTCTTAGTTAATAGATGGACATTGAACACTTTAATTAATACCCACGATGATTGGCTCTAGAGAAACGAGGGACATTGTGAACGTAAGCAGGGAGACAAGTAGTCTGGTGCTGCAAGGTTCAGTCCGTGCTGGAATGTAGACCAATACATTGTGATAAGCGTAGTTAGTGTCTTTGCTATGGGCAATAGCTATATTGTGTTTAATTAAAAGTCAAAAGGACAACTATGTGTACCTTTTTTTGTTTAAATATATAGATAAATCGATGATTAAGTAGTAATTTGCTTGTGAATTACATAATCACAGATGTCTACATATACTTTTCTGTTTTAGTGTCTACCAACAGCGCCGCATTAACCCTTTCCTCCAAGTGAATACTATAGTATTTTAAATATGACGTTTCAGCAGGGATCTGTTGAGCGCCACTGGCTAAAGCGAATGAAAAATAACTAACTATTCTACGTTTAAGATAAGAAACGTTATCAGGGGGAAATTGTCATTATCACCCCCTCCCCCTGACCCGACCGCTCCAATACTTAAACCATAAACAATGAAGAACAACATAGTTTGAACAGAATTTTTAATGATCAATAATGTTTCTATTGTCTAAACTCTGTTGTTCGCAATCGGTGTTGGGATGCGCGATGGACATGTGGATACTCAACATCCAGATAAAGCATTAGGAGAGTATTTGTTCGGCCTGTGATACAGAACGATGCTAAAGCTAGGATATGACATTGCAGATCTTTGAACATGTCTGAGTCATTATCCAACAGATGCATTCAGATCTAGTGATAGTTGTCGCAGCTTGAAGTATTTTGGGTTTTGTATTGAGATTATGGAAAAGGAGCTGGAGTGCATTATGACAGAATATCAGAGGTTAGGACAGTCACTGGGCTGAGTTCATTGTGTCTTAAGTGGCACGCGGTTCAAAGTAACAACACTGGTAGCTGGTTCGTAGCATGTGTTTTATATGAATAAAAATTAACCCTGCTTAAGCTTGAAAGCAACCCGACCTTTAAAAAATGTATGTATATCTGTATGTATATTTATGTGTATGTATGTACGTATGTACGTATGTACGTATGTACGTATGTGTGTGTGTGTGTGTGTGTGTGTGTGTGTGTGTGTGTGTGTGTGTGTGTGTGTGTGTGTGTGTGTGTGTGTGTGTGTGTGTGTGTGTGTGTGTGTGTGTGTGTGTGTGTGTGTGTGTGTGTGTGTGTGTGTGTGTGTGTGTGTGTGTGTGTGTGTGTGTGAACATTTAAAAATGTTTGTATGTATATCTGTATGTATATGTTATGTGTATGTATGTATGTATGTATGTATGTATGTATGTATGTATGTATGTATGTATGTATGTATGTATGTATGTATGTATGTATGTATGTATGTATGTATGTATGTATGTATGTATGTATGTATGTATGTGTGTTTAACTTTTAGTGTTAATGTGTGTGTGTGTGTCTGTGTGTGTGTGTGTGTGTGTGTGTGTGTGTGTATGTGTGTGTGTATGTGTGTATGTACAATGTTAATGTGTGTGTGTATGTATGTGTGTGTGTGTATGTATGTATGTGTAACTGTATAGTATGTATGTATGTATGTATGTATTCTGTATGTATGTATGTATGTATGTATGTATGTATGTATGTATGTATGTATGTATGTATGTATGTATGTATGTATGTATGTATGTATGTATGTATGTATGTATGTATGTATGTATGTATGTATGTATGTATGTATGTATGTATGTATGTATGTATGTATGTATGTATGTATGTTTATGTATGTTTTAACTGTATGTAATGTTATTATGTATGTAATTGTATGTATGTATTAACTTTTTATGTATGTATGTATAATCTAACATGTATCACAAATATGTATGTATGTATTATGTAATGTATGTATGTATGTATGTATGTATGTATGTATGTATGTATGTATGTATGTATGTATGTATGTATGTATGTATGTATGTATGTATGTATGTATGTATGTATGTATGTATGTATGTATGTGAAAAATATACCGTGTTCCTACTTAAATGAAAAAGAAAGATTATGAGGGAAATTTAACCAATCTTCAGCTTTTCATAGCCTATTGTATTATAAACAATGAAGATAGGCATGTTTTGAAATGAACCTTTTATCATAAATAGTTTTCCTATTATAAAACATTTTGTAGACACCATCCCGTTGTATCAAATAGTGTTTCCAACTTAGCTGTGCTATGAGGTTCCATGGGATAAATATTAGATGTTCAAAATTTTAACTTTTAGTACAATGTTAATGAACATTTTATCACAAATTGTATTCTTATAAGTATTATGATAATCTAACATATATAGCCTATTTCTGAGCTCTGTAAGGCACCAATGCCTACAGAAAATGGTCAACATAAACAACAAGATTTATAGCTAGGCCAGTGATGATTTTATAAGATTTTAGACAGGTTTCATGGCCACCAATAACAGTTTTATGAAGTTGAAATTAGCATTTATGAGCCATGAATAGTGATTATGTTTTTGAGAGCACTAATTGTGATAGACAGGAGCTGGATCATGAGGTCATATTAAAGTGTTAAATTTACAAATGGATAATGCAACCTTGTTATTGAAGCAGTTAGCAATACAATACAATACAATATGCATGGAATGTTTTTATGTCTGGTCCCAAAAAAGGAGAGAGAAAAAACGCAGAAGATGATGGTGTTGATGAAGAAGGAGAAGAAGACGAAGATGAAGACAAAGACAAAGACAAAGAAGAAGACAAAGATGAAGACGACGAGGAAGAAGAAGACGAAGACAAAGAAGACGAAGAAGATGAAGACGAAGACAAAGAAGAAGAAGAAGACGAAGAAGAAAGAAGCGAAGAAGAAGAAGAAGAAGAAGAAGAAGAAGAAGAAGAAGACGAAGACGAAGAAGAAGAAGAAGAAGAAGAAGAATAAGAAGAAGAAGAAGAAGAAGAAGAAGAAGAAGAAGAAGAAGAAGAAGAAGAAGAAGAAGAAGAAGAAGAAGAAGAAGAAGAAGAAGAAGAAGAAGAAGAAGAAGAAGAAGAAGAAGAAGAAGAAGAAGAAGAAGAAGAAGAAGCAGAAGAAGATTATTTAACTTAAACGGTACAATCTGTATGGTTCGCGCCCCAACAACAGATTAACAACTTAAAGATGGACTACAGCATGCACGGTGCTAACAATTCAAACCAAATCCAACCAAATAATCTCAACGTATGATCCATCTTTATACATGACAAACCACCTCTCTGTCCATAACATTCGACCGTACTTGTTTGATGCACATAAAGTCTACACTACAATCTGAACTGGACAGTTTTATGCCTGCTAATAGTAATGTTATAGCCTGCATAACAGATAGCGGAACACTCATCCCTTCACTTTATGGACTACCACTTAGTACTGATTTCATAGACTTACACCTTGAGTGCTTTATGGCAGAATCTCCTTGGCCGCTGTTGGCAGACTTTGGTACAAGTTTTATTGCCGAATGATGGTATTCTTAGTGTTTTTCATTGCTACAATGTAACTAACTACCACACCTATACAAACACAGAGACGCATCTTGGTTTACACTCGTTGTCCATTGTAATTGAGAATAGTCGCGTTACTCGAGCAACTCATAATTATAATACATTCTCTTATGTTTGCTGAAAGTACTCGATTCTGATTGGTTGAAAGGCAGAGCCAACATTCATGCCATACACTACAAAGATTAAGACCTACAACGTTTAAAAACGAGAGGTTATATATACGCGTGGTGGTGAGAGATCAAACAAATCTCACCTGGTGTAGAATTTACCAGAATTCGTTCGCTGCGCTAAATCGTTCTGTCAAACTCAACACTCAGTGAGATATCGTATGATTTTTCATCCCCTCTCATATGATAACCTATTATTCTCATTTCGGTTTGGCCATCATACAACCCAGGAATGGATAGAATGTGTGAAGAAGAAATGTAATATACGCAACTGAGTTTTTGCCTCTTGGTGCAAGGAATGTCGAGTACTGTGTACTTAATATTAACTAAGCTATCTGCTCGGCACCAGACGAGTTGAAATCGGTTAAATTCAGAGTCCATTCAGGTGCATCCACTCTAAGACCTCTCTAAACATACACTTGCCTAAGGTTTTACATACATATCGAGTAATTTGTCCCATTACACCATTGCTTTGCTCTGTGCTTATAATTAGGCACATACCCAGGAGGCCATGGGTGTGCACTTCTGTACAGTGGCCTAATTCTTACAACACTGAATGGTATAGAGTAGGTTTTAAAAAGCGAATATGTACGGACGCTAATTTTTAGTGGAGCTTCATTTTGAGGTTATCCCGGTTTTTTAGACAATGGTTTTGTGGTGTAATCAGGTACTCAATTTAGAACGTTGAGTATCAAGCATGGTGACAGTCGGGGAATATGTGGTAAACACGTGGTTTTATGATAAGAACTAGTGACATTTTAAAGGAAACTTAATGAAATAAAGTGACAAATAATAGCAGAAAATGCCAATTGTATGCATTACTAACATACTGCATAACTTTTGTATCACCACATGCACATTATAGCCTATTATGTGGCATGTTGGTTAACAAGGATGATAAATGTTGTTGTGGGTACGGAGGATGGTTTTTTGACCGCGATCTGACACAATATATCCTGTGGTTAAACGCAGAAACGATAAATATGTCTGGTGGATTGCGACCAGGAACGCTTTTAAATGAAACCGCAGAGGTGTATTTTGGACATCAATTACAATAACGATGAATGCATATGAATCGACTGCAACGTATTTTATGGAGAAGGAAATGCTTAGAATAGCATTGCTGTAAGAAGACAGTAATGGGTTCACGTATATCACGGGCAGTGTACACGGTGATTACAATGTCTGTGTACCGATCGCCATTGATGGCATTATAATGCGTACTCCATTAACCATGTAACGAGGATGCGGCCCAGAAGTGTGTATACACATGCCAAACTTTATGGCTGCACACTTGTGCGCAAGTAGGTGTTTATTTACTAAAATAATGACTAATAAGTAGACCATGAAAGAGTAATATGAAGGTTTACACGGCCTTTAACAGCAAGGTCAAAATAGATGGTAGAATGCCTACGATATGTTATTTATTGCTTTTGTTTTGGAACTAAAACAATTGGGACAAGAAACAGGGGCTGGATCATAATGCAGCTGTATGGATAAGTTCTAGGCGTGCGCTCTATGATTGTTATTATTAACAAGTTAGCTGGGGAATAGGTGTTCTTGGTCTTGAAGAACTGTACTTAACAAAGCTTATACAAATTGCACTGCTACTCAACAGTTTGTAGTTTCAAATGTATCAAATGCGCGAATATGTGAATTGAACATGTCATATCTACTGTTCAACGTGTAATTATGTTATGACCCCTATCTCTCATATATACATACATATTATCGGTGCCATGGATGATTATCAACGGGAAACTGAGAAATGCAAGCATATGGAGATAGACTATCAGTGGTAGGATGACTGAGGGTCCCCAATAATAGAGGCAGTTAAGGCAGATTTACCGGGCAACAGATACACAAGCGGGAAGAGAAACATACAACCAGGCAGAACCAAACACGGGGACATAGTGTGCTTTGTAAATATATGCATGTAGACTTTCAAAAACGTAGAATAAGCTGATTTAAAATACAGTCCAAGACTGGTAGGAACATAATCTGCATTGTTGTTCTGAGTATATTGTTCTTGACACATATATCGGCGATTAACAGTTATTAAGATTGCCTAGCATGTGTACTAAGTAATCAAGATTCTATGTCAATGATACGTTTAATATTTGTTGGCTGACTCATTTATGTGCAATTTTCTTAGAAAACTTACTTAGTTTAATTATCCTGTCTTCAATAACAAGATGTAATCAAGTAACTGCGCTACGTGTGTTGTACTCAATAACCGTATTAAGAACTACTTTCCATATTATGCCAATACTTTGTGACAGCTATATAGATCTGTAACACTAGGTTACTCAAATTGATAGTATTTTACTCTTGAGCGTCATTGGCTTCTTTCATAATGCATAATGCATAGTTATTATGCATTGTTGGATGCAAGGAATACGTAACTGAAAGCCGCTACTATGCAGGTGATGCTATCTAATGGCGAACATTTGTATTCGGATGCCCAAACTTTGGTCGAACTATTTATCTTATGCCCTGCTCCACACCATCGAATGGATTATACATGTATAAGGAGTGCACCGTATGAAACAACACCAACCGTTAATTGTGTACAAATGTTGTGCTCAAGCACGAATAAAACAGTCTAATTTAAAAAGATCGTGCAGAATATTTACATTATTTCTCTATTATGATTACATAATTTGTTTTTATAGAAATACTTATAGCGCAGTAACCCACATCGAAAAAAAAAACTAACCAAATTTGTTACAACTGAAACATATATGTAACTAGTGGTGACAATGCAAAAAGAGAGCGACCCAGAAGTGGCACACAATATCTTAGTTTGCACATTGAAGGCTGAACAATGATTTGTGATTGTATGTACATGTACCCCAGCTATCTGAAAAGTGTACACATCATTGGACGACGCCTATTTTGAATGTGGTCGATCGGCGATGTTAGCAATTTGTAATCGGATGCATATTACTGAAGCAATCATCTTCTCATAAATGACATGTATTAGAAGAAGCCACTCGTCTTACAGCTTTGAGCTTCTATACTTCTTTAGTGCAATGACGTAGGCGGAAGATGTGTGTCTCTGTCAATGCGCATGCGTTGTGTAACTGAAACTAATTATCCACATGCACACAAACCCTCTTCGGTGCAGATTTTATACTATACTTCCGAGAGAGACTTTCTTTAAAAAGAGTAATTTCCTTGGTATTTGTATGATCTCCCACCAGGGCCACCACACTCCACGTCATGCATATCAAGATAATGTGTCAATATGTTTACAAACTTAAAAAAGACGTAAAGAATGACGAACGTGTATTACACTACGAGCTATCTTGAGCTTCTAAAACGTTGGTTAAATTCATGGATTTGCATGGAGCAGGCATCAGGCTCACGAACGACCACATGATACGTGTCCTTACATTTTTAAGTGTGCATGTACAATTAATCCATCCCTAGATTACTTCACACCCGAGGAAGATATGATGGCCAGTCTTAGGCCATATTCCCAAATATGCGCGACTAGTAAGAAATATAAATGTAAATGTCTGGTTTATGGTCTTAAAGTCAATGCATATCTTTCTACTACCCCCGTGGAGTATACAGCATATCACAGCCTTGGCTTAGACGTGCTTATCAAGCAAAAATTAGCGTCCAT
>CM032661.1:18177539-18213965 GCA_019095985.1 Streblospio benedicti
CCTTGGCTTAGACGTGCTTATCAAGCAAAATTAGCGTCCATTTACCTGATCTGTATCCGTCTAATGCGTAGGTACCATGGATCAATGTGCACCCGTTTAGGGATGAGTTTACTCAACACCAACAACCAGACCAGACCGGGAATCAACTCACGACCTGCTGGTTCAACTCCTTACCCGCTTGGCCACAGAAGCAATGGCAGATCCAGG
The DNA here is from genome assembly GCA_019095985.1 of Streblospio benedicti. Taxonomy (NCBI): domain Eukaryota; kingdom Metazoa; phylum Annelida; class Polychaeta; order Spionida; family Spionidae; genus Streblospio; species Streblospio benedicti. Next base: position 18,177,747 of record CM032661.1, read on the forward strand.
TTTTTGGAAGTGGGCGCCAATGGATCTGCCTATGCAGAAGCGCAAGATTAATCTTAATTAATCTTTTTAAACGACTCTAATTTTACCACACAGCGGTTCTCTGTAAAACTAATATCATGAACAACATCTCTTGACTGCCGTATAGCTCCCATTTGGAATGCGTGACAAAGCACCGGTAATAAAGGATATTCCAAAACGGGATCTATGCAGGCCATTTACGTAAAGCAACGGTATAATATAATAATGAACAATATGATTTCCCCGTGGGTTAACTTGTGCCTTTTAAATATCCTGAACTTCTGATTAGTTGAGGTTATAAAAAATGTTCCAGGAAATTTGGACTCTACCATTAAGGTTTACTATCAATAACTTGCAAATTGAATGACAAGCCAAAACTAAAAGAGGGTGAGACCTTATCGGGTTAAGCCCCGTTCACACCACTACGCCTTCATTTGAAAAATTGTTTCCCAGCGAGATCTTGCCATCCAGGGTTCTCGTGAGCATGTACGTGTGATAAGAATATAACAACAGGATATTGTTACGCTCACGACTGAATAGGTGGTACACTGTAGCTATTGTTGTCGCGTTTAATTTGCTGTGCAAAACCTCAATAACCCGATTAAAACACTTCAGATAATTTGCACGGTGGCACAACAGGTGGATACAAAACAGAATGTAAAACATAGATATTAAAAGAACAAACACAAACAATCTGAACACTTTAAAATTGTGGCAAAACACGAAGCTGGCTTTGTATGAACTCGTGTCCATAACATTTATATAGTGAGCATATCAGACTGGCGTTGTCTCTTGACGTTATTAAGTCTATAAATGTCTAAGTATGTTATTTGAACCCTGAAAATGTTTCTAATTATGTTACGTAATGTATAGTCCAAACGTTGAATTCGAAGACAATATATAACATTCAATTGAGAAACTGCTGCATTCTTGACGATCCCATTCAAATACACACAAAACCCTAAACACACACGCACACAGGCGCGCACACACAAACACACACACACGCAACAACAAAAACACATACAACAAACAAAAATATCAACAAGCAAACTGGCAATAAAGCAAGGAAAAGCAAAAAAAACAAAAAAAGACAAAAAAAAACAAAACAAAAAAAAACACACCTTAAATAAAAAACCAATCACTAGCATTTCAGTGGTCCATAGATACGCGGGTCAAGCCTATACATTCCGAGTATTTCTGACTATCTACATTGTATATGAAAAATGCAAAAAGGTTACGTCGTCGTGGTGACGACATTGAGCCCCCTGAGGTTCTTAGAACAATTCCCAACTTTTGAACATTGGAAATGAATAAGACCACCACCTGTGTTAGAGTTAAAATATTCGGAAATCGAATGGGAAATTTGTAGATGTGTGTGGGTGGGTAGGTTGGGGAGGGGGGGGGGGAGGGGAAGGGGTTTGCGGCATAGAAACCAAATCCATACAGAACGCACCTGCTATAGCCGCCCCCGGGCTGGAGGGGCAGAGGTCATAATACCAGCCCCTATTTCCCCACAAAATCATTCTATTTCTATAAGTGTGCCGTCCCTTTTCTAAAAAAAACTGGATCTGCCAGTGTGTCTTGACGGGGCAGCCAACTCTGGCTCCAAACAGCATTTCAATAACACTATAAATTGTTTGCAAGCTAATGTGAATATTATTAAGAATAACAAGTGTCCACACTTATTGACTTCACCAGACAGATGTGAGACAGTATACAATGTAGATGTAACGCAAATAAAAGATAACAACTGTGAACCTCATCGTTGAACATCCATATATTATAGCCAACGTTAAAGAACATTTGCGCCTCTAACACATGCAGTAAGCAATAAACACAATACTATACCAATGGCCTGGTGTGCACATTCGATACAAACTAGTTTGAGTAGAGGCAATTATTAAGGGTGCACACGCTTCTATTCATACACGCACACCCGTACAAGTACACCCGTCGTCGCCGTCGCCGAGTGGTGAAGCCGCTTTGGCGTGAGTCTAGCCGTCCTCGCTGCACTGACTGACCCGGCGATGTTAACACCAGCGACGACGCCCGCGTTGACCCGCCCCCAACATATATACGCATACAGCAGCGGCGTCCCTGACACACGGCGGAGCTGAGAGCAGCATGAACCAGACGACTCTCACCACAGCCTGCTGCTGAAACACGGCTTTTAGAGGAACTTGCTAAGTTCTCTCACAGACTGAGAATTCTGAAGTTCTCTACAGTGACACCGCACTGGAGACAACGACATTTTAAAAGTGCACCGCTGAACAGTTACATTTCACAAGAGATTCTGTGTAAGGATATTGAACTTGTTTTTTCTTCTTCTGTATTGTAACCTTTCACTTGCCAAGAAGCCTTCTTTGCGGATTTTAACAGAGTATAGCGTACAATTTGTAATTGTTGTTTAAACATTCAAAGCAAATTTTAGCCTATATCTCTGCGGATGCTTTATGCCCACACAGACTATATACTGGCGTCAAAAGACGTTTTACATGTGGAATGTAAAGCGCTAGAATAAAACCAATCAGCTACGAAAACCTTAACTCTCATACTTCCATCAAGACACAAGCGACCACCAACACAACCAGAACCCCCCCTGCGTACCAGCAGAAGCGACCAGCAAGAATACAGACGACAGTGCTGAAAGAGACATTCTCCACTTAGGATATGGCGTCCTCGGGCAGTAGCACGCTGTCCCGCCGCCTGCTGCGCGGCCCTCAGGCCCGCACGGCCCGCCTCATCGCACGCCGCTTCCTGCTCCCGGGGCCAGAGGCTACAGAGACCTCGGGCAGGGCCTCGGTGTACCACGAGGCCTACAAGAACGCCTCCGCTGCCACAGCAACCTCCACGGTGGAGACGCCCACGACCGCTGACGGGAAAACTCTGATGGACCTGCCTGGCCCGCCGTGCTGGCCGGTTATCGGGAACCTGCCCATGTACCTCAAGAAGAAGAACCAGGGCCGCCTGCACGAGGCACTCGTGAGTACAATTTTTATGCATCTAATCTATACGTGTATGTTTTTGTTGTTCTTCGAGGTTTGCATCCAAGAATGTATCCTCTGGTTTTTACAGTGTGTGATTATAATAACATCGACAATTTTAATTGAGATAGAGCTTTGGATAGTAGGTTATGAGAGACTTACACGGTGTGGCAAACTTCTGCATAGGCACCTGGGGATAGAATGACCACACGGCCACCTAACATTCTACGTGTTGCAGCTTCTTTGGCATGCTTCATGTAAAGAGTGTAATGTCAAATGTTTGTACACTACAAGCATGAACATCTGCAGTATGTACATCTCGATGACTTTTACCGCAACATAAGCAGCAGCACACGAAAAGCGCATTGCTACCAGGGAAATTAAGCCAAATGTGCACAAGTTCCAAATGTTAGTATTGAGGGTCAGAGATAAATTAATTGACACAATTTCCTTTGCTGATTCGCAGACTTTAACCTGAAACGCAATTACTTATACCTTTACAAAATCTAGAGCTATCAATGTTTTATAATCTGTCAATTGGTTTGATTGAATGCCCATGTTTAGGTGCTTTTTGTGAACTAAGGTTGACAAACTCAAAATCTTGATAACAATTATGTAAAGTCTCTGATTTATGAATATATAGAAGTCGTATAGCCTTTTATCAATCAGATAGAAGTAATACATACTTACCTTGCACCTAATGATTTTAAGTGCATATTATCTTTGATGTATTAGGAAAAATGGAGTGTGAACGCATTTTATAAGTTCTGTTTAACACCGCATTCAGACCAGAAATGTTAGTTTAGCCTGCACACGATGTGTCTCTGTGCGTCCACCATATACCCACTTGTAGTAACAATTATAAATTATTACGGCTCAAATTAGCAATTATAAATTTGATACTATTAAAAGTTCAAATTTATTACATCTAACGTTTATTTGACAAAAAAACTATATTTAATAGGAATAAAATTATCGAGCTTAAGCTGTTAAATCAAAGTACAAAAGCTCATTTTCTTTTCGTGCACGCAATGCCGCATAAGGCACAACACAATAAGAAAGTAAATTGGACTGATATTCAACTAAATAGGGTATGAATTGCACAAAACCTACTGTAACCCACAAAAAATTTCAGTGTGCATTAAGATTTCTTACATTGTAGCAAAGTGAAGTGAATGTTTGCATTAACACAGTGGTGCAAACTGATTATAGGGGAAACGTTTTTCATGATAGGAGGATTTTTATTTGAGCTAGTATGATAACATTTACGGAAAAAACAATGGCTTTCATGAAGATACCAAAAACCAATAGTTGCCGTGTTAAGCTACCGTTAATGATTTGATAATGCTAATAACACTATAAACACGACTATAACAGTGCTCTTTTTTATAAATCATGGATGCAATAATGATGACCAAACTGGGGAAACATTCATCGCATGATACAAATTAAGAGACAACCTTACAATAACGCGTTCGTTTAGTTGTATCATAATACTGACAAGTAGTTCAACGTGCGCCAAAATGGCAATCATAAATAACACTGAGCATATTTTTTACAGAGCTGTAAAATCTGGACGGAGTAGCTTTGGTATAACCCTGCACCGAATTCTTCTTCCACCCAAGTACAAGTTTTACACTGCACTGTTTTACAATTTATTTCCATCTCTTCTATACTCGACGTAGGATGATCCTGTTTCCCGCCAATTTTATGAGGCAGGCGAAAGTTCGCAGTTTGTTTGTATTTTTTGCTACTTTATTTACAAACGCAAATAGTTTGTACAGTGTACATGTCTTGACAAAAAATGAGGTAGCCTAATGTTTGTAATAGTTGCAGCAATGAGTATAAATTTGAAGATTTTTGTAGGCCTTGCTCAACGCGGCATTTCATTCAAACGTTTTGTCGTATGTTGGTTTAGGTATCGGTCCACGTTTTAGGATTCCGATCGCTACTTTCTCTTCGATGGAAGAGCAGTGCCATTGAATTGGATGCCACTAGGTATAGTTTTTGGTTGTTGATTAAATCATATTTAATATTAGAATGTGCATAAGCGTATGTGGCCGTGGTAAGTATGCCAAATCGAAGTGAGGGTATTTTTAAGTATGTTGATTCATCAGTATGTGGCAAATTGTTTATAAAAAGTATCGTTTGGTAAATATAAGATTTGCACACCGATGCTATGAATTGATGATCAATTTTTATCATAGCAGTCACCATTGTGCGTGGGTTTCTGTTCAATATAAACACCACTGTTAGATTGTATCACAATGTAGACACATATATTGAATTTATTATATCTGTAGTCTTTTTCGCCGATAAAAATAGAAGTTGAACTCGGTGTACCCAACGAAAAAAAAACATGAACAAAATGAAAATGGAATTTAAATACCAGGCTGGAAAAGATAAAGATTTTTCATTACAGAAAAGATATATGGTAGACCGTATCAAATATGCTGTCAGAGAACCTCCAACGTGATAGGCATCGAACATATGCACTTACTGCTCTTTCTTATGTTGAAAAAAAAATAGACACGTTAAAAATGCTACTCTGCTGGGTTTTTTTAATGTCGACAACATGAACAAAATCATCGTTAGGACTTCTGCAATGTTGTCGTGAAAAATTGCATGTACACTTCTTCAAACGTTGTAACTAAACTTAGGTATGCCAGTTACAAGATGTCGCTATGCACAGTTGCAATACACGATAATGACACCACTAACTTAACCGACACGGTTCAAAAAGAAAAGGACGGCACATAAAAGAGGCAGACATCACTTAACTGTTCTCGGTGCAGATATGATTAATTGCATAGATCAGGGGGCCACTAGGTCAATGCCAAACACCGATACTAAGGTCAAGGCTGATGGTGCCCTGGTCGACAGAGTGTACGCCTTTTGTGCATGTGGTACATTTCAAATCGGTTGGACCGTTGTACATTTGTTTCCTGGTAGTCATCTATCTACTATTAGCTCTTCTTGCTCGGGTTAGTGTAGTTCTAGCAGTAAACATTGTTTTATATGTGAAAAATAAAAAGACTTATGCTGGAAATATAATGATGCGTTTACATAAACATTGGAATATACCACATAAGTCAACAGTTTTACGTCGTTCATCCAAGGGTTTTGCGCTGGCTTATGTTTGCAGAACCGTAGTATAAAAATGGTTACCGTCATAACATTATGCTCATTTTGCAACAATGGAATTTTCCATTGAGGAAAATCACATCATTCAGTTAAACTTTTTAGCAAGTTTGTAAGATATTTGTGCAGATGAGGCTTTCAGCGATAACCTTGGCTATCGCGTTTCCTGTTTTCCACGTGTACAATTTTCGTTTTGGCGTTAGACTCGATTCATTGAAGAAAAGAAAGCAGGATACAGAACATACTGGAATCTGTACAATTAAAGACACATTTTGTTATAAGTGTGCACTCTAAGACTTCTAGCCGTAAATACATATTCCTTACCATGGTGATGACCTACCGTTTATAATGGTAAACTTTGCTGTGTTATCCAACTCCAGTGTTCTGCAATACGACATAGGTGCCAATCACCTTTCAACATGAAGTACCGCACCTGTAAATCAAAGGGTAGTTTGCTCAACACCCTTCCAAAGCCAACAATTTACGAAGCATATAATCATTCCATACTTTAATTTCGACTACACGTATTTTCTCTGCTATGAAATCACAACAGCTGGTGCGACAACACCTATAAGAAAACGAGAGAAGCAACGTGACACCTGAAAACATTCGCATTGCGTTTTCGCAAATTGGGGCAAACATTCAGTCAAGATATTTTGGTGAAATTATCATGACATGTTATTTCCCCTCACTACTGTATGAACACTCATCAAAGCGCGAGTTTGTTGTGCAGATAAAACTGTCTTTGAAAATTGGGCTTGCAACTCTTCCGCTTCCTGACGTCAGTTCACGAGATAAACACATTACACGTTGCATTCGCCTGTTTTGTAGATGTAAGTGAATGGGACATTGCAAGCCCTCCCACTCTAGTTTTTCTATCGCATGCCTTCTAGAAGATTCACTCTGTTTGTGTGCTCTCTGTTGAGTATATCAGTTGGGATCCGCACTCATTATATAATATATAGCTGAAACAAGGCTGTACGTAGAAGAGAAAAACTAAATTAAAACAAATGAATCTGACTTCGTGTCTTTATTATACCTTGTGGTTATTGGACCCTATGATATGGGTGACATGTTCAGTTATTTAGTCTGATTGTGATGCGTGCGGTTTTCATTCGCAGTGATTGTCCATGTTCCACTGGTGTAAGCTCCGCGTTAAGTAGTTTTCAATAGGCTCTACTTGTTCCCTCATTGCACGTTTATCCATAATCATTTAAATGACACAATTTATATATATGATATTGGTGTTGGAACACTAGCAGACGACGGGTTAAAGAAGATGGACATTTAAGGATGTCATTTTTTAGTTCCAAGGTTCCATTCCACTCACTGAAAATTACAGTCGTCAAGGATATAATACGTATTTATTCACACTTTGCCACCAATCTAGACATGACTATGAGTATTTAAAATGCGATTTAAAAAAGTCGACTCTGGTTTAGTTCATGTAAACAGCCATGTGTTCTTGCGTCAATAGTTTGTATTCTTTCAGGCGGGCCTTTGTCGGTGTACGGTAAATAGTTGGTATACTTAACAGATTTAAACTAGAAAAGTTAAGTTGACACGCGGGCTGTCAACAATGACTGTTTGCATTTGGAAGAGGGTTTTAAGATGAGCTTGTACAAAAGATGTGTTGGCTCAACAGGATTATGTTACACGCGAGCACACACTAATAAAAAATAAACTCATGGTATCCTAACTGGATCATGAATCCTATATGTAATAGTAGCATTAACCTAGCAAGGCAATGTACCCAGTTTGAAATGGTTTCAATTTATGCATACGCTTCCTGAAAACAATTCACAGAAATATTATGAACATTGAATTCCCAAAGTGCAATTCCAAGAACGATTGTACCCAAGCACTCCTGTTGGGAAATATTTGCTATCAATTCAAAAGCCAAATTATTGGTCAAGTGCCCATATCTTGTGTTCACGTGGATCTATTGCTTCTATATATGAACTATCGGTAAACTAACATTCAATTCAGAGTATCATCAGTTGAATAAATATTAGCATGCCAGCATCTGAATGTGGTCAATATGCTGACCTGTTGGCCGATATCGACCACCCAGAGAGGGGCACTGGTGTTTAAGTGACCCCTTCACGCCAAACAGATGATCGGGCCTCGACAAGTGCGTTATTTGGATGTACCCACGGTGTAAAAAGTTTCAGGGAACGATCCATTAGCATAGTCAAATATCCTAGTTTATATAACTTCAGTAGGCTGGCACACTGCCAGTTCTTGAAAGTGAACCTCAACATCCATGTACGGTATGTTGTTGTCTAAGATGTAGTTCACAAATATATTAACAAATGTATTCACTTAATTGCTTTAAAGAAATGGGATATGGACAGCTATATTCAGAACAGGAGATTTATGAACTTCAAGTTTATCATTATAATTAAGATCTCCACTATGGTTGTGTCTACAGCTACTACTAGAAAGGAAACATGAATACATGTACTAGTAAGGAAAACAGTGAATACCATGAACATACTGTCAATGGGAACAATAAATTGTCACTATTTTACGCACCAGCCAGTGGTAAAACATTGGTCTACACTTCCCACTATAAACCCCTTACAAAATCTCATGTTAGGTATATCGTAGTTCATTTTTATGAACTTTATGCATGAAACGAAACACGGTATAGTTTCTATTCATAAGTAGACTACGTCCTCCTTAAGGACTACACTTTGGGGCTAATTATCATGTATTGAATCGGATGTCATGTTGTGGAACCTGGCTGTGCTTACTTGTACATTTGGGACATTACAGACCAAACTCTATTAGTCTACAAGTATATCATAAACTTGGGAGAATCGCCTGCTGACCTGAGAGAACACGCGCATGAATCATTCTGATCCGCGTCCGCAATTTGCGGTAAAGTGAAAGCCTTATGAAGTGTAGAAGATTGTACAAGTTAATTCATTCATGTAATGCACACAAAGGTTATGACGTAGTGTTATTTGGGATCATTTAGTGAATGTTGTATCCTGCCACTGGAGATGACGCTAGTCGAGTGAACACCACCAACAGAGCCATTCACCTCGCATCACAATTCTTCACATGCCCAATTACTAACATGTTTGCTAAAGCACGTTTTATTAGCTATTATGTAATAATCACATTAGCACTATATTTGGAATAGTACCCAGTCTTCACCTGGATTTATGGGAAGATTTATGCATGCAGAATGAACAAACGTGCATTGAATGATTTATGAACCTTGGTTATCGCAAACGAGTGTCATCCTATTTATGATTGTTCATATAGATGGTGCCGTATCAATGGCTCATGCAAGCCGAAAGTCATCAGCCAGTGCCTATCCACCCTGTCTGGGGGCAGGGTACAAGTAGTAACGCCCCCACTGACTCCACAAGCTCCATTACCCAGCACCCTCGGCCCATTGTCCCTTACTCTGTGGGAGCTTCTGGGAGGGCCAGGGGGCGACTCGGTACACTATAGTGGCAAGGGGGTGACACGTGCTCTTGCTGTACGCTATGTGTAATGGCGTAGACGGTAGTAGGATTGGGGGGGAGAGGCTCTCCAGTTGAATTACAATGGACCCATAAGAATGAAAGTACTTTGTTATTTTAGGTGGGTATCCTAAATATATCAATGAGTGATGTGTCGGATAAGGCCGATTTTACTAATACTGATTTGTTTATAGAAAGCATATAATACTTGATTGTTTAGTAGATCTGCAATATGAGTATTTCATTTCACACATGGCAGAAACATTAGACTACCTTTACGAGTGTACAGGCATGTGCGTTTTGTACTTATGGGTGAATAGATAGATAATATGTTACATTGCATAGCACGTATAATCCAAAAAAACTTACTGAGACCACCATGTTGAAGATTACGATGCTATTCACCAATAGCAAATCATATATACACTTACGTCAACTCTTTAAAAAGTATATAATTTTTATGCTTTTCCATTCCATGTGACGTGAAGTAGATACACTATAGAGCGTCCATGCATGTGCTTTATAATGGCAGTGCTTGAAAAGGGTAGATTCATTAGATTTGACGAAAACTCCCAGAGGGTTAGGTTAGTACACATCATTTTCGGATGTATTTTAGTCGAGGTTGAACATGTATTTCGATAGCATTTGTTTGTCATATTTTCGTGTTTTTTGGAACATAAAATCAAGCCCTGATATTCCACATCGAACAAACCTTCGGATAATGTGAAAAAGCACACTTCTCAATCAGTTAGTCATTGATAACTCATATAACTTATAATGCTCTTTTCATGTTATAGATTGTTTACTATTTATAATGCCCAATCATAGTTTATCAAAGTTCAAATGAGTTTTTATTAGATCTGTTGGTTACATATAGTTTGTATGTATTGATGCCTAACAGCTTATCGAGGTTTATCCAGGTACCATGCAAAATATTGCTACATATTATTACATTGTAAAGAAAATACCCCTTGACAAGTTTGATATATAGATTTTGATTTATTGCTACCTTTCATACTCATAGCTTAGAAGTCTGAATATTACAATCAAATATTGGCCTGTTGTTTTATAGCTTCTTCCCACACACTATGAAAACCAGTTTCTAATATAAAGATTTTTTTGTATAATTTCCGTCGAAGTCCCAACGTGTCACCCAATAAAGATCATTCAAATATTGAAGCCTCTGCCTTGTAATTTGAAACTTTTAAAACGCATACTTTACCGACCCCCACCCCTCCCCACACACGACAGATCTATATGTGTTACTGGGATCAACGCGATCGGTTGTAAATCACAATAGCTTGCGGCATGCAACTATCATGCTGTATAAATTCGTACACTGAAGACCAGAGGCGAGCCAGACGTCCTCCCCGAACAGATGTTTCTCCACACAGCAGTAAGGACTTATCGTCCTGGGTACACCTCATGACCGTGGCAACAACATAACAGCAGCAGTAGCAGCAGCGGTGCTGTTTGTTTTGGTGCGGTGCACAGCGTGGCAGCAGGTACCTCCTGACACTTCCTCGCCCTCACTGGCACCCACCACAGAGAACCGGCCCTCAGCACGGTGCGGTCACATCTCCCGTATCTTTGCACTGTCACCTTCAAGCGGCCATATCGCGATAGTCGCTCTAAGAATACATCACACACTGTTGTGTTTTGATTGAGTTTGGCCCATATTGTACTTGGCCACCGCCCACCGCGAGGCCCGTGCTGGGACGTGTTGCTCTAACCTAATTCCTCTCGTCAAAATGTGATTGTGGCATGTTTTTTGCGGCATAAAAACACCATTGTTTTCCTCAATCATGAGGAGTAGTTTTATAAGTTTCTAGCAGTGGCGGGGATTCCTTCCTTTGTGTAATCTATCAAATAAGGTTGGAGACCACATTGATCTATCAACAATATCTAGGCGTTGAAACCAAAATGGGTTATGTTTACAAATATATACTGATATGGCTAATATGTATATGCTCAATGCTTATGCACGTTTGGGTACATTTTTGTACTACATTTGCTGTGATATTTTATTCAACCAATTGACTGGCGTGCCTCTAGATATTGCTTATCACAACGATAATTGACCTTGATGACTTAATCAGGCGCAAAACTGGCTTGTAAATAGGTCATCAACAATGTGAGTGACGTCAGGTTGTATCAAGGTCTCGGACCACTTTGTGATGGGATCCATCGATGCCGAATCTCCCTCACAGAGCTGTGTTTGTTTAGGCGTCAGTGAGGCATCACTGATGCCTTCAATCCGAGGCCGTGTTTATTATGTTAACTTCGTACGCTTCATAGACTTCATCTATTGTGGTTGCGCAACAGGCCTAGCGCTATTCTTAGAATCTCTTTAATGCCCGATCTTTCCTGTTCAATTTAGTTGAGATTCGGCTTTGGCAATGTTTCTTTGTGGCAGTTTGAACTCTATATTACACAACATCTCGTTTGTTAGTCTTCCAGAACCATAGAGAAGTATGAAATGCCTTCTGCTCCTCAATTTTCCTCACAAAAGGTCTAATATTGCTCAAGGCGACATACTTTATGGGTAATTACTGGGATAAGGTGAACCACCTAGCACTGCCTCAGGCCCTAACTAACCTACAATAACCATAGCAGTTGAAGTTGATGTTTACGAGACTAGAGATGTGATGAATTGGCTCTGATTTGAGGTCTTATTGGTACACGGACCCTTTTGTGCCAAATGTGATCATTAGCAGCATTAATAGTTGTGTTGTAAAGGTCGGTAAAGTGTGAAAACAACCGTATATGGCAATAAACTCAGCACCTAGTGACTTTGACTTTTGGCAGCATACGGTGCGAACTGTTTGCTACTAATAGCAGGTCCCGTGTCAGGGTTACGCCAATAAAAATGATATGTCTATTATTGCTAATGTGGTTTCCACATGTCATGCATTGTGGTTATCTCGTACGTAATTATGGTTTTGTGCCAATTATGTGTAGATTGCGAGACCTTACCATAAGCGAAATGTGTAATTTAACCACGGATCTATCATCAAAAATAAACTTTGTTCTATACAGTCACCAATTAGCACGTAGGCAAGAACACAGCGTCGTCGATGTGACTATTTCCAAGATACGTCTTCAACCATTTGGGGTTCATACTTTTTACTATGCTTGGCATTACAATAAGATCATTCAATGTGTGAGCTGCCATTGCAACATACCGGTACAATTAATTTCATGCCAGCTCCTGTAAACAAATTGTTGGACTCAAGCAATATAAGCCTACACAAGAAACGCACAGCAAACGTAAATCGCTCAGATGCTAAGCTCGCGTGCCCCAAGGTGCACAGCATCTAGCGGTGTAATACCTCCGTGATTTCCGTGCACTGTTTGTTAGTTTTATCATACCTGTTGGTAGCCCCACGGCCAAGATGTCATGAAGTTTGTGTACACACAACCGCAGCTGCTTGAGGCTGCACACGGGTGGTTCGTCCGGTCCGAATTGTGCCCCTCTCTGCGGTATGTTGTCAGATGAAACTCTTATAACTAAAGGTTTTGTAAACTTTCTCAGTATAAAACGCAAGTGCTACAGTTGGTAGATTTTCACCTGGTTAGTGCGATACATGACTTCTACACATTAGCAGTGTCCTGCACGTATCTTGATAGGCATGGATTGGTTAACAAGGTGTACATCACTCACCGATAGTACCCACTTGCAGCATGCTTTGATTTGAAGGAAGTAAGGCATTCATATTTATATGCCTGTATTATATATTATTATATGCCTGTAATGATGTATTGTGGACGTGGGTGTTGAAAGACATGTTACGCACCAGTCCTTCCCTCCGGGGACCACCCGCGCTTTTCCAGACCCTCCAGTGCCTAGTAATCTCTGACCGTCCCTGCTCGAGGGAAACCCTCTCATCTGTTGAAAACCTGGTGCATTCGACTCTTGGGTGTTCATCAACAACACGCCAGGTTCAGAAGGTAACGTGATTTGTTCTTTAAAAACCCGTCCAGAATAGAAAACGTATTCCTGAGTGAACGAATTGTTTCCAGAGTTGCTTTTTCTGCTGTGCCAACATGGGTTGATCTTTCGGTACTGACTTATGCATGCCTATATATTACCAACATCTATATTAACAGATGTGTGGCCGATATAGAAGTGTACGGCATTTGTATGAATGGGATTAGTGTTTGCTTGAATTATCCCTTATCCTAAATCGGTGTCAGGTACGATTTATACGAGTTTCTGAACTTTGGAGGCTAATAATAGAGTAAACATTAGTTCGTCAAGTGCTAATAAAGACAACATAGAAGCACGTATATTTAGGTTCCACTTTACATTGATGCACGGTGATTAGCCACCATAGAAAGACGGTTACGTAACTTTTTCACTTCCCACATCTTTACATTATAATGATATGTTGGTTAACCAAGAATTTCCTAGTTGTCATCTCTCTAGACGCACCCGTAACGATGTATCTTATACCATATGCCGTTTTCTATATCTGTTGGATTTGATATTTGTTTTGCATAGTGGAACACCACAGACTTCTCAACACAGGAATGTGACGTCTGTGGCCTTCGCTACTGTCAGTTTTCAATCTAAAATCTACCAAGTTTGTGGTCGTGTCAGAAAGAGTCAAACTATTTGCTCGTGTATTGATTACTAAAATATTCAAATTAAGACCGCAATTTGGCCAAATAAACAGTGCACTGTTGTATGTGTATTTGCTCTTAATATTTAACAAGCGCTTGATCCTAAGAATGCCCTGGATAATGGTTTGCCACTGCGTGCACAATTATTATTAGAGGGTCAAGGCTGCCGTACATCCAACACTCTTTATCAACAGCATGGACAAATATAGATTTGACCACTCACAGTGGTTATTATTCATCTTTGTATTTTGTTAGCATGGCAGGTTTGAATAGACAAGCCTGCCACTAAGAGTGATAGATTATAATGGGTCTGACATAATGACACTTGGACATATTATACATTTGTCACCTCGCCATGTGACTAGAGCAGGTCATTGTTATATCATCATCTCGATGATACCTACGATATCATTCGCCTTCACACTGTTATTCATCTTTCTGGAGAATCCCACAACGGTCGTCACATTATGATTCTCATCATCTGTCTTTCTTACGAAAGAGCTACGCCTGTGTTCATCAATAAGGCATCCTTGAACGGTCTTCACACAAGGTTGTGCATAGATCATGTATCAGATGCTTGGCATTCTTGTATACACCACGCACCTAACTACCTTTGCAGTCATTTCAATACCTATATAGGGCTTTTATCATCTAGTTGTGACAAGTTATACATTACAGCAAGCCGATTAGTCAATTCTGTGGACACGGGTTATGCTAGTGCATCATAGTATGAGTGGCTTTGTATATATGTTTACCCCTAGATGGTTGGTGGTTTTTCATAGCACTTAGTTGTTGGTTTTAAACCGCACACTCCAGGCATTATATTATTTTGTAGAGTATTAAGCTATTGCTATTTTTACGCAACAGAAAGCCAGCCTATTTGAAAGGCTTAGAATCTAATAAACACGGCATATCATGCCTTTAGTTAGGAAAGTTTCATAGCTATGTCTTGGGGCCTCACAATCTTCTTTGCAAAATGCGTAACGTCATGCGATTTCAAGAGTTGTGTTTTTACATGTATCACACATGCAAATTAGTGCGCACCCCACCAGTTGATACGTCGACTTCTTAAGGCCCTTTCATACAGCTTGTTTATCATTGAATGTAACAGTACGATGTTTCTAATCTTAACTCCGTGCTAAAACCGATAGTATAAACAACTACTTCTATTTCGGTTCCCACCTTTTAACAGACAAGCACTAATTCACACCACGGCTAAATGTGCATCAGTTAGCGGGCGTATACACCGTTGGCGCACTAAAATATACACACTCCTCAAACGAGTACAGAGGAGGAAAAACATACAAAATGTTGAAATTCCCAAAATTCTCACAGACAACATTTGAATGACATTTATATGCTCCCCACCAACATTCCATGAGGGTGCATCACATGACAGGCGCTAAATCTGTTCACCAGGAAGAGCTATTTCGAGGATGATGCGTCAGTGTTATTGAGTGCAACCACGTCATCCTCATGGCCACTCTGGCAGTCATACAACCTTCTCTTGTCCAGTAGCGTTTGTCAGGACTGTTCGTTCATGGCATTTACTGGCTGCATTAAAAAAGTTCATTTCTATCTGTGAAAGTCTTTGGTCAATGAATCTTATTCTTGTCATTTAAGCATGCATAATACTGTGATTATATTCTAATGCAGCCACTCTATAGGATGTTATAATAAATAAACACAATTTGGACATATCATTACAATAAGTATGCCACTGTGAATCAGATTCATTAGTTCGGGTGTTTAATTCTTGGCTTTATCAGACTACCAGAAGGGTATAGAAGAGGTTTTTTTAATATTATAGAATTGGCGACAACTGCTACTTGGTTTATTGCAGCATTCTAATGTCACGGGAGATACAATAAGAAGGATAAATTATAATTAACCGACATCTATTTAAAAAAGACCAAGACCAACGATAGTAATGGACATACATGTATTGATGGATATGTAGTGGAAACATGAAACTTATATGAATATTTAGATGATCATATGGTAATCATGTCATGACATCATACAAATCTGTCAACTATTATTCAAATACTAGATAGGCATTCCCTTCATCAGGATGTTAGTCGCAAAGTCAAGAAGTACGTGGCCTATCAAATAACATTATTGAAATATATGCACAACGTTCGACGACGATCGACATCGGGCAAAAGATTAACAGGGTGGTCAGAAATCACTTACGACCGATTACAACCACTCCACACTTATAGAAAGAAATGTACTGAGGTCGCATTGTTCGGCAAACAAGATATATTTTATGCTTTGAGGAAAAAAATAGGAGGCAATATATGACATTTCCACAAGGTAATCTATTAGTCTAGGGCCCCCAACCCTGATAGCATTCCTCACATACCTCCTTTGGATTTGGGTGGTGCTCATATGTTGTTTGTTTGATGAGCAATTACTCAGCTCATCTTGGTATGCACTATATGGGACCCGTCAGTATGACAATTCCGACATTTTAGTGGTGTATCGAGGATTTATTACGGTAATCCAGGGTCTTATAATGAGGTGTCAACGAGGGTGTTCAGAATCTGTTACAGGTCTTATTTTGTAATCACTCAATTGTCCAGGTGTCACAGTAAATTAAGACTGTTCTTACTTTGTAGCCGTTTCATGCGATGGGAAAATGACACTCATTCAAACGTCTATGTTATCACGCACAGAGTGACCGTATGGTCAATGTGTTGAGCAATCAATCACATATTTTGTGTGAGAGAAAACAACAATAGGAAATACAAAAGTTCTAATCTTGAGAGATGAGCACATGCAAACATTAACTCGTGATCTCTTACACAGAGGTTTGAGTCCATATTGATGATTCTGCAGAAAGGGACACTTGCTTTGGCATTGACCTGTCACAAACAGACCTCCTCGTGGCAGCAGTGTTCGAACTCCACCAACAAAGGAAGGTCATTGATGCCCAGTCCATTCATCAGTCTGGGATATCGAGTGACCTTGTTCCTGACCAAAGCTTGACCCGCCACTGTTCTTAGCTGACCTAGATGTGTTGAATAGTTCAAAACGTGCGCGGAGGGAAGGTTGCTGTAAAAGGAAAAATAATGATTTACTTGGATTATTAATGTTTTAATTGTAGACATTTTATGATTAAATATTGTGAAAAGTGTTACTTTTTGCGAGATTTAGTTTTTTCATGGGCCCCCTGTTTTCCAATTCCGCGACCAGAATTATTCCATTTGATAATACACGATCATTCAAAGTTTCATTAAAATGTAACACACACTGCTGGTATTATTTCCATCTGACTACTGCTGTTCTAGCGCTTACAAAATGTACCCATTACACAATCCCTGCCCTAGCAGATATTTGACCTACTGAGAAAGAACGTAAAAATCGCACCTGCACACTTTAGTGCACCTGACAGCGCGAGGTTAACCACCTCCTGAGCAGTCAGGTGGAAGCCAGACTGAGAAACTAGACTCCTCGCCTGTTGCTTACTACCTCGTACATCGTTTGCAGGGCACCAACAATGTGTTTGAATCATTATCATATGTGAATCTGTTTTGTCATATTTGTGGAAAAGGTAAAAAGTGACCCCTGCTTTATTGTATTTGAAAATGTGCAAATTAAACAAGTGACCAGCAATTTGCCTAGCTTACAGCTATCATTACAACAAATGTGCTGGTGTCAAGATATCCTATCCAGTATATCATTGAAAACTTTCATAATTGGACATATGATCGAGACCATGAGTTTTAGCGTATCCTTGATATCATAATGAATTGCATATAATGCTGGGTTCACTCGGTGTAATCCTTCCCTGGCACGCACCCATAGAAATGTGGGGTCACTCTCGGCAAACACACACTGGGTCTGTGTCTACAGACTGGGCCATGGGAACTATAGAGGCGTGACCTGTCTCAATGCCTCACTTAAACTTAATGAACCACTCTCCAATTCTTCTCATGAATCGTCAGGCCCTGTATTGAAATCATGTTTGTTGTTTTTCCTGTTAAGGTAACGTCTGCTTTGATTCCAGACACTGACATGTTTGCGTAAACCAGATTCCCCTTTGGTGACAAAAGGCTGGCTGGTTTAGAAAAGAACCTGGTACAACCTAATCCCTTTAACATTGTCTAATTTAGCATACGAATTAGTTATTCATGGTATTGTCATATCTGAAGATTGCACCGGAGACGAACTTACATTGGCAATGCTATCTTGGAATCATACCCACATTTTATATTCCCAAGGACGGTCTTTCGTAAAGGAAGTACATGGGATAATAGATATTTTCTATGTGAGGACTTTAAGACCTCAAATTGTCCTAAGGCAGTCTTTCCAGCTAAAATGAAGGTTCTCGCTACTAAAACCTATTGCAAAGATTCAAAATAACAGATACCGCCTAAGGTCAGACGTATCAGCCTTGTGTTTTAATGTGATTAGTATAAATTTTAAGATCTGTTACGTCATACCGAAAGCATGTTATTTCAATGATTTGCATCATAAGTGCATGTCCACAAATGCAATTGTTCAGTACATGTTGACATATTTGTTTATTTGAAGAACTTGAAGTGTCCAGAAGTGTTTTGAATAAGTAATCAAATTCCAGTCATGCCTCTGGCTAGTCTTGATTGGCAGGTGTCAGGTAATTAAATAGCACCTAAGTATACTCAAGGCGGATATCTAAATACACAGCTGCAGGAAAGTTTGTCACACTTACATTCATGTGCATGATGAATCCATGATACATACGTATCACAGGGTCTCTCATGGCTCTTAATATAATGGTGTGGTTTTAAGAAGTTTTTTAATGAAAAGTGATAGGCCTACATTTCAGGTCCCTAAACAAAAACATTTTATGAATAACCAATGAGAGATTAGGTCATCCCTCTCGAGGAGATATCATTAAATAAAGCAATGTATAGGTGACAAAACCTAAGATTTTTTGTACTTAGGTAATATAATCTTGGGGGTCATTAGTCCCAATGCTCGTGTAATGCTATAATCACATTGTTTTCAATTTATCCACTACGTTTCTCTACTACTGGACAAACATACACAAATAATAGTATTGTCAGCGTCCACAATCCACAAGTAACAGCACTTGGGTTGAAGTGCCTGGATAAGTTTGTGGCGGACATACTACGGGCACCTGTCAAGGTGAACAGGTGCAAAACGCCATTCCAAATGTTATAGTTGTATGAGAACGTTGTGTTTCTGACTTGTCATCCTGTCATGTATGTGTTTTTGATGGATTGTATTTTTGTACAAACTACTCTATATCTAATCAAAGACAGCACCTTGCACACATGCTTAAAATTAATTTTCTATGTGACAACCTGAGGGGGTAACTATAATCTACACGCAATTACGCACCCCTATGCTATGTACAGTGATTACACATGTTAGTTCTAAGTCATTTGTCTTTGTTGAAGGCAAACTATCTGCAAAATACATGAAATGAGGCTATGCTACGAATAATCTCCCTTTGTTGCATAAACCAGTGCCTTAAGTGAATTTAAAAACGCGTACATGTCCAAATATATATATATATATATTTGATATCACTCCACGACAGGTCAATCAGGTACGAACCAGATAGAGTGGTAGTAGTTACTTTTAATTAACTGTTAAGGGCTTATATCGTGTGAGAAGGGGCAAAATGTAACAGTATCTCTGTTTAATCGTACAAGTGATCAAGTACTGAAAGCTGATTAATACTCAGATAGGTTATTGTCGATATATGCAATGTATAGACATGTACTCAGATGCATCCTTCAGATTAGATGTACAGATGAATACAGCTTGAAGTAAATGGCCCTGACTTTTAAGTTTAATGATGTAACTATTGATTAAATCACAACTTTGCTTTGAATATTATGTTTGATGTCATTTTTATCATCAAATAACAAATTAGCTGCGTTCATTAGAGTACACATATGTGCTCAGCTTAACCAACATACATCCCAATTATGCAGTAAACAAGCCGATCACATAAATTAAAACACGTTGTTAAAAGGCATATGTGTATACCTTGATTGGATCTCTCATAGTATTATTTTTTCACATAACTACCAATTTTCTTACGGATCTGCGCTGTCTCTTGTCCTCACCCATTGACTGCAACATGATCAAGGAGAAACTGCAACACGTACAGACAACCAATGCACATAGTAGTTATACAACTGTCGCAAAAAAATCACCAATCGTACATATGATGGACATATTTTCAAACACTGTGCTCTATCTTCTAACCAACACGTATGCTCCCCATATGTTCCAGACGGAGCAGCATCACATCCACGGCGGCATGTTCAAGGAGAAGCTGGGCCCCGCCATGCAGCTGCACCTGGCGGACCCGCACCTCATCGAGCACGTGCTGCGCACTGAAGGTCGTCTGCCCATCAGGCCAACCTTCAACTCATGGAAGTTGTACAGGAGGGTGACCGGCCGCCCGCTTGGCCTCTTCACTGGGTGAGTGGTGGACGGACGTGAATGATTAAGGAGCCAGTCAATTGCTCAATTTGAATTAGCCTTTTTTTCATCCCTTAAAACATACCCAATTAAGAATTCATAGAATTGGGGTTACGCGTGCCCAAATTTTATGAGTAAAACACACGGCCCCAGAAGTTTAAATGATAAGCAAATGGGTGCTGTAATCACAACCACACCCGACTGAATCTGTCATTTATGAAATGATTAAGTATCTGACAAGTAGCAGTATCGTACAATGAGCTGCTTGTACCTAATCATCAATCAAATAAAAATCGTTTGGAAACTTCAACTCATTTTGATCAACCTACCGCAATCAAAATAGAAGAAACCAAGTGCACTGCCATCTGTGGTATAGTCTCTTACAACTACAACTCTACATCTGTTGTCTTGTTTTCAGAGAGGGCGAGGACTGGAAGAACGTACGGCGGATCCTCAACAAGCGGATCATGCGTCCGGCGCCCGTGGCCCAGTACACAGGCGTCCTGAACGAGGTGGCTGAGGACATGGTGGCCAAGATCCGGACCATTCGCGATGGGGAGGGCGAGAATACGCTGTCCGCACAACTCATCAATGAGTTCTACAAGTGGTCCATGGAGTGTGAGTACTATTTGATCAATGGGGTTGGGGGTGTTCATGAATACTGGATGTTGTTTATGTCTGTGGATGGGTTAGTTAGTGTGTTGCTTTGTTAGCATATATTGAATTGAGTCGATAAACTATGTTTTACATCCCTCTGTATGATGTTTGCGCTTTACATAAGTTCGAAATGTGATCACAGTTTAAAGGTCTTATAAAGAGTTTCCTTGCTGTAAACAAATAACAGCACGAATGTAACATGACATGAAAAGGCTGTTTGATTTCTTATGAGAGCTGCATGCAATGTTGGTCACGGGCTGCCACATTACATTAGTGTACCTATATGAATATGACAAGAATGTGTTGTTCTTGTAAATGGTACAAACATCCACCAAAGTGGAGGGATACACTCAGTGTATCATGGCACGAAACCACATAGTATTGTTATCATAGAAAACATCAGCCATGAAACGTTATACCATAAACGGTTGAGAACAAACGAAACTGCTATCCATTATAATGCTCGGCTATCTTGTGTGATCTGGCTTTAATATCTATTTTGTGGAAACCTGTTCAAGAAACAAACAGTGGTGAGGAAAACTGGCCTGTGACCATGATATCTGAAGTGCAGTTTGACATAATAACTATCAAAATATAGAAAACTAAGAATGAGGACAGAGAACATTGTCGTGTGTGCACAGTTGTGCTGTGTGTTACTATGATTAGAACGCAATAGCATGTGATTGATGACTTGATCCTCTATGGCAGCAACATTCTCGGAGAAGGGTCAAATTTCACATGCTTTTCATAATACATTGATCAAAAACTCGTTCATAATGAAAACCGTTCAATACTTGGATGTTCATTTGGCATTTTTCAATGGCACCAATGTTTTGGGCTGTTTCGGTTACCAGAGGATTTGTTCCGTTTTACCTGGAAGATTATGCATCTAAAATCGTTGAAATCGTGCATAATTGCTAAACTCTAGTCCAAAATAGTAAGCCAATAAATCAAAGACAGTATAATCACCTTTGGTATAACTGGAAAGTAAATAAATTGCTATTGATTTAAAATCAAATAATCACCTGATAGTTTCAGTCACTACCATCAGAATTGATTCATTACTATTTAAACTGCCAAATAGATTATTACCAGGACCTCACCAATTGTGGCACAATTGCCAGAATTACCCCTCACAATGTTCTAGATATTCTATTTGAAAAATCTAACCAGTTGCCATACGCTAAAATATCAATCAGTGACAAAATGGCATTCCACAACATCCCCGAAGACTGCAATTTGAATATTGTATTGGGTGCCTGTGTTTCCTTCCAGCTGTGGGTATGATCCTGTTTGAGCGCCGTATGGGCTGCCTCCAACCAGACATGCCCTCCCGCGTCCAGGAGTTTATCGACGCCATCGAGTCCATGATGGCTTCATCTCTTGCCATCATTGTGGGAGAAGAAACCCACCGGAAGTACAACACTCGCTTTTGGCAACGCCACAAGAACGCATGGGACAAGATTTTCGAAATAGGTGGGCATACATGTAGCTATTTTTAGATATATTTATTCGTAACAAACAATTATATTCCTTTAAGTTTGAAAAATAAAATAACGATATAAACCAATGATATTTTGATATTGTTTCTTGCAGAAATGCGCATTAACTAATGATTAATATCAGCATAAAAGTGACTAAATGACACCAATTCAACTCATATGATATGACACTTTATCACATTTTACAATATGTACTCATAACAAAGGTATTAGTTGACAGCTTGATAGTTTTAAGTGGTGATCCATTCTTTCACAATTATCTTATTCAATGATTGGCTGATTTATTGGGTAATAGATTGACTAAATGATTGATCATTTGATAAGTTTGTATCTATAAATTATATTGGTTTCTTTTCATGGACGTATTTGTTCTTTTAAACAGAGTGTATAGCCGAGTAAAATGTCGCGTCTAAATCTTTGCAAATAGGTAGAGGTACTCTTATACATAGGTATATATGTAGTGCAGCTACTGTGACAGCATAACCAATTCATTCAACTGCTTTGCTGTATGACATTAAGACACTATGATCTAACTGACTGATAGACTGTATATTCAATTCCTTTTCAAACCGTTCAAATGCTCAATGCCCATCAACGACTATTGGGAGGATAAATGTGTGCAGACTAGCGTTTCACGCACAGTTTACTATTTGCATCTATGCGTACAGGCCAGTGTTACAAAACAATTTAGTGTCTGTCTTGCGGGCCAGTGTTGCATATACACATGAAGTTGTTCGTAGGCTAATTTTCAATAGTCTATGTATGATTGTAGGTCAATGCTACAAGTAAAACGCCAATGTGTGTTAAAAGTTCTATATTACAATGAAAGGTGTGCTTAAAGCTCAAGATTACTAAAAGTCTATGTGTGCTTTTACAACAAAAAGTCTATGTGTGCGTGCATGCCAATGTTACAACAAAAAGTCTATGTGTGCTTGCAGGCCAATGTTACAACAAAAAGTCTATGTGTGCTTGCAGGCCAATGTTACAACAAAACGTCTATGCGTGGTTGTAGGCCAATTTTACAACAAAAGTCTATGTGTGATTGCAGGTCAATGTTACATAAACGAGCACATGGCCCATCTGGAGCAGCGTGTGCAGCATGGAGAGGACGACCTGGGTGGAACTGGCGGTCTCCTCACCTACCTTCTTGCCAAGTCTGACCTCACACCGGAACAGATCTACATCAACGTCACAGAGCTTCTTCTGGCTGGTGTCGACACAGTATGTATTATTTTATTGCTACTGTAAATCCACTAAATTTTGTAAGCTTTATATATTCTCCAACTTCACATTTTGTAAATTAACTAATGTTGCAATTTTGAATGATTGGAAATTAATGACGGTTTTGCACTTGTTATACACACACTTTACAGTCAACTATATTATGATAGTTACATTACCAAAGAGAAATGTCTCATATAAGTTTCGAGAACATAATGTATACACTATAGATAAATATTCATAATAATATTTACTATATACTAACCATATAAACAGTAACCACATAAAACGGGAAATGAAAATCCACCCGGTAATATATAGTTATTACCATAAGAAAAGCCAATACCTTTTCAATTGAAGTACTGACTATATAATAACTCATACATTTATGCTGCATTTTTCTCTCAGTGTTACCGCAATGATTACATTTGCATAAAAAAGTGAACCTGTAAACTAAATGTAATTTATAAAAACTCATTTGTATGAATATCTTCTATTCCAACTCTTGATTTAGATGGACGTGTGCAATTCATTATGCTTGTGTTGGATAAAAAGTGACCTAGGAAATAGATGTCACCTTCAAAAGAAGAGTATTCAATCAATTAATATAAAAATATAACAGCATGAACTTTACGTATTTGAACACTTCACAATCTATCTAATAAATTATGCCTGTAGTTAAAACAAATGGATATTTCATCTAACCTATTTTTAACAATGTCATTGTGATTAATGACATAATTATGCCCCATTGAGAAGATATAGTGACATTGCGTTTACGGCTATCAACATTCATGTCGCAAAACTCTTACAATTGTCATATTTTCTGTACTTATCAACCTTTTTGCATTGTTATATCTAATGAGACCGTCTGAAATTACAAAGCATTTTCAATTGCATTCGGTTAATGCATACGTTCTGAACATGAACTAAATACTTGTATTCATAAATAATTTAACATTTGCGCACAACACTGCCTATACGGTCAATTAAGTGTATATTATTCAGAGCACTTAATAAAAATGGAGGTCTGCATGAAAAGCGTGAACATGGAAAGATAACCATAAGTATTAAAAGTTCGACGCTTGGTACACTTCATCTAAAATTTAACCGACGCATGTTTGCGAGTCTGCTTTGAAAACAAGATGGCCGTTTGGTGCAATCACATTTCAAGCCAGGTGCGCGCACCTGTTTATCGCTACATTTGTCTGTTTTAGACTAATATGATATAATCTCTGTTAGTACAGAGTGATCATAGCACCTACTATGACGATACTATCAATGTTTTGAGACATGATGAACCTGAGAACATAGGTCATGTGTAGTTAAAAAATGAATTGGCCTATTTTTGGTACCAACCATGAACATGTAATGTTGCAAGGACTGTGATGTGACTTGTTAGCTGCTCACCATCTACTATATGAGAAATGCAATGCTTTATATTAGGAAAAGAAACTATCAACTTTGTATTTACCTCGTGCACGGATCATGTTTATTGCTATTCATATAGAGAGACATGTTTTGAAACCGAGTTTTTATCTGTGTTATAAACGTGATATTGCATTTCAAGTCCAAGATCCAGTTCACCTTCATTCATGTTAATATTACAATTGTTCAAACCAATCGAACGATTTCACCAATATTTTGAACGAAATAGAAATACTAATCAAATCAATCTTCAGTGACGTTTCTATTGAAAATGTGGTTTTGACAGCAAGTGTACAAATATTGTTTTACATAAACTCTCTGAAAGGTTCTGTCACCTCTATTGGTTTTAACCATATCAGAGAGAAAGCTGTCCATGAATTTGATACAGCCGTTTCACTGATAAAGCTGTACACAAAATGATATGCATGATCAAGTTACCTATTCTTATAGCTAAAAGAACATTAAAAAGTGTTTGTTAAATATGATTTGAAATGGATCTATTATGTCAGAACCTTTCAAGATAATACACACTTAAGTTAGTGTATGAATGGTGTCATAGAGTGGATATCCTTTGCTTACATGACCTGCTTGAGGTATCACGATATAGAACTCTTTTTATTCTAACCACAGTGAACTCACGCGTGATTATAGATATCGGGCACACAAAGACATATATTACGCTCACCCCATTTCATTATCAAAACGTGCGAAGTAAAATCCAAATATGAGTCTATCTGTAGACCATGATTGACCCTAACAGTGTCACACCTGTGAACATATCAATGACCGCCATCAATCCATCCCAAAGGCTCATCAAAATCTACACACACTATCATAAATAGATAAAACATAGTAAACAGTCGCTGTATTATTATCTTGCAGACGTCCAACAGCCTGTGTTTCACCCTACACCTGCTGTCTCAGCACCCCGAAGTGCAGGAGCGCCTCCAAAAGGAGGTGGCCACCACCCTTGGAGGCACACCTCCCTCAGCAGACTCGATTGCCAACATGCCCTACCTGAAGATGGTGCTTCGCGAGGCCCAGAGGTAAGCAGTGGAATATATATATGCTGCTTTATTTGATCAATGGTTATGATTTCATATCAGTTTAACTTGCATAGTTATATGTTTCGGGCTTAAAAACGTCATTCTATATATGTATACAATATATGCGTTTTGTTTCAGACTGTATCCAGTTGTAACTATGAACTGCCGTGTGTTAGAAGAAGACAGGGTTATTGGTGGATACACAATACCCAAAAAGGTACTATTTATGTCTTAAATATATTGCATGCCGTAATAATGATAATCATATCCAACTAAGATGTATAAACTAGTATAATGCATGGTGATTGTCTCTAAGACCTTGTGCTCATTATATTATTTAATCTACAGACGACAGTTGTGATGAACCACCACGCGGCTTCCCGCAACAACGACATTTTCCCGGAAGCTGATAGCTTCATCCCCGAGCGGTGGGAGAGGTCTGACCACCACCCCTTTGCCTCCCTGCCTTTTGGCTTTGGTACCAGGAAGTGTATTGGATCAAAGATCGCACGACTCGAGCTCTACCTGGCCATCTGCAATGTAAGCATCATTGCTAATCTTGTCTTGTTGCTGAATCTTTCACTTATTGCTCTAAAGAATGGTTACGCATCAAGGGGAAAACACACCTAGTAGTACTATTGAAAAACAACAACAAGCAAACTACATATTATTCCAATATATAAGAACTGTAACTTTAATATCAATATGTCTAAACATAAGCTCATGTTATATTCAAGCATTATATTCTTCAGATCTGCCAGCAGTTCAATCTCAAACCAATACCTGGTGCCGAGTTCAAGCCTCAGCTAAGGACGCTCCTTACTCCAGGGCACACCCTGCCTGTTCGGTTCCTAGACAGATAGATACAGACCTTGAATGAAAGAGGCATATGGATGTCTTTGATTGGAAATGACTTCATACATGCTCCCTTTTCATGAATTCGTGTGTGTGAATAAAACTATGGCACGGGCTACATCTAAGGACTAAGTGAACGGTGTCATTTCTAGCATGGACCTAGATACTGTAATACGATTTTTACATGCTAAAACCCACATTTGTTGCATTTTTCTTTGCATATTTTATGTTTTCAATATGACATCAAAGCAGAAAGTACTATAGAAACTGTTACTGTGTCTTGCTCTCTAGGTGCAGCTATGTTTCTCAGGATGGTGTCTAGAATAACAGAATGATTACAGACAGAGTTGCTATTTATATATCTTATTTATATATACTTGTACATGGTATGTATATACTGATATAGTGATACATATACATTTGTTAACAGATGAAATTATTTTAATAACCACTCCACACAAAATTGATAATACAACTTTTAGTAGTATGTTCTGTTGCACAAATATGTCTTATTCTAGTAATCAAATCAAATAATGGAAATTTCTGACTAGAATATATTTTTTAACTTTTGTTAATTTAGTAATACTGTAAAGGGTAACAAAGACTTATTGAGCTTGTTATCAAAGAGCTTGAGACTCAGGAAAAGTAGCTAATTTCATAGTTTTGCTGTGACGTTATGTAGAGATTATTTAGTACTACAGAGGTACTAGTAGTTTAGTGGGTAAAACTTGTATAGATTACACAAAACTATGACTTTTAGGAGTAATTGTACGTAAAGAATATGATATATATTTATTGTATTGATATTTTGTAAATGGAGAGTATGCATTTTATTTCTTGTCACCATCATCTACCATTTTATTTTCTATGTTTTGAGTTTTTGATGCTACAAAGTAGGGTATTCCCAAGTGAATGAAATGACTGTGATTTTAGAGATTATTGTTAAAATTGTTGAATGAAACTACATGTATATATACGCACCTTGTAAATAAATAATATAGTTATATGTACTGCATATTTGCTGTTATACTATTTATTGCATCGTTATTTGATATGACAATTAAGCGGTAAATACATTAATATTTTGTATTGAAATATGTTTTTCTTTCATGCAATATATTAACTACATGTATGCATATTCATGATGATATATATGTCAGTTATTCTTACATTTACATTTCTTACATTTGGACATTGACAAAAATGAAAATAAAATTCTTCACAATAGTTTAGTTGTTGCAGTATGTACTTTCATTTCTATACCTGTTCTACTTATATACTGGACATATCAGATTTGACTTTGACACACATTTTGCATGGACACATCCCAAAAGTTAATGTGAAGGTAGAAACGCCATTTACTGAACCATAGATATATCTTTTCAGTTGTCCGTTACGCTGTAACACCAAGACAAGGGATGAGCATTGAGTAACCTTATTTTAGGCTTTTACTAAAATTTGATTTTCTCTCTGATCACTACTTCAATCTTTACAAATTACACCCTGTTGTGTAGGTAAAAATCTTATCAATTATATATATATATATATATATATATATATATATATATATATATATATATATATATATATATATATATATATATATATATTTATATATATATATATATATATATTACTTCTATATATATAATATATATATATATGTATAATGCAATATCAGGAAGTTATGCTTCATAATGCTTCCAACTATTGTTGTTATCTCAATCTAAACTTTTTATATATATATATATATATATATATATAATAAATTTTATTACTATTGAAAATATATATCACATATGAGCACTATAATAACTATTTTAGTATTTCATAAATATATATATATATATATATATTATATATATTATGCATTCATAATGCATATATATATATATATATACGTAGTGTTTGCATTATGTTCATATGCTCTTATGCTTCCTGTGTTCTTACCACTTTCCAAAATATATTGCGTGTTAAGGCACTAAACAACGTTGTATAAAGTGATAATATAAGTGGAATATTTCTTTAATATATATATATATATATATATATATATATATATATATATATATATATATATATATATATATATATATATATATATATATGTATATATATATTATGTTCATATATATATATATGCTTCCTCTACCACTTTGTGACTGTTTCGTCCGTATTAAGACTCATCAGTGCAGATCAGGTATGAGGTTGGGACTGGTAGCAACAAAAAATGTATATATATATATATATATATATATATATATACCCTGCATACGCAGAATGCTCAAATATATAGCAGTGAGCGTAGCACAAGGCATGGATGAGCGTATATGAGTGCTCATTTTAACGCGAATAAATATATAATACTCATCATCTGCAGACAGTACTGTTTTTTCCCTATTGGGACTCATCAGTGCAGAGCAAGTAATGAGGTTAGGGACTGATATAGCAACAAAGAGTGTAGCTCTCGAAGCATATTTAAGCCAGACCCTGCATACTTTGCCAGAGTGCTCAAACTGCCGAGCAGTGAGCGTAGCACAAGGCATTGGCAAAAGTAGCACCTCAATAGAGTGCTCAACCGAACACGAAGTAAGGGGAGCGTAATACTCACATCTGCAGACAGTTCTGTTTCATTTTATTGGGACTCATCAGTGCAGATTGTTATATGTATATTTCGACTATATATATATATATATGTAAGCTCTCGGCATATTTAAGCCAGACCCCTGCATACTTGCCATCATGCTTCAAACTTGTTTGTGTTTTGATGAAGCACAAGGCATTGTTTCATGCCTCAATAGTTTGGCATTCATCAGGCCATTGTGGTATTAATTGCATATCTGCAGACAGTACTGTTTTAGGTCCTATTGGGACTCAAGGCATAAAATAGAAGAGTACTATAACTATATATATATATATATATATATATATATATATGAGTCCTATATATATATAAACGGTATATATATATATATATATATACATATATATATATATATATATATATATATATATATATATATATATATATATATATATATATATATGTTATAATTGTAAATTGATCACAACAATCATAGCTTCATAGGTTGTTTTTTATTGGCTTACAAATTTGTTTCATGCCTCTAGTTTGGCATTCATCAGAGCCATTGAAGGTAGTATATTGCTATTATGATAATTCTCAGAACTCAAGAACTCACTCATTTCCAATAACATGAAAAATCAATAACACGAAAAATCAATAGCGTGCATGCGTATTACTATTTTATGTTATAATATTGTGGGGTTATGTTGGGTATTGGTATGCGAGGAGGAATTTCTTTTTGTGTGGGCATTCTGTGGACAATTCGTTTCTGTTGTTTAATGTGGCCATTTCTGGTTTGCATATTATATAAATTTTTCTTTTAGGCATAGGTTGCATGTATTTGTTGTTGTTGAATATTGTTTGCTTTTTTGCAATTATATATATTTCAATTCATATATATACTAATATATATATATCTATAATATATTTTATCCAAATTTGACTGCACACAACACAGTTTATAGGTGCTCAACTTGGGGAGTATATGTGTAGATAACATTATAAGGTATTTTATGGCAGCATTTTATTTACAACATTGTTTCATAAGTTCATATTTTTACACCTAAATATATCATCAGAATAAAAACACTGCAGTGTTTTGTGCGATGATTATTGTTACACACACACACACACACACACACACACACACACACACACACACACACACACACACACTGCACACACACACACACACACACACATATACACACACATGCATACACACATACACATACATACATACATACATACATGCATACATACGTACATGCAACATACATACATACATACATACATACATACATACATACATACATACATACATACATACATACATACATACATACATACATACATACATACATACATACATACATACATACATACATACATACATACACATTTTGTTATGAAGGATATAACCTCACAGTGGTGGGTGCAAGACGGGTGGGGTTGGGCTGTTGAAACATGGGTAGGTGGCAGAAGAGTGTGGACGCTGCAGACCAGTGCTATGCACTATATTTTGTTGAATAGTGTGGTGGGGTGGGGAATGGGCGGTGTTTACTTCAGGAATAGGGTATGTGACTATATTTCTTGGTACTTACTTATCGTCCCCACGGGTATAAGCTAGTATGTCGTAATATGGCATGTTACGACGCACAACTTGGTGAATCTGATGCCGGGGTCGGGTACATTTAGATTGTACTCCATGGGGCACAGTATAGTGTTGGGCTCAAAGTTTTGGCGTCATGCTACAGATCTCTGGTGTAAAGGGGTCTCGAGATTTTGTTGCATTTTCTGTTGGTCTTCTATTCCTCAGATAGTTATGTTAAGAAGATCGGTAAATAATGTAATCTGGATATTTTGAGGGACGTGTGTTAGTTCAGAAACAGAAAATCAACAATGACAACATAAGCATGTTACTTTGCAGTTTTAACACCCTCCCTTTCATATGTAGTCCTCCTTTGCAATAGATTTCAGTTGCCAACCACAAAACGCCACACATTGACGATAAAAATCCCAGTACGAATGGCAATTGATGAACTCAATGATACATGACTAAAACAAACAAAATAAGAGTAAATTATACAATTTGTACTGTATTCACCCACAGTAAAGGACACTCAGTGACTTCCGTTAAAACAGTGTAATTAACATGGTTTCTGTTTTTCCAGTCTTTTTTCTGTTGCAGTTTTCTATTCCAGCTGTTTTTATAACATTGTTTTATTGACATTTTGTCACTTGTTATTTCAGACTTAACAAATTGATAATGATTATCTCAGGTACCGGAATCAGGCCCGTAGGAAGGACTAAGGCAGTAAGGCCATTGCCTGACCAATAATTTGTGTATGGGAAAAATATAATGCAATAATTCAATTATGGCCTGACCAACTATTTGTGAAAAAATAAAAATCCATGATTATAGACAACAACTTTTAAATGGCCTTACCAATCTCATTTTGTTTCCTACGGGCCTGGGAATGATAGGTCTTGGACAGTTATAAGTACTTGGGGCGCTTATAGCAAAAAGAATTAATAACATCTTAGACGCTTTACTAGTAGATCTATATTACGCGTATATCCGCATGTAATGTTGCAATATGAGGAGTTATAGCATTGTGATCTATGCCATTTTTACGACTCAT
This sequence comes from Streblospio benedicti, assembly GCA_019095985.1. Lineage (NCBI taxonomy): Eukaryota > Metazoa > Annelida > Polychaeta > Spionida > Spionidae > Streblospio > Streblospio benedicti. The sequence goes on from CM032661.1 coordinate 18,210,392, forward strand.
AATGCTAACGAACACTTTAAGAAATGTAAGAGTAGAACACAAATTTTGAATCGCAAAAAATCAAAATAGTGACATTACTACAAATACTATGATAAATGAACACGTGTAATTGTTGAACACACTCCAAAGTAGAGAGTCGGCAAGTACTTCTACAGTTTTAATCGTCATTTTATTACGTTCCTGCAGAAAAATCTTACTTTTAGGGGGTCAACGATCAAAGAGTGCATCCTAATTAGCATAGGTACTAGCACTGTATGCATTGCACTGATAAAACAATAGTAACTAACCTCCAAGAAAAAAAATAGCTAAACTCATTGCCCCATTGTTCATATTAGATTTGCACTGATAAAACAATAGTAACTAACCTCCAAGAAAAAAATAGCAAAACTCATTGCCCCATTGTTCATATTAGATTTGCACGAATGATGAGTAAAAATGAAGTTGTGGTGCAGTTTAGGTAGCCTTTGACATTTTACCGCTTAAATTTTCATATTCATATTAGTCTTTCCACAAAGCGCAACAAATACAATTGCCAAATGCATGTATGTCCTAGTTTCAATTCGGTGCTCCATCAACAATGAAATGGGGCACTTTGAAATGGCCTGAGCGTTGTTTGTATTCTAGCGAATGCATAAATGTGCCTATAACACGTGTGTTGACATTTCATAGATGTTTCTTAATGATGCGCTGTCTATAGACTAATGGAATTATGCATGCTATTAAAACTTCTTGAAATATAAAAAAGGACATTATATCGTTAAAGACTTAGTGCAAACATGCAAGAAAAGCCATCGATGTTTACCTATTGAAATGGGTATTTTGCTAGTTTTGAGACTCGTGGCAAGTGTATTTTGTATATTACTTCTTTTAGATCAGAACAAGGACACCTTGTTGTGTAAGATTTAAACACAATATGTGGTGATAATATTAGCTTCATCCTGCGGACAGGATTTCTTTCCTTGCATACTTTTCCATTGTGACGAACCTGATAAACTAACATAGTTCCTCCTTCATATTCAGAAATCTGCCAAAGGGTGATTAGTTCTGGTATTTGTTATCATTACTCATTCATTTAGTCGAACCGTGTAGACTCTACGTCATACCATTTATTATATTAATACATTCAGAGAAACTATGGAAGGTGCATTATTGGAGAGGACGCTATTACCTTTGTTGTTACGATTACTTCAGCCTGCTAGTATCGTCAACAGCACCAAGCGTTCACCGCTACTAATTAAAAGGGGGCATTATGACACGTATTAATTACTAGTATATCAGGTTCCTGTTTTCAGTTGTTATATTGTTAGATTCTAAGTAGCACGTGAGTTTGTCAATGATGGCCATGAGGTGTTACTGAAATAGCTTTTGAAGGTTCTAATTTAGAATTATAATTATCAGATCTTATTTGGTGCAATTCTAGTGCACCAACGCAGTATCAGTTATCATTGGATCATTTATTATGTCAAGGTGCCACTTCGCCTCGAAAATAAACCCTGGATGTGTCCACCTGAACACCTCTATTTTTGAACTTAACCTATAATGATAAAACCAACAAAACTACATGGTTAGATAAACAAAACGCAACGTGAACTTGCGGTACGACAGAGGTTTACGCAACCACAGAGTCCGTGAGGAAGTTCATGGATAGAAATAACAAACACTGAATGTATATTTACACACCCTAAGTATGTGTAAGTACAAGCTTGTTTTAATGTATGAAATGAAAGACGGGTTTTCTATGTTTCATTCAAATTGTTTTATTTTTATTACCCATAACTGAATAATTTGAGTGTTATATTTAACATCTAGGTACTGGATAAACAGGGTTCTCCAATAATCTGCAAGATACATAGATCTAACGTACATGTACACTATACAATCTATATAGGAAATCCCTTTATATCCTTATATAGAATATCCAAATGTATTTAGGCTACCTGTAATATAAATGGATTTCGAGAAAACAATAAACAACTACAAATAATCTGTGCAATAAAAACATTCAATTGATAACTGTAGCTCTGGGGTATACCTGCGGGGGCAAACGGGTGTATTAGCGCAATATTCATAATGCACTTCTTGATATACCCTGCAGTCCTTAATTAAAGTCTTGCTAAACAAAGGGAATCATTATCTCGCTTTACACTTTATATGGGAAACAGTGAGCGATCAAGTGGTGTGGGGCTGATGCTGATGAAATATTGGTTCTAAACGTCCCTCTTGCATTTTCACTGTGCATGCCGAATCGCCCGCCCCGTCTCTGAAACGTCGCAAAACCCGCACCTACTTGTGGCGCTCTTTACTTGTTCAAACAGAGCTACATATGAAAATCACCTACCCAATATTCAAATGTATGCAGGAGTATATCACATTGAATTTAGCAAATGACTTCAACATTAATGATAATAACAAACATACCACCGGTCACTAAGTGCATGCAAAGTATAGATTACGGTATCGATTTCATAAAACATGCATTTAAAATGATCTTATAATGAGTTGAACAGAACAACGTCTACAGACATATGGTAGGTAAATCCCCGGGGGAGACGGTACCGACTTTGCCTATAACTGCCCTTGGCCACCATGTCTCAATTGGGAGCATGCAACGTATTTTTAGCGTAGCTCATTGCAGTAATCACCCATGAGAGCATTCACTCATGTGCCATGTACCTATTTAATGTGTAGATACAACGGAGGGGTGTCTAAAGCGTCTAGCGATAAGGTTGCTCCACGTGCCAGAACCAATCTCACTGAGACTTGAACCAACAACCTCTAGACTAAACCTTAATTTCCCATCTACTCGACGGAGGAAGGAGTCATAGCTTATTAACCAAAAATAAAAGAAAATACATTAGGTTTATTCGTGTGGTCATTGAAGAAGGCATGGTGTGTCAAATATGTAACACATCATCTGACCACACAAACACACATAAAACTTTATGAAACTTTGTACACTGTGATATTAAAATAACAATGGGTGTTTGAAGTGTATAAAGTTAAGCACAAGTGGTGTCCCCGGGTGCTATGCTCTCAGTTTTGTACACTTGCTATGTTTGATATGCTAATGTTTCAATTAGAAAGTTTGATACATAAAACTAATCTCTGATAAAATCAGTTCACAGAGTGCACTTTCAAAACTATAACATTGAATTCATAAGTCATTTGATGTAGATTTTGTTCAAAATCAATTATTTAAAATCAATTACACCTTCATCTACATGTATATTTACGTCCATTTACATATTTTCAAGATGGTATGTCGTCAGATAAGTCTCTCATTCTAATTGAAACTACCATTCATTAACTTAATTGTTTTAAGTGTTCATTTGCATTGTTAGCTTTATGTCCATTACTCCGTTAAACATAATACGATTAATATATAACAACTTTTTTTATTATATTCTTTAGTAATACCTCACATATAACTGTGTTCTTAATTGAATAACAAACTAAAAAAAATATTATCAAAATATGACATTGATATGCTTTAATGATATACTGTAAAATTGTAGTTTTATATTTAAGGCATAATACAATGTGAAATACTAGTTCTATTTATTTATATATTACC
>CM032661.1:18218990-18231957 GCA_019095985.1 Streblospio benedicti
TATGAACAGCAAACATTTTATTTTCACTCTCATTTAGAACTCATCATCTGAATCTTCATTCGTTGGGATTGATCTTTTGTTCGATCATTCTTGCAGTTGTCATTGTCATAACATGCACAAAACATAGAGCATGCTAACTGTGCTGCAGAACAACTACATTTCGTAGTACCACAGGGATTGTCTGATGAACATCCATTCTATTAACTTTTATACATCGAGAGGTGCTGAAGAAACATCTGGTGGTAATGGGACGGGCACCATGACATTGTTTTCATCTTTTGACCAACTCAATTGGATTGGGTTGATATGTGGTGGGTCACTCACTGTCCATGGATGATTTCCAAAGAGCTGTCTGTAGATGTGTTCGATAAACATGTTCAACAAAGGCTTCTGTTGTAGGTGGAAGTAACTTAAGTTTTGGAGCAGATTGAAGATTCTTATTTGACATTTTTTGCTAACCAAACCTTGTATCTCAATTCACTCATGTTTGTAAAGTTTGCAAACACATAACAAGCTGCTATGAATAGTGTTGCTTGCTTTAAAACTTCGCTCAGTTTGAACTTTCGTCGATGCATAAGATATCATCTCACATGCATATTGATGGTGAATTTGCAATATCAGTTGGACCACTTAGGGGTTGTTAGTAGTCACAACATCGGGGCTATTGATACTAGAACCATCATTTTTGCATGTATCATCAGTTTCGTGGGTCTTGGCACTTCCGGCACTACCCAAATTCAATGAATCGTATGATTGTTGATTTGTTAAAGGTACATCAGTACTTGGCATCACGACCTCAGACTGACACTTCGACCTAACTAAAGCATCTAATTGTGCTACGTGTTTGCTATAGTTTGATATGAGATCGGATTTAGCTACAGTAATGATCCCTTTTGCCAATACTATCAGAACAGGAAAATATTGCTGGACCCTCTGTACTAACTACATAGAACTTACATGACAACCACCTACTTTTGCCAAAATGACACTTAGCATAGTATTTACCCATTGGATACATCAACGTACCATTCACTGCGGTCAAAACACTACTACTAGGTGTTAGAAGTTTTACTATGGACTCATCTGACAAATCCTTGAATATCATTCTAAGTACCCTAATGGCTTGATATTACAATTTGCACCAGTGTCGCTTTTAACTTCAAACTTATACATAGATTTCTTATTAGGCACTCTTAGGTCTAGGTTACATATAATCTGCATGTATCTATCATTATCAACACTATACAAACTGTCTCTACTAGACGTACACACAACTTTACTCACAAGTACGTGTCCAACGTGTCCTACGTTCAGACCTGGCTCATCCCCGAGTCACTCTCGTCACTTGGTTGGTCGTCGTCGTCATCCTCGTCGCTGCCATCTGCTGAGACGCCTTTCACGCTGCGCCGCTGTTTCCTCTTAGCTGGCGTCTTCCTGCGCGAAGCGTTGCTCTTGCCCTGGCCGTGTTCCTTCTGCGCCTTTGGGCACAACTTGCTGCCTCTCCAGTGTCCCGTAGACCTGCAAGCTAGGCAGTCTGAATCGAATGCAGGACAGTTCCGTGGTTCGTGCTGCCGCAGACACCTCTGGCACACCTTATCCACCTTGCTGCTCCTCACATAATCCACTGATTTCCCACTGAATGCACCGCAATTCAGCTGGGTGGCTTTGTAAGCCTCGGCTTCCGTGATGGCATCCATTAGCGCTAAGTCATTGCCCTTAGCAATCAACTTCTTCTGCAATCCTGGTCACACGGTTCCCTTGATAAGCAGGAACGTAATGTCCGCCTCATCTTGTGCTGAGTATCCGCAATCTTTGGACTTATTCCGTATTCTGACCACAAATTCACTGACACTTTCACTTGCACCTTGGGTCAGGGAAGAGAGCTCGAGTCTGGCACACCACTTGTTCACCGTACCGCGCATGTGCTGCTGGAACTTGTTGAACACGTTGTCGACTTGCTTCTTCTCCTGATCGCTCATCTTCCACACCGCCATGAGTTCAACGCCGCGTACACCTGCACTTGCTACCACATGATGCCACTTCTCATCATCAGGAATCTTGTTGCTCACGAAGTACGAGTCCATCATTGCACGCCACTGTTCATAGTTATGTTTCGGGTTATTCTCACTCCATTTCATCATCGGCAGTGGTATCCCTCCCGCAACTTGTGCCTTCTGAGCTGACTGGACTGGGCTTGTCAGCTGCTGAAGAATTGCTGGCAGTAATCACAGGTTCACACAACTTCTTCACCGCACGCTGGACAACCTCCTGGTCACTCGCACACACAAGACAGCACGTCTCGCAACCAAAACTTTTCCACGCTTAACACAACTCAGTCTCTTACTCTTCGGTCGTTGGCTGCATCGCTGGTAATCACTTACACCGCTGCCACCATGTTAAACATGTGAGTTGATCCTGACGTGTTGACTGCAGAGTGATAACTATCCTTTAACTTCCAATGTCTTTATTATTCACTTGTATTCTTCATTCATACATCAATCACATACATACATATAAATAAAAGACAATAGGTACATCAGCCTATCATAATGAAACTGCCGTGTACTCTATACCTCAGACATAGTGACAATTAGTACTAGACGCATTTTTAGACATATTTAATCACATATTTTCAATATGATATTTTAATATTCAACATTCAATATTTCAATATTGTATAAAATATATATATTGTATAAAAGTACTATATATATAAAAAGTACTTGCTCATTCCAAGAAAAACACTACTTTACGTCTGACATAAGGTCTGACATGACTCAAAGCTGTGACTCATAAAATGACCTGATTTGTTTATGAAAATGTAATAATTTTGTATTTATTGTACTTCTACATAAGACTCTGTCAGGTGGATTTGTAAATGTTTTGTATTTTCTTGTTTAAAAACTCATTTAGTTAATGAATTGAAATCTCTATATCACTGTAGCAAATCTCTCTGTACCACAACACATTTTCACAATATGTTATTGATGATATACTAATTTTATTTGATAATGAGTGACTGTATGCTAATACAGTATAGTTTATTGCATTCTGCATGCTGAAATACCGGGCAGGACTACGTTGTCAATGACATCGGCTAATATTTACTGTAGATCTAGACTGATATTTTATTTAAAAAAGTGATTACACCAAAGAGCGTTACGTGAAACTATCTCTGATTACACTGATTCATATTATTTCATCCGGACAGTCAGCCTTTAGATCTAGATCTACATTTTATTGTTGCTACCATGACGATGCACAGGAGCGACTGAGTAGCGTTGCGTCCTCCCATCCATCCGCCCATATGCTGATAAAGCCCTGCAGATTAACTTACAGATACAGATAGATACAGATACGTACAGTACTATAGTGCAAGAACAAGACCATAGTATAATAGAATACTACTGCATAAATTGTCAAAACGGTAACATTCATTTTTTCACCGTTAAAAATGCCAATATAACTGCTTAGACCCCTATTAATAGGAATTCCTATGCATTAATGCGTAAATATAATCTCTATAACATATATTTTATCAAGGTATCATTTAACTGTACTATAGATGTAAAATAACCATTTAGATCTATGTAACGTTTTTCCTACCTAAACAACAATCTGAAAATCTTGCAAAATCACCTGATGGGAACTGTGATCATGGCTGTGATACTGCTAAGAGGAGTATCGTTTTTTGGAATGATAATGGAAATGAAAATGATAATGATAATGCTTCAAGAATACCAAAATTCGGATTCTCATTTTCATTTTTGATAATGGATGATAATGAACATGATAATGGCCATTATCATGTTTCAAGAATACCGCCCCTGGTTTATGCATCATCATGGTTCAGTTTACGTTTTTGCAAAAGTGTGGGTATTTGCTTTGAGATTTAGAGAAGTTAAGGATTATCATAGACGCTCTGTATTCTGGGAAACAGCCTTCCTTTGAAAATCACCAGAACAAACTGTATATTCTAGCAACGGTCTAAATTCTTAACATTCATTGGCTATTCATGCTTATCTTCATTGATTCATACTGATTCATACGAATAAAACGCTTATCTGAACATTATAGGTATCCTTAAAATAGCTTGACGTGTATTTATTTAGGTGTATAGAGGTATTCTGTGTATAGAGGTGGTCTGTGTATAGAGGTGGTCTGTGTATAGAGGTGGTCTTTGTATAGAGGTGGTCTGTGACCCACTCTCTTTGTATATAGGTGGTCTGTGTATAGAGGTGGTCCTATTGGGAGGTTCCACTGTAACAATGAGTTGGCTTACGTTGAGTCAAACGATATAAACGTACAATCCTTCATTACATGGCAAAGTAAATATTACAAAGGCTAAGGCAAATTTCTTTTATACGTATATCATGGAATCAAGCATATTGGCGAGTGTTTTTCAATAAGGATATTCAAAGGATTTTTTATGTTTTGAGAAAATCATGACATCGGTTGGAAGGTAAGTGTTATTCTTAATTCTCTTTAATTTAAACGTATGGCTATATCTTTATCATAATTTTATTCTTATATGATATAATTACAATATATATATTAATAGTAATTTAATCATGCTGATATGAAGCAACACAATATTTGATGAAATATTGCCGTCCTATTTATAGTACGCTAGGCATGAATGGCCACAGGTTTTTATACTCATTGCTCGTATCATAAATCTTAAATTATATGTACCGTGCTCTTTTCTCATGCACATCTGGAGTAAGGATACCTGTAGAATTGATATGTATGTGTATCTGATGAATTTTTAAGTAACCTAGAGCATTTAATAGCATGTTGGGTGGACATGGCATGGATTGGATGGAATGAATACATGTTAAATTATCGGAGGACGTTATTGCCTCCAAGCCCAATTTGTCAATTGTCGATTTTCCCTCTAAAACATCAAGCATGTGAGCACTATTGTTACAAATTTAATAGTAAAACATATACATTTCTTGTAGGCGCTACACTGTTAATCAAGTTATTAGCATGTTAGAGGAGGGGGACTTCTTCCAGTCAGCTGCTGTCCATATTACCCCTCCGATTGAATCAAATGAAATGACTGATGAGGACAGTGGAGATGAAGATTCTGGGGGATAATTTGTCTCGGAATCAGCTACGAGCAGCAGCAGATGCTATTGTAGTCACACAAACTGGATTGAAAGAAGTAGTAGGGGTTAAAGGTACACATGCAGACGAAGAAACAATCCACCCCTGTCGAAGAAAGGTAAGCATTTGATGACAAATTGAGAACTTAATGACTCTGTTTATTCAATTCTAAATTAGACGCGATATTAGGTAACTAAGTCGATGGATGCTGTCGGAAAATCTAATGCCATACATTTGACTTTCAGATAGCAAAGGCTAAGAGACGAAGGCTCACTCTTAAACCCATGAATGAGCAGGTTGAAGATCTACGATCAGTTGTTTCAGAGCAGCATCAGGTTAGAATTGAACACGGTTAAATTGGAGTAGAGCAAAATGAGCAACATGTAAAACGTATTAAAAAAACTGTTCAAACTGCTCCGTCTGAAAGTCGCAATTGATCGTAGACATGAAAAAAAAACTAATCTTAAACGATTCACATGGGATGATCCACCAGAAAATGTACTTAAGGATGGCGATTGGGATCCAGTTAGTCTCTTTGAGCTGTTTTTGATGATTCTTTGATTGGTATGATGATCACACAGAGTAGGGTCTACGCTCAACAGAACAGCAATCATTCATTCACAATTACATTGGAAGAATGTCGAGCATTTTTAGCCATTCTACTAACATCGGGCCATGTGCCCTTGCCACGGCGTAGGATGTATTGGGGAAATTCTGACGATGTTCACAGTACAGCAATCAGCAACTGCATGACAAGGAACCGCTCTGAAGAAATAATGATGTTCTTTCATGTTGCAGACGATAATAATTTTGTAGCTAATGATAGATATGCGAAAGTTAGACCCTTAATAACAGCTCTGAATGAAAAGTCCCGTACAACAAAACCTCTCAATTGATGAATCAATGATCCCTTATTATGGCCGTCTTGGAACAAATCAATTTATTCGAGGTAAGCCGGTCAGGTTTGGATACAAGGTCTGGTGCTTGGCAACACCACTAGGGTATCTGATTCAGTATGAGCCATACCAAGGTGCCGGTCAAGGTGGAAATACTACACCAGGACTAGGTCTTGGAGGGTCTGTTGTAGTTGATTTGTTGAATGTTTTACCAAGATATACATAGACAAGATGTCAAGCTAGTAGATTGTTTGACTTAAGAAAGAATATGTGTTGTAGGCACAGTGAGATTGAACAGAATAGGAGATTTTCTACTAAAGGCAAATGGTTATAAAAAAGAAGATCGTGGAACTGTGGGCTATAAAAAGTAACAACATTTCTAGGTTGTTATTCAATGGAATGACAATAATGTAGTAACTGTTATGTCCAACTGTTACACACTATTTTTCTACGATGCTGCATATAGACAACAATTAAGGTGATATACTGATGTTTCTTACACTTACGCACATTTACTTAATAGCTGTGCAAATCTGTTACACGTGTTTGCATCACAGCTTGTACTGTTAATTGCGTCGCTTCAGCAGCTGGAGCAAAAGCCTTGTGTTCCGTTCGTTTGTAACTATGTATGTATGTATGTATGTATGTATGTATGTATGTATGTATGTATGTATGTATGTATGTATGTATGTATGTATGTATGTATGTATGTATGTATGTATGTATGTATGTATGTATGTATGTATGTATGTATGTATGTATGTATGTATGTATGTATGTATGTATGTATGTATGTATGTATGTATGTATGTATGTATGTATGTATGTATGTATGTATGTATGTATGTATGTTTGTTTGTTTGTCTCCGGACAAGCTACAGCTTTTACGCTTCACCCTATTTTGTTCAAACTTTACACAACTATTTGGTATGACACGACACCGAAGTGATTCGATTTTGGGCACTTTGTCAATTAAAGTGTGCTTTCCATAGTGCCATATTGGGTCACTTTTCAACATTTTCTGCAATAGTTTTGTTGATGCTTGTGGGAAAGTATTCAAACTTTGTACAATGCTTACATGCCTACTGAAGATTAACTGTATTCAATTGTGGCACTTTGCCAATTAGAGTTTACCTTTCACAGGGCCATTTTAATATTATTTTTCTTTCTATTTTTCCACTATAGCTTCAATACTGTTCGAAACATGACCATCGAATTGGCATAGTGGTTATATTGGAATAAAAGTGCTCAGAGAGCACAGCGTTACCATATTTATTGACTCATGATGAATAGATATTCACTGTAGCCATGTTTAGAAAGAGCCTGCAGTCCAGTGCCAAGAACATAGATGTAGGATGAGTCACGCATCAAGTAAGACTTTTTTTTCCTTCTGCTTTTATTGCCAAGCAAACATCTTTATTGCTCATAGTTACTCTTATTTCCTGCTTTTATGATTAGACCATATATGACGGCCTGTCACAAACTCTGGTCAGTTACATATGGTTTACGGACACACACCTTCTAGTGTAGCTTGTATGTGTGCATCTTTTGACTTACAGCATTATAGTGTACGCATTGTTTGGATCACACTGATGACAACGCGTTAACTGTTGGATAGTACACACCACTATACTTACTTTATTGTTGGCAATGTAACATGCATGGGCCCCGGCCTCCATGAGAGGAGTGTGTGTTACCTGTATGTATATTCAATATTCAATTTCTACTATTATATAGACAGTAGTAATGCGTATGGTATTTGAGATAATAGTACTATACATACCACACACCGCTCCCATCATGCTGGGGCCTATGGTAGCGTGCTGCAAAGTCTTTTCGATGTAAGATGTATAAAAATAATCAAATTATAATCTGAATGTACTAATCCTCCCCCGGTGTTGTACTGAGTGTAGCTTCAGTCGTAACTAAACTGTTACTTGCATTATTTGCATATACACACATACGTATAGTCATGACACTACCTAAATCCCCACGCCAATGTCACTTTTTACAAAAGAATCATCTTTGAAAGTACAGCTGTAACTGTTGGTGCTCCATACTAGCATTCGATCGCTTAAATTTCGAATAGTAATCAAACGTGTTTACTGTGAATCTTGGGCTGGCAATTGACGTTATGAAACAATAAAAACAACCGCCGACGAACTGCTCAAGTGGGTCGGATAGTGAGTAAAAATGACCCATTATCTGATACAGTGACTGATAGAAAAGAGATAATGGACAGTTGGTATTATATAAAATGCTGATATGTTGGGTATCAGTATATCGCTATGTGGGAAAAAGTAATTATGTTTTTGTATTCAGTCGAATCTGTATGGCAGAATTATTAACATTGCATGTTTTGTCTCTTAAAAATCTACTCTTGTTGGAATACAAACCACTTATTTTTGTAAATGAAACTATTCAGAATAAAAGGATACACCATTGCACAATATATGATACTAAAATCAGCTGAAAAAGAACTCCGTCCAAAAAACAACTTGTGCTACTACTGACTATGCGTATAGGGCGTATACTAAAGATTTCCAGCATGAGCCTGGTTATCACCACAGTCTGCATTGTCTTTATGAATCTGAAAGGCTGGAGCAAAGCCAATGCGGTGATCACTGACCACCTAGTGGATACTGACCAAGCAAAAAGGGATCTGAACGCACGTGAGTTGCCACTACAGTGTGCACATGATTAACCATCATTATTAGATTTATTATACTATAATTCATCCTCATACGAACTTAGGCCCCCATTTCACATGCCCGATCCTAGATCCTGATCTTCCAAAAGACACCCGATTTGCCATTTCGGGGTGGATCTTGCGTGCTCTGGCCTCAAATGTGGAGTGATTTGGCTGGTTCGGCAGGGAATGGGCCGTTTATGGCGGGTTCTGGACCGATTTATCTTACATCATGCTTGTGTGCTCGAAACCACACTATCGCCATGCTTTTCGGGGCTGTTGGGGGGGCTTTCTTTACTATTTGCAATTTGCAACAGCCTTAGATCTTTTTGCTGAACTGTGGCCTCTTCTGCTGCATTGGGAAGATGTATGGTGACAGGTGACACCGTAAGTGCCGCCACTGCCGTCACAATTGGAAGCAATAGAAGCATGGGACGGAAACATCTTTTTCAACAGCACGATGCTCCAATATTAGTATTGTCTACCTGGAGAAAATGACTCGTTTCTGCCAGTTTCGGGCCCAAAAAGTGTTATCACTTCTCTGGAGAAGGGGTTTTGACATTTCTTCGGCCTGTGGGCTCCACTTTTTGGATTATTGAGTTGTTGATCTGTATCAACGTTTTGGTTTTCTGCTTAGTCTGGAGAACTAACTTGTTGATCGTTAGGTCTCTCTGCTAACAGTGGGATTGCTGATTTTCATAAAGATGTTCCGGTTTTATGGTGTGCTAGTTCTGAATGGTCCCATTAGCTTGCTTTTTGATCCAGTCCATCTGAAAGGTCACAGACCGTAATTGCAGACAATCCCGTCAGCAAGCTTTAGCTAAAAAATATGCAATGAGGCAATATAAAAAGGCTGCAAATAGTGGGGATGGGGATGGGGGTTCATTGTTGTTTGTGTCTCTGAAGGGTTACACTCAAACACGTATTCACAATGATTAGGCAACGAATAATGGTAACAATGGCAGTCGTTGCACTTAATCTTGTTCAACAACAACGAAAGGAGGAGGAAAGAAGAGAGGAAATAATACAAGAGACTGTAGAAGATGAAGATGATGAAGCCTCAGAAGGGATGTTCAAGTTGATGCTGGCCAGCAGAGACTACCATATACTCAGAAACGATTTGGGACACGGCCTTGGGTCAGTCATGATCGTCGTCTGCTATATGGTCATTGATGACCCAACTGAGAATAGGTGACCCAGATATTTACTTTAATTACATGAGGATGACGCCTGTCCTCTTTGAAGAGATTTTGCATAGAATAGAGCCATGAATAACAAAGCAAAACACTGGATGGTGTAAAAGTATTACTCCCGGGCTGAAGCAGGCTGTCACCCTCCGTCATCTGGTAGCAGGTCATAAATACCCAACATTGACATATGATTTCAGGGTTAGTCGTCACACCATCACATCATTCCTACCACAAGTTTGCAAACACAGAATGAAAATGCATGGCAAGAAGTGGCAGTAGAATTCGTCATGCTTCGTCTGTCTCGGCCGTGTCCCGTCAACTACAACGTCTCTGACGGCTCGTACGGCTCCGTGACTTTGGCATGCTTCGTCTTCAGACTGTTACGTAATAAATATTGATACATTCCAGCCGATCCACCCCGAAATGACAAATCGGGCGTATTTTGGAGGATCTGGAGCTAGAATCGGCCATGTGAAATGGGGGGGGGTTAATCCAATTCACAAGTTACTCGTAATAAGCTATGTGTATGATGTGCGAAGACTATGCGCGTAAATCGGCCTTGGCAGTAACCGCCATTCCTGCTTTAACATGTCTTCTATAAGATGACTTGCATTTGCAGAACTAGAACCAAAGATTGGTTACTGACACTGTAAACACTATAGGCACAATAAACACATATGCAGATAAGATAAGCGATTCGCAGGAGAGTAAACGTACTTTAACCTTTTCAGCCGCCATCAACTTAGGATATCGCCCTCGAGCTCTGAGCGGTGCTGAGCAGACGGAGTTTCCTCGCGCCGTGGGGGCGGGGAGGACTGTCCTCTACACTGGTGGCTGCCAGGACTGTCCGGAAGCAGCTATGACGAGCCTCAACATCAGCGTGCCCCCGCAAGACAGAAATGGGTCTTGGTCAGCAGCAGAGTACATCTTTCACGGGCCCGTTGTGACGCAAGTTGACATCGCTGACAGCAATAAAGACTTCTGTGAAGTTGGCGGGAAAAGTGTCAGGTAAAATAAGTTACGGTGGACAGTAAGGGATGCTGTACATTTTGTCACTAGAACAATGTTCCACTTTGGGGAGGGGGTGATTTTCGGTCAAGTTTTGGATATTCCACTTTTTTGTGGATCTAACATTTTATTGCACTGGCTAAACCTTTTCATGTCAGAATTCCACTATTTACTATTTAAACGTGTCATTAAAAAGATACACAGCAGATTTCACACGGTAATTGTCATTATGATTTACATTCCTGATATAAAATAAACATTATTTTACTAGTCCAATCAATTTCGACATATTTTCATCAAAATCGCTCAGTTAACGATAAAAGCATGAAACTTGGCACAATGATTCTTTAGCACGTACCCTTCATTTTAAGGGGTAGTGCCAAAGAATCGGACACATATCTTGGCAACTGTTGCTAGATAACCGATGATCCATAGCAACCACACTCTAAAAGCTTTTATTTTCAATTATATTGTCAAATCTTGATATCTAATGACTAAATCATAACATTTGAAGGTCAATGAAACTTAGTTGATATTATTGTTCCTTAGCAACAGTTGCTAGAAAACAGAAAAACCACATCAGCCACCTTTTAACATGGGTTTTCATTACTATGGACGAACAACTACGTTAAATGAATAAATACAATATTTCAAGATGCCAAATTGACAACTAAAGCAATAATAATTTGGTAAGCTGAATGTTATTATTATTGGTAAATATTATGCATGTGCAGGTATGCTGAAAGGCCCAATACCCTCTCTGCAGAGCTGTACATCCTTTATAATTAGTGTATCTATTGCAGCAAATGCTAACCTAAGTAACTATAAATTGTATATGGATATGTAAGAACAAAATAAATGAATTTTTCATATTAAGTAATTCTAGCTAATATGAATAATGAACAAATATTTTGTCTAATATACTAAAATTGAATTTCTATTTAGTCTATACATGTTTACAAAGATGATTATTTTATAAAAATGCACGTGTATCCTTTAAATGAAAGTGTCAGATAATCTGGCTAGTTATATTTTGTAAATATGTTATAAATATTCAACAAATAACTACAAAATATCCAAATGCAATACAATAGCAATACAATATACAATAGCAATTCCAATGGCAATGACATCTTCATCTCAAACTCCTTCTGCCAGTTCTGAATCCAGGGTAAGAGACGGGGAAAATGTGCTCTATGCCAGATAGACGGTAACGAAACACTTATAATTATGTTCGACAGATGCAAGCTATAAAATAATAGCAACTAATATTCTAAAATTCCAAGAAATTAACAAGTTGCCACTTCCAATTGATGTTATTGAGTTAGACAGGAGTATCAGAATTGAATGCACATTCAAGCAGCATAAGGCTAAGTGGCTTAAATCATGTTCTTTGAAATTTACATACAGTAAATTCGAACGAGTTAAAGAAAAGGGATGCCAACAAACATCTGGTGATGCAGACGTATTGCCAAAACGATTTACACGCTGTGTGATCACACATGAAGACATATCGGTTGATTCACAGTCTACAAATGGAAGCAATAAGTTGATATGTTTCTTATGTTCAGAGGATGATTTAAATGAGAGGCTCCATGAAGTGAGCACCTTTCAGTTAGACTTCAGAGTACGTAAATGCGCTCATATACTACAAGATCAAAAACTATTGGCAACATTAAGTGAAGATGACCTTATTGCTCTTGAAGTAAAGTACCATGCAAAGTGTTTTGCTCAGCTGTACAATAGACTACGTGATAATAAGGTTTCTCGAGAAAATAATGCATCATCAGAAGAGTCCTGAAAAGGGATCGCATAGCTGAATTAATTTCATATCTACAAGAAATGAGACATGATGCTAATGTAAAGGTGTTTAAATTGTCGGATCTTACCCGTCTTTACACCAACCAACTAAATCAACTTGGTGTAGATCCTGTATCTCGTGTAATTAGTACCCATTTAAAAGATCGCATACTTATGCATCTTCCAGAAATGAATAGCTACAAAGAAGGCATAGATGTCTTTATGGCATTCAATGAAGACATAACTATAATGTTACAACAGGGATATGTTGT
>CM032661.1:18232057-18292665 GCA_019095985.1 Streblospio benedicti
AGGATAAGCATTAGGCTCCTTTGAAGGAACCTCTTCGATGAATCCACAAGATAAGTAGTCATGAAATACATTATCATATTGAGCTTTTAATTCTAAATTAGACTCGAGACGTTTGTTTAATCTAGACAATCTTTTGTGTGCTTGAATTTCATTATTCATAAGGTTTGAATAATTACTGTTCCATGGAAGACATACTTCATACCTGTCTCCTTTAAACTGTATAGTGTTATTAAACCAAGTTAACACCTGAGTTTCAACCTCGTAGCCTTTGTCATTGATACCTATAGACTCTATGTCCCAAAGGGACTGAACCAATGAATCAGGTAAATCATGTACACACAACAAAGAAAGATTGCACACTGTTGCAGTAGGACTGGTTAACCAAGACCCAGTCACCATCCATCCAAACTGTCTCCTGAGCAACAAGACCACCTGTACCCCCAAATACACCACCTTTAATGAACTTCCAATAATTATCCAACCCTACTAAAATATCAATAGACACTTCATTATTTTGATTCACATTGCAACTAACCAGATCAAGATGTGAAAAACACTGCAACTCTGAGCTGGGTATGGGTGGACGGCGCATGGGTGCACAGATAGTAGGTATTTCAATGGCCATAATCGAACCTTGACCCTTATGTCTACCTTTCACATTCAAATTATACACGTTTCGGAGTTTATTTTGAGACTTTCCTCCACCAAATGCAGCATAATGACAATAATCTCTACCAACAAATGTGGGTGTAACACGCTTTACTAATGATGAACACACGTAGGATCGGTCTGATCCAGTATAAGACAATACATTTGCTTTAACATTTTCACCATTCGAAGTTAACATAAAAACCTCTACCATTGGGAGAGCAGTTTTATTTCTCCTTGCCTGAAAATTTGTTAAACATTGAATATTGGCATTAACTGGAATGTCAAGATTTTGATTTTTATCAACTTTGTCAGTACTCTCTTGATTACTATTGTTAGAATTTACAACACATTCACAAACTGAGACATGATGTTCACCATTACACTTACTACATAGAATTCACAGTTTTGCGCTCGGTGATTAAAACCAGGACACCGAAAACATCTTCTTGAATTAAAGATTATAGACCGTGTGTCCATAATAGAAGGTACTTTACGACACTTCGATGACGGGTGAGTTTTCTCACAAAACACAGATTCCATTGTTGTTCGACGAAACATGTAGAGCTGTTCCTGAGGTCACTGATTTCCCATGAGGAGGATGCCTCCTTTCGTCCTTGACACTTGGCTCCTGTTCTTTGAATGTCTCCGAACGCTCTCGTCGCTGGATTTCTTTACACAAAAATTCGAGTAGAAATTGCAGATCCGCCTCCTTCCCCTCACCATCACGGGCCCACTCCAGACGTATGTCCTGCGGCAGTCGACTGAGAATGACGGGTGTCAAAAAAACACCATACGTAGATCCTTTAATGCCCAGGGCATCTAAACTACGAATATGAGTTTGTAAAGTATCTTGCAGATTCCATAAGGCGGGAATACGTGAGTTGCCTTTTGGCGTAGTGGGAGTCTGAATTGTCAACAGGGCTTGAATGTGGGCAAAAATGATACGCTCCGGCCTTCCGAACCGCTCATTTAAAAGCGCACAAGCTACATCATAATTAGCTGAGGTGACAGACCACTTGTTTAGCTTCGCCTTCTAAAACTGAAGTTAAATAACTAAACTTGGTCACAGGCGGGATATCTTGGTTATCAATAAGGGCTTTATACTTGTCCCAAAATCCCTGCCAATGTATGACGGTTCCGTCGAATTTTGGAAGATCTAATTTTGGAAGTCTGACATTTAGCCTATCGCTGCCCACAGAGCTACTTGTTTCCTCCTTTGCATCCTGAATAACCTTCTGCGCCCGCAATATTACTGACAGTTGCATGTCTCGAAAGTCAGCAGCATAATTAACACATTTTTCTAAATCATCATCCGACACTAAAAGTTCAAATTCACTTTGCATAATGTCTAGTTCATTTACACGTTTGGTTAGCTCACCTATGGCTAGCTCCAGAGCCAGAACATCGGGTTCTCTGTCGGCTATCAATGCTTCTAATTTTTTCTAGAGCGGGTGATCCACGCCTTGTTTGCAGCAAGTGACCGTCTAAGTTTTTTCATGTCCTCACTTTCGGTAACATTTCCCACATTTTGAGAGACCTCTTCCTTTTCTTTATCACCAGGCATAATTACAGACACTAATTCACCATAGAACTGTGTAGGCACAAACTTCCCGGGTTCCGGCACCAAATTTTGGCAATAAGTACTAAGGAAAGGTGAAAAGCACAACCACGACCAACGTCCTTCAAGTTCCAACTGATTTATTTTTTCAATGACACAAACCACGCCTCATTTCCGGGTAGTGCACAATTATTTATCAATACACAATTCCATTCTTCAGTTCCCAATTGCGCGGGACGTGTTGCGCAGTAGAATTAATCCAAACCAAACAGTCCATTGACTACTTCCGGTCGCTCGCGTCATTATAAACTAACACGACTTTAAATATTCTAAGGTAATTTTCAGCTATCACTTATCCTATGTCATTCATGTAAAGTACTTTCCTAATAGAATTTTGGGTGAGGATTATGAATCTGTAATCGAATTTTAGTTAGCATTGAAGTTGACGAAGATATGGGCAGAATACCAGTCTTCGTGAAGAAAATGCAGACGACCTGTGTAGTTTGTGCATGATACAAACGTTTTAACTTCACTATTATGAAGAATGCATGCCTAAAATAGCGTTCCTAATAGTATTTTTAATGAGGATTACGAATATATAATCGGATTTTAGTTAGCATAAAAATTGACGAAGTTATGAGCAAAAGCCGGTACTTGGTCAAATTTGCAGACAGCCAGTGAAGAAAAAAGTTGACAACTTCACTATATTGAAGAATGGACGCTTCAAATAGATGTACTTACTTAATTTTCCAACGTCTATCCGTGTAACAGCCATCAATTTTGTGTAGAATACACACTTTGAATGATATAGCATTAAATGCGATTTTAAATGGGCTTATAGCATATACCGGAAGTACCCATGGACTTTTGTGTCTCAAATGTTTATAAAATATGACGAGTGCGCAACTTTTCTGCGCAATTGGGAACTGAAGAATAAATCGAAAAATACCGCATGAGGGCGTTGTGAATCACCAACAGGGACCATTCAGAACTAGCACAACATAAAACCCGGAACATCTTTATGAAAATTGTCAGCAATCCCACTCTTAGGCCCCCATTTCACATAGCCGATCCTAGCTCCAGATCCTCCAAAACACGCCCGATCTGTCATTTCGGGGTTGATCGGCGGATTTGTGTCAATATTTATTATGTAACTGTCTGAAGACGAAGCTTGTCATAGTCACTGAGCCGTAAAAGCCGTCAGAGACGTTGAAGGTGACGGGAAATGGCCGAGACAGACGAAGCATTCTGAAGAGGTGTGATGATCAGCTGCCAGAAATAGCGGCTTCGTGGCCATTAAACCGTAAAATACCATCAGCTTTGGTCTTTCAACGCGTGTTTCCCTTCAAAACAGCCGCATGACGGACCTAGAGCCGTACCCACAATCTAGTCTCAGTATATGGTCGTCGCTGCTGGTGAGCATCTACTTGAACATCTTCAAGACCGCCTTCTGAAGCTTCATCATCTTCATCTTCCACAGTCTCTTGTATTATTCTCTCTTCTCTCTTCCTTCTGGTGTTGTTGTTGAGCTACAACACGATTAAGTGCAACGGCTGTCATTGTTACAATTATTCGTTGCCTAATCATTGTAAATACGTCTTTGAGTTTAACCCTTCAAAGACACCATAAACAATGACCCCCCTCCCCCCTCCTTGTGAGCTTTTTGATGGACTGGAGTACAAGGCAAGCTAATGGGATCATTCAGAACTAGTATACCATAAAACGGAAACATTTTTGTGGAAATTGTCAGCAAACCCACCGTTAGCAGAGGGACCTAACGATGAACACGTTAGTCTTCCAGACGAACCAGAAAACCAAAACGTTGATCCAGATCAACATCTCAATAATCCTATAACGGGAGCCCACGTGCCGAAAAAAGTGAAAATCACAGAAATGTGTCATTTTCCCCCGTTAGACACCATTTGTATTGGAGCATCGTGCTGTTGAAAAATATGCTTCTGTTTTATGCTTCCATTGCTTCGGATTGTAATGGTAGCGGCGGCATCTACGGTTTCATAAGTCACAATACATCTTCTCAAAGCAGCAGACGAGAACACAGTTAAGCAAAGAGACCTTAGGATGTTGTGAATGCTAGAGAAAGCCCCCAGACAGCCCCGAAAAGCTTGGTGATGGAGCACACAAACCGGAAAAAGAAAAGTCAGCCCAGAAGCGACCAAAAGCCATTCCCTGCCGAACCAACCAAATCGCTCCATATTTGAGGCCAGATCACGCATCATCCACCCAGAAATGACAAATCGGGTGTCTTTTGGAGGCTCTGGAGATAGGATCGGCCATGTGAAATGGGGGTCTTAGGAGAGAGACCTAACGATCAACAAGTTAGTTCTCCAGACGAAGCAGAAAACCAAAACGTTGATACAGATTAACAACTCAATAATCCAAAACGGGAGCCCACAGGCCGAAAGAAAAGTCAACACCACTTCTCCAGAGAAGTGATAACACTTTTTGGGCCCTAAACTGGCAGAAACGAGTCATTTTCTCCAGGTAGACAATACTAATGTTGGAGCATTGTGCTGTTGAAAACGATGCTTCCGTCCCATGCTTCTATTGCTTCGGCTTGTGACGGCTTGTGACGGCAGTGGCGGCACTTACGGTTTCACCTGTCACCATACATCTTCCCAATGCAGCAGACGAGGCCACAGTTCAGCAAAAAGATCTAAGGATGTTGCAAATAGTAAAGAAAGCCCCCCCCCCCCAACAGCCCCGAAAAGCATGGCGATGGTGTGGTTTGGAAATAAGATAAATCCGTCCAGAACCCACCAGAAACGGTCCATCATTGCCTGCCGAACCAGCCAAATCACTCCACATTTGAGGCCAGAACACGCAAGATCCACCCCGAAATGGCAAATCGGGTGTCTATTGGAAGATCTGGAGCTAGGATCGGGCATGTGAAATGGGGGCCTAAGTTCGTATGAGGTTGAATTAGAGTATAATAAATCTAATAATGATGGTTAATCATGTGCACACTGTAGTGGCAACTCACGTGCGTTCAGATCACCGTGTTTGCGACTTTTTGCTTGGTCAGTATCCACTAGGTGGTCAGTGATCACCGCATTGGCTTTGCTCCAGCCTTTCAGATTCATAAAGACAATGCAGACTGTGGTGATAACCAGGCTCATGCTGGAAATCTTTAGTATACGCCCTATACGCATAGTCAGTAGTAGCACAAGTTTTTTTTTTTGGACGGAGTTCTTTTTCAGCTGATTTTAGTATCATATACTGTGCAATGGTGTATCCTTTTATTCTGAATAGTTTCATTTACAAAAATAAGTGGTTTGTATTCCAACAAGAGTAGATTTTTTTAGAGACAAAACATGCAATGTTAATAATTCTGCCATACAGATTCGACTGAATACAAAATCATAATTACTTTTTCCCACATAGCGATTCACTGAGACTGAACATATCAACATCAACATCAACATTATCTCCTTTCTATCAGTCACCGTATCAGATAATGGGTCATTTTTACTCATTATCTGACCCACTTGAGCAGTTCAAGGGCGGTTGTTTTTATTGTTTCATAACGTCAATTGCCAGTCCAAGATTCACAGTAAACACGTTTAATTACTATTCGAAATTTAAGCGATCGAATGCTAGTATGGAGCACCAACAGTGTTGCTACAAGACAGATACTTTCAAACTATGATTCTTTTGTAAAAAAAAGTGACATTGGCGTGGGGATTTAGGTAGTGTCATGACTATACGTATGTGTGTATAAGCAAATAATGCGAGTAACAGTTTAGTTACGACTGAAGCTACACTCAGTACAACACCGGGGGAGGATTAGTACATTCAGATTATAATTTGATTATTTTTATACATCTTACATCGAAAAGACTTTGCAGCACGCTACTATGGGCCCCAGCATCAGGGGAGCGGTGTGTGGTAAGTATAATACTATTATTTCAAATACCATACGCATTACTACTGTCTATAAAATAGTAGAAATGTGTATGGTATAGTGTTTGCTAAACATAGTACATTGAATATACATGCATGTAACACACACTCCTCTCATGGAGGCCGGGGCCCATTCATGTTACATTGCCAACAATGAAGTAAGTATAGTGGTGTGTACTATCCAACAGTTAACGCGTTGTCATCAGTGTGATCCAAACAATGCGTACAATATAATGCTGTAAGTCAAAGATGCACACATACAAGCTACACTAGAAAGTGTGTGTCCGTAAACCATATGTAACTGACAAGAGTTTGTGACAGGCCGTCATATATGGTCTGATCTAATCATAAAAGCAGGAAATAAGAGTAATTAACAGTACAAGCTGTGATGCAAACACGTGTAACAGATTTGCACAGCCATTAAGTAAATGTACGTAAGTGTAAGAAACATCAGTATATCACCTTAATTGCTGTCTATATGCAGCATCGCAGAAAAACAGTGTGTAACAGTTTGGCTCAAATTAAAAATGAAATCCGTGAAAGCAGCAAAAAAACGTGTTCCCTACATTGACACGGCTGGTTGACACTTGTATATTCTATATCAGAATGCTGTATATACATGTTACATTATGATTAAGAAAGAAGATTTATGATGTTAGAGATGAGGCTGGCAGAAAGAGGGATCCATGGAGTGTCTTAAAATGCCCTCGGGTGCAAAAGGTGGGGTGGCTACTCTTGCGCTAGCTGAAGGGGTGTGGCTTTAACCAAACAATCAACTAAATTTTGTTTACTTTGCTTTTGTGAAAAAAAAACTTTCAAAGCACAAAAATACCCATTTTTAATGTAAAATATGTCTTTATTTCGTAAAACATTTTTTGTAATGTCATGATGATAATAAATAACATAAATATGATAAATGTGTATAATAACATTAACAACGGGTTTTATGTAATAATTTGTAAGTGTATATCACTTTATAATTTACATCACATGCAATTCAAATAGAAATTTTTAACATTAACCAGATTCATCAGTTCGAACTGCTGTAAGTATTTGAGTATTATGAATGAAATGATAATGACAAATCACAAGTAAATGTTGCTCCTGTTATAGTGTCCATAGTAAATACAAATGTCAGTTTTCTTGTTTATGGAGCGCGTATAAATTGTTAAACTAACATATTCATATTCTGGCTATGTATTGATAATCTATAGTGCTAAGCTCTATTAATATCTATTGACTTAACTTTACTATAACGTGATGAATACTGTAACATTAGTTACATAGGCTAAACCTAATCATTTAATAAAAAAAACTGTATTATGAGCTCACTGGACAAGTGAACATTTTATACAAACATTACATTTCTATGATAACTAAAGTTAACTTCATCAATGAAATATATCACATTGCCTTGTTTAAATAGACTACATATAACATATACATGTAAATTGCATTAGACCATCATGCATTGAGTAAAACCCCAACAAAATTAAGTTAATTGATTTAATGAATGTATCAAACTGAATAGGCATTGAATTTCGATTACTTTGTTTAATCCTTCGCATTCAATTCATAACATTTACACATGGTATTGATAAGTGATTAATGTATGATGAGATGACAGTAGACTATTAGTATCTTAGAACTGGACTCATGCCAATCTATGTTCATACTAGGAGTTACATACCATATATTTTATGAAAAGATATTCTTCAGTTCCCAGTTGCGCGGGACGTGTTGCGCAGTAGAATTAATCCAAACCAAACAGTCCATTGACTACTTCCGGTCGCTCGCGTCATTGTAAACTAACACGACTTTAAGTATTCTAAGGTAATTTTCAGCTATCACTTATACTATGTCATTCATGTAAAGTACTTTCCTACCTAATAGAATTTTGAGTGAGGATTATGAATCTATAATCGGATTTTAGTTAGCATTGAAATTGACGAAGATATGGGCAGAATACAAGTCTTCGTGAAAAACATGCAGACGACCTGTGTAGTTTGTGCATGATACAAACGTTTTAACTTCACTATTATGAAGAATGGATGCCTCAAATAGCGTTACTAGTAGTATTTTTATTGAGGATTACAAATATGTAATTGGATTTTAGTTAGGATAAAAATTGACGAAGTTATGAGCAAAAGCCGGTACTTGGTCAAATTTGCAGACAGCCAGTGAAGAAAAAAGTTGACAACTTCACTATATTGAAGAATGGACGCTTCAAATAGATGTACTCACTTAATTTTCCAACGTCTATCAGTGTAACAGCCATCAATGTTGTGTAGACTACACACTTTGAATGATATAGCATTAAATGCGATTTTAAATGGGGTTATAACATATACCGAACGTACCCATGGACATTTGTGTCTCAAATGTTTATAAAATATGACGATTGCGCAACTTTTCTGCGCAATTGGGAACTGAAGAATATAACAACACTAATAATATATGCCCACAAAACATCATAGATAACATATTAAGTATATTATAAATGCCTTATCCAAAATTGTAAATTGATTCTAAAATTAGCAATTCACAGCATGATTCTTTGTTCACGTATAATAAACAAGCTTGGTAGTGGCTCAGTTTGTATATTTATACACACTACATGTACTAACCACCTGTGATATAGATGATCGATTCGTTGCACTATTGCTATATCCCAATATGAATGTGTTTCCTATCTACTAATAGGGCTATGTATATTTTCGATTCCCTTTGACTTCAACTCTTGTTTTAAGTACATTACAGACTATTACTCCTGATTTTGTCAATGCCGACAAAAATGAAAAGAAAAAAAAGAATAGAAAAACCTCCCCTAATATAACCACCATATTTTCACAACTTTCAAGCATCCCCCATTTTAGCCTTCTTTCATACACACCACTATTTTTCAGCCTTTGCAGCCCACATCGCACTAACTAGAAACCAGCCTATATCACACTTATACACACACATGCGCACGCACGCACGCACGCACGCACGCACGCACGCACGCACGCACGCACGCACACACACACACACACACACACACACACACACATATGCGTGCACTCATGCATGCACACACACACACACACTTACACACACAAAAACACACACACATACACACGCACGCACGCACACATGGGCGAATGCACACAGTCACACACTCACCCTTAAAACAAAAACAAAACTCACAAAAACAAGAACAAAACACGCACACACTCATATTTCCTCACCCCACCCAACCCCCCGCAAAACATCTCTTCTAGGCGTGTATCACACGTAGCACTCCACGCAGCCGTTCTCCTCGCACGTCTTCACGATGCCAGAGTAGTTCACCTGGCCGGGGTTGGTCGTGTGCTGGCCGTTGAAGCAGAAGCCCGCCATGTGCGAATTCACCTGCAAACGGACGGGCCTTGTAATCTTTTTCTAATGTTATAAAAGGTATTTTTTACTTGTTGATAACTTTCAAGGTTAGATAGTTCATAATGAATATGTGTATCAATAGTAACCATTATACACGTCAATGTGTAAGAAAAGTAGAACACAAAAAATACATGATAGTATATATAGCAATATAATAGCAATACCTAATAGACCTATTATATACAATTATTACTGCAATCATATGCATTCCTCGCTGTTCAGTCAGAACGCCCGATTATTCTAGACAAACTTATTTTTCGCAAGAACCAACTAGATCAAAAGTGCTCAGAGAGCACAGCATCCCTAGAGCAACATTGACCCATGGGCAATAAAGATGTTTGCTTTGCAATCAGAGCAGGAAAACAAGTCTAACTTGATGCGTGACTCATCCTACATCTATGTTCTTGGCATTGTATTGCAGGCGCTTTCTAAACATGGCTAAAGTAAATATCTATTGCCCATGAGTCGACATTAATATGGTAACGCTGTGCTCTCTGAACACTTTTATTCCAATACAACCACTATGCCAATTTGATGGTCATATGTCGAACAGTTTTGAAACTATAGTGGAAAAATAGAAATAAAAATAATTAAAATGGCCCTCTGAAAGGTAACCTCTGTTTGGCAAAGTGCCAAAATTGAATACAGTTGATGTTCAGTAGACATGTAAGCATTTTCCAAAATTTGAATGCTTTCTCACAAGCATCAACCAAACTATTGCAGAAAATGTTAAAAATGGACCCCAAATGGCACTATGGAAAGCACACTTTAATTGACAAAGTGCCCAAAATCGAATCACTTCGGTGTTGCGTCATACCAAATAGTTGTGTAAAGTTTGAACGAAATAGGGTGAAGCGTAAAAGCTCTCGCTTGTCCAGAGGCAAACATACATAGATACATAGATACATAGATACATAGATACATAGATACATAGATACATACATACATACATACATACATACATACATACATACATACATACATACATACATACATACATACATACATACATACATACATACATACATACATACATACATACATACATACATACATACATACATACATACATACATACATACATACATACATACATACATACATACATACATACATACATACATACATACATACATACATACATACATACATACATACATACATACATACATACATACATACATACATACATACATACATACATACATACATACATACATACATACATACATAATTACAAACGAATGAAACACAAGGCTTTCGCTTCAGCTGCTGATGTGACGCAACAAACCATTCGCCAATAATAGATCGCCACGTACTTCTATACAAAAATCTATGTGCGTACATTATATTGCATTATAACAAAGTTTGTCACACTGCATATTAATTAAAGTGGCAGATCCAGGAGATGTGCTGAAGGCACGCATCACGTTTCCCCAGAAAATATATTACATCCCAGATAGATTTTGCCTTTCAGCCTGCACCAATTAAAACTCATGGAATTCTATGGTTGCGGCAGACCTATGCTTTAAAATCTAGACACTGCTAGCCTCCCGGGCTCTCACCTTCTCATCATACTGCGTCAGGCCGTGTAGGGCAAACTCCCCGTCACACGCTTTGCAGTAGAAGCCGGTTGCGCCGGCGCCGCCCGCCTGCAGGCCCGTCTTCACCACGTACGCCACCGGGTGCTTCAGCGTGCACGCGGAGTTGTGTCTGAAGCGAGCCATCACGTAGTCGTGACTATATAATGTAACACAATTGTGACCGTCACGGGTTGACGCAACCTTTTAAATGACAATACCCGGTAATATCAAGACGGTGTATTTTTAAAATGGATTTATCTGTAAGTTAGTTTTCATATTTATATTTGCATTATAAAAGGTTAGGCCATCAACCAATAGTTCACTTAACCTGTAAAATTGCACGTGTACATTCAGCTCTGTTGGACATACGCTTAATAGTAATATCTATCTGAGTTATGCAATTCTTACGATTACAACAATAGACACAATCACAACATTGCATGGCCATAAAAACTGCTAATGGAATCATATCTATAGTGAAATAGTGTAACAATCCCATACACGGTATAAGTTATGTTGTAGATTGCAGAATACACGCCCGCTTTCCTACCTGGGGTTGTAGTTCTTGTGGCAGCGCACGCAGTGCACGTGCTCGGGAGCGGGGAAGCTCACCCTGGGCAGGATGACGCCCAGCGCGATGATGGCCTTCGAGTCGCGCTGGCGCAGACGAGACACGAGGAAGCGTCGAAGGTCGGCGGGCGAAAGCGTGTCGAGCAGCTGGCTCAGGCGCACCAGCTCGTTGCTCAGGTGAGCGGACCGTAGGAGCACCTGGTAGAGGTATGGTAGGGGCTATATTGGTGGCGGTTATTAGGGTTTGAAGATGATATGTAGAGTGCTGTGTGACTTGCTTTCAGGATTGTATGTTTAGAACACGATGGTGTTTTTGTTTGATCGGTCACTACCCGTGTAGAGACTAACGGAAGAGCAGGCTTCAGATTAATGTGTTGCTTCATTTAGATAAAGCATATTTGGCTAGAAATGTGGATATAATTGGATTTTTGCCAATTTGTTGGAACCTTCAAGTTAGATGACATCACTCAAATACAATTGCAAATGCTGATAATGTAATTGCAGTACCGCTAAATATTAATCAACTCACCTTAGTATTGGACTCACCTTAGGATCTTTAGAATTGAGACCATCTGTCGTAGTGTCCACTTCCAGTCTCGGTGCATTGTCCACCTCTATCCTAGCTGACTGATTCCTCCCATTGGAGCGGGATGTAGACGTATGTTTCCCCATGGCCGGCAGTGTGGGCATGGAATGGGAATGTACAGCTTCCACCCTATATCTATCAGCATGCTTCACCTAGACGTGTGTATAAAATATACATTTTCTGATTTACATTGAATTAAGATCAATAATATTGTGGGATTTCTTCGGATGATTTAAACGTTTGTCAATTTGCCATCTTACATCCATGACATAGCTTATTACAATGACGTCAATGCTTCAAAAAGAGCAGTAGGCTACCAACAAAAGTTGTGATTGAAGCTACCTGTCTCTTGTGTCCATAGCAACCATTGGTATGCACGTGGCCCCTGGTGGAGGAAGCCCCGCTGTCGCTGACGTCACCTCGCTCGTGGTAATATGACCGCCCACCCTCCTTATTCCTGCAATGATACCATGGTCATAATGAAAGCACTTGTTTACCAGGAAGGTAAGAATCACGTCAGATGACTGCCATTAGGGTATGATGTGACTACATGTATAATATTTTGAATGAATAGAGCAAGTACAGCTTGTGGACTTGCAGACGTGCTTTTGATTTGGTATGTTGAGATTTAGATTACCAACGTGAGATGTGTGACAGAGAACTGCTTTTGTCAATTATAGCAAACGGTGGTACTGATAAAATGTGACTTACCGCAAACTATTGTGCTCATTGGACAGACCGCCTCTGAGTAAATTATGCTCGTGTTCCAGATAGCCATTCCTGAGGACATTTTGTTCGGCAAGTATGTTGTGTTCAAGAAAGTCCTTGCCGGTTCTGACTTCATTGTGGTTGACGATCGTCTCATCAGGTGACCATTGACCGGAATGCCCGTAGTGGCCGTTATCATTGTCCGAGCTGCAGCCGGAACTACTCATGTCGGTCGTCATTGGGCTGAATGGGGCTGCAAATCACAAAGGAGACTCAATATTATAGATGAAAACTTATCAGTAAAATAAAATAATAACTTACAACACGGAATTCTTCTCAATGTATCAATTTATGTAGCATCTGCTGATTTTTATAGAATGATATAAAGCACAGGAACATGTTTGGCACAATAATAGCGCTATGTTAGATAATAACGATGCTCTATCAGGGGCTAGGATTATCACTTTGGTGTGGATCCTTGTCATGGACATGTCCCGAGTATATGAGAATGCAAATCAGCGACACATTTACCATAACCATCATACGCACGTGTTATTCTAAACTGTATAATACATGTATGTAGTCATTGATTTGTAAATATATGGGGCATAAGGATTCTTGTGGGTGGTGTTTGTGGTTGCCGTCGGTGGTGATGGCAGAATACTACGTTACATTAACAAAGTCTTAAACCAACTATACGTGAATACAGCCCATGCCACCAGCTTCTTATAGCCGAGAAACCCCACTCGCTCGCGGTGAGCACCACCTCGTACCTGTCACCGTAGTGATGGTGGTGTCTGGGCCCAGGCTGTCGTCCTCCGAGCTGTGGTGGCCCGGTGGCGGCCGAGGGAGGCTGTCGTGACCCGTGTAGAACGACAACTCCATGCTCTCTAGCAGGTATGATTTCCCTGGAAGAAAATGAGTAATGGTTTTGATGAAAATGAATACATCTGCTAGTAACTATTTAAATCTATATAGTCTACCTAATAGAAGTGGACCCTACACATTATGTTAAGGTATAGGTGTGGACATTCTATTTTTAGGTAGATACAATTTTCATGTGGACACATGTATTAATGGGCTAGACGGGGACAATAGATTTCCATGGCCACAGTAATCTATTGAGTAGTGGTTTAGCATATGTAGCTCTTAGTAGAACAACTATGAATTGCGAAGGTGGTTTATGCATTAGAGTCTCAGTTTGTCCGAAGTTGAAAAGTTGGTAACTTTAATTACTTTACGATCTCTAAATATGTCATGCAGATGAACAATAAAACGTCACTGGAAAGAAAATTATAGCACATTCTCCCAACAGAATACTAGCGCATGTCGCGTGTTGCATTCAACCAACTCGAATTTTATCATTGTTTGCTTATATCCAATCATTCATGAGACAATAGGCATGAGAAAGCAATCACGTTTTGTCCTGAGCTGTCCTGCTTTGCGCGGTGGCGGCACTTCCCCTGACCGTGCGGTCGCCGCGGCCGTCCTCCCTCCGCCTGGTGCTTTACCGCGGCCACAGTCACTGGAGTCACTCAGTCCACAGGAGCTAACGGGCAAAGGATGACGTTCATTTATTCTAGATAGACGGAGAACATGTTGTAGAGTGTATTATTAGATAATTACAAATTCATTGGATATTGGATATTCCATTACAGCAAATCAGAAAGAATGCTATTCTCATGGGTGTTTCATTCTGTGAAATTAGTATTGCGAAGTATGTTAAACTTAGACCTATATGACAAAATTTAGATACACATGTCATAAGCCACTGGTTTTCAAATCTAGCACTCACTACTTTGTTATCAGTTGATTTAATTCGCTTTTACGAATCATAATCAGTCTACGAGGGCAAACCGGAGGAGGTTGTTCATGCTAATAGAAAAAGTATTTTATTTTCTATATCCAATATTTTGACTATTTCCCAGACCATGGGTGTAGCAAGCATTTGGACTTTTGGACCCCTGGGGGCCCAGTTCCAGCACATCATGGATCTGGTACTGGTATTCATGTTCTTTTACATTGTACTAGAAATACATACTCAACAATACGGCACCCAGTAAAACCAGAAGTACATCACTTGGTTCTTAAAAATTTGTACATACAATTGCCGCAGAACTGGGGTGCAATACGGTGTATACATAAATGCATTTACTGAATCAGTTTTTATTACAGACACACTCAAAGCTTTTTTGATACACACAATTGAATGAACAGTTTATCGTAGCCTTGATGCTCTCACCTGCTTGCCGTGGTGGCCACACTACTGCTACGGGCGACAGAGGCTCCCGCGCTGGACCCGCTGTCTGACCTGCACAAAATAACTACTGTAAACATTGGCCCATGGATAGGGAAATTTGATGGCTCATGTCTGCATGGAATTTATAACTAAAACTGCCTAACATAACCAGAATGTATTGATGAATTTTGGTCATGGCCTAACTTTTCATTTTGCATTTGTCATTTTGCATTTTGCATATTGTAGAGATATTTATTTTCTGTAATAGCTCGTCATTAAGGAGTAAATTACCACACTGAAAATCTCAGACCTTGACAAATATCCCTCTGGATGCTACACAATGTTATAAGAATTGATAATTGAATGAAAAATGCAAATATTATTAAAATTATAGCGTTGACAAATTGCATAGAAAAACGAAGAAAACATTGTCGTTGAATTTTATACCGGGTGACTGTCGCCTGAGTGGGCGTCTGCCCGACCAGCGGAGCGGTCACTTCCCCGTGGTCACTATTCACCTCCACCTCACAGTAGACGTTTTCGCTCTCTGCCTCATTCCCAGCGTCTGAAATTATGCACATTTTTCTGTGAGAAAGTATTCGTACAGGTAAAAGCAATGGGGTACAGAACGTGTTATTACTTGGAGCATAAAACTGAGACTCCCTTAAACGGTATGTATTGTACATGTAAGCATGGTAAAATTCATAAGCTGAGTTTCTGAAGGAGAAAAAATGTAAGCTCACACTAATATTTGTTGCTGGTGTTAACAAACGAATAGGTTTGCTATATACATGTACATAATACATGTACTAAATATCCTAGTCATCTATAAATTACGAACTCAAATAATTATCAAGAGTGGTTATATAAATAATCGACTATAATAAACAAATAAATTAAACAACAACAAAATGGTAATATGAAAAAGATAAACGTCATTTATATGTGTTTAGCCACCCATAAAGTTGGACAGCTGCTATATGATAATAATAAAATACTTGTGTCTAACACACACATGCCAGAGACTTCACCAGAAACTCTATACACTGGCAACACAGCGTCAGTGTGCCCAGTGGTTGGAGATGATGCCTGCTTTGCATGACTTGTGATCATCACTTTGATATTTGGTGTTGTACTTCTAACAATGTGTGGACATATTGCATAATTCAAATGCATTATGTGTTGACTATGCCACAAAATTGGCCATGATAAATATGTCCCGATGATTAGCGTAACATAAACAACCCATTTGTCAGTATCATGATTTTTTTTCGTTAAGCTTCGATTAACAATATAATAGTTTAAGTTGTAGAGTCTTAATCATGTACCATTAATGATACAGCGAGGCGGGGAATGGCAAAGAAGTGATATCTGGGTCATAGAAAACTAGTTTTTAGAACTATATGCAGATTTATTGCTACGTAGATGCATACACTAAACCCCCAATTTCACATAGACGATGGTAGTTTCAGATGCTCCAGAAGACCCCTAAAGCGTAGGTGGAGTGGGTCGTGTTTGATCTTGCCTCAAAGTTGGAATGACATAGCTATTCACGAAAGTGGGAGTTATAAGCAATACTAATTTAAAAGATATTTTAAGTATTAGAAATGCTATTCAGGACTAACCTGCTGGCAATGATCCTTCTGGCAAACTTCCAGCGTGGTGTAATTGTTGTCTCACGTGGTCTGTGGTCATCACACTGACCACAGGCTGTCCATGCAAGTCATCATCACCACCCGGCGAGCTTGAGCATGCAACCTCACCATTACTGGGCTTGCCGCTAGCATCCTTTGTATGACCTCTTCCATTTGAAGAGCTGATATTATCATGGGCATATGCACTAGCCAAAATGGAGTCAAGTTCTCTTAGTGAAGTATCCATGCCTCGCTTGGAAGACTTACTACTGTCTAAAGCATTTTGCAGTAATTTTGAACTATCCATTAAATTATCAGTTGCTGCATTCACTCCTACTTGCTGCTTAATGACGCTTTGCTGGAAATGTTTAGCGTTCGTACTCTTTATTTTACCATTTGAATCCTTTCTCTTCACACTATTTGCACACTGCACCAATTCCGCACTTACATATTGGTCCGCATCTCTTGCAGTTTCATTCATATTGATATCCTTGACGTGGCCACTATCATCTCTTTTACTCTTGCAGGAATTACTCTTTACACTACTGGATCTTCCTATCCGAGCAGACGACTTTTTACCATGGCTCTCGTCAGCCAACATTTTAGTCTCTGCCTCTTGTCTGTAATCCAGTGCAACATACGCCACCTGGTTGTCTGCTTGACTCGATTTGGACTCTGTTAGTGCGTTATATGTCCCTTTCTTTCCATCGGTAATACTCTTCCTTGTCCCTTCCCTATTCCCTTCTGACACTACAGTTCCCAATTCATTACCCATTGAATTGGCTTTCAAATTTTCCACAGTCCCTGCCAAACATTTCTCCAAGTCTCTTTTAAATGAATTTTCATTTGCGGAGTCGTTATTATCACAATTTGATTTTAAGTTGACAATAGCTTTGCTAGAATCAATGTCTTTTTTAGGTGGCCTATCTGGATCGACAGAGATTCCTGGTGACCAGATTTTTAAACTGTCATTTTGGAAGATTTTGGCAAGATTTTTAACATAGTGTTTAGGAATTTCGGCGTCAAGAACTGGTTCGTGACTATTCCGTTTGATGGGAGAATTAACTGACTGGCAGTGCGAACTGTAAACAAGAAATACGTATGCATAACCTCAACATACAACAAAGTAATTATAAGAAAGATTGATTGGAAGATTATTAGTCACGATGCAGTTTAAGACTGATCGGTGAATTAATGCATGCAAGACATATTCTATGAAATAATGAAATTAGATACTCTAAACTTGTCGTTGACGAATCTGTTCATCAAGATAGCTATAACAGCATGCTTACTTTAAAATGGCTAATCTGCTACAGTCAATTTGACTATAGGTGTGTCAAACTATTTCTTTTAATGTATGCCAACATTGTAATGCACCATCTATGGTTAGACACCTGCAAAGCCACCCAACCAAAGGGTACAATGTAAACGATAAGTTACACTCTGTATACCGATATTTTTCACAAAACCACACAAAGTTCAACTGGTGGTAATCAGTCCTCGCACTGGGGTTGCTTATACCGAACATGCACTCACGGTAATTAAATCCTTTTTCATCATTTTCATTTCTACGGATACCATTTGGTTCAAACCGATCTATTTTTTCAACAGATAGTAGCTGTTATTAATTGACTATAGTACACAACGGTAATCATGTATAGAACCTGTTAGAAAAGAGGTCTTGTAGAGGGAGTCTTTGCTTGTTTGTGGCTCTTATTGTATCATTCAGCCTCTGTCGCTCAATGCTGTCATGGTGCTGGTCCTCATCATCACGGCAAAATGGCGAGACGGGCACCTAGTGACAGAGGATAATATTTTGAAACAGAATATTCTCAGCTTGTGCTGTCAAACTTACTTGAATTCTTTAACTTGAAAAGGGAAACTATATACGTTAATTTCCGTTTGACTTATCATAGCTGTTAAATTCTATCCTGTTACGGACCAACGACGTTCAATGGCAAACAGGATAACACTTGTAGATAAATAGGTAATGTTTTAACGCTATCAAAATATTTATGAAAGATATATTATCCTCCATAGAAAACGAAATGCATTTATAGGTGATCATTTATGACATTCCATAAATCGAGATTATCCGGCTTAAAGCTTTATCTATCTGGATCAATCAAGAATCGTTCGCAGCATTAAGTCCAATGTTATCCCTTTCAATGAAATCTATGAAACTTGCAATGATATCCGTAATAATAAGCTGAATCGGCGTGAATAACTATTACGCGTATGCTTTTATACCACATACACAGTTTTTCATGTATGACATAATGGTGTTGTGACAAGAGCAATGATTGTGGAAAAGGGACGCACGTGTAAACTTGACAACTCCAAACACACCATGCAGTACGGAATTTTTGCCATGGTTAAGGAACATTTGGTTGTCGTAGCTTTTTATTGGTTGCATATAACATAATATTAATTTCCCTCGCGTATTTTAATGAATCATTTTCTAATATAAAAAAATGTGCAATGTATATTAACGCCATTCTTGGATAAGGTCATGAACATAATTACTTTCGAGAAGCTACCTCTCATGACACAGAGCACCTGTATCAAAAACGTAACATACCAAAAGCAATGCAATTATCCAACAGTGTACGGCATTATACAATCCTGTGGTCGCACTCTCCAACATCACATCTCGCACTAGACACTAGTAATCTCGTCATCTCTACGCGTACGCGGCTCTCCAATATCAGCAATAGTTGTATCAATACACGTCAATCGCACCGCCACCTGTAACTGTGTTACATTGGCCGCAGGCTTCGCAACACCGCCACATAAGGTGTCGTCACGGTCGTAAAGATGCTCCTTCACCACATCACGCCAACGCCCAAAGCCAGGAGACACGCGACGTTGGTATAACAACGCTTTCTGCGGGATTGACGATGAGCATTGATGCTTGGGGTCATTGGAAGAGATTGTTACTAATCCAAAGCCCAAGTGCTCTCCTAGGTTGTTTGAACTTAGATTGAGGATGTAATCTCGTTTTGGAGTGCATATAAGCGAGAATGCTTGATATGGTTTATTATATGGAAGATATATGTCTGTGAATATTGTAAATATATCAGCCCCTCAGAGAGCTATCGTGATGATAAGTAAAATTTAAGGGTTAATTTAAGCCATAAAATAGGTTGGATCAAAAAAAGTCATGAAAGTTGGCAATGACTAAAAATGGACGGAAAGTTGTTACATTACATTTCAGTTGTATGTCCAAAACGTTTCAATTACCAAAACAGGTAAAGAGACTTATTTCACGGCATTATTATTTTTCATAGTCAATAAATCTTATCTTGCAATATTTTCTTATCGATATATAAGAACTTTGCTGTGGATATACTCTTATTATCGCTTATGTTGTCGGTTGAGAAATGTTTCATTCTACGAGGTGTTATGGCATATCAATTTGTATTAAACACAGCTGTTACGTACAATCTTAATTATGTTACACCCAATGGTATTAATTGTACATATTGACCAGTACGTTTGTTATGAGTGCACTGACATACCATATGACCTGACCGGGGCATTATTTATAGGGTGTTTTCTCATTTCTTCTAATTAGTAGACCCTGATTTGGTATGCAGAAGAGAGTGGGTACAATATGTATATTCTTTATCATTTCTATCTTATTTTTTAAAGCTAAATTCAATATTTGAACTGCAGCAGAATTGTATACAGTTTGTCCATCATAAATTGCAATAGATTATATAGATCATTATGTTATTCTTTTTTTTTTCAAATGATCAGTATCCATATTATTATGTGATACCAGTGAATTTTCCCCGTAGTCTATCACATTAATTCATTTTAGTGGTGTATACATAAAGTTCTTACTGCGGTTCTTATTATGAGCCTTCAACGTAATTGGAATATGAAAGCTGACATTGGATAGACACATCACAACTACTTATTAGAAACAGTTTGTGAATATTAGATGTAACTAGCCAAGCCAAAACGTGAGAACAGAATAAGATGACGGTGTCCTTGGTACATGTTGTAATATGTGGTAGCAGCACATTGCACTAATTATTATTGCCACCAAGAAGTGATTTGCCTAGCCCATTAAGACAGTCACACGTAGGTATGAGATGTTTCGTGGTAAAAATGAAAACATTTCAACTCCAAGGATAATATGGAAAGCCAAATTGTGAGGTTTAATATGTTAAACCATAGCCGTGCCAAGGTAGCATTTTTGCTGTTGGCGAAATTCTTCAAACTATTGTCAAGGCAGTAGATTACAAAATTACACTCTTAGGGAGCGAGCATAATTAATTGTAAAAGGGGGGGTCATTTGGTGTGTGTGGGGACGCTCGATTTTCTTTTTGTCACAGAAGGGAGGGTGCTCAATTTTAAATCAAAGTGAGAAGGAGGGCACTCAATTCTCCAACTGAAAAGGTAATATTTTATGCACTTTTCTCGCGAATTGTTGCTTTCCTGCAATATGCATGCTTTTGGATTTCACTGTATTGTAATGTTAACAAGTCACATTAATTCCTAAATATGTATTCATTGACCATTGATAGTGAATGATTCATCGCAATACACTTTAAACAATTTTCAGGAAATCTGTCCAATATCATACTTTATAATACGAAAGTATGTCATTGTTCACACTTATCCGGTTAGGGGGGGGGGGGCGCCTCAGTTTCTTAATGTTCATATGGGGAGGGCATTCAATTTCACCGTAGAGAGTTGGGGAGGGCGTTCAATTTTTTATCTCTTCAATACCAAATGACCTCCCCCCTGTACAATTAATTATGCTCGCTCCCTTATGATTCCGCATATCCCATTACGACAATCCATTGCTTGTGTAACTTCACAGTTTCACAGGTCATACCTAACACTGCCTCCTGCTGTCAATGTGTACGTTTACCCTGAAGTATTTACCTTTCTGATAAAATCCATGGATGAGGCCCTGCTAGCAGGTCTTGATCGATCCATCGTACGGCCCCTATCTGTGCACGGACTCTTTCGTTCTTCATCACACCTGGATCATGGGATCATTATTATGGGATTATTGTTTACAAGAGTGGTCAAAATATGTTTGAATATGAGAAGAATTCTTCCAAATTGGCCATTTTTATGTTAGTTTGACATAATAAACAAGTTGTGAAGTTTAACATATTTTGTTTGTAATTCATAACCATTGAACAACTAATGCCTACTGATGAAATGAAGCTAAATGTACAATGGCATACATAAATGAAACAATAACAATATGGTATTAATAGTTTATAGACGAATATAAACACCTGGTTGTGGACTTGGAACGACACCGTTTCACAGCATTGCTGCCCTCCTGAAATTAAGAAACTCTTGGGATTTATGCACTTACACAGTTTTATTATTCTACGAGGATACCTCATTATCTGTTATTAAATACTAAACTTGTGTTTTGAAATCATCACTGTGTTGACAACGCGAGAAGACTAAATTAGATATACAATAATCGCCAAGGAGCAGCAGCTGTGTAGCAAGCAGCTGGAATGTTGCACTTGTGCGGTGCAATGGTTATGCGATGATTGGAAATGTCAAAGACATTATTTACATAAAATCCCCATAAACTTGTTCAGCTCTCACTGTTCTGGCAAGCAAGCTCGTACCACTGTATTGATATAGCTGAAGACACAGCTTCCATTTGACTATATCAAGGAGTGGGCTGCTTGGAATGATGGTATCATTCTGGTCTCACCTTGAGTCATGAGATCGAGTCCCACCAGGGTCACTTGATATAGTCAAATGGAAGCTGTGTCTTCAGCTATATCAATACAGTGGTAGGAGCTTGCCTGCCAGAACAGTAAGAGTTGAATTGAATTCCCAGGCAAACTTGGAAAAAATATATACAGTCGTTAAACTTGTGTTTCATTATACAATACCAAAGTACCGAGATAATTAGTTGTTGGCGTAAAGTATACATCTGCCTTACCTGTGTCCGGCTGGCAGAGTTCCAAGTGGCCATCGTATCACTGGTCATCATTTATCTTTATGTTGAAGCATCATTCTATCCTAATGGTGTTTGTTTTAATCCATTTTTATTGATTATCAAAGAACTCCTTCTGTTTCCACTATGTATGATTTAATTGGAATTTATCCCGATCATATTACTGGATGGGTCTGTGAATGTTTTACACTTTTCTTACTGATAATTGCATGTGTGAAGCCACGTCATGAATCCATGTGTTGGATCGAAGTATTCCAGTCCTTTAACTGTGGGCTTAAAGTCATTGTTCGTGTAGAACACGTTGTCTCCTACATTAAAATGGTATATGTAGTCGTTCAAATGGTTATGCTGGTTATGATAGAACCATCCTGGATCTGCGGTAGCCACTTTCCCACGCATATATAACATATATAAAGCAAATTAACTATTACGCCAGTATCCTCACGCCTATAAATATAAATTAAATGCTTCATTACTGGCATAATGGGATGCTTCTGCTAGAATAACACAAAACCATCAATCAGGTGCGATTAGAGAGCACTCTCTGTTAGTTTTGGCAAAAGACATCGAACTTTGTTTACCACCTGCAAAGACACCTGTCAATCTTACTTGCAACATGTCAATCATAATTAGCTAGAACTGATCAATGTATGCCAGCGGTCAATCACTAATAATAATTGATTCATGGTTTATGGACCTGACCACTTTATATTGATATTGATTGGAGTGAAAATGCCTCATGCTTCTTTAAATATGATATAGTTCAGAGACATTTCATTTATTGCGTCGCTTCACCTGCAGCGAAAACCTTGCGTTTGTTTTGTGTGTATGTATCTATGTATCTAACTAGGTATGTATGTATCCGGACAAGCTCGAGTGTTTACCGGTGACCCAATTTTGTCCATACTGTATGTAACAATGTTTGACACGTCACCTTAGTGATTCGATTTTGGGCACTTTGCCAATTAAAGTGTGCTTTTCGTAGGGACATTATGGCTGATTTTTAAAATTTTAAAAGTGTAGCATATCTAAATCAATGTCGATTCATGTGCAATAGATATTCACTTTAACCATGTTTAGAAAGCACCTGCAATCCAATGCCAAGAACATAGGTGTAGGGTGAATCACACACCAAAAAGATTTTAAGACTACTGCTTTAATGTTTTGTTTGTAAAGTAAACATCTTTATTGCCCATGATTCAACGTTGTTTCAACGACGTTGTGCTATCTGAGCACCTTTGACCTAGTTCTAGAATATAACCAATTACAGCATACACCTACACCAAATTCTAGAAATCTAATCGTGATATTTTCATATATATATATTAATAATACAAATATAAATGGGCAATAAAATAGAGCAAAAATTATTCATAAATGTACTAATCATTTGAGCGTTGTTACTATCATCCAGTGGGAATAAAAGCACCGCGTGGAAGGCTGGAACAGATATTGAGAATTTGAAAGGCTTTCTTAACAAGGCTGTCAAATTTTATCTAACTAATAGTCAAGTTAGAAACAATACCCTCTGAACAGTTCCTGTCATATCCTGCTCTAGCTGGGTTCAATATGATTAATGGGTTAATAATTCCACGGTGGAGTATTCGACATCAGTCCGATTTTGTTCAGCTGATATTGAGACAGCATTCACTCCCACAAAAATGTGGTTCTTTTGTCACAAACGACATCCAGAATAGTGGGTAAAAGGTTGACAGTTCTTTACAGTCATAGAATTTATCCAACCCTTTTATATTTCAGATCCGTCTCCCAATTTCAGATCCTCTTTAGATTGTTTTAGCAACTGTAGATGTACAAGTGATACGTGTGTGAAGAAATCGTGTTCTTTATAATGCAGGCAGAATGAGAGCTAAGTTCAGCACCTTCCTAAATAGTGCCTGATTTGTTCATGTAATGTAGTCTCTAGGTACATATTTGTAAAGCGAACGTTCTCAAAGACAAACATGAAACTAAAACATTTATACCAAACAGAACCGTGGTCTAAATACATGTAATACAACATTGTATTCAAAATTATCAGTAGTGCTAGAGACCGTGGTACGCTAATAAATAATGCATTGGTGCTAATTTACTTTCTTTGTAGTTGTAAACAGTTCATTATATTAGAGATAAGCTCAGTGAATGTCGCTCTTTCTTATTTTACTCATTTTATATGAGTATGTACACAAATTGAATGCTCAAAATGAAGAATAACTTGTGGACTTGTATCATACATTTATAATTTATATTTTCTCAAATATATTTTTAATCTGATTGTTGTGAACCCAAAAATCAAGTTCGGGTTCATATGTTATTCAACAGTTACAGAAAACATACCTATTTCAAATACAAAGGGTGTTCTTATAATGATAATTAACTACGTTGTATTCATCTTCAAATTTTGAAATTTTGATCTCTAAAACATTATAAAGTATTTTGATTTTGACATGGGTGATAATACAAGATATTTGCAATGGCCTACAATTGACCCTCCTCTAGTGCGTATGGTGTACATAATACACAAAATACTTCGAGTTAATGGAAATGGTCACAGTCGACAGAGCTTGCCACGTACATCAACTACCCATCTTTGATTACTTTATTAATATCGAATGATTTCTACACAAATGACATTTATGTTCTGAAGATGTGAGCTGAAATACATGGTTTAATGATCGTACGATTTTCATGAAAAAGTCTCTATTATATTTTTAAGATAACTGGAATGCCAATCAATGTCTACTTAAACCAGTAATAGAATATTTCGTACGCTAGCTATACGCAGAGAACGTTTGCAGCTGAGTATCCTTTTGTTTATCTATTATGTCTGTAAACCTATTTCCTATTATCAAATTTAATATCCAAGGTTTATTCGAGGTCTTATTATTCATCAATATTTGCTTGGACGATATGATTGATCAGCTTGAATAGGACTTGCTGTTAGAAGTAATAGACCTCACAACAACCTGCTTTTAACTAAGTGCAAATAATATAAAAATTCCGGGCTTAATTGATTGTCGCTTCTCTATTATTAAATCGAGGTTAATAGCACTTTGTAAAAAGATTCCTATACCATTATCATTTTCATTTGAAAACGGTTTTTACCGCAAGTTATCAATTTACATAAAACATTTAAGGGGTGGGCGTAGTGTATGTTTGAAACTCGAATACTTTTCAGAGTCAACGTTTATGTAGTGACGGTTTTAGTTTAATGATTGTTACTTGCGAGTAAAGCCTTTTTACCTTGTTTAATGCAGGTCATTTCATATGTGTAATATCCACTACGTTGACATCCAAATGAAAGCGCACATAAGAAATTCACATAAATCTGCATTTTTTGTCCAACACGGAGTTAGTTTTTCTATGTGTAATATCATAAGGCACTTCCCCTCACAACCACGATCTTTTATATCAAGTTCGATTACGACATTTTAAAATAGTTTATAAACTAATTAGCAATAACTAAACTTAACTAATCACAACTAACCCATATAAACACAAGACAGAAATACAGAGAATCCATTAATTACCTTCTCTAACAATATTATCCTAGGTTTACTTGTCTTATACTATCAAATCCATACATTGTTATCATCTTGGGAATCCATTGATCACCAATGGACTACAACAGGTATTGATCTCTTATTGTTTCTTGGCTCAAAACTCGTGTGAGTCTTCTTTTTCTTAGCAAGGAGTATAATTAAGGGGTTTGGTTTGAATACAGTCCTCATCAAAACAATCTGTTAGATCTCGACATGCTGGAGATGTTTGGAAAATGTACAATAGAAATCAGGGGTTGTGGAATGTTAGAAAATCCTTATGTACATGTACGTACTCAATCCCAGCAAGTATAAACTGTGTAATACATAATTGTAATTGTGCGTGAACCCATGAGTTCTAGAATAGGAGTGTACCTCTCTCCGTCTTTATCTTAAACATATATAGGTATTTTACCAACTGATTGCATCAACATCATACAGTGGTGATATGCATTAGAATAGGCACATTTTAGCGAACCCTCGTGTTTTGGGCGAGTTTGTCTACTCACAGTTTACGTTGTTACTGCAGTAATGGCGAAAATGAGTTTCACGTGTTTTTATTTATGAATATCAGTGGACACATAGATGTCATTGAGCACTGTATCAGGAGTGCTTTTCGATAGAGACCTCTATTGTATTTATATCATTACTGATATAAAGCATTTGCACATATCCAAAATTATCCTTATCAACACATTTCTGCACTCATCATTGAGTCACTAGGTTCAATATTTTGAGTAAGACAAAATTTTACATTGGTTTATTTTGCAAGTAAGTTCAAATTAGTTAAAGTTATTCACAACATGGTATGGAGTATTTCACTTGATAATCTTGACGGAAATAAATGAAAACCTGTAAGCGTATATATCCTTGACCATATGTATGTAAAGTTTGCAACAGTTATCCGTATCTTCTTAAGACACTCTGTCACAATCTTATATAAGGCAGGCTCACAGACTGTAACAAGATCAGTGCTAACCACTATAATCCACCCGGCCTATCCTGCGGCGTCTCTTAACTCTTCATACCATATGCCGAGTTTGCCGCCAATACCCGAGCTAACGATCAAATCGCGTGGTCCGCGCACGCCATTTTGGCACGTGCGTTCTCTTTGTATCGTTTTCTAGCAAACTTTTACTTTTTCTTGTTTTGTTACCGGCTTATTCCATTGTCGTACGCTGGTTTTGGCATATCTTCTTGCTGTCGTATGCTGCTTTGGCAGCGTCGAACGTAGACGTCAGCGCAAGATTGTGTTAAACACCGCTAATTTGCTAATGACAGGTGTGTTCGATGTGTACGAAATTCGTCTCCAACACCTGTGACGGTCTTTTTTCGCGCAGGTCTTGTGGACTTCATAAACAAAATAACTGCGTCCATCTTAGGTGTGTGTAGTGTTATTTGTAGCTGATTAGCATGACGAGAGTCGTCTTGTTCAGACATAAGATTAGAAGAAATTAGTGTTCGCGCGATGATGGTCGTTTGTGCAGAGTTTTTGCTGATAGCTCAGACACTTGAGTGTGTACGTGCCCAATGATCTGTCTCAATCTCTGCCATGCCAACCGCATGAAGGGTGCGTCAAACGCGTATTTAATTTGTTAAATCCGGGAGCTGCTCAGGTGAGTTGTTTCCTTGTTGAAGATCAGGAAGCAAATGAATGGACAGATAGCACGGTGATTGAGGCTATGGCGACTCTGGATGTTTAGGGGGCGGCAACACGTAATATAGAAACTCAGCGAAATCTGGCATATATATGCCTTTTATCTGTATTCGAATAATTAGGAAGGTGTTTTTTTTACCTGAGTTCGTTTGATACGAAACTAGGGCCCAAACTTTTGTATTGTTCTTGACAACGTACAGTAAAAGCTAG
This sequence comes from Streblospio benedicti, assembly GCA_019095985.1. Taxonomy (NCBI): domain Eukaryota; kingdom Metazoa; phylum Annelida; class Polychaeta; order Spionida; family Spionidae; genus Streblospio; species Streblospio benedicti. The sequence continues at coordinate 18,260,287 of CM032661.1, forward strand.
TTGATATTCGATATTTGTCAATGAACATCCTCGTTTTAATTTATATCTTTATCTCACGATATTATTAGAGAAATATTAATATGTTTTGATAATGATTTGCTTAAGGCTCAAGCTGTCATATTATGTCTTGTTTACTAATAAGATATTCACACAATGATAAAGCCTAATTACATATCACGTTGTTTAAAATATGCCTATGTTTCTCTGATAAACGTATTTTTTGTTTCACAAATAGATTAATGATAATAACGTTGGGACAGCAAAAAGTAACAGCAATTTTTGTCGGCCAAATGATGTTTGTTTATAGAAAATAAGATCATCTTTATGGAAAATTAACGAATGGCGCAAAGCAGCGGGACGAATAATCCCGATCAACCTTCTTTCCACAGAAAGTAAGTGAGTAAGGGAAGGTCTGGGTTGACGGAGACTACGGGATTAACCGATCATTCATCATACCAAAGACTTACCTTCTATAGTTGTAAAAAAAGTGTACATCGCATACTGTCAGCATTGTCTGCTTATAAAACTGCCTATTGTACTGACTCTCCCCGGCATCTGCTAACTTGATAAATTATCATACAACAATCAATCACAAACGAGTCTTTAATGTATTAATCAATGGTAATTATCAAAATTCAGTTAAAAGCATGGAAGCCCACTGATCATTAATTTTTGGCTACGCCTGACAGACACGCACACACCGTCCTATAACTGCACAATGTCTTTATCCAATACAGAATGTATCCGCGTCCAAACGTTAACATGACTAGCGATTATTGGCACCTATGAGCGTATCTTACAACGACTTGTCACTTTCTGCCAACTATTTGCTTTTGTTCTTACTTCTTATTGTGCATAAAAACACAAACTTCACCTCCAATTGTCGCCTGGCAGTTTGTCGAGGAGAATGTGCTAATTGTTGCACGGTTAATGACAGTCTGCTGATTAATCCAAGTAATGATGCCATTAATTTCTCTAACGTCATCAGAACATTCCTTTTTGGTTAACCCTTTACATTTTTGAGTCTCAACTCTTTATCCATCGTTGGATTCACGGCTTATATTAATCACTCACGCTTACTCTTTACAAGTCCATGTTCACATCAATTATATACTGCGCATATAGCCGTGAGATATGACAATGCTCTTTATCTTGACCCACTATGTTTCCTCATCATTATGGAAAGTTTTATTTTGTTTTACACAAACCTCGTGTAAGTTTACTAATGCAAGAATCGCCTGTATGTTACACATCCATGTAAACTTGAACAAAAGACTTTTCATACTGAATTCATACTGAAAGTAGATGTCTGCCCTCTGGAAATGTAAAGGGTTACACATTATCGCCATTATTATGCAAGATCATCATGGCCTATGTTTAGCGGTGCTATTACTAATCATGTATTATGAATTATGTGGAGAATTCAAACGCTTCAAGTACACATAAACAGCGGAATTCTGCAATAACTGGTCATGATTTGCATACCGTTTATGATGCTATTGGGCATCTAAATGAGTGTGACTGCTTGCAAACTTAGCATTTTTCTGTAGTTATAGAATATGATGTTTGGCCATTTCATATAATTGAAAAGAAAAAAGGAGGTATGTGTTGATATGAAGTGTGTCTAGGTGAATCTACATGTTGTATACCATGGTCTCTAAATTCATTAAACGCAGGGAACCTGGTGTTTTTTGTTAGCTTGTGTTGTTTCTGGGTTAAAGCGACATGGGCCCGAGCATCGCGCGAAGAATGTACAAACACATATATATACATATATACATATATATACATGTGTGAAATATAAATAAGGAAATATATATATATATATATATATATATATATATATATATATATATATATATATATATATATATATATATATATATATATATAACTATATATATATATTGAAGCAGTGTTTGTAAATTAAATGTAGTATTTATACACACCCCTCTCGAGATGCTGGTTCCCCTGCCCCTGATCACGTGAATCCTGGCAGATGCAACAAGATGGCGCAGTCTGATGGGTCGATTACTAGTAACTTACGCAAATTATGAAACCTTTGTTAGACCATAAAATATGACCAATGTAAATTTTGACCAGTTATAATTTACGGCCTCCAAAAAAGTCTAACTGCCGCAAAATGCAAGCATCGTAAATTGTAATCAGGCCCAGGAATCTCACATATCTTATTCTCTGGCGTAGGGCAATGGGACTCTCTCTAATAGAGAGACCTTGAAGAGAAGATGTCTTTTCATGTACAGAGTGTCAAACTTCTAGATACGTTGGAAGGTGAGAATGAATGTGTTAAAGTTGTTGTCTCTGTCCACTCGTCGGCTCAGCACTTGAACCCACAGAGGTCTAACTTTGCCGTGCGCCAGGCTAGGATGGTGATAGAGAAACCATTGTGGTGTCATTTGAAAGCTCTCTAGTTGCTCTCTAGTTGCATGTGCGATACAGATACACCTATGATGACGAGAAACGGGTTTGCGCTTGGGAGCCGTCTACTGCATCGTGTGCTCGGGTTACAATTTACGGTGTTCAAATTTTACGGCAGTCAGACTATTTTATATGGTCTGATCACAATTTACGCTAACGTAAATTATGACCGGTCACAATTTACGCCTGGTTATATCTTACGATCTACAACCCTCGTATAAATGAGTACATCCAAGTCCGGAATTACCACAAGCATAGGGTATAAAATATTAAAGTCTCGAAAGAGGTCCAGTGGTGAAATAAGGACCTCTTCAAACGGACCGAGCATTTTAACAGTGCCAGTCTACTAAAGAAATTTGGTTAGCCGGGGTGTCGACTTGACGCTGTGACCTTGACCAATGACCGTAGCTAACGATGCTATATATTGCCGATTACACCACTTCTGGTTATTGTGCGCAATTACGACAGACTGATGCGCTGGAGATTTATCACGTCGTCGTACTGCCAGTTTGGCAATCTCTTCGCAATCTTTTTTCTTTCTGTCTGTCTTTTTCAATGCTTGCGGATGGTGAAGGAATATTACATAGACACTATGATACCTTAATATGACCTACAGACTGCACCAATACATACCCTGTCTACAAATATGAGTCTGAAAACCTGTCGTATTGCAGTGCCTTACACCAAATTACATTGCATTACATATTTGTCATCCATATGGTACATTTTGCACATGACATATCGGGGACTCACATCGGATGCCAGTACGCCCATAAAAACCACCACCAGTGTTACAATTTTAGAAGGGCTTCTCTATACCTCCAATTTCACATAGCCGCTGCTAGATCCAAAAGACGTCAGATTTCTCAATTTGAGGTGGATCGTGTGATATGACCTTATATATGGAGTGATGTGGCTCGTCGGGTAGGGAATGGGGCACTTATGACCGGGTCTTGGTTTAAAAAATTATCCCCTCTCCTGATAAGTGACCTGTGTTTTTTCGGAGTATGTGCATGCGTTTCGGGGTTGTCTGGGAAGGGGAGGGGATGTCTCCAGCATTTGCACCATCCTAAGGTCTTCCTGATTGACTTTGGCCTCGTCTGCTTATTTGGGAGAATGTATGGTCGACGGAAGGAACCGTAAGTGCCGCCACTACAGTTACAATCTGAAGCAATGGAAGCATGAAAGAGAAACATCTGTTCCTAAAGTTGGGTCGTGGTCCTTGCTTCGCGATGATGCATTAATGCTGTCTTCCTGCAGGAAATGGCACACTTCTGACTGATTCTGAACCCAAGTTTATCATCAAATCTCTGGACAAGTGATTTTAATTTTTGTGTCGTATGGAGGGCTAACTAGATCATCCTAAGGTCTTTCTACTTAAAGGTGGCCTTGCTGACGATGTGCATAAAGATGTTCCCGTGTTATGGTGTGCTATTACAAAATGGTCACATTTTCATCTAGTTCATCTGAAAGGTCACAGTCGATCCCGCAATGGTTAGCCACATAATATGCACACGAGGTAATATAAAAAGGCTAATCTTTCCAAAGACCTTATATCTAATAGCTTATACTTCTAGTTTATTATCTATATGTTGCTCATTTAAACCATATACGATAATTTTGCAAAGATGAAAACACTAATATTTTATGGACTAAATAAAGTTGTGACTTTCAATAGATCCTCATTCTTCTAACTAAAAAGGCCTTGTGATAGTTTACAAAAATATATATAAGCTTTTTTCTCATTGCATCCACAATAACATCGGAGTGCGTGCGTGCCTGCAACGGTTCCCCCTGGGCAGGCGTGTGTGTGTGCGTGATGTGTGTGTGTGTGTGTGTGTGTGTGCGTTCGTGTGTGAGTGTGTGTGTGTGTGTGTGTGTGTGTGTGTGTGTGTGTGTGTGTGTGTGTGTGTGTGTGTGTGTGTGTGTGTGTGTGTGTGTGTGTGTGTGTGTGTGTGTGTGTGTGTGTGTGTGTGTGTGTGTGTGTGTGTGTGTGTGAAAAGAGTAACCTCAAATATGTTTTCACGATGATCAAACAAAGAATAAATGTAACAATAGCAACCGTTAACCTTGCTGCGGTCCAACAACAATGTCAGCAGGAGGAAAGACAAGAAAGGAGACTGCAGGAAGCTGAAGAAGATGAAGGTGGCGCTTCAGTGCGCCCCAAATCATCATCAGCCGTTCATTGGCATCTAGCTATGTCATGCTTCGTCGGTTTCTAGCCATTTCCCGTAACCTACTACAGGCTACGGTACTGTCATTTTGGTAGCACCTATGATCGTCGATTGTTATGAAACTTGGTGACTTGCCCCTGGGGGTTATTCCCGACACCATGGAACTTTGTTGGGTGCGAGTTGACCCATGGGTTACGAGATGGCAGTGAGTAACAAACCAGCTCCTTATTCGCCATACAGGTGTGGCAAATGGTTCGCTTGTCATAAAACTACTTGTATGGCCTCGAGGGGTCACCGCCCCACCCAGCCCACCCAGTGAAACTTTAAATAATTTCATTCAAATCGGCCCATTGGTTATGAAATAACTGACAAAAAGCAAATAGTGAACTGAATAATGAACTGAATAAGGAGCCACCATTCCACCTAGTTCCTTATTCGGGGGAGTGTAAATTTTCAACGAGTCTTTCCACCCTGATGGCGTGTTGAATGGTATACACTGTAATCAATTTCCAACTCGATGTATACCGCCGGGGGCCAATCCTGACCCAGGGGAACTTTGTCGCATGCAATTTGACACATCGGCTATGGAATGGCAAGCAGAAAACGAATAGTGAACCGAATAAAGAACTGAATAAGGAGGCAACAATCCACCTAGTTGTTTATTCGAATAATGAACTGTGGACTGCGAACCGGGAGCCTACATTCCACTACTTTACAAGGACATGTGACTTTGCCCTGCATCGTCTTCAGACTTATACGTGATAAATATTGATCCATTTCAGCCGACCCACCCAGAAATGACCATTCTGCCGTCTTTTGGAACATCTTGATCTAGTATCGGCTATCTATTTGTGAAATTGGGGGGTTATAAAGACTGAAGAGTTAAGCATAGTGCATAGGACCACTACGAAAGTGTACAAGTATGCTTAGTTTTCACAGAGTATAAATACAACTTCGGGATGGTGAACCAGCAATTGCACGCCTTTATTACAACATAATAAAAGAAAATAGTATCTTAATTTTTAAATATGTTAGTACCAACATGTTTACCATGCATACACTATTGAATACGGGGGCTTGTTAATTAAGTTTTATGGTTTTCGGAACCTCTAAGCCTGCATGGTTTAAACATTAAGTTAGTCAATTGGGTACAGTAGATTACACTCAACTAAGTTTACGGCATTCGGGATAAATCGCATTGTGAAGTCAAATCCAGATGCTAACTAAGGATGCCTTTCGTGTACCCTGCTGACGATAACTAGTCTCGTAGCATGGCTTCCTCAAGGCCAACTAAAGTACTTGTCGCATATGACGGCAGTGAATTATCCAGGTCGGCAGTATATGTATACGCGAAACAATATTCCAATAAACATCACCACTTATACGTCTTGTACACAGTCCATCGATCCCGCATAGAAGTGATTGAAGACATTCCTCTTGAAGAGTCAAAATTCAGAAAAAGGTTAAAAGACGTTCGGTCTTTTCTTAGGAAATTCGGAGTGCCGGCGTTAGGTGAGAACGAACTTTTTAGCATTGTAGAAGATGTTGCCACCGAGATCTTACGAGTGGCCGATGAGTTCAGAGCTGATATGATTGTGATGGCGCGGCATGGGAAGCCATGTCTGACAAAATGCAACTCATTGATCAGTACTTATGTGCTGATGCATGCAGATTGTTCAGTGCTACTTTATGATAGACGTGACAAAGGTTCTCACCATTGCTTTTATGAACATAATGTAATCACAAGAGATATGTCTGACCTACAAATAACTGCTACTGATATATGTACTTTAAACTCGAATGGTACTTCTGTACAAGTCAAGGCAAGGAAAGAAATTCCAAAAACGGCGAAATATCCGATTCCAATGAAAAATGACCTGCCAGTTGATTATTCATGTCTAACAGATTTAGACTTTCCACATCTTGCGTATGGCATAAACATACCTGTTGATGGGCCTGTCATAGCTGGAAATATATCGGGAAACAAGCATGATAAAGATATTAATGTTGGTATCGCTTCAAATTTGGCCGAGAACGCGAACTATGCCAGTACATGTAAACTCTCAAATACAGCTAATCAAGACAGAATAGCGAATATCAGAACGACTGAAAATAGACCTAGTTATGCTGAAACGTTGAAAAAAACACTAGTTTTATCGCATTCACATGCTGTGAAAACAACAGAATCTAGAATTCTTGAATCTAATAAAGAGGCCTCTAAAACTAGTAAAACTGGAGCCTCAAGGCCCACTAAAGTTCTTGTCGCATATGACGGCAGCATCCCCTCCCAGTACGCACTATATAACTATGTGAAGAACTATTCCAATGAACATCACAATGTTTATGTCCTGCACACGGTCCATCTATCGCGCATCAAAGTGGAAGGAGACATTCGTGGTGAAACGACAAAATCCGGGAAAGAGTTTCAGAGGGTTCGATGTCTTTTGAGAGAATTTGGAGTGCCTGTGTTGGTTGAAAATCAAAGCTTTAGCATTGTAGAAGATGTTGGCGCTGGGATCTTAAAAGTGGCCAATGAGTTCAAAGCTGATATGATTGTGATGGCGCGGCATGGGAACCCATGTCGGACAAAATGCAACTCATTGATTAGTACTTATGTGCTTATGCATGCAGATTGTTCAGTGTTCATTTATGATATATCTGACAAAGGCTCTCACTGCTGCCATGATACACATAATGTAAATACGGGAGATATGTTTGACCCACTAAAACCTGCCCGTGATCTATCCACAACAACAGTAATCAAGAACATAGCAGGAGCACCCACTTATACTGAAGTGTTGAACAAATCAAGTGATTCACAGCTCTTGGATGTTAAGGAAAAAACAGCGTATATAAAATCTGAATCCACTGAAAAGGATTTTAAAGAGACTGAAACTCTAAAGAAGATCTGTTTACCTAGCAGTGAAGCTGTCAAAAAAATTGTGAGAAACAAGCATGGAAAGACAAGTAAAGCTTCTATGTTTTCTAAAGATTCCAAAAATGCACGTGTTCCCAATTATGTGCAAGCTAAAACGTGCAAAGATGGAGTCAAAGTTAAAAGATCAAAGAAGGCAATAAGGGTTTCAAAGCCAACGCAAGATATGGATGAAACAAAAGCAACGTATAGTATAGCAGATATAACCAGTCAAAAAAGGGATTCTAGGGGCGATAAACGTGAAAATACTTATGTATCTGCTGGTAAAAGTAAACGACGTAAGACAACTGATATGTTCCGTGTTATTAAGAATAAAACAAGTGCATCCAGTTATGCTGACATGAAGAAATCACAGGGTTCACCGCTCTTGGATCATAAGAAGGATTCTAAAGAGACAGAAGCTTCTATCAAGGCATGCAGAGCTAGCAATTACATTGTCGAGAAACGAGTGTATAACAACCATGCAATGAAAAAGAATGATGGTGCTTCTGCACATTCGAAACATTCGGAGAGTGCATGTACTTCCAGTTATGTGAGAACTCAGGCTGCCAAACATGCCATCAAAATTACCAAATCCACTAAGACAATACGGTCCTCACGATTGCCAAAAGATAAGGATAAACTAAGAGTTTCAAGAAATATCAAAGAATCAAAGGCGGTAAATACCACCTCCAAAAGCAGAGCAATTAATGTTATGAATAACGAAACTGATGAATGTGAGGCTTCGCCTATTAACACTGAACATGACCATAAATCCAACAAAAATTCAACACTAGTGGAGTTGGAAATTACATCAAAATCAATTTCCGTGGGAAGATTGAAACCGACAAATAGTTTTACATGTGAGTTAAGTGGCTCAAACTATGCGGCGGCTGTAAAGTTCGGAAAATCTAGTAGTAACAAAGAAGCAAAACAAGTTCTAGATGAGAATCCCAAACTGAAGGATGGTTCGAAAAAACTAAAACCACTGAAAGGAACAACACCAAGGGAAAATGCTGAAGCAAACAGGAGTCGTCTGTGCATTGAAGATGAAGAACCTATTAAGAAGCCCGTTGTTATAAAGAAGAGTCACTATGACGAACGAAATGTTGAAGCTATGGTTCATGCGGAGAGAACAGTGGAAAAGAAGGATACATACTCCTGGGCCGATGAGGTAAATGAAGAGGAGGTTCGTCCTGGATTAGATAGGTCTACGGTGTCTACGAAAATAGTGAAGTCCGAGAAAAGTCCCGAGTACAATAATTTTCACATGTCAAATACCCGCAGGTATGCGGATGCTTTAAAGGTAAAATCTAATGTTCATAATGCAACGATGATGGCTTGTCCAGCAAGTGAGAGCCAAAATAAACCAAGCGCTGTGACGAAGATGCGTGCATCTGCACAGTGTGAAAATTCAACTAAAATGTGTAAAAACAACAATGCAAGAAGACGAAATAGTTATAGCTTTGCACATAATAAATCGGCATCTAAAAGAGCAGTGAAATATAGTGGGGATTCTAGAACCCCTACTACTCCAAACGAGAATAAACGCAGAACAAACAACGCAAGGAAACAAACTGATGCATTCACCACAAGAGCATCAAATAACAATAGCAAACCTCTCAAGAAAAGTAGAAATGATCTACCAGCATAAGGTATGTGTGAACCAGAAAATTTCAAGTACCAATAAACATACGAAAATCACAAATTCCGGGAAGAAATTGGTAAACTAAGAATGCTACTACGGACCTCCATGATAAAAGATTGTGGCACATTATGATAACACGAACATCCAATGAAATTAGCCGAAACTACCAACCCCAACTACGTACCAACCTCAACTATTATAGAAAAATCAGTTGGTATCAAAAGACAAGTTTTCATGTAGTCTCAATTAGATAACAGTGGAACCTATCTCTCCAGGTGCTGAAATGAAGTCAGATGGATCAGATATAGCGTGTTTAAATACATTTTTATTCAGATTTTAAACATGCCGGTACCAGAAACTATGCATGATTAATTGCCCTCCGTTTTAAAGGTGCTTGAAATGCATTTTAGACAACTTGGCCATTATACTCTTCACCTTTAAATCACATATGTTGTGAGAGTAACTGATTGCCGGGTCTTTTATTTCACCTTGATCCGTTTTGGCCATTTTAACATTTAGATCTACTACTGATGGTTCTATTTTAAAGATCATTATGAATAAAAGTAAATGTATACATATACTTGGTAAGAGTAGTAATTTAGCTCGTAATAGTATGCTAAAAGACATTTCAGATACACATGAATTTATACAACAACACATCAATTGTCATTTCTGAGGGTTTCAAAATTTAGTATAAAATCACTTTGATTCTCAACTCCCGCTGACTGGTACCATAGCGGAATCAATATGGTATTAAAATAACGTCCGCCTAGTCCATAAATACACAACGTAAACTTCACATATCCACTACCAGTGCATTGCAAACACACACCCCGGCGCGAGGTGCAACGAGGTAGCGTGAATGTATACGCTCAGTGCACACGTGCGCACTTAAAAATACCATAATTTAGTTTCTACCTACCTTTTTTGGTTATGTGTACTTTTTTTCTTTTTAAGTCACTAGAATCGTTCATTTCGTTAAAAACGTGTTTCTTCAATCAAAGATCATTACGCCCCCCCCCCCCCCCCCCCCACCTCAGCCGATCTATAATACTTCCGCCAAGCTGGCAGATTGATTTGAAGTCGCTGATGGTCAAGTAAATGATTTTATCACAGAGTTTGGACAGCATTTCAGTAAATCATGGTTTCTGCACTGTTGATTCAAACTTTGTCCTCACAGTTGGAAAAGTTAATTATTACAATAGCTAATTATGTTGGCCGCTATGAAGTGGTTCCAAGTGCAATGTCCTGGTGCATACGAACACATTTTAATACATCAAAGAACATAACTATGCAATTATCAAATATGAACCCTTGTATATGGGCCCAGTTGTAAATTTCACAAAAAAACTATCTTTTGACAAATCTGGAATTTGCTTTACTAACGAAATAAATAAACTGTCCAGCAAAAAGTTCAGTGTCTTCTCGATTGGGTGCGGTGTAGCAGTGGGGGTGTAGTGTTGTTGCACAACTTAGTGCCACTGATCACCCATCATTTTCATAACCGAGGCATATTGTCATTTATGTTTAATGCAGAATATTCCCCAAATCCACATAATTTAACTTTTCACAAATAAGTTCTGATATTATTTTCTTCTTATTCATCAAATACCATAGGTAGGCCTTATGTCTGGTGGAGACAAAATCAGCAGCTTTATCATTTTGACCATTCTACTTAAACAATTATATGTATGTACATACAAATATCACCAGCGCAGTAAAATGAGTAGAATGTACATGTATATTTATGTCTCCGCTTTCAACAAATTTCATTGAGCTTCTCTCATACATTTTTAGCAAGCATATTTCTACTACAATAAGCATAGCTAAAGACAGGTTTTACAACCCTAAGCTTCCATTTGACGATATCATGGGGCCTTAGCTGGACTCAAACTCACGACCCTTATGTTGTGAGTCCATTATGATTCCATCATCTCAAGCAGTGGGCTGTTAAAAGGTTACATGGACTAACCGTTGTCTCTGTAACCCCTAGCTTGCATCCTTCTACTCTCTGTGTTATGGTGAACAGGCTCCTACCACTGTATTTTTGTAGCTGAAGACATCCTGTAAATCTTTTGCTAATAGCCCACCGCTATTAGCAGCCTACCTCTATTAAATGCCCCTCTGAGCTGGTAGGTATTCTGTTAAAGGCCTACCTCTAATAATCGCCCCCATAAGCTCTTGTAAGAACATTTATTGATCAATGTGTGAGTCTGTTTCGATTTCATAATGAATTATAACAAGGCTGAATTGTGTAAAGCTCCTAAAAATCATGCATCATGTGAAACAAGAATGCTATGTCTTACCTACGTTATTACCTGCCTACCTCCATTAACCGCCTACCTCTAATAAACACCTCCCCTTTGTACAGTCCCAAAGGGCAAACTCTCCGGGCACCGTCAGGTGCCCAGCCAGCGAGGACTGAGCAAGTCTAAGACAGATAGATAAGCGCAGGACGAGGCACAGGACGGCAGTCTGCTACGAACCAGTGAACAATAAACAACTCAACAAGCTCCTGACAATCTGTTCCTTATTACCCTCAAGTAGAAGTATGCCAATAACCATGACGGAACTCAAACTCACTACCCCAAGGTTGTGAGACCAGAATGATACCATCATCCTAAGCAGTGGGCTGTTCAAAGGTTACACGTTCAAACCGTTGTTTCTGTAACCCCCAGCTTACATGCCTGGTCATTTATCTTCTCAACCCTGAGGTCGTGGGTTCAAATCCCTCTTAAGGACGGAAAATTGGAAGGTCTAATTTTCAGCCGTGTTAGGGTTTCTTGCAAACTTCGGAAAAATAAATAATCAGTTTTACATACTTTGTCAGTTATCATTTCAACCCAGAGGTCGTCGGTTCGAATCCCACGTGAGGACGAAATTTTAGCAAGCATAAATCTACCACTATAGACATAGCAGAAGACAGGTTTTACAACCCTAACGTTCCACTTGACTTCCATCGACTCTCAATCATCTATCTCGATGATTGTTGGGAAGGTATGAAACATTGATGTATACTAACTACTATATATACTATTACTAACCTAAGTTATAGGGTTTACAATTTGAGACACTACTACTCACTTTAAACGCAAAACTTGACGTTGCGGTCACCATCACGGGACCTTCAACAGAAGTGACTCTTTCTGGATCTTGATGACGTCACATTGGCGCTTGTCTGACAGGTGGAATTCCCATCACACAGTAGATGGAGGAGGGTCGGGGGGATGCTCTTGCCTTGGTTGAGGTTGAGCTGTAGTTGGTGCTTGTGAATCTCTATTGCCTTTACGATCTTCCTTCAGTAAGTATTGTCCTCTCTGCCGATGATCTTAGCAGTCTTGGTGGAACAAGTGTCCTGTGCTGTTGGACTGTTTGTATGGATTTGGACAGATGACTGAGTGGATTTCGGGTCCAAGTGTTCTTTCAGGCAAGTTTCCAGGTTTCTGCCACTTTCTCCTATGTACATTTCCTTGCAGCTTGGACAAGAGATGTTATACATTATCCCACAAATCTTCTTGGGATCATTCTTGTCTTTGGGGCGTACCAGTAGGTTTCGTATGGTAATAAAGGGCTTGTAGAATGAGGGAATGCCGTGGTTCTTCAACACTCGTTGGATCGCTTCTGAAGCTCCTTTAATGGCAATTTGACCGGGAGCTTCCTTGATGTGGACTCATTCGGTTCAGTCAGTTGCTTGGTATTCTTGGACGGGATATTTAAGGCCCATGGCTTATAGCCATTTATTCTAAGCACCTTCTTCACACGGCTAGTTTCCTTTTTGCGGTCTTCTTCATCTGTCACCAAATGCTCTGCTCTTCTTCATAGAGTTCGCACAACAGTGAGTAGTAGTGTCTCAAATTGTAAACCCTATGGATATTCCTACTACTAAGAACAGTCTACATGAAGATAACCTAAGTTGGTTTCCTTCTTTATATACCATAGGCCATTATGAGTTTAACTTCAAAGTAAATAAAGGTAAAAAACGAAATCAAATCATGGAAATCGTTTTTAATTTGCAACATATAAACTATTGTGACTATACAAATACATTACACAATAGATATTTAACAGTACAAACTATATGGTAATAGTATTCATATTTCAAATGACAATCTTTATTATGTATGCAATACCTATTTTTCATTTGCTTAATCATACATGCATAAAATCATGCAGGCATAGTACCGTATTTTTTTGAATAGCCACCTAGCCTTGATATTCCCCTGGAATTCAATCAAAGGCAAGGTGTGGCAGCTTAATTGTCGATTTACGTACTAATAGTTAAATGTTATTTACATAAGATAAGGAGGCGATCTGTTTATGGATATTTGTATTGGCATTTTTTGGGCCGCGCAAAATGGCTCTCTTGTAGTAGAGGTGGTCACTTTAGAGAGGTTTAAGTAATGCATATTTATCAAGCAAAGTTTGCATTTGCAATCACATGCTCTGCGCATAAAGCGCAAGCGCAAACTTAGCGAGTCACCCTGAGCCCAATGCGCATGCATAATTTGTGATTTCGCAAAAGTTTTATGCACCACACCCCAGATGAATGAAATTGATACATGCCTTGGCAGCTATTCAATAAAGTAAGGTACTACCAATCATTAAATACACTGAAAGACAATGGTAACATAAACTGTAATGACTAATGATATGACTTTAACATGAGAGTGATTCACCTTTTGTGGATACACTATCTCAAATGCACTCTCAAACATTTAATACACCTTTGAACAAGCCGATCTTTTTAGCCTGTGTGCTCCCGCAATATATGTAAAATCATTTTTAACTTAAACATTATGTCCTTTCAATTTAAATTACAAGAACACTGTACAAAGCACATGCATAACTATGCACATTGACACCAGTATTTATCAAGGTTTTATAGAAGAATGAACATTTTGTGATGTTTGCCAAAAGTGAAACATTTCTTCCAAAATTGGGTAGGGGAGCTGCTCACATTTGTAAATAATGATAAAATTTTGTTGTTTTAAACACATTGTGTTGGCAATCTTTAATGACAACTGTCCCATTATTGTTCATAAAGCGTGATACTGTTGAGGCTGTTACGTTTTTAATGATCACAGTATTTGCGGGATGAACTAATCTGCTCAAACTATTAAAAGCAAAGCATGCAAGCTATATCAATCTTCAACTATTCCATAATACACCTGTTTGTTTGTTTAGGGAAAAAGGGTGTGGAAATCGAAAGAGGAGAACTTTGATCCACTTTCGTTGAATGTCACAAAATGTACAAAAGCATCAATGAATTCTCATTACAAGTGCATTCACATAAATGTTGGTTACCTTTCTTGTTGACCATAGCCCGTTGGAATACACAACTCATCACATAAACCATAAAAAAATTTGTTTGGAAGCAACTGGTTACATTTCATTTGAATAATTTAATAATTCAAATGTTCTATATATTTGAACTACTTAATCGTGTTAATGCCAATGAAATTGAACTTTTCAACTTAAGTGTGTATAAACGATGATAATAGCAATGGGGAATTGAATGAACTAGGAGATAAAGTATCACATGCTTTTTTTAAATGCAGATACACAGTTCGTTTTCTTGGATTTTGAATAATGACAACTATTGTAAACTTACGTATCACAAGACACTTTAATTAAAGAGATAACTGCATATCATATGATAGATAAAAATTGAAATATAATACTGGGACTGCATTTAAAATTGCATGACAGATTATTCATAATTCTGTTTTCAACATATACTAGATAATGATTACACACTACTTCTTACAGATAGCAACCCTTTGCAACATGTATAAAGTATTTTTAACATCAGTAACAAAAACGTAAAAGTGTTATTGGGTTCATTACTTATATAATCAAATAAAAAATGCGCAAAAGAAAAAAAAGGACTTTGTCCACTATGAATTATGCAACAGTTTTTACAGAGCTGGTGCAAAAATGTCAACATATATATATCAATTAAGTATGTGTTTTTGATAAGGTTCTATCTATATTCAAATATTCTTTCAAACAACTATTTAAGACTACTAATTCTTATTCATTTCAGATGAAGAACATTTAACCAGGAATGTATATTGTGTATCAATAAATAGAACATACAGTAACTGACAAATACAAGCAAATGAAATATATCCATATTTGTTTTGAACAGTCAAACATTTGACAAAAAAGTTATCAGTACTAAAAATGTAAGCATCAAATTGGGCCATTTGTACACATCTATATATTAACAGCTGTAGGTTTTTTCTGTCTAGACATTTGGGAAAATATTCATTGTTTTCAGATTTTGACATTTAGACATCAACATTTTACATGAAATATAAAAATTACTACTGGATTTAACAACAAACATGATGTAATATTCCTAATCATGCAGGTGCGAGCCTAATCATACATGCCCTTTAAACTATTGTAGAACTAGCTTGCATAAAAGCACAAAATTTTCCCCTTCAACATTTACCAAAGAGAATCTTAAAACACTTTCATACTTACCGATTGTTTTACCAAGTATTCATTTCGATTTTGAATTCATTTAACGTTCTACTCACAAAATTAAAGAGAAGAAAATGGAAGAGATTCGAAACCTCTTTTCCTTTTGATACAACCACTCTAATCAAACCAGCTCATATCCTTCAATAGGCTATTTAAACCTGCAGCATTAAGATAAAAACAGCGGGCAACAGTTCACATGTGGTCCAATATTCTAGCAGACAAATCCCAAGGTTCCTCATGAGCATCAAGTTATTCAAACTACATGAATTGTAGGCTGTGAGGTAAAGTTGCAGCATTAGCTGTTCCCCACTAGATATGAACACTCATTAACATTGCTTCCAACTCACTGACATCGCAACCCCACAGAACCTTTTTTTTGAGCCACCTCATGTCACCTAGCTAACCAGTGGGCCCATTGATGATGCGCCTCACTAAGGGGTAAGCAATAACAAGTGTTGCACACATAATAAGACCGTATGTTGTGTAAGTTGTTGCAGGGGATGAAGTCTTGTGGAACGGGCACTGCGCAGCAGTAGGGGCATCTTTGGGTGCAAAGACACATGTCCCAACCTGTGGGGTGAATAAAACCCATCAAACCTTCATCATCATGCTATACATTTATTGTATGATGTTATAGATTAATGGTATGAATTTTCCGTGATGGAGGACTATGTTGCTGTCAAAACAATATTGTACAAATCTTGCATCTTTTTACAATAACTATTTGACAAATTAGGTTGAAAGAGTGAAGAGACCTGGCAATTATCCCGTAATTAGCGCAATTTCAATGAATTTTTCATGTAATTTTGATGGAACTATGTAATTTTGAAGGAACTAATTTAGGCCATTGTCATTGCACATTATTATTCTTTTCATTGATTGTATATCAATAAAAATTGCAACTGATTTTATTTCCTGCACTGTAATTGCAATTGACCACCCACCTCTGCGGCGCCGAGTTCCTCCATCTCCTGCTCCCATGACTTGCCGGCGCTGGGGTTCTCCTGAAGGAAGCCGCCTGGCGTCTGCCGCGCCCACTCAAGTACCTCAAGGACCAGCTGAGTGTTGAACTTAAAAGCCAGCTGCAAAGATTAGTTAGTGACAACAGTGAAACGGGCTGAATTTTTGTTTAAAATTACCACTTTTTGGGATCATGGCAAGATTATTACTGTAAAATGATGACCGATGTCACAATTTATCTCTCTCTTGAGGTAACCATAACCGGATAATTCAATTCCTAATGTTTCTTCAAAGTATCATATTGAGATAATCAAAGATATGACCGTCAACATTACACAACAAACCTTCATTTCCTCCAACTGGTCGTGCTTCTCATTTATCTTCAGCTCGATTCCATTGACCTGAGCCTCAAAATGATCTCGGAACTTTTTAACGTCTATCTTGTCAAACTGATAAAATCGAGTGCCATGGTCGTCAGGAAACTTAAACACTCTTTTCCACTTTCTCTTAAGAATTTGACCACCAAATAAATCACCCATATACCTACAATAATAAAAAAGAACCTTATCATTTTTTAGCATAAAAATAATTCTACATGAAAACGTCATCAGTAAGGTGACAAACACAGTTCAACATGTTTAAAAAAAAGAATTTTTTATCTTTAAAATGGCACTTAATGAGGTTTGACATGGTCATTATTTTCTGACAGTTACTTATCAGCTGTTTTTATTTTAAAATAAAATGAATGTACTTGATTTGCCAATCGCATCATAATAACTGAACTGTATTTGCTTCACATAGAAAGTATTAAAAATACATTAAAAAAGGATAAAATGTGAATCTTCTTAACGAAATCAGCACATGGACATTGCAGTGCATATAAAAAAAGTTCAATTCACTGATAATAATAAGCCACCCTTGAACTTTGCAAATGATATATCTGTCTGTCAAGATATGTATCTTTTGTGTACATAACTTAAACGATTTGAATAGACTGTCGTAAGCCTTATTCAAGTAAAATTTCAGGAGAAATATTCTTGGCCATTTTTACATTTAAAAAAGTGGAGTAGCTTCAATTACCTGTGATATTATTGACATTGATCAACACTCAAGTGGCCTTTGTTTCTTAATTAATCAACCTAATTATTCAAACAAGGAGGAATAGTGAAGTGTTTTACATTTGATTTCACCTATCATTCAGTAGACTTAACACATCAACTGCAGCATAATAAGTCACATGCACATTTACTTTTTAATTACTGTATACAACCATCCAAAAGCCCATGCTTGTGTAAAGGCCCACCCCAAATGTTGCACCATATCAAAATCCTAACCATTGAATTTCAATACAAATGCACATTCATGTAAATGCCCACCCCATAACTTGACACATTTTTAACTAAAAGCCCATGGGCGTTTATATGGTCGTATACGATACATATACATTTACATTGTTCACAAATCCCTCGAGAGTACAGTAGCTTATACATACTCTCCTCACCTTGAGAAGGCCTGCGCCATAAGTAGTTCTGGTTGAAGCTTGCCGATGTGCCTGAGGCGCGCTACATAGTCCACAGTCTCGGGCAGCATGGAAATCTGTGAGTGCCACTGCGGCCCATAGAAGTATTCCAGATCCTCTTCAAGCGCTGGAACACGGTTAAGCTCCTCCGGGAAGTAGATGGGACCTTGTGCAGTTGATAATGACATGAATAACAGTGGATTACTATGCAGGATTGTAGTCGGATCCATTTACAGAACTTTGAAATGTAGGCATATAGCTACATAATGTATGTGAAGTGCGCTCCAGAATAAAATCAAATTGTATGATTGCAGTATTTAATCATAAAATGTAATAATGGAGACGGTAACAGGAAAGAAATGCATACCAACACAGAAGTTGTTCCTGTTGTATTTGATTTCTTCTTCCATGGCCTGATAGACAAAGTACATCTGTGAGAGAAACTTTGCATATGTCATCTGCGCCACTCCACCCAGTAGAAATTTGTTGATAAAAATCTTGTCGGTTTCCTGTATATGGCATATTCTTATAAGGATTGGGATAATAAATTTGAATAGTGCAAAAACTCAATGTAGTTTGAAAAATGTCTTGACTGTCTATTCTTAATAACATGGAAATCATAATTCTGAACAAAATTCATGTGGTATATTTAAAGGAAAGTGACCTTAAAGTTGGAAAATAAAAAAATATGAACACTTCAATTTTCAGTAAAATCTAATGAAAAGAGTATATGTCTCCAAAGTACTGATCTTTTATTCACACATGTTAGGAGGCTTAATAGACATTCGGATAATCGCTATATCAGATAAGAAAGAGGGGGGGGACCGGATTTGATTAACCACATAGTACAATAACAACCGTAACAAGACAATATAATGGGTTTCCATCCACCAATTTGCAATATCTCTCATTAATTATGAAATTTGTTTTAAAAGTAGTTATCTTTTTATGTTTTACTGGTCTTTTTTATATTTAAAGCATGTACATGTACTCAACCTTGTGGATATTCCGAATTCCAACCTTGAAGATGTTTACCATCAACTCCAGGTCTTTTGTAGGAGTCCAGTAGCCCATGCTGCTGTAAAAATTAAATGTCACTGATTAGAACCAGCACAGCAAGATGGACTATTACAGCATTGCGCTAAAATGATAGCATTGAGCCATTGACATTTCAATGATCCAGATTTAGATTGTAAAAATAGTATAATATACTTTAGTACCCCTTATCCCCCACCCATGCTGGGTCTTATGTGGCCACTTTCGAGAGATACCAAAAGTGTCCACTTAAGACTGGTTTCCATTTGACAAAGGTTATTTTATCTATGATATATCATACATAGAAAATGGCATAAATCAAGTGTGTTGTCATAAATTCAATGAACAAAGGGGTGTAAATGCACACTTGCAAAGGTTCCACTTAAAAAGTTATATGAGAATCATCACTGTGTTGACCTGAATGAGATCGGTGTAGTACTACCACAATTTACACAAACGAAAATTAAGCTTTTGAGGGTGGGTTTGAGGTGTTTGAAGTTGTATAGCAGTGCCACTGCGAAAATACTTCTCAATGAATCCTCCTTTATATTTCGTGGAAATAATATGACTAGTTTAACAAAAATAACATGCCCAGTTACCTCCACCATCAGGTGGATGTAACAGGACATGTTTTACTAACACCAATTAGACATTTGGTACCCCCACTTCTACACATTCTGAAATACCAATATTGTTTAACACCTGCAGTTTTTTGAAAAGTATTTAACCTGGAATGAGAAATTTAATCCGTTTTAAAGTCATGCATTTCACAGATTTAGGTGCATAAATAAATTAGATTTAGAAGGTTATATTTTGTCTGCTACAAATGTTGACGCCACACAGTTGAAGTGGTTATATTTTACATGACAAGGCAATGGTGAAATGGATATGTATTAAAGACTGAAAATCATTTCACCATAACATGATCTTTGTATGGTAGACTAGGTATAAAAGACATTGGATTAGTGATAAGATCATGCACAGACTGTGCTGGGCAGGACATGTCCATTGATGTGATGCTTGGACAAAGAGCTGTGAATCAATTGTGGTGGAGGGTCCTAGAGGTAAGAGGACCAGGTCTTCTAAGAAAGAGCAGGAAGGACACCATATGCAAAGATCTATATGTCTGGCGTCTGGCAGAAGACAGAGATGCCTGGAGGGAGAAACTAAGCGAAGCCAGAATAGTTGAACACCATTGTAGCTGCCGACGATGACGATGATGATGATTACGATGATCTTCAACAGCGTGTACCACCTAGACTTAAAACTAGTCCCTGTCTTTTTTAAGCAGACCTGATTTGATAAGTATGTAGCCAAAGGCTCAGGACTTAAGCCTTGTTCATACCGCTACAACTACATACGACACAACACCGTGTTGGCCAAAATCGCGGCACTTTGGACATTTCTAAGACTTCGATTCGATCATTACCCGTCACGTCAGTGATTGTTGTCATGACTGAGCAGGTTCAATCGTAGTCGGATCTTTGTATATTTGTGACTTGTACTGGTGTGCATGGGCCTATGATGCGACGAGTTGTCCTAACTTTGCTTACGTCACAATGTTGTATGTTAACGTAACTCTGGAATTACAGTTACTAACACAATGCGTGTGCTCTAATCAATAATCTTAAAAACTGTATCGATCTTAAACTTTTATCATTTTCCAGATTAGTTTATAAAGCAGTCACTCACTTCGGCTTACAATGAAACTTTGTAGTTGTGTGGACAGGCACAGTCATAAGCAGACGCTATTTTGATTTTTCCCTACGACGCCGTAGCTAGCGGTGTGGACAGGGCTTTATAGTTACACTTGTCTGTAGCTCTTGTGGAATCTTGAATAGAATCGAAATTTGGTCATAAAAAATCTACCAAGTTCTCAGAAAAAACTCAAAATTTTTCAGTCAAACCACCACTCATACTTTCGAAATTATTACTGGGTGTGTATAATTAACTACACTAAACATCAGTGGAAGGGCCAGGGTAAAAACATAAGACAATGTCAATGAAAATCATACCTGCTCAATTATATGGTCATCCGTAAATTGAACAAGATTCAACTATATGCCCATGGGCTTTCATCTGAATGTTTTGGTAGATCTACCTGTGACTAAATAATATTGTTATTGTAACCACGTTTAGACCTCATTGTAGAAAGGACTTGGTTGTATATTGTATCTTTATCTTAAGTCAATAAAGCAAATAGAAATCAATCTTATATATATATATACAATCAGTATTATACATGTCATGGTACTACTTCACATACTATACTTTGTACATTAGATGCACATGTCTGCAAATATTCTAGTGACAGCTAGGTGCAATTTTTAGACAAAAAATGAAGACCTCAGTTGGAAATACCAGCCTTTGAGCACTTAGTGCGGGGCTATTCTATAGTCAGGGTTGCAGTGGTCACTGACATTTTTATTTTGGTCATAAATTGCCCCTGTGGGTACTGTCACTGCTATAGTCTAGACATTCTTGATAAAAATCTATTATTTTACAATGGCATTCATAGATAAGTACTAGTAGATCATCTATCCTTGATACTCACACACAGTCCTAGTTAGTAGTACCTAGTTCTAGTAATCCAGATTTTGAATGGCAAAATTTCTATTACTAATAATACTACTACTAGGTCTACTACTACAATATATTCCGAAAGTGTAGGCTTTTTAATAAAAAACCATCATGTGTGAACTTTCTTTGACTGAAAAGTTATCCCATGGACGTGGTTGCACCGTTTGCTGCTGCTGTGTTTGGAGGAACCCTTTAATTTTAAAAGTTTAAATCCCCACTTTTGAGGCATCCTGTGAATCACAGTGTGATGACGTGTTGCAAGCCAAGATGGTCTAACTTATGGTCTTATCAATTTAAATATTAAAATTGTGACAATAACAGAATGTTGACAAATGTATATATATCTTCTTGGTATTATCCACGGTACTGGTTTGATAAACGCGTCGTTGTGGTCCACGTCCATTAGGTCAAATAAAAGAAATGTCTAGAGATCTTTTTTTCTTTCTATACTATAGCAAATCCATCACATGTCTTTACGTCACTGACAGTATAGTCTCGATCAACTAGACTCTGTAATGGCGGCGCTCATTTCATAGTCTGGTTTAGTCGATCAACCAGACTGATACTCATGCGTTCGAGAGACTTGTAGGTACTCCCGACGGAAAGAAAGTGAGTAAGGGTAAGGTCTAGGTTGACCGAGACTAAGTCTGGTTCGGTTTGTAGGGTTTGTTGATATAAAACAATACAGAGTCTGGTTGAACGAGGCTACTGACAGTACTGAAATGTTCCGTGTCTATTACGTATTTTTGTTTACGTATGACGTATAGTACGTGCTATCAATAAGCCTTGGTAGAGTTAAATGTAAGCCGCCACACACACACAGCTGGGGAAAGGGCAGATGGTATAGTATTCCTATCTAGGTCTAAGGAAAATCGGCTGAAATTTACCATCCTTAGTTTTCATGAAAATCCTGTTCCATGTGGTCAGGGCAGGCTCTAATCATGTTTGGACATTATTCTGAGCTCAGCGAGCATACTTACAGAGGCCACGTAAAATCACCGATTTTTTAATAAGCACGGTCTAACTAAAATCGGCTGAAATTTACCATTCTTAGATTTCATGAAAAACCTATTCCAGGTGGTCAGGATGAATGAAGCAAGTGGGGACACGAAGTACTTTTTATAAGGCATGCTTATGTTTAAGTTACATAGCCCGGCTGATGAGGTTCGGATGCGGTACCGATGCCATTTTTGCTAAAAAGCCGGCCCGACTCTCGCAGTCATCAGCCGGCGTTTGGTGCTTAACACTGCATAGCAGCTACCCCCCCCCCCATTACATACGTGCCGGCGGCACCGAGGATTTATCGTTGATTTGTTACTAAAAATAGCATTTTTGTTTAACTATTGGTCCCGGGGGGGGGGGGGGCGCCATGTTGAGGCCAACGGCAAGGACTGGCACGAAAAAGTCAATATACTGGTGCCGCCGGTACAAATGGGGCACCGCGGGTAGTCGGCGGCGGCAAAAAGCCACGCCGTGACAATTTTTCCTGACACTTCTCCTAAACGGTCGCAGGGTGCCGTCGAAGCCCGTGCCGTCCAGTAGGGGATTATTACCTTTGATCTTGCCGCCACCGCTGGGCTTTGTCGGCGCCTTTAATGCACCGTTGGCGGGGTTCGGCGGCGGCTTTAATGTACCGTTGGCGGGGTTCAACGGCGGCTTTAATGTAGGCCTACCGTTGGCGACAACGCCACGGCATGACCCCCGCACTTTTTTTAATCAATTTTAATTATTTTTAAAAACGAAGAAAATAAACAGCTGTGCCCCTATACCCGGGGGGGGGCACCTATGTAATGGGGGGGGGGAAAACTTATCGTGTGGTTTAAAATTCGATGTGCTCTCACCAAGTTCCTTCATCTGAGTAGTATGCAAATCGCATCGTAATACACCTCGACCAGTGTACCGCCGAAGGAGCACGGGTACAGTAAAACAACAACAAAACTCATGGAACTGATTTTTCATCAATGAACAATTGTGCATTGGCCGGTTATCTGCCGACGTTACCAATGGTGATCGATCATTGATCAAAAGCCCCATCAGAGATCGGCCGATTATCGTCTAGTTATCTATCAGGTAGTGGCGGGTGTGTGGTCGAACGCAGGCCGGTGATTGCTGGCACGTCGGCGGAAATAACTTCCACCTTTTTGAAACAGCCCGTTCACATCACCGAGTTATACCTCCAATGAGACGAACTCGGCAGCAGCCAAAAAAGCCACCTAGGTGCCCCCCCCCCCCCTTTTTTTTTACGCATTAATCACAATGCAATCTGGAATGATTACAGATTTAGCTCTGACTGTCCTGATTATTTACTATAAAGTTCTTATGGCCCTAATCATGCTAATGTGCCATCATAATGCTTTTTTCGGAACTGCCCGAGCAGCAACATGAGCCGTTCCCCTCTCTTACGGAGTAGAAGAAAATACAAACTATTATTGAACATGTTGCTAACATTATTAAAAATCATAATGTGGAAACGTCTGTCAATGTCATTGAGAATATACACAACTTACCCTCACAGCATACCCAACGTGGCTACTTATTTAATTTACTTCTTGTGGATAATTGATAATACTACACTACACGTTTGTGAGCTGAGTTGGGTGTTTGTAATTGGATAGTTTTGAATGTCTGGAGAACTACTTAGAACTCCGTGTGAGCATCACAGTTATTGCGTTGAAATCGCATTGGTTTGATTTGCAACAGTGAAAAACTCCGCTCCCAAAAAAGTACTAAAACAAAGAAAAACTAATTAAACATTTTGTAACGTCGACTAATAACTAAAATACCGCGTATATGAACATGGAAAGAATTGTCAATGCATGCGTCATGTTATAAGATACCCTCATATGTCATAATATAGAACATAATAATATAGAAATAATATAGAAAATCCGAACATGGGGAACTTCCAAATCGTTTATTTCCAAGAAGGTAAATTGTTGAACTTTCTTTTGAAACTGGCCAGGAAGCATATTGTTTGATTGAGACAAACACCCGTTCTTTAGCCTTGCTTATATACAATGTGTACAACACGTGCACACACAATCACGATAATCATAGAATTCCTAGACCAATTCTGATGAACTATTTCAGCAGACTATTTATTATGTCCCACATAGTCGATCCTTCCTGTCCGGTAGCATATTGATCTTATACCTTGTGTGCCACAGCCACTATTTACGATAGGTCGGGTTCAGTTTTTTTTTTGTGTCTGTAGATGCAAACAAACAGTCTGACTCAATGACTGTGCTGTGTACAGAGACCAGAATTAATACAGTGGAATCAATTATGGGGACACGTGAGTGTAAATTATAATATGAGCGATAGTCCATACTGTAATGGCGGGTGGGGGTGGAGTGGGGGTGGGGGAGGGGGCTAGGCATATGTTCAACTTTTTGTAAAGATGTTTATTTTGTTTTCTTTTTTATTTCTATTATCTTTTATTTATTTATTCTATTCTATTTTTTTTTTTTTTGCTTGTGCGCAACTTTTCGATGAAAACCTTTACAAAGTATCGATGAAATTTTAATATTCAACAGAAGAAAACTATTTGGAAGTCAAGGGGATCTCAGCTGAACCGCATAGACCCCCCCGTCAACACACACACACACACACACACACACACACACACACACACACACACACACACACACACACACACACACACACACACACACACACACACACACACACACACACACACACACACACACACACACACACACCACCACCACCGCCGCCGCCGCCGCCGCCGCCGCCGCCGCCGCCAGCAGCAGCAGCAGCAGCACCACCACCACCACCACCACCACCACCACCACCACCACCACCACCACCACCACCACCACCACCACCACCGCCACCACCGCCACCACCACCACCGCCGCCGCCACCGCCACCACCACCACCACCGCCACCTAAATAATAATAACTACAGAACCGTGGGAGTGTAACGCCCCTTTTTATAAGCAAGACTTGTCATTGTGACCATAAGTGTAATACTGTTACAAAACAGAAACCATATTTTCTACCCATGCATCAACTCTTTATATGAGATAATCGTGTGCGGATTTAGAATTGAATAGAGTTCCTATTCATAGACATGAAGATTACATTATTTTCTAAGGAGCTATTTTTCAGTCGAGAACGTGCAGCCGTGAATCGTACAAGAATCGTTAAAAGGGGCTCAACGGTAACGGGTAGACTATTGTCATAATTTATAGGGTAATAGCTAAGAACACACCAGCACAGTGGGATTACGATCTCTTCTTCGTAGTTTAGATCAAAGCTTCATCATTGCTGAGCAATAGGTAATAGGTAAGTAAGAAACATTAAATTAAGATATATATGATAATCTGGTCAGAATTACATTGTATGATCTTATATCAGATGTTAAAGTAGATCACATTAGTGTCACCTCATGTGTCGATGAATGAAATTGTGTGAAATATGACAAAAAGTTGTGTTCCAATATATTAAGTTTTCACTGTCATACTTATTATGCCACGATTTCCAAAAGATCTTTATACATCGACCATGAAGAATTGAAAACAAACGTACACACACATATTAAACAAACAACACGCATTTTGAAATGGTGTTTGTAATATTAACACAATATTACATCTTATTTATTCGTTTATTCGTTTATTTTTTATTTTTTTAGTAATTGTGAAGACAAAAAACTAGGCCAAACATCCACGCCATGGGCGCGGTCACCATAGTGGCAGTGCTCTGCTGTGCGTCAGGTAAGTTTGGTTCTCATTAACATTTATGGGGAAAATCCTGGTATTACCATTAATAATTTGAAATCAATAATGACTATTTATCAGTACTGTGTCAGCTAATTTTGGTTGAGATTGGTGGGTAAATATCATGGGCATGGTCCAATATTGGCTGTGTTGGGGGTTACTTTTTTGTAGCTGCCCAAGTTGGTAATATACATGAACCATAATGTGATTGGCTTTCTCAAGGCTTTGTCAAGGCCTGCAACATTTCAAAACTACTGGTCCTGTGGTCATGAGTGACTCATAAGCAAATCCAACTGCACCTCCTCACCTTATACCCCCAAAAGTTTCGTGATTTTTGTAACACGTTTGCGCTCCTTAGCGCTTAATACTAAACCAGTGAAATCCACTGGTTGCACCTCATCCGCAAGGCTCCGTATCGTACGAAATCATCCGTATTCATCCGTAACCCAATACGCAGGGTCCGCAGTTATATGATGATCCATCTCTTTACTGACAAACCAGGTAAACAACTGGAATCCTGGGGCTCTTTGCTGCGTATATTCATGATATTTACGTATTTTCAGCATGCAAGCTTCCGCAGGTCCGTATCATGTCGTAAGTGGCCGTGTGACTGTAGCATAAGATTTGCTATAGTCACCATTTTGGTTCCGCCATGACTATTTATATTTACTCATCACGGTGTCGACCAGCATTTAGTTCTTCTGGTGTGGCCATGAGTCCTTATTATTTTTTCATTATACGTGTATTTTTTTAACTCGTTGACTTTGCACATGAATCCATTAAATGCACAAACATAGAAACGCAGAGTTGCAAACGCCATATCAAAAACAACAATCGCTATGGATTATGTCTAATCATAACGATAATAATGTAAATAGATATTTGAAAGCTTGTCTTCGTAGTTATATATATGGTATTTTGAAGTGTAAGAGTCTAAAACGTTGCACGATCTCTATATCATCATAAGTATCTAGAGGATTCAATCTGTCTCTAAACATTCGATTTCTTCTCAAATGATTTTGGCTTCTGAATATGTGCAAAAACGCAACCTTAAATCCGCTTTACACTTGAGCGATCATGAGCGAACTCGTGCAACGCATCTGCACGTATTATGTCACGTCGTCAAATTGGGCGTATACTGTGGCAGCATTGAACGTAGTAAAAATGCATGGTACGACAAGTTGCTGAGGCAAACGAAGTGTTACTTATATTTGCGAATGTTCTGCGATCCATAGCATAACTATTTGAAGCAAACTTTAACCAATTTGAATGTTCGTTCAAAATTTTTCTGATGAATTTGCCAGTTCGTCAGCTAGTGCACGTAAAGCTACGTAGGTGGAATTCGCTATAGTGTAAAGCGGGTTTTAACACTGAGTTTACAGTATGTGGAACTATAATTGACGTGTCAGAGCAGGGGTCGTGGTGCTCCAACACGTCTACGTGAAACCGACGAGACCGGGTCCTACCGCCAGCCACGTTACTTTTTATGCACATCAAATAACTCGGGCTAGGTACTGAAACGTGACGGAAATGGACCAACAGAGGTCTATGTACACCAGCCCAGGGAGGAAAATCTTTATCACAGATATGTGGCCTGCGTGAAAAGTGAATGCGTAGTCATTGTTAAACTTATTAAATAGGTTTTATTCCAACGCATTAATGAATACCGTATTGCCTTTAAATATGATGGGATGTAGACTTACCTAGGTCCCCTACTCAATTTACAGAAAATGCACACATGCAAATCTGCAGACAAACAGTACAATGATTGTCAATAACGCTTAATAGTCATTGCATATGGATACCTATTTGCAGGACGTAGTGTTAGCATAGCTAGGGATAACACACGTGGCATTTGTATTGTACAATATGCGTGTACACTTGTACCCCTGGTGGGGTAATTGGGGGCGGGGGGCATGCCTGCTGTTTGATATACTAAATGTACAAGCGCACACACGGGAAGCGCACTTACTCCATATGTACTGGGCTGCCACTCACTTCATAACAGACTATTATTTTCGTTTTCTTTTCTTTCTTTTTTCTTTTTGCTTTTTCCGTCTATCAGTATAACATTTACTGGTAATTTCTTTTGCCTGTTAAAGTGAAAATTGATGATGTGTATGAGAATAGAGAGACATGTAGTCGTATAATTTATAGTGGGTAGGAGCTTGCTTGCAACAACAACAAAAACGAACAAATGACGCCACAGACGCGTACGTAGAAACATGTGTCTGGTTTCCAATATTTTATTTGAAATGCTGCCACAAAGTAAATGAGTACTTCAAATTTATTCTCAAAGTATATTTTTGCAATGCTTGATTGTGAGCCCATACGAATGCTTGTGTTGCAGCCGTGACATCCGGCCTGGAACAATGGGTGTCGAGCGTGTCGGGATTCTCCTCGGAGTACTCTAAAGAAGAAGGGTAAGACTTGCCCACTAGGAGGTGTACTTTTACACGTAGATACATTTGTTTGTACGTCTGCTTTTGACTATTCTGAATTGTCAATGGAAAACCTTCAAGTAAGGCCTACGTACCTGCAGTGTATGTTTAAGAATTAGGTGTTTGTTAGGTTCAATTTTATTGTGAACTTTACTTTTAAAACGTGAGTGACGTATACGCCAGTTGACCAATGTTTTGACTGCAATTTCTTTCGAATATTTTCCCGTGCAGGTGGCGAGCGGTAGAGATAATAGGCGCTCCCGACGTGTACCCGGCCTATGGCGACCTGGAATTGGCCTGGTGTCCGGAGTCAAAGTCATGCGTCAATGATTATATACAGGTGAGTATAGCTGATAGGAGTGTGGTAAGACACAATTGCTTCATCTAGCTATGTAAGCCTCGAGCAGCATGAGTGTATAAGTTGTCCTTACAAAGAGACATTCATACTAACATTTGTGACCTTGAAGCTCTACATTGCATACCTGGAGACGGGTAAAACAAGTCAAATATAGCATAAGTGCGATGTGAGAACAAGTATTGTGCAATCAATTGAGTTGTGTTATATAAGTTGCTAATTGGCTAATAATTTATACCAGTGTATAACCCCCAATTTCACATAGCCGTTCCTAGCTCCAGATGCTCCAAAAGACGCCAGAAGTGGACGCCAGAAATGAGGAAAACAATATTGTCACGATTTTATAGTGTCTCGTGTGCATATATTGTGGCCAAAACGTCTGGAATAACGGTCTGCGTCCTTTCTAATGGCCTGGGTGCATCGATGATCAAGCAGGCTTATGGGACCATTTGAAAATACCACACCATAATATGAGAACATCTTCATGAATATGTCAGCAATGCCACATTTAAGCAGAAAGACACAAGCACAAGCTGCAAAATATCAAAATCACTTCTCCAGAGAAGTGATAGCTATTTTTGGGCCAGAACCAGACAGAAGTGCGTCATTTTCTCTAGGAAGAGATTATTTATCATGGAACATTGTAAACAACCCAACTGTTGGAACTGATGCTTCTGTTTCATGCTTCCATTGCCTCATAGTGTAACGGCAGTGGCGGCACTTACGGTTTCGTCTGTCAACTATAATCCTCCCAGAACAGCAGACGAGGCCAGAGTTAACCCCCCAAAAAGACCTAGAACCTGCCAGAAGTGCGCCATTCTCCACCGAACCAGATCACTCCAAAATTGAGGCCGGAACACCCACGTCTACATCGAAATGACATTAAGCTTCTGACGTCTTCTTGAGCATGTGGCGCTAGCAACGGCTATGTGAACTTGGGGGGATACCAATACGTGGCATCGCCTACATCAGCAGCAGAAATCTATGGCGCCAAACAGAATTTCCTATTCATACCCGTGACACGTCTATAGACATGTCTAATATGTGACATCAGTGAGTAAACAAAGCATTCGGCATTATGATCATAGTGAATGACTGATGATACATACATGTAAGAAAATACGAACAAAAGTAACTAGATCAAAAGTGTTCAAAGAACACAGCGTCGCTAGAACAACGTTGACTTATGGGGAATTAAGATATATACTGAAACGATGTATACTCGTTAGAACAACGTTGACTTATGGACAAAAAAGTTGTCCACTAAAATGTTTTAGAAATCAAGATTAAAAGTACACAATTACAATATAGCAGCCACAAATAATTTGCCACCGTCTATTTATTGATCTTATAGCATCAAATAGCAAGCAGCACCAACTAGTCTATTTTGCAGCCAATAGAATATTGATCTGTAATGGTGCTGTCAATAGTAATAAGAATGTTGTAAATGGACTATAATTGCCCTGTGGAAAGTGCAGTTTAATTGGCAGATTGCCCAAAATCTAATCACTTTGGTGTCGCCTCAAACCTCATAGTTGTATAAAGTTTGAACGAAATCAGTTCATTGGTACAGCCGCTAGCTTGTCCGGAGACAAACATACAAACATACATCAATACATACATGCATACATACATGTAGTTAGAAATAAACGAAACACAATGCTTGCTTCAGCAGCTGAACTGAAGTGACGCAACAAGGTATATATGATCATTGTCAAATGCTTCAATAATGTTGTTCTAGAAATGCTGTGCTCTCTGAGCAGTTTCCATGTAGTTAACAAAGGGCCAAAGATCAAAGTAGGTGATGGTCACCACTTGCATTAATATTGTATCAAATTGGAGGTCATATTTCAAACTTTATTGAAATGACTATGTCATATGCTGAAATTCTTCTGGAAGGAACACCTTAATTGGCAAAGTGCCAAAATTGGATACTGATGATGGTCACTAGGCATGTAAACAGTGTATCTAATTTGGAGCTGTATTGAAACTATTGAAGACAATTTGACAAAAAATGACCTAAAATGGTCTTGTAGAAATTATACTTAAATTGGCAAAGTGCCAAAATTGAAAACAGTTAATGTTCAGTAGGCACGTAAGCATTGTACTAAGTTTGAATGCTTTCTCACGAGTATCAGCAAAGCTATTGCAGAAGATATTGAAAATGGACCCAGGATGGCCCTATGGAAAGCACACTTTAATTAGCAAAGTGCTCAAAATCGAATTTCTCTGGTGTCGCGTCATACCAAATAGTTGTGTAAAGTTTGAACGAAATCGGGTCAACCGTAAAATCTCTAGCTTGTCCGGAGACAAACATACATACATACATAAATACATACATACATGCGTACGTACGTACGTACATACGTACGTACGTACGTACGTACATACATACATAGTTACAAACGAACGAAACAAGGCTTTCGCTCCAGCTGCTGAAGCGACGCAACTAAACATGTTTACAGCGGCGTTTGTCACGATGATCGATCCTGGCAAACAAAATGACAGGATATTTGGGTAGGTGGTCCACTGCATGTCCATATTTTAGAGAAAAGGGGGGCGCATTTGCGTTGCTGATCGATAGCAAACATGTCAAAATCCCTATAACCCTTCCGACCCCCACACCACCCCCTACCTCCACCTGGATCTGCCTATTGGTGGGGGATCCGGGACTATGGTGATGGTTGTCTTAATCTCTAAATGCATACCGTTCCCGGGAATTGTATTGTATGCGCAGAATACCCACAAATAGATTGATTAGAAAAAATAAGTTTATTTAAAAAGAAACATTCTCTAACTGCCAAATCTAGAAATGATAACACTTACTGTACGGTCTCCTCTAGCCACATGTGATCTGGACTATCTGATGTCTTTTACAGTCTCTTACGCACACTATAAACCCACACCCTTTTCAGGGGCATGTTTTATCTTATGATTGATTCTCATTGTTAAATGTAGATCATAAAATTATCTCAAAAGTAATATCTCAGCGTTTCAAAAAAGTGCTACCATATCTTATCCATTGTAATCAGTCAGGTTTTATAGAAGGTAGACATATTGATGATGCGATTCACATG
>CM032661.1:18292765-18319378 GCA_019095985.1 Streblospio benedicti
ATTATGTAAGTTAAAAACTAGACAGGTATATAACATTTTAGTAAATAGAAAATATATCACTCCTGCTGTAATATATAAGCATAAAAAGATTGTGGTACATGATAATGATAAGATTGATAAGTGGCAATATATTTTTCCTTTACCACATATAGCATGTAAGGAAAATGATTTAAAAGAAATCCAATTTAGAATTTTACATAGATGTTTGAGTACAAATGTTTTGTTACATAAAATGAAGAAAGTAGATAGTGGGCGATGTACGTTTTGTTTTTTATATTTAGAAACAATAGAGCATTTATTTTTTGAGTGTGCCCATGTTAAAGTATTGTTAAATGAATTTCATGTCATTATAAGGAGAAGGTTTGGTAGAAACATTAATTTTGATTCAGATGATATCATTTTAGGCTAGAAATATGAATATGTAAATGATAAAGTGGTATTAGAAATAAATAATATGATTATAAAGTTTAAACAATTTGTATTGAAATATAAAAAAATTAATACCATGCTTAGGATGGAGGACTTTGTAAGAA
This sequence comes from Streblospio benedicti, assembly GCA_019095985.1. NCBI lineage: Eukaryota > Metazoa > Annelida > Polychaeta > Spionida > Spionidae > Streblospio > Streblospio benedicti. The sequence continues at coordinate 18,293,299 of CM032661.1, forward strand.
GATTTTGAAACTATACTCATTTTGACTTATAGTAATGTACTTTGATTTATCAATATTGTGCGATTAGCATAGAAAAATAGAAAATAACAAACTTTTCTAGAACGTTTTTGAACTTGTATTGTATGTAATGTATGTATTTGTGTGGGGGTTTTTGGGTTTTTTTTCGAGCTCAATAAAAAAAATAAAAAAATGCATACCGTTCCTGAGAATTGTATTGTATATACCTGCAAATAGATTGATTAGAAAAAATAAGTTTATTTAAAAAGAAACATTCTCTAACTGCCAAATCTAGAAATGATAACACTTACTTTACAGTCTCCTCTAACCAAATGTGATCTGGACTATCTGATGTCTTTTACAGTCTCTTACGCACACTATAAACCCACACCCTTTTCAAGGGCATGTTTTATCTTACAGCACATTATTCCTACACAAAACAGCTGATTGCCGGACTATTTCCCTTACCCACCCACTCATGAGCTACAGTCACAACCGCCACCTGTCTCTCTTGCAGGTGACGTTCAATACGGCAGTGTACGTTTCTGGCGTGCACATCTACGAGACGGACAACGGCGGGGGCGTGACGCTGGTACAGGTGCTGACGGAAGCAGGCACATGGGTGACTGTGTACACGCGGCCGGCAGGCGCGGGCAGGATCACTTACAGCAGGATCTTTCAGCCCACCTTCACCGTGAGTAAAGGAGGGCAAGCTTCTTTTTTCTAGTTCTTGTGCGCATCGACACTTGACTGTGATATTGAAGTAATATGTGGAGTTCATTGTCTGGATGATAAAAAGGTAATATTCTCATACTAAGTTTATTCTTACATGTGGTAGACTAGGTGTGCCAGGCAACTTCACGAGACTGTACGGAGTGGTCGTTTCTATAATATAGGCTGTCACACTAATCAGTATGGGATGTATATGCAGGAAATCAATTGTTTACGCATCTAACCCACTGAAAGGCCACACTTAACTATAGAGGTGGGAGTTTAAGGCTTCGAACCTTCCGGACACTTCACCGAATGTACCATCAAACGTTCCTTGATATGTAGGTGAGTAAATGTTGAACTTTAAACACCCGTTTGCTGATAAATGTTGAACAGGAAAATGGCCAACACTGTAGAACCTGTATTTGTTTGCTTCGTCGGCTTTCTAAAGTGGTCACCGTAACAGCTCCCCTGTGTTTCTATCACAAGGCAATCAGTTCATGATTAGCTGAGGACTTTCAAGATGCCACGCACCAGCCAGGTACAAGTACTGCCTTTGATGATGCCGCCACAGGTGTTGCGGCCAAGTTTGCAATTTTTTGCATTACAGGGGTCAAGACTGCTAGCAGGCTATAAACAAAACTTTTCAGCATTTACTCAACTATGGTGCTCTGCCATCAGGCCAACTCTGATGTGTGGTGTACAATGCCATAGTTTGTCCAAAGTGATGTTACAAAAGCTGGAGGCACTTCAGGCCAAGCTGTTGAAAACATCTTAGGGTCTCAACAAGTTTTATAAAAACACACTCTTATTGTCAACACTGAGAATTCCCAAAATAAGTAGCACATTAAGCATCACTCATTTGAACCTGTTAAGGAAAGCACTTTGTTGCTCTTCAAGAATGAGACAATTTTATTTACACCTTCTGACGCAACCTTCAAAAGAGATTGAGGGCACTACTGTGCAACAGGCGTTTCTTTCTAGTCACAAGTTCAATATATCGTTAAGGAATTTTATGTTCAATGACTTTTATCGTAATAATTGTATAAAAATTTTAAATTTAATAAAAAGTTAAGTGACTTAACTACTGACCCCTAACTGTTTTTGATAAGTTGTAAAATGATAACAATCTTTTTATATTCTATTCCACTGTTAAATGTGTTCTACTTTAATACAGGTATAGGATTCGTTTGAAGTGACCTCCACTCACTTCAGTTTCTTTGGCCGAGTGGATAAGGAGTTAAACTCGTAACTAGAAGGTCATGGGTTCGATTCCCGGCGGGTCTGGTTGTAGGTGTTGAGCAAACTCATAACTAAATAGTAGCACACAGCTCCATGGCACCTACACCACGTTAATAAGTAACATGCCATTAGACTTATTAGGTTGAAAGAGTAAGTGTTAGATTGTGTGAGCGATGTAGCAGTGTGCATTTACATTTACACTTCCTGCTATTTGACTGGTCATTGTTTCAGACGTTGACCAGTAAGGCATCCACTGTGCGGATCTATGTGGACTGCTGTATTGATATGGACAAATGCGGCTGGACAGAACTGGATGCAGTCAAGCTCGTAGGAGGTACTTTATAGTGCATCTTGATTGGTCTAACTCATGTTCTTCCAAACATAATCCTTGCATATATTTCAAGGGAATACATATTAGTTTAAAACAAAACATCAGTGGATTGATATATATATATATATATATATATATATATATATATATATATATATATATATATATATATATATATATATATATATATATATATATATATATATATATATATATATATATATATATATATATATATATATATAAATATATATACTTTGGAGATCCCAAAGGGAACCATTTCGAAATTATATATTGAAATGAAAATAATTTACATATTTTCATCAAGTATTTTTCTGGATGGTATTATAAACACCCAAACAAACTAGATCAAAATTGCTGAGAGAGCACAGCATTTCTAGAACAATGTTGACTCATGGGTAGTAAAGATGTTTACTTTGCAATCAAATTCTTATTTGAAGTGTGATCCATTCTACATATTTGTTCTTTGCATTGGATTGCAGATGCTTTCTAGAAAAATGTCTTTTTTACACTAATAATCATTAATTATACATTATGCAGCCTTTCTCGTTGTATTGCTATGTTAAAAAAATCAACCGATTATCATCTGCTAGCTCCTGAACGAGCTATGTACCGATGGTCCAGTGTATCGTTGCAGCACTAATACATACATAGTTACATACATAGTTACTTACACACAAGATAAACACAAGGCTTTGCTTCAGCAGCTGAAGCGACACAACAACAATGTAAAGTCTGTACAGTCTCATATTTGGCTTTTTGTCTAGAATATTTAAATATTTTATTATTTCTGATTGCAGTGTGTAGCAGTGCACATAACACCCCATAATGATGTAGATAAAAGTATTTTTTGTTAATTAGATTTACCACATATTTGTTGAGTTAAGACATATATAATGTGTATGTGTATGTGAAAGGAATTCACACAAGTGAGAAATATCATATGGAGGAAAACAATAAGGCAGCTTCGTGGCAAATCAAAACAAATATCTGGTGGGTTGTATATTTGAACTCTCAAGTAATGATGTGGTAAGTAAGCATTTAGGAGTAGTTGTATTTTATATCCTCCTGTAATAATTTTCTTCTATTATTAGTTGTGAATCTATTTCCTGCGTCTAATATTTGGAATAATCCTCTTCTATTAATAATTGTGAATCTATTTCTGGAGTATTTGTATCATCAAATTACCTATAGAGACAACCATAAATGAGTGCCAAAGCTCTCCTTGCCAAAATGGTGCCACTTGTACAGACGGTCACCTCCAGTACATATGCACTTGCATCTCTGGATACGAAGGTGTCAACTGTCAGACAGGTTTGTCACTAAGCTTCCATAAACGTTCTAAGAGCTTCCAAGTCTATCAATATTTATCGATGCCCATATTATTATTCTGTAATTTTGTTTTTGGTTTGATATTTTTTTCAGTAATATTTCTTTGGTTTTAATATTGGTCTATATGGAATGATATATTTTAAATAAATAAATGTAATCGAATTCACATTATGAATATCACAATGAGTGCATGTATATTTTGTGTTTCTTATAGTTAGATTATATATTTTTTTGTTTTCAATTTTTAGAAACCAATGAATGTCTCAGTTCTCCCTGCCAAAATGGTGGCACATGTAATAACCAGGTCAACCTGTACACATGCACATGTGCCCCTGGCTGGAAAGGAACACACTGTGAGATCAACAAAAATGAGTGCAACAGTTCCCCATGCCGTAATGGCGGAACGTGCAATGATGGAATCAACCAGTACACATGTACTTGTGTCGCTGGATACGAGGGTATCAAGTGCGGCACCAACATAAATGAGTGCAGCAGTACTCCCTGTCTATTGGGAGGTACTTGCAATGATGGAGTCAATGAGTACACATGCATCTGTTTACCAGGATATACTGGGGTTCACTGTGAAACTGGTTAGTTGTTCATTATTATATAACAGTTTCATCAATATCAATGTTAAATGCATTTCTGAACCAATATATCATATCTAGCATATCTTCTTTTAATAGCATGCATATATATATTTACTGTAAGAACATAACATACCTGTATTGAACTTTAGACATAGATGAGTGTTTGAGTACACCCTGTCAACATGGAGGAACATGCACAGATCTTATCAATGACTACTCCTGTGTCTGTATTCTGGGATACACGGGTTCTGATTGTGAAAATAGTAAGCATAATTTTTACGTGCATTTTAGATTCATATTTGGTAAATATTTTGGTGAATTTAATAACCATAACTAAAATCCATTTCTTTCTTTCCAATGCAAACTTGAATTAAAATGACTATTTTTAATGTGGCATATATAATATATTTTTTATTTAATTGCACATAACCATTTCTGGTTAACTGAATGAATTCTGAGAATACTGCGAGGTTCACTGCATCACCTTTTATATAACTGATATTCTTTTGCAGACATAGATGAATGCTCTAGTGGTCCATGTCAACATGAAGCAACCTGCAATGACGAGGTCAACAAGTACACATGCTCTTGTGCCGCTGGGTTCACTGGAGTGCATTGTGAATCTGGTAAGCAAAACAAAACACTTTACTTTGTGTCTAATTGGCACTGTTGTAATGTTTATTAATTAATTCATATTCGATTATCTTCCTGATAGATGTGAATGAGTGTATCAGCTCTCCATGTGAACATGATGGTACATGTAATGATGAGATTAACCAGTACACATGCAATTGTGCTGCTGGCTACACGGGGGTGGATTGTGCAACTGACATTTTTGAGTGCAGCAGTATTCCTTGTCAACATGGGGCAACTTGCACAGACCTAGTTAACCAATACACATGCACTTGTATAGTTGGATACACAGGCAACCATTGTGAAACAGGTTTGTAGAATATTCATCATATATATGGATATAATTTAAAAGAACAGTCCAACAGTATACAATCCTTAACTAAGTAAGACAAATATACATAAGCTTTTAATAACATTGACTTAATATTCTATGTAAAAGTACTATCTTCTTCTTGTAGATATTGATGACTGTTTAAGCTCTCCTTGTCAACATGGAGCCACATGTGATGACAAAGTCAATTGGTACCTGTGTTTGTGCACATCCGGTTATACTGGAGTGAATTGTGAAACAGGTAGGTATAGTTAAAATGTTTGAAAGTCTGTAAATGTAATTTTTTAAAGATATATATATATCACAATTTTTATATTCAAATTTGAAAAATAAAAAAGAAGTGTTCTTGACATCTACACACACAGATTTGTTTTACATAACATAATTTTTCATAGGTTTTAGTTATTTGATATATAACAAGATCAAATACATATTTGTGATTTCTGTTGGTATTTTTCATTCTAGAAATTGATGAATGCTCCAGCAATCCATGTCAACATGGTGCGACTTGTGAGGATGAAGTCAATGAGTACACTTGTGCTTGTATTGCTGGTTACATGGGGCTACATTGTGAGACTGACATCTTTGAGTGCAGTAGTACTCCATGTCAACATGGGGCCACTTGTACAGACCTAGTTAACCAGTACAAATGCACTTGTGTAGACGGATACACAGGCAATGACTGCGAAACAGGTAGTATATTTTAAGTGGAGAAATATATAAGCACAATTGGCTATATGTAATTAGTAGTTTCACTTTCAATGCAATGCATTTTGTGCAAGAGAATGATTTCTAGCTAATCTTTCAAAATATTGTAGACATAGATGAATGCTACAGCACTCCTTGTCAACATGCATCATCCTGTGATGACGAGGTTAACCATTATACATGTAATTGTGCACCAGGGTATACTGGAGGGCATTGTGAAACGGGTGAGCTAAAATTACCATACTGTAACCCTAAAAAAATTTGCGTGCGATTTAATTTCGCTAAATTCGCGTATTGGGGATGATTTGCGAAATTAAAACCCGTGAAAATTGAAAGAGTTACAGTACTTCTCTATGACTAGGCTGACATGAGTGATAATGGGGGTATCGTGCATTTTTGGTGTCATTCGGCTTTTGTAAGTGGAAAATAATATTACCTTTGGTGTCAAAATAAAGCCCATTGTAATTGCAAACTTATCGTTGCATTATTTTAGAAGTGTTAAGCCTAAACAGGAACATATTTGAACTTTAACAGTCACACAAAAGTGGTTTTGTCTTGTATCGTTGGGACCTTACTAGCACCTGTCTGATATCCCGTATCAACTTAGCCTAGTTCACAAGGCGACTTTAATTGTTCTCGCACGAATAAGATCACTGACTACTGTTGACCAGTTAGTCAAACAAAGAAGCCTGTAGTAGGGAAATCACGCAACTCCTGTTAGGTCAGTTTGCAGGCGATTTGCCCGCACGAAGCCTTGTAGGAGTTATCATATGTAAATAAAAAAATTAGCCCTGAGACAAGTCGCGAAAATAAACTGGCGCGAAATGGCCCTATGGGCTCATACTCGAAATATTGTAGTAGCTAATATTAATAGGATCACAGTATACATGATTATTATGATGTACATTAATACATACCAATGAATATATGCAGCATGACCATCTTGACATTTTCTCGTGAGGTTATTTCATGTTTAGAAACTATCACTACTCCAACTCACAACTTGTTTGTATCTCTAGCTTTATTATTGATACAACTAACATGTTACATTTATCACTCAATCTTATGCCGCACAGTTAATTAGACTCCTATCTAACATCCATGGGTCAGTCCGTCTATAAATCTCATGTTAAAGGTTAGAATCTTATAATACCCCATGACAGTCTACCTTAGATATACTAGGGATGGGGTGAACCTTCGAACCTTCGAACCTTCGTTCGCCTGCTTATACCTTTCGAAGGTAAACTTTCATAACCAACCCTTCAGAGTGACGTTAATTTGCTTTTATTTTCACTCATGCATGGTCAAATAATCACTGTAAATCAAGACTTGCATTATTTATCATTTGAACATAAAACAAAGGCACCTTTAACGTCCAGTGTTTGTTGCGTAATCAACTGACTTGTAAAATTATTTACAAAGCCTCATGGCTGTTTATAGGTGGCGAGTTGTTACTTAACTGATAATTTAACAGGTAAGTAGAGACCACCGTAAACAATAGCCGTAATCACCATTATAAAAACAAGTTAAAGAATTACTTTACTCTTCGCCTGGGCCATTGTAAAGGGGTGGCACAGATCAAACATGAAAGTGAACTGCCAATTGGTCATTTAAGATGAGAACTTGTTTAGCTTTTGTAACTTGCTTCGTAGAACTTGTCCAAACTTGGCCACAACACCTGTGGCGGCATCATCAAAGGCAGTACTTAATTATTTAGCTACATCATACTATTGTATATCAAAATGTTTTAAACGTGTTGGAATGTTTTAATTTACATTTCTCATACATTTATTGTCTAGATATAGATGAATGCGTAAGTTCCCCATGTAACAATGGTACATGTGTGGATGCTATAGATGGCTACAGCTGTGAGTGTGTCGCTGGATACAATGGCACACATTGCCAGATAGGTAAGGTCAACATAACATTCAAAGCACATCATTTTCCTGATAAGTATGTGCAGTCACTATGACAGGATTATATGGTATTTTGTATACAGATTACAAACTATGTTACTTATGATTTTATTATACTAACGTTCTGTAGTAAATATTGCAATGAACATTCCAAAAAGCATATTGACGTGTTGTACCAATTAGGTTGTGCACAGCTCTTACATTCATGGAGTCTCCATTTAGAATACTATAATTTAAAATCCACTTTTAAAAGTTTATTAGAGCCACATTGGATATCATTGGCTTGATTTCATCTAATTCAAAAATAATAAAGGTAATTTACCAGTCGATGCATTCATAGAGAAATGATTGGCTTGTCCATATCAAAATACATACAGTTTCTATGTGGACACCTTTGTATAGTGGACACCTGTCTTATGTAGACACATTTTATTTCTCCCATTTCAGATTCCCCAGATAACATACATAAAGTAAACCTCCATATAGTGGACACCTGTCTTATGTGGACAGTGGAACATATATGTGCTCCAAATGGCTTAAATAGCTGTGAATAGTAGGCAGTTCAAAATTTTCCACTGTTTTATAACAAGGCTATAATTGCTGGCAAAGACTTATGTGCAAATATAGATTAAAGGCTTGTGACTTTATCCAGCAGAAGGCATGGTTATATATGCTGAACACTTGTCAACAATTATTCTTATGTTTGCAGAGTATGTAACAGATGGAGTATACAGTAATTAATACATGTATGTTCTTACTAGTTGCTGCATGGTCATTATATAAACCTTTTTGTGGTGAAAGTGATTAAAATGTGACATGAGCAGAAATTTGCGCAAAATATTTATTAGGAAATTACAACTCGTGTCACTTGGTAGCAGTGCTTTGGATCACAGCCAATGCACAGTCATTCTTCTAACCAACCCATCTGTATATAACCAACCATGCTAAATTGTAAGTTAGTCAGTTGATTCTAGACATTAAAACATTCACATACATGTATAATAAATAAAAGGTTAAATTACTTTGGCAATCTGTCTTATGTGGCCACTTTTCTCTTCACTCAAAGGTGTCTGTATAAGACAGGGTCGACTGTACCTAAAATATGCTACAATTTAATTAATTTATATTCTGTAGATATTGATGAATGTGCAAGTGATCCCTGTGTTAACAGTGGCACCTGTCTTGACCTAATTAATCACTTCAAATGCATCTGCACTACAAGCTTTAGAGGAATTGTATGTTGTAAGTATGATGAAATAATGGGTTATAATAAAATGAAAAAGTATATACATAATAACCTTCATGAGCTAGTCTTTTTAAAGAACGTTTTGTCGTTTACAAAACATCTAACTGTTGAAATTTTATTAGAATTTATCAAGATGAGTAACAGTTAGTTGCGAATTTTAATATGAGTAAATAATTTTGTGATGGCTAAAATACAATTTCATACTGCTAGAAATATATATATATATATATATATATATATATATATATATATATATATATATATATATATATATATATATATATATATATATATATATATATATATATATATAATTATAGTATATATATATATATATTATATATATCTATATATATATATTATCCTTCTATGGCTATATATATATATATATATATACAGTGCTCTACCTGAAATATTTATTTGTTTGTGTATATATATATATCTCTCTCTCTCTCTCTGTGTATATATATATATATATATATATATATATGTATATATATATATATATATATATGTGTATGTGTGTGTGTGTGTGTGTGTGTGTATATATTATGTGTGTGTGTTGTGTGTGTATGTATGTGTGTGTGTGTGTGTGTGTGTGTGGTGTGTGGGTGTGTATATATGTGGGGGTGGGGGGGTGGGTGGGTGTGGGTGTGTGGGTGTGTGTGGGTGTGTGAGTGTGGGTGTTCTCTAAATAAGGAAAATAGAAGATAAAACTATAAAACATGTTTTTATATCTGAACTTCAAAATATATTTGACATGTTTTCCACCCTGAACTTAGTATCTCTTCTATTAGCTTAGCTGTATGCATATTCGTGAGAATGTTGGAATGAATGAACGATAATAACATCATAGTAATTTTAATCCTCAATTGTTTGGATTAAAATGCTCATACAGAGGCACAGAACCTGTCGAAAATTACATGTAATAGCTTTTTATCAATAACTTAGAAAATATTGTCATTATTCCTCACTATATGGATCATGTTAATACTCCTTTCAGCACACATGAACTTAGATTTCTATGATTTTTCACAGTTTTTCTTCCATAATTCTGAATATTTGTAACTTATATTTTTGAGCAAACAGAGATGTTTTTAAGAAAACGTGATTTTTCAGGATTATTTAATAAAATGTGTCAATACTTTCATGCATAACACAGAGGCATAATTATTCATTTACATTGTGAAGTTCTACCAGAGATTAATGTAGACTATCATATACTTCTATCTAATAATATAATAATGACCTCATTCTTTTTTTAAATACATTATCCCTGAATTTACCCGCAAGTTTGGGTATCATAATATTCTCGTTGGGTAAATAGGTGTCTTGCCTCATACATAAATGTGCTCCACACATAGTCTGCCTAACTAATCTGGGAAATATTTTAAATAGTAAAATATTTCTGAGATAATCTTATTTTCATTTCTTTTGTTTTTTATATATCTGAATCCGTAGGTTTAACAAAATTGATATAATTTACTTAATATGTTTCGCATTTCCTCTAGAAGGCTTTTTTAAAATACAGATGGATTTTTATTTTGAGGAGGCACTGGTAGGGAAATACATTAAGTAAATTGTGCTAATTTTGTTAAATTAAAATATGTAATCATTTGGAGATACATGTATAAGGAACAGCTGAATAAATAGAACAATGTGAGTCTACATGTTCACTTCTGGAGCAGACTTTTTTATTTTTTTGAGATGCTTCGATAAACTAAGGTGATCTTAAATACTACATGAACACGTGGTCGGCAAGGAGGAAATCAAATTTTTAATCTGATGCCAATCAGTTGTGAACCAATTCAGGGGAGGGGTCGATGAAGATCTAACATTTTGTTGAATAATCAACACGCCTTTTAGTATGTCATGCAGAAAGTGCTATGATTTATAAAGACTGGATGTTATGGATGTACTAATTGTGTTTATGTGATAAATATTTGGTATATTCGTGTGTAAATTTGATTGCAAATGAGTTTTGATGGTGACAGTGTCCGTGTTTACCATTTGGCTTGCTTCTAGAGGTTACGGTGCTTCAGTATTATGGACAATGGGACAATGGGAAGTAATATATTTTAGAATTAGCATTGACTTTTGACAGTGTGATTGAAGAAAATTTAAACAGTGTGGTTTGGGTTGGTATCTAAATGCTCGTTTTTAGAAACAATATGATAGACAGGCAACACATCAAGCTGCATGTAGCCAGAAACACAGTGGTGTGAAGGGGGCAAGAAATTTTTCAGAAATTTTGAGCAGCAATCATAGCTATTGGATTCGGCTCTGCTCATGACACTAAACATCAAGGATGTAGGTCACAAAAGTCGATATCCAAGGTACATCTGCGGGACATGTACATGCATGATTGCTTTTATAACTTTTATTTAGTTTCTGTTTTTAAATGGAAATCGGAAATAGTATGCAAAAGGACTAATCTATTTTTGTAATTTAAAAGAATGTAGATGCTATGTTTTGACATAGGGGTTACATGGTTTACATCCAACTGATGTGTTTGTTGAAAAGATGGTTTGTCACTTTGGTGCTACTTTTTATTGCTAAATATGGTTAGTGACTAATCGAATTCATACATTTTCTTTTATTTGTAAGCACACTAGATCCCATCTGTAAATGAAAGTATGGTTTTGTATTGCGGCTCGCCTAATTGTTGGGGCATAAAAATGTCATAAATTTGTAACAAAATGGTAAAATCTTGACACAAAATTCTAGCACTTCAGGTATTGCGTGTGAACATTGATATACAAAAATCGTGTCATGTAATACTTTATATTTTGATAGTTAAAAGAGTAATTTTTATGATTTTTGATGTGTGTAATATATAAAATGTAGTAAATTTTCAATATGACAGTTTAATTTATTGAAGCTGTAAAATTTTCCTTTTTTGTTAATGTAACCATGTTTTGGATTATTATCATGTAAAAAAAATACTATTATATATACAAATACAATTATATTTGAACATTATCATGGTTATTATATCCACTACTCGGGTGTGTGTGATCTCCAATACATTTGGTTAGTACGGATGTGCCATTTTATAGGTCACCTTTTCCAGCCTCCATATATATCATTGGGTCCTATTTTTAGATATTTGATATATCTTTCGGGTTCATATTTTGAGAAATTAGTATATTATTTGGTCTTGACTTTAAGACAACCCTATATTTTAGGGGATTATCTCTAAAGATGACTATATCATAGGGCATTGACATCGAAATATTGCATATTATTGCGTATATTCGTGTATCATCATACTGAGTATCATCATTGAAGAAGAAATATAGCTCAAGAGTATCTTATACATTCCAAATACACCCGTCTGAGTGGTGCGTTATGGATGAACTTTGGGTTTAGTATATTTTTAGGCAAACTTTTAATGAATTCTACTATATTTTTGGTATGCTTTTTGCAAATCTGACTATATTTATCGGTGCTGTTCCTGAAGTCAAAATGACACACGCGTACTCAATTATAGCTTGAGATCCACCACCGAGATCCATTATGGCTGTATCCCTATAGGTCTCTATAGATCTGTACAAATGGATAAGGGATTTTTTGTTCGAATAAGGCTTTTTAACCAGAAGGCGTACACACTCAAAATTATGTATGTACAATGAGGACAAATTAGTGGTCGTTTTTATCTACATTTCAAACTAAATAAATAAGTTTTAATGATACAAATACAAGAAAAAGATTTTTTTAGAAATGTTTGTCATGCTGCTTACAGGGCCATGTTTGTTAAACGTACGTAATAGTTAAACATTTGTATACGTCAAACGTACAGTACATAGTGGGGCGGATATGTGATTAACATGTTCACATCTGGCAGAAAGCATAAAAATTTGTATATAGGGTTTTTTGGGTATGCTGATTCTAAAAGATCGGGAACCACGCTCTCAGATCATTGGTTCCTTCCGAAATCCAAGATGGCTGACAAGATGGCGGCCGGTACATACATAGTATGTAACTTCTTTACTATTTGGTCTAGAATTTAATGTAATACCACATTCTGGGCTAAATGTAGCACGAGAAAGTCATTTCTGAGGTTATTTCAGTGATTTGAGGTCACGAACAAGGTCAAAGGTCATGTACATGAGAAAATTGGAGCTAATTTGTGATTGAAAAATGGAGAACGTTCACACGCTCTCAGCCTTCTAAAGATTGAACTACTGTGGGATATTCAGGTGTAGTGTATGGCGAATCAAAACATTTCTGGAGATACATTTCATGATGTAACATATAGGGGCTGAGTTTTTTAGGGAAAGGTTAAAAACATATATAATAGATCAGTATGTGTACACAAGTGATTTTGTGTATGCGTTAAACAAATCGACCAAACATAGTTCCCCCTACACCATCACAAGTACATGCTTTCAATGCATACGGTAAAATTTATTGAACTACTGGTTACTTTAAAACAGGTTTTTACATATCATTTAGTAGTGATTAGTAGGTTTTTCCTTCTACTAGGTTTTTATATGTCACGAATATAAGTCACATGAGGTTCTCTTGATGTTCCCGGACACATTGACCAGCACAAAAGCACAATTGTGTACACTTCAAGTTTGCTTTGAAGCATTTGCATCTGCCCAGACACTGTTTTTTTGCAGTTACATTTGACCAGTTCGCGACAGCTCTTTGAAGCCTCTGGAAGGGTTGTCCATGTGGGAGTCCATTGACCATCTTCTGCATTTTCCTCCCAGCCCCAGTCAGACGGAGAAGGCAATGATGGGTCAGCAATTTGTGCATGACCCAAAATGTGACCTGCCTGGTAAGCAGCGCGTTTCACATGTTGGAACAATGCAGCTCTAGTTGAAGGAATATTGTCCAACTGCATATGCAAACAACTGTTTTCCTGCTTCATTCACTTTGCTTAACTGTGACGTCCGACTGTATAAAACCACTACAAATCTCTCTATCTCGTCGACATCTTCTTCATTGATTTGGATTGGAGCATTTGACAATCGATTGAAGATATTATCCAAGTGAGGCATTTGACGGCATACTTCCCAGCAGTTTTCTTTCCGATTCCACACATTGCTGAGACAGTATCGCAACCAGATATGGCATGTAGAAACAAAGGTGCTGTTGAGCGTTCACCACCCAAATGAGCATCAATTTCATGAACAGCAATGTATCTGAATTTTGCTCCATGTCCAAAAGCCAGCCAAACTTCACAGTCATGAAGACTACTGGTAGTTGCAATGGCAAGAACAAGAACATCTTTATCTGTTGCGTGAATCATAATTTTCGTGCTGCCTTGTTGGTGTGCATCCATCATGTGCAACATCATCCGGTAATCAGCCTCTTCATGTGTGCATGGCTGCAGGTGTGACAAGTCAACTGGAGAGGATGACAGCACATGCTCCTCATAAGTTGTCAGAAGCACTTTATCTGTTGGAATGTTGCCTGAATTGATTGCAAAAGATAGAAATTTATACAACTTTGTATTGTTTGAGTCCGTGCGTAGGAAACTGTTCCAGTACCGTGGTAGACCTGTGCTATCAGCAACACGAAGGGTTTTGCCATCACCCCGGCATTGTCTGGTAAAAGACTTAAGGCTATCAGGCGTGTAGCAGTCCCAAACCACATCAATTCAATTCATAGATTGCAAGAGTAGAACAACACGAGGCACAAAGACCAGATTGGCATAATCTTTGAACGTCTTGACCACCACATTTGCTTTGTTGGGATCCAGAGAATGAACAAGAGCTGCACCATCGATTATCTTGGTATCCACACGAGGAGTTTCTTGTGGATATTGAACTAAACCTTCAAGACATCTCATTAGATCAGATTTGTTTCCCAGACGCATCATGTTGTTTTCAGCTAGTGATGGTGGCCATGCATGGTTTTCATGTTCAAAGAAAGCTTCCAGGTCACCTTCTCTGACTTGGCACGAAATGTACATTCGGGAAAACAAGTGCAAATCACTTTTCATATTGGATATTTTCATTTTGTCTTTTGATGAAGTTTTATTTGATCTCGTCTTGAACAATGGCAGATTGTCCTTGGTAATTGAGTCGTAGAAGTTCACGTTATGAATGAGTCGACCCTCCACAAATTGCTGGTATTGTCTTGTGCCTATGTCTTGTGCTGATTTGACAGCCTCTTTCACTTCAGCTGACATGACCACCTTTGTGGCCAGTGCCATCAGGTCTGCACTTGGCTTCATGAAGGGGTTTCCTGCCTCCTCAATAACTTGAATTACGCGTTTGACATCAGCTTTGAATGCTTTCT
The DNA here is from genome assembly GCA_019095985.1 of Streblospio benedicti. Taxonomy (NCBI): domain Eukaryota; kingdom Metazoa; phylum Annelida; class Polychaeta; order Spionida; family Spionidae; genus Streblospio; species Streblospio benedicti. The sequence continues at coordinate 18,308,615 of CM032661.1, forward strand.
GGATGATTGGAATTTGTTCATGGTGACGATCATGTTTTTGCCTCTTTTGATTATATTTGTCCTCATATTCATTGAGCATTCTGGCAGTCTCCGGGCCAGCAACTATCCAACGTTGTAAGGCTTGGTCATTCTCAGTGATTCCTATGACGCCCCCCATCACCTTTCACCATAGCATTCAACTGCTCATGTATCTGATCATGCACCAATGAGGAAAACTTGCGAGACGATTTCTGAGTTACAAAATGTCCTGCCATGAACTCAGCATAGGCACTTGGACACTGATCGTGGAGTTGCATCAGATCTCTTACATGTATTGAAAGCCACCTAGAGTAATGGTAGTGGTCCATTGCAAACATCCATGGAATGATTTTTCCGAGGGTTTCCACGTACAAGAGAAAGTTTGCATCGCGTTGTGAACGTGGGAACTGGAGAAACAAAATCTCCAGTTGCCGGCTTTTGTTCCAATAGAACTGTGGGTGGTGTGTTGCCATTTCTTCACACCACTCTGGAAAAGGAAGAACTTCAACAGTACCATAGATCCAGATAGATCTAGATAGATCTAGAGTACTATATAGATCTATAGGGATGATGTATAAATTAGAGAACCTCTGATAAAAGCCCCATTGAAAATAATATTGGAACCACAATTTTCTGCTTATTAGGTTTTATGATATTTCTTATATCCGTCGATGTATTCAACTAGTATATTGCCCAACTCATACGCTTAAAAATCCATCTTTAGTAACATAAACACAGAAATGTTTGGACAAGTTTTAATAATAATATTTGTAAAACAAATCAAAGCATGTTTTTAATTTTAAATGCTTTATGTCAAATAAAGATATATTGGTATGGATAACATAATTGAACAGTGTTTCGAGTTTTTTGTATGCAGACATTTTTTATAGGTGGCAAGAATCAACCTTTATTCAATCGTGAACATGACCTTTGACCTTGTTGGTCACCACCAATCATTAACATTATATCAGAATTGGATTCCCATGCCAAATTCAGTGCAAAAAGTGTCACTACATGTTATTCTAGACCTAATAGTAAAAAAGTTACATAATATGTATGTACCAGCCGCCATCTTGGCAGCCATCTTTGATTTCGGAAGGAACCAATGATCTGGGAGCGTGGTTCCCGATTTTTTTGGAATCAGCATACCCAAAGACCCTTTTATACAAATGTTTATGCTTTCTGCCAGAAGTGAATATGTTGGCCTATATTTGTCACATATCCGCCCCACTAACAGTCACACGATCAGGGAGCTGGGCCTGGGGGAAAGGGAGAAGGGGAAGGTTGTTGATGGAGGGGCATTTGATCTCTTCCGAACCTGTTCTTTGGAGGGGTGGTGGCAGAAAGGGTGTATGTGTCCATATGTGTATGTGGGAGGGGGGGCGAGGGTTATGGTTGGTGCTGAGGAAGGGAGGAGCATTTAATCTGTTTAGATCTCATCAATTTCAACCCGAGCCGCTGCAGGAAGGGGGTGGTTGAAATGCATTTAGTCTGTGCTGGACCTGTTTAGATGTGGATGCGGTGGAGAGGGTTGGGGTGAAAAGAGAGGGGTGGCGGCGGAGGGAAGCGTAGAGGAGGGTGAAACATTTAATCTGTTCAGCGCATGTTTACCAGAGGTAACAGCAGCTGAGGACGTGATTTTAAAGGGATCGATCATTGCCATATACATGTAGTTTGCATTTGACTGTGTCATATGATGATGGGAGGACGGTGATGGAGATGTATTTAATCTGTCACAGACCTGTATACTAACGGGAGCTGGTGTGAGTGATTGGGGACAGAGGGATGGATGGGGAGGGAAAAGTATTTAATGATCTTTAATGTGTTCCGGATCTCATGTGTTTCAGCCCGAGCAGCTCCGGATAGACAGCTAGTAGTACATATATTTGCACTCTTAATGCCATGCAAAGTGCAACCGTCTGCGTACATTATGACTAGGTCTGCACATATGTTGCATTGTGTGCTCAGAGGAAATATAGATTAATAAAAACTACATAAAAACTACCCTTATATAAGGGACAAGTTATCTGTTAGGCCATGAGGTATTTTAGTGGTCGACGTTAACCATGTAAAGGCATTTCACATCAGGTAAAAATGCAGTTTATTGCATGTTTAAATTTGAAGATAACTTCATGGAATTTATATTAATAAAGGACATCACTATTTTATTCAATTGTATTCTCTCTCTCTCTCTCTCTCTCTCTCTCTCTCTCTCTCTCTCCTCTACCCACTTTTTGACATAGCTGAAGACACATCTTCCATTTGACTATATCAAGTGGCTCAGACTGGACTCGAACTCACGACCCCAAGGTTGTGAGACCAGATTGATACCATTATCCCAAGCAGCGGGCTGTAAAAGGCTACATGGACAAACCGTTGTCTCTGTAGCCCCCAGCCTACACACTTGGTCAATTATCATCTCAACCCGGAGGTCGTGTTCGAATCCCACCTATGGACGGAAATTTTGGGAGTTCTAATTTCTTCGCATTTTACTGCTAGTGGAGTTTTCTAATGTGTTTTCCACAAGTTTGCCTGTGGATACAATTATACTCTCTTTCTCTCTCTTCTATGGCAAGCAAGCTCCTACCCACTATATTGACATAACGGAAGACACATCTTCCATTTGACTATATCAAGTGGCCCAGACTGGACTCGAACTCACGACCCCAAAGTTATGAGTCCAGAATGATACCATCATCCCAAGCAGCAGGCTGTAAAATGCTAAACGGACGAACCGTTGTCGCTGTAGTCCCCAGCCTACATACTTGTTCAATTATCATCTCAACCCGGAGGTTGTGGGTTCGAATCCCACCTATGGACGGAAATTTTGGGAGTTCTAATTTCTTCGCATTTTACTGCTAGTGGAGTTTTCTAATGTGTTTTCCCAAGTTTGCTTGTGGATACAATTATATTCTCTAATGATAAAGCTCTTGTGGGCCTGCGTCTCTGCAATAACCTACACGTATAGGCCCCTACTGGGAATCTATAAATCAAATTGCATTAACATGATCTACCGTTAATTGTGAATTCGTGTAAATTCAAAGTGAAACAACATGATAAACAACATGGGCAGACTTTCTGTTATCAGCCTCTATCAGTCTGATGAGGACAGATCTGTAACAAACGCCGTAATGCTGACTGAGGCTGATAGTGGGTAAGATACATTTCTTTCAACCATATCGTAAGGTAACCTCATTATTTTATCGTCGTACATGATTTGCCCTGAAATCTAACTCCACGTATAACTCAATTTTGTCCATACCAATGCTATATATTCAGCCAAGCACTTGTTGAGATCACACCCACACAATTCTAAAGACTACACCCTACCAACTACCTGGGTAGTTACACTCTCTACGAGAAGTCTTTTTTTGTGTGTGTGTGTGCGTGCGTGCGTGTGTGTGTGTGAGTGTGTGTGTGTGTGTGTGTGTGTGTGTGTGTGTGTGTGTGTGTGTGTGTGTGTGTGTGTGTGTGTGTGTGTGTGTGTGTGTGTGTGTGTGTGTGTGTGTGTGTGTGTGTGTGTGTGTGTGTGTGTGTGTGTGTGTGTGTGTGTGTGTGTGTGTGTGTGTGTGTGTGTGTGTGTGTGTGTGTGTGTGTGTGTGTGTGTGTGTGTGTGTGTGTGTGTGTGTGTGTGTGTGTGTGTGTGTGTGTGTGTGTGTGTGTGTGTGTGTGTGTGTGTGTGTGTGTGTGTGTGTGTGTGTGTGTGTGTGTGTGTGTGTGTGTGTGTGTGTGTGTGTGTGTGTGTGTGTGTGTGTGTGTGTGTGTGTGAATGATATTTTGTATTATTGTATTTGATAATTTATTTTGATAGTATGATGTGAAATGTTATAATATAATGAAAATCTAATTTTTGTATATATTTTTAATCATGCTTTTTCAAAATGAGGCTGCTTCTGCGAAGCAACTGGTACTAGTGCAGAAGAACCACTTTTTCAAAGCAAATACAGAAGGACCACTAATTTCTTTTCTTTTTAAAGAGCCTCTCGTAGAGAGTGGGGTAGTCACATCACTTTGTTAAGTGCAGCAGTAGACTGGGGTAAGCACATACCAATGACTACCAGCAAACCATAGACCGTAGTCCTTCTCCCAACTCAAGAATCATTGTGTACTTCGATGGTAAAACATTAGAAACATGAGTACATAGGCCTTGAATTGTGTCTCCAATTTTGATGACTGAGGAATCTCGGAAAAGAATGGGGACATACTAGGTACGGGAGGGGGTGATAGATCAGATAATATCTCACTGAGTATGCAGTTTGACATAACGAGTTCTTTTTAACATCCATATGAAATTGATATAATGTCTTATCTCTCACCACCACTCGTACCAATTACCTCAGTAAACATGAGAGAAAATCCAAATACTCAAAGCTTCACTATTCTGACCACTAGACAAAGACTAGGTTTGCTAAAGAGCTTGTAGATCTACGTTTGATATCTGCACACATACTTTTTTCCCCGGAAAGAAGTATGGTGAATATTAGCTAAAACTGCTAAGTGCATTAAACAGTTGGAAAGAGCGATGTGAATTGGAACACGAAGCGAGTAAAACGACGACTTCTGTCTTCATTTCATTACATTTTAAAGTTTTATTAGATTGTTTGGAGCAGAAATGAAAACAGTTCTCACAAATAGAAGAGTGGAGTTTGTAAAATACTACTCTGCAACAAACAATGGCGTCGTTGCCATTCAATTGCATTTATGGCCTACGAAAATAAGTATTGCCTTTTTGTTAGTGTTGCTTTTAATGATGAGATGGACTATGATGTATTTTGTTTGTTTTACTATTATACCGAAACCATGTCGATATTTCAGATGCATGGTGTGAATAAACAAGAATCAAGTGCATGTTTATTTACATATCACACTATTGTTGTTTCATATATATGTTCTTATTTATTTAGCCTAAGTGCTTCAATTATGCTGATTGATGTAATCCCTGTGCAAAATATTTACGCAAGATTACAATCTCCATTTTGAGTTGTTTCAAGAGTTGTCTGCTTGCTATGTATTTCTTATATGCGTAGTTATTTCAAGAATTATCTCAAAGTGATTGCTGCAGGCTCCACGCATGAGAGTGCACATTTGGTTGCAGACACGAGACAAAGCTACAATGTCATAGCCAGATCCAGGGGGCGCAGGGGCACGCCCCCCTCCCCTTTTTCCACCAAAATACTTCATTTTCATAGGATTTTTCATGAAATCCCAAAGTGCGCCCCCCCCCTTACTTAGGTGCGCCCCATCCCCCTTTTCCAAAAACCTGGATCTGCCTATGAATGTACACGTTAATGTATCCATTTCTACCATTATTCTACATTAAGACCAAAAATGGTTTTATACTGCAATGGTCTAATATTCTTAATTATTTTATATTTGATTTTGATTTGAAACGGAGTATCACTCTAAAACGATAACCTTTTTGATAGATTAATTGTGAATTTTGAGACACTTTTAGAATAATCTGGGACTAAATACAACTGTAGAAAAGAAACATAACGAACACAAGCTTGCTATAAGAACAGTGTGTCCACTGACATAATTACACTGTAGGGATGGATTCAAATTGCTACACTTTACATCGACATATGTGGTTATGAAACAATTGCAATTGGTTCCACTACATGTGTGTATAGGTCAGTAGCCCTCCCCGAACAAAAAAGTAATGTACAAAGATTAGAGAAATGAAAAAGGAAGAAAAACAAACATCACCACCCATTAATGATTCAATGCCGTTCAGATGAGCATGAAAAATGGCCATGAAATCAATAAACCATCCAGTCCTAAATGCTAATACATTAAACCATTAACTTTCCTAGCATGAGTTACATGAGCTACATGAGGGGTATTGTAGTAAAATGTGTCAACATTAGACAATGTGTGTGAGTTATTAGGTTGCTGTGCGCTAACTCTCCACTATTGCAGTGGTCCGTAGTGTTGACCAAGTAGAGGAGAGATAGTGGAGATAGCAGGCAGTTGTTTACGAGATGTCTGTTAGAGAGGCGCCTACTAGATAACTAAAATGCTGATGCTGATCGGTTCATAATTTTAGGTCAAAACACTAGGGTTATTCATTCTTCAATGAGTGCATAGTACACAACAATGGCAGATCCAGGGTTTTTGGAAAGGGGTGGGGGCGCACTCAAGGGATTTCGTGGGTTTTGTGCACGCAATCGATGGCGGACATGCCAAACCCCCCCCCCACAAAAATGAAGTATTTTGGTGTGGAAAGGGGGGGTGGCATCGTCGGTTTTCATAGCTTAATCACTCACACTGCCTTGAAGTCCTTATTCATACCAACCCGTGGGCCCAGTTATAGCTTCTATGTGGAAAATATATTATTGGTATGAATAAGGACTTTAAGGCAGTGTGAGTATTCAAGCCGTGAAAACGAACGATGGCTGCTATAAAGCCAAAGACAAAGAATTTGACTTTTTTATTGACGTGTCCACGATAATCAGCACGTCATGTATGCTGTTATACATGCGTGATATCAACTTCGCCAGCATTCCAACAACTTTATACTTAACTACAAACAGCACTGAACTAGCAGTTACACAATCATAGTTGTAATCGACGTAAGTCTTCAAAAGCACAGGTCACAGTTGGACCACCGCCCCAACCTCGGCCATATGCATGAGCTGCTGAGGCCAGGCCAAGGCCAGCCCGGGATAAGCAGACAGCGAGAGGTAGCGGTTTATCTCCCGCCAGCGTCACTCCTGCCTACTACTCACCTTATCGCCACCCCGCCGTACAAACCATGCCAGACGAAATTATACACTAGAACCTCCATGTAAGACCACCTCTACATTGAGACGCATGTATACTAAGGCCATTTCCCATATCTACATAAAATACCACCGCAACTTCTATACGGAGACGACCTCTCCATTGAGACAATGCACTTCATGCTACCCACTGGATGGTCTTGAATGAGGGGTTCTATTGTACGTTCTAAGTGTGCACTTAACAACAAGGCATATTTCATGTGCGGCCGTTTCTGCTGCCCATGATGTACCATGCAATCCTATGCTTACTGAAGTGTGTACACACCCGTTCTAACCATGCCAAAAACCTATACATGCACTGTATAAAGAGATTGCATAGATTAGGTGAGCGTATGAAATGAGCGATGTATTAATTAATTAAACTGCTCTAGAACACAATTAATGTGGGTGGGGGCGTTAATAAGGGGTAAAAAAATCCCACACCCCTGATTTAATGTGTTGTGTCTCATGTTCCGCACCCCACAATTGTTCATGCTTTCCCCTTTGAAATCTCATCTCTCTATTTTTGTTGCCCTTTTTTCACACACATCCCTTTTCTCGGCCTTTTTCTCACTTCCTTTTGAACCCGCCCTATTTATGATGCTCATGCCCTGCCCTCAATGTATGAGACAGGCCCTATTACATCTGCCTTGGAGGGAGGAATGTGCGATCACCGAATGTGCGATCACCGCAGGTTTCATGTTTACTTACCTTCATTGTAGCAGACATATATTCGCATATATAGGCAATCCGATATTGACTAAGCAAGCTTCACACTAGCAAGTAGTGGGAATAGAACCGGCGACCTTCTGACCACACGGACAATCCGTGCGAACTGTGATAGTGAAAATCTTTATATTTTTATTTTAAAGGGTAACCTCAGTCAGTTCTTACCAATTCCATTTACTCAACGTATGTGTATGATACTGATATGCACACCATATACACGTATGCAAATAATTTTATAACTACTCTGCCATTTTGTGTTTTATCTACAAAAAATATTTCAGTGTGACTATTTGACAAAAATATGCACAAATCTATAGGCACACAGATAGGAAAGTTAGATACAGTATACCTATTTCAAATAAAAATACGTGTCATCTACTAACAATTATCTAAGTCACCCATCTTGTAATTGTTTTACATTTACGTTTAATATTAATAAAAAAGATTATATAACCTTGACTGGTCAATGCACATGCAGGTCACTGCTAATATTCGTAATATCACCCACCATGTCAAAATTAAAAATGCGTTTATTAACATTTTATAGTTAAAAATATCTAGATTTGAGGGGAGTGGAGACTTAGGTATTAGAAGTCAACAATATGAAGACATTTATTTAAGTAGGTACTTTTGCCGTTTTTTTCCACATACATCACATTTAAGACAAGTCCATGAAATATTGGTCATTGGAGTACCTAAGAATTGTGTGCATTTGCCCATAAAAACGGTCAAAATTCAACGAAGTTATCTCCTAAAATCAAGTAACATCTGATTTATATGTTAGAAAGACAAATTGCAAATTTGATTGGGCCCGAAAGACTTATTATTGTGGTCAGAATTTACTTTTAGTATTATGTACGGCATTGCGAGATAATTGTAGAGATTGTTGCTTGATGACCATCCATAATGAATTTGCATGTACTGCTACGGGGTACGCTACCACCAGGTAGATGATATCCAACATTTGATGATGCTGCTCACGTTATGACCTTTTCCAGTTAGCTATTATGAAACGCGAAAGGAGCGTGTACATGTGCATATATAAACATGTTATATCTGTAGTCTCTATCAATATCGTGCGGGCATGTATTTAGTAGGCCGTGATCCGCATGGAAGCATGTGTAAGCACACAGAAGGAATATTTCAAAAATTAATCTGATAAGTGAATTACGCCTTTTGTATACATGTTACACAACCTTCCAAACTGACACCTAAATGGCAGGGGAGGAAAAACAGGCAAGTGAACACACCAATGTATAGAAATGCGCGTTCTGTCACTATAAAAAGAAAAATGTTATGTCCTAGGTATATAGTTTTCATCTGACTAATGTAATCGTCGTGTTTTATACCATAAACACTGTTGTTGATAAGCCGCCTGCAATGCCACCCATGCTTTAAACGTGGGTTGATGGCTATCGCCTGCGTTTAGTGTTGAAATGATGTTGGGCTTCTAAGTACAAGGATCTCTCCGTGATATCAGATGCTTGCATTACTGACTCTGTATGACAAGTGAGCTACATGCTTTGTTGGTATTTAGGCCTACGTGGCCGTGGTAATGTGAGTGTAATGGTGATTTAGGATAGGTTACGTACTAGTTCAACTTCATGATATGATGTAACTTATAGACCAGCAAGTTGACAGCAAGTCGTGATCTAGTCTTCCAAAGAATGTTGGTGGAGACCGGCGATAGGTGGCGATTTTTTTTAGTTCTGCTGTATGCACGTGGAACTAAAAAAAATCGCCGTGATTTGCTGACGACCTCAAAAATCAATAAAAAAATCGTTACCATTTTGTTACCAAGTCGTTATCAAGTCTTTACCAAGTGTTAACCAGGTCTTAACCAAGTGGGGACCATGTCGTTACCTAGTCTTCTTGGTCGTGAGCATGTCGGGACCTTGTCTCCATTCCTTTCAGCTCAAGACTAGGTCCCAACTTGGCTTGGATCCCTATTCCACTATCGTAAGCAGTATCAAACCGTTACTACCTGTCGAATTTTCTTAGTCCTTACCTAGTCGCCATGGTCGGGATCATGTCTGGATCACATCTGAACCATGTCTTAACCATATTGAGACCAAGTCTTTCTGGTCCTCGATATCCATCTCTGGACACTAGGTTTATTATCCCTCTGTTACACACACCTTGTTGTTGTTCCTTCTTAAGCCCACTGTAGGATTAGGGACTCAGTACACTTCAGTACTGAGACTTGGCCATTAGGGCCTCAGTTTCCTTGTAGACGCTAGTCGGATAGCATGTAGGGCTGGTAACCTATCCCTTTGGGGATAGGCCCTCTTTACATATCTGATGGGGCTAGCCGATGGCGACCCCCCCTCCTCCAGCGCCTGGGACCGCGTGGCTTCGTAAAGGGGACGCCCTGATCGTTGCGTGTCAGCACCGGTGCGAAGTCCCCTCCGTGTAGGGGCCAGTCGTGAAACCCGGGCTAGTCACCAGGCCTCCGCCGATACACTGGTTGGCGGCCTGTACGTGGGGTACCAGTTAACACAACGAGGAGTAGTAAGGGAACCAACATCGTCCAGGGATCAGTCGTCAGGCGCGCGTCCTAGCGTTGGCTAGTGGCGCAGCGTGCAGCACAGCTAGGGACATTGCGCTAGTGGCGCGCGTCCTAGCTTCGGCTAGTGGCGTAGCGTGCAGCACAGCCCGCGGCCCAGGGACATTGCGACCCTGGTGCCGCGACCGATTCCACTTTGTTTACAGTTTGGTGCCGTGACCAGGATCTCACGACTGTACACGCCGTTGGGCGCGATACGACTGGAGATCTAGTCACCATGTCCGACCCACAACGTCCGGAACGGTGGTTCGCGGGAATCGCGAACACCTGGTCCGCCGCGAAGCTAGCTTGGAGCGGTCGCCGAGGCGATGGAGCTCAGTCTATGGAACAGCAAGAGGGAACAGGGTCGCGAAATGCGATGCCTGCAGGAGGTCGCACTTCGACCAGTAGCAGAGTCGCAAAGCGCGACACATGTAGCACCACGAGAGGACCGACGCGAGTCCCGCCACTATATGTCGGAAGGGGAGCGCGAGGTCGGGTACCACGCCAAGGAGCGGACAATGCGACGAGAGGTCGCGAAGGAAGTTCGCCGACCGTTGAGTGAGGCCCAATCCTCACCACCAGTGACGCGCAGTCGCAATGCTCTGACCCTGAGATGGAGTGGTTTGACGGGCGGGGAACAGGCAGACCAATCGGTCCGTACTGTTTCCCAAACGCAGCTACTGCCGAGGGCCGGGTCATTGACAA
>CM032661.1:18319478-18494478 GCA_019095985.1 Streblospio benedicti
AGCAACCTCGCTGAGTATAAAGTAGCCATAAGTAAGTTGCACTGGACTAGGTATATTATCCCCTTTGTTACACACACCTTGTTGTTGTTCCTTCTTAAGCCCACTGTAGGATTAGGGACTCAGTACACTTCAGTACTGAGACTTGGCCATTAGGGCCTCAGTTTCCTTGTAGACGCTAGTCGGATAGCATGTAGGGCTGGTAACCTATCCCTTTGGGGATAGGCCCTCTTTACATATCTGATGGGGCTAGCCGATGGCGACCCCCCTCCTCACAGCGCCTGGGACCGCGTGGCTTCGTAAAGGGGACGCCCTGATCGTTGCGTGTCAGCACCGGTGCGAAGTCCCCTCCGTGTAGGGGCCAGTCGTGAAACCCGGGCTAGTCACCAGGCCTCCGCCGATACACTGGTTGGCGGCCTGTACGTGGGGGGTACCAGTTAACACAACGAGGAGTAGTAAGGGAACCAACATCGTCCTGTCTTGAATGAATCATGTAGGCGATATTAAACCTAGTCATTCCCGATGAAAATTGTGTCTTTCTCAGCTTCCTAGTATACATGCATGCGCCGCACACAGGTTACTAGTAACCTAATTTCGAGTAGATTTAACATCTTTATTACAAATTTACAAAGTGTAAAAATCAGCGCAGATATTTTAAAATCAGTGGATCACGAATCGCATTCGTCGCAATGTTAATATAACAATACTATCTCGAATTTTGCTTATTGATCCAGTGACATTCTATATACATCTACTTACACAACATTAATTCAGTTCTATGATACAGCCTATAGACTTTCACTCTGCCAGGTTTATTACCGTTAATGAATTAGACATGGACGTACTTAAAACATACATCAAAGCAAAATATAAAAAGGACAAAAATACTCTTAATTGACGTATTATTAAAGTGCACCGATAGCCGAGAAGGGTTAAGTTGTTTAAGATAAGCAGAGAATGGATTTGCAGAAGAGGAACAGCATGGAACACATCTCTATTTAATTTATCCCTTCGGAATGTAAACAACAACAGCAACAAAAACAGGTGCTTTGAGATCATCCTAGCGTTGCAGACGAGAGATCTCATGACCGCTGGACTAATACTTGCAGGGCCAGAGAGCAGACGCCTGCTGCTGTATCACAGAGGATACAGGCCCTTCTGAGGCTCACGCGTATATTTAAAGCCGTGTTCATTAATCATAGTATCTAGCGATAGGGAACGTTGCACGCAAATTATCAAGTTGCCCACAAATTGATAAATCTCTGCCTGAGAGAAATAATCGAGCAACGATGGATGTGCGCACGAAAGTGAAAAACGTGAAAACCACGAGCTCGGTGAGTTCGGATTTAAAAAGTGCAAAGGATCCGCCGAAGGCTCAGGTGAAATTTAACAATTCCCTGGGGGTAGAAAATCCCAGTAACTGTAAGCTGAAGAAACTGCAGCGAAAAAATACCCCATACTGCGCGCTGGATAAGTTGGATGATTCTCACGAAGAAGATGAGGGTGTGCACTGTGAGGACCATAACAATTCGCAGCCACATTTAAACGCACTAGAAGTTGCTAAGTGAACTGGATTGTAGTCTGTGTGATGCTCTAGGATATATTCTAATCATGGGTACGGATTCTTTTACATGTTTGTTTGAGTGTCAGTTTTAAGCGTACGTGATATGAATGATTTTTGGCATGAGTGATATCTCCAGAAATAGAAGCACAACTTGAAGGTGAATTCGCCTGCTTCCGAGGATTATCACTTTGACAGATTTGGCGCTGGACTTTTTTTCGATGATGGATGGACTACCGATGGATTATTGACACGCATAAACTGACAAAATGATTGTGGCAGACGAAATCTGTTTAAAGGTGAAAACATCAAGAAGATTTATATAAAATGCTGGGGACGTTTAAAGATGCGTGAAATCTAGAACAGCGAATGTCTATTCCAAGGAAACTTGCTCTTGGCTCTAGTGGCTGCAAACTATTTCTGAAAATAATCTTTGCTTGACCGCATTTGTTTGCCATGTTAGATCAAGAAGAAAAAATAGCGGTAGTGATTGCATTTTGTATTATTTGCCAAATTTAAACGTGTCAGAATTATATAGAACTCCAATATGTTAATATTCTATTCTTACAATGAATTAAAGCAATATGCTGACATTTTTAGAGGTCATCTTTGTGAATAGAAAAAAAACGTGTCTGCATTTGGTTTTGTGGTTTATTATTCCCGAAATATCTATGGGATTGTTTTAAATGACTATTTAATGGGCTATCTAATGGGCTATTAAAGTGGTCTAGGTAAACACTTGTTTCAGTAGCCCATCCAGTATCCAAGAAATGTGTATATGCAAGATTTATGTATGGGTCTATATAGTTTTATAACCCACAAGCCAGCATTTCATTACATTAATGAAGGTATTTTATTATTGCTCATAAGTTAATCATCTATAGAATTGTATATCAAAGCGAACCATAAATGCCAGTCTTTGAAAATCATAATATTTTATTCCCTTTACTTATCTATTATATCATTATATATCTGTTGAGAAACCTTCAATTGACTTTACGTGGGGCATACAATAATATGACAATGATTAGATTGTATCAATTTTATCGAAAATTTCTACAAGCACCATACTAAATGTTAAAGTACTTTTCATTGCACTTCAAATTCTTTTCACGCCAATACAATTTAATCAACTATTCAACCTGAAAGGCACATGCTGGAGAAAAAAGGTCTATTTGCCAGGTTTTAAATTAAAAGTATTGCAATTGTTAACATATGGTTACTAAACGTAGTCTTGCTCACATAATTTCAATGTGCCACGGACGTCTGAGTTGTGGACTATATTTATGATTGTTATTAAGTACAATGCACATCCAAGTTCCACAAAGTGTATTAAATTGCACCAGAATTGTTTTACCCAATCTACCCAAATAGATGTAATCACTTAATCTTTTCACAGAAATATATATGTATTGGAAATAGTTAACGGAAATGCATATATGAAATATTTCCAAAGACATTTGTGTACATATCTTGTGCCTTGTCATTAGTGTTGATATTCAAGCGTCGTCCATCATATTAGCCACTTGAAATTTTACAATTGAATTATATAACTTATGTTGTGTTTTACACTGTGATGACGGATGATGGTGATTTATTTCATGCACGGGCAAGCTTGCAAACAACAACTCCAGGAAAAATGGCCGTTTAAGATATATTGTAAATATCCTTTGTAAATATTTTGGGCGCCCTACGTAGCATTAGTAGATGCAAAACATGCAGGTCCCAGATTTATGCAAGTGGAATTAGGAATTACATCTCTATATAGTGATTTAATTAACTATCATAACACCATGATTTCCAAATTTCCAATACCTGTTATAATGATAAATATTTTCACTTAGGGCTTGTGATGTTCGGCTACCCATACATTGTATGTCATGATAGTTAAATAGGCTGGAAATAGTGACGAAGAGAAATTGTCAGAAAATATTCTAATGGTGAAATTTCATGCTGAATCCATTTACATGTAGTTGTTTCGCGTGTACTTTTGAGGAATGTTCATTAAATGTGTTGTGTTACGTCAGTACGTTGAATATTTGGACTTCTTAAACATACCATCTAATGACATAATTCAGAATCTGATATGTTACGTTTTCATCAAAAAATACATTAAAGAAATACGATACACACAGTATTTTTATTACTCTTTTTACACAAATTCTAGAAAGTTGAAGGTTATAACATAGTGCATTATGTGTTACTTCTATTAGTCTTTACAAAACAATGTTCGTGTTGTTTATGCACAACGTTAACACACACTACAAACAAGCATTGGTTACAAATGTCTGTATCATGGCCTTCATACAAAGTAGAAAAACTTGCCCCAAACACCAGGAATGATAATCACATAGAAATGCAGATTTATGGCCAGTTGATACTGTCACTGAACCAATTCAATGTCTTTTTTCTACCATTAGCTCGATAAATGGTAAAGTCATCATGACGATCATTTTAAAGACTTCATTATGTTTATGTATTATCTATTAACACATAGACTCACCCTTTGAAATATGCTTTTTTGTAAATCGTATTATGATATTGGAATGTGACCGTCGTTGACCTGTCCAATGTCACATTATATTAATATTAGCTTTAATTTTAGCTAGTGTAATGCAATGTGAAAACAAAATAATGTTGACGTATACACTGTAATTTACTTTGTGTCCCGTAGCTTTTAGGGGATTTATAGTCCTAAAGTCATTTCCAAAACCAAATATATTAATGCTGTACATTTATTTATGTAATTTAGAAGGCGTAGTTGTAGGGTCAGTCTCTCAATTAACAGTTATCCAAGTATATTTTTGTTGGCATTTACGTTGTGATTATTAACTCATTTTTCTGTATTTCTATGGGTAACATGTTGATCCTCAACTGATCAAAATAAAGCTCTTGCACTGTTTCAGAGTTTTATTTGTCTTGAGTGATGATATCTATTTTAAAGATGATATTTGTCTACACATCTATAAAATGAATTTTGTCCCAGCATCTTTATATTTGTTGATTCAAGAGTTTTCAAACCTAAAATCGTCAAATAAAATAATCGTATTTATATACATACACTAACATTAATGTAATCTTTGTGTTCTCTTATGTAAGCATATTTTAATTTCTGTCTGTTTCGGTTGTTTGTCATTTTGGATGAAACAGTCGGCTAAATACAATGCCTGGTCCTCTCGACATGGACTATAATATATAGTTCAGGTATTCTACCGTGTTGGTGATGTTGATGTTTCATGATTTGTATGATGAAAACATATTGTGTTTAATAAACATTTATTTTATGCTGAGACCCATGCATGCTATACCTTTTTAAAAATCTTAATGGTAAGGTGTACAAGACTAGTTTATTCTAAACCAAGAAAGTGGCAACCCTAAGCATAGTAGGCTCACAATAAAGTATAATGCAACTATATATACAAAAGTTCATATTTCACAACATAATAATTCTTACATAATTACATTGTTGACAGTTTCAACAATTGGTGCTGCCATTTTCAAAACGTCTCTCTGCGCATGACAGGTCAATCAGCACTACTTCAGATGTCGAAAATCGGTGTATTCCAACACGATGAATATATTCAAGAATATAATGCAACTATTCTAAAGTTTGACATCAACCACATCTCTAATCTACACAATACCAAGCAGCAGTATTACATATCTGGGGTATAGTTACATTCTCATGTAATTTGAAAATATGCATACACTTGAACTCCATCAATCATTGTCTTTTTGGTATACCGTAAAATTAAATTGGGGTGCATATTTTGCCATTATATGTGAATTGGTTCATCTAAGGTGTTGCTACGTTTGAGTTTACGAAGACGATTGCACATAGCTATTAATACCTAAGCCAACTCCTCCCTACCCATTTCCCTTTCACACACACGCGCACGTACACACGCATATACCCACACACCCGCATACATACCCACACGCAAAGAAATAAAAATGAATACATGTAAATTATAATAAACTATTTGGTGTTCTTGTGAATTCCTATCTTTAATAAGCATTATTGGAGTTTTTAGCCCAGGGTATTGTTGCTATTGCCTGTAAAATAGAATAATAAAAAAATACATTCACGTTCCTTTTTGCTAGAGAGCTGATATGACCATTATTAGTTGTTGTGTTGTTAGTTCTATGATATTGGTGTTTCCTATACAAATCATACAAGTAGCGGGGGGGGGGGGATCAGTGTCAACCAAATTGGATCTTGATGTAGCCTGTCACATCTTTACAAATGATTACAATTATTCTCTCTTCTAAAGTCTATCATGTACTGGTTCTTGATTGATAGACAGTGTTTAACATACTGTCACTGAAACAAATTGGTTCATGTCCCCTCCCCTATCTATTCTGTTGTACTACTATATTTAGTGTATGGGGGTCATTAAAATGTAATCATGTACCTTAGTGGGATTCACGTTGCTATTGTTCACAATCTATTTAGGAGACACTAAGATACACAATACTCCATTCAATTTGTTCTTTAATTATATTTATATTCGATGGTCCCACGTTCGAGCACTTCCAATTAAAAATGGTCATCCAATGTAGCGGGCAGCCTAGGGTCAGTGTAGAATAAAGTATGTGGCAGCTTATATTGACAGTTCATAAACATTTAGCAACATTAACAATTTTCTAAGTAAGAACCATTTTCGAACCTGTACAGTTTATGACCCCTCACGACTTTGGACTACGTGTGAAAAAGAGTCAGGTGAAAATATACGCCGTTCCCATGACCCATGCAAACTTGTTCGGCAAATAATCTTATTCATTTTACATCATAGAGTACATTTTTCTGCAATTCCTTTGTTATATTGCTAATTGTTAAATAGCGCAGCCGTGTTTCTAATATCACTGTGTGACACTCACAATACTGCAACACTGAAAAGTCGCAAAACGTTTTCAAGTTTTTTAAAACCAATTTGTACGGAAAACAGTTTAAAATATGTTATTCAAATACGGGGAAACGTATACATGTAGATAAGAGACTGTGCCCGGCATGGTGTTTCACACGGCTAATGCAAATGTGTGAAAAGAAGGTGTCACTCTTCCATGATGACACACCTAAGGGTACAGGTTACCTATGAAATAGATGATATGGTGGACAATTGAAAAAATAAGCACATCATTTAAACCCCTAGGCAAACACAATGGATACACACATACATAAACACAATGGATATATGATGATACATGCCCTCCTCACGAACATATTGGGGGGTCACACAATGACAACACAATATAAATGTAAACGTAAATGATATAAATGTAAACGTAAAGGTGCTTATTTACAGTTGCAATTCACTGTTATTATGCTCTAGTGACTTTACATCTATATCAGATCATTGATATCCGTGTCACTCTGAATCTTTCTCAACTCCCCACGGAGCATGCAACACATTGTTACCGTAGCGCAGATGTACTATTCACTCACATTGGATTTCGCTCGCCTGACCTATCCCTATTTAACGTGTAGTGTAGGTACTACGGAGCACTGTACAACCTGATGGAGGTAGATTTGCTTAACACCCACCATCAGACCCGAACGGGAATCGAACCTACGACCTTGTGATGAGGCTTCCGGACAAAGATCTGCAGTTTTTTTCAACAGACCCAATTTTTTGCACTTCTCACTCTAAAAAGTTTGTGTACACAGTAGTTAACGTTATTGCCTTGACCAAGATAATTTTACTTCTATTAAGTTTACCTTTAATATAGTATGAGTGTGGCAGCTGTATTAAACCATGCATTAATTAAATCATTGTTGAAATATTTACATAGCTTGCAACAAGTTGATTTTTTTAAACATTAACATGTCTGACGTTCTTGCGACAATTCTATATAGATATAGTTTTATGTGTTGCAAATCTATTTGGTTCTCAAAACGTTTTGTCACATCTTATCAGCCATACCCAAAATAAAGGGTCCAACTGTGAATCATTGTGGCCACCCTTTAGCTTTCACGCCATTTCAAATATTTACAAGTTATGAAATGCCAATACACGCACGCTTGCTATCCACTGTTTCATTTGATTTTGATGTTTTACTATAAAAAGTGATTTAAATTAACATGGGCACTAATATTTCTGCATTAATTGAGAGTGCATTGATGGACAGCCATGATAGAACAACGTTCGCTTGACACTTTCTAGATACACTTGCATACGTATCAATGCTTATCGATGCACAGTGCAGATATTACTTGGAATACAAGACCCCACATACTGAACAGGTGAAAGCAATAGGGTACTAGCAAATTTGAATGTTGTGTATGCTCTTCCGGTAATACAGTTCTATACACCATGCCAAAGTAGTATTTAAAAGGAAAATGCTCTTAGTGGTGCCTTTTCAAACAGAACCACATAGATACTTAAGCCAATAGAAAATTATTCCCCTATCCTCTGGTGTATTTATTGTCTTAAATTGATTGAGCATTATATCTTTTTGCAGAAATGCGTTAAAACACACAAAAATGCCTCAATTCGGGGCACATACGTTGCATCTCTCAAAATTATCGTGTAGCCTACCAAGTCTAAACTGGTCCTACGTGTACATTCTCAATATTAATATTAAGTTTGAGTTTTTAAACGAGCTATATAGAATTGAACAGCAAGTAAAGAGAGGGGCACATTTGACCTTGCGGGCGTGTAGGCCGCAAGGCATTTTGAGGTCTGCGGTGTCTACGACGTTTTCTGAATGTAGAGACAAATGTACAGCTGTGGGCACATCAGCACGGGCTCCATGCGTTATGAGTGCGTCAGCGCTGGGAATGGTTTTATTGAGGTGGCCGTGAGATCAACATGCATCGAACGTGCGTTGTACTTGCGTATAACTTACACTCTACGCACCTTGTGATTACTCAAGTAAGGCATTCGTAAGTTCGCGTTACAAAGTACGCACGCACTGTGCCGGTACTGTATCTGTACCGGCAATGTGCGGTTAAATCCTCTGTGATTGTACAACAAAATTAGTGGTAGGTCTCTGCCTCCTGCACTGCCTCTTTATGGTCAGAGCACCACTGACATTGGTCACAGAAGAAGTTTGCGGCCACACTAATGCTGTAAAAAATGCTGCGTTTATCGCATTTAACACTCACGGATCTTTACGATCTCCGTGTGTTTTTAGTTGTAGACCGACTGTAGACAGTCCGTGTGGCATGATGTGCCCTTCGCATTAGCTATTAAAGTTCTCTTGCTTAAAATCAATGTGTAGTACACTACTTTCAGACCAGATGTAAATTTTACCCTATGTCCTATTACTATGATTTGATCTATAAAAGTAATTTCAAGCCAGATGTTTTATACAATTGCTAATATCAATATCTGGGAAAATGTAGCTTACAAGTAAATTGAACTAGATGCTGGTGATGAAAACTTGATAATTTCTGTAGTCTTCTTTCTATTTGGACGGCTTTGATTTTATTACTTTTTCACGTGGCTTGCCATGATGAACTGGAGATACCCCACAGAAACGCGTTATTTTATGTATGTAAATGGTATCTTCATGAAAATAATCAATGGCATATATGTTGCTTAATATATCTTCAATATCTTTGTCAGATTATTCACCTATTCGTGTGTTAACAGTGTCAAATCTCCTAAACTGATATTTGCTTCTTTTAGCTTCTTGTGGATATCAGATAACGTTAAACTTATAATTGTTTCTGAATAAATGGTGTTGTGTATGTGATATTACCCCTTTATGCGCTAAGTGACTTATAAATCCAGGTTAATTTGAAATTTATTACTGGATATCTCCTTTGATATCTTACTTGATTTCGTCAACAGATAGATTCAAATTACTGTATTGCCAGAATTTTGAAGAACCTATATAGGGTTTTGCCTTTTATATTAAGTCAATTCATTATCCATGTGTATCATAGGGCCGGGTGAACTTAGTGAAGACTTTGAAGATAAGAAATGCCTTACTCCAAGACTTGTCTGTGGTTTACTACATCGTGTAGTCCCTTTTATCATTTACATCTAAATATCGGCCATATTTTTCTATTAGATCTTTTCGTTGCTCTGATTCACAGCGTTTTTATATCACGATAAGATCTACCTGGATTAAATGGACATAGACCCAGTGGCCCACGGTGGACACATTATGATGTCTGCATCTGTGAGCTCAAACTGGCGGTTTCACTGTTGTCTTCACGTAGGGTGCCTGGAACCTTGAAATGCAGAGTCCCACAAAACACTCAGTGCATCTTAGATAAACTTTACATAATGTATATACGTATATCTAAGACTAAATCTGTCAGCTTGGTCTTGTTTTCGGATTGCATGCAGAAAAGCACGTTGTATTCCACGTGAACATATGGTTCTTTTGGACAGACATTTTAAGAATGCGCAGTAGAATTATTTATATCGATGTTCTCATTTGTTAAAGTTTAAAAAACATGTATTGTCTTTCATATGAAGCAGGCGTTGTGATATAACGATACCTTCATACGTGTTTTAAATATCATCAAAATATTTCTTATAACTGTATCCTTTTAGGTTACGTGACGGATTTGATAGGAGCTGTGTTGTGACCAGAAAGTCGTGGGTTCCTGCAACGATCAGCAGAGGTGATGGTCGTTAAGCGAACTCATCCTTGTTTGGTAGTAAACTGCTCCTTGGTACATGATCGTTAAATAGGAAGTAAATTCCCTTCGGTCATCTAAAGCGCTGAATGTGATACCCCCATTTTGCAGCTCATTAGCATGGCGCCGAATGTTGCCAAATGCGATTTTCGACAATAAATCGACCACTCACCCGTACACGTGTCTGTTTGCCCCTACTCACCCCTACTCTTCCGTACTCAACTTAGATGGGGTTGTGTTATAGGGTTGCGCGCGCGTACACATATACAGCTCAGTGCCATTTCAGTACAAATTGCCCATACTCGTCCCATCGTTCGGTCATATTTTTCAATCTTTCACACAACTTCAAATATGTAAATTAATCGGTATCGATCTATTATTGATCTCAATCTCGTTATGTTGTCCCTCAATCATTTAGCAATCGTCCCTGCTTGGGTGGCCTCTCATCTCAACTCGTCCTACCTAATGTCGACGGATTAGACATGACGCGTTGCGAGAAGGCCTGGTAGAGGGACCAATGAAGTCCATCAGTGATGATTGCTAGATGGAGCGATTAATGTTCAATCGTTCTCATTTGTCTTGACATATTGGCCTGATTGAAGGCAATAGAGAGACGAGTGAAGTTGGGGATCAGTCCAACATGAGGCGGGTTGAAGTTTTGTATACGATAAATTGGTGCAGCTAAAGTCTGCTGATTAGACACAAAAACAGCGAGAAGGCCTGGCCTGCTTGAGGGACAAGTGATGACTATCGGGAACGATCACCTCTCAATTAGCCGATTTTACAATATGACATACTGCCAATTGAGGGACGAGTCTCACATTAATGGATTAATGGGGGAGTAGGCCCTATCAGCCCTAGTACTTGTTCAGTATTTCGTAGTAATTGTCCGTAATTGCATGTCCTCCGTCTCTACTCGTATCAAACTTGTCTAAACCTACGGGCAAGAGTGGTTACGTTTGAGGCAAGAGTGAGGCGAGTGCCACCCCAGACCCCAATGAAAAGTAAGCCAGTTCGTTGGTGTGGTCTCTGCGCAACGATCGGCCACACTGAAATCGGGCGTAGTAGTTCTGCACAAATGTGCCGTGCTCGTCCATCAGTGAAATGGGGGTATGAACAGTGCAATGCGAAGCCCATGAAGTCACGAAGCGTTATCAATATCCAAAGTTTAGAATAGAATCTCCCCAATTGAAAGAGTGAAAATTATGTTAGAAATAGTTAACATAGCCATATATAAGAACATTGAGCAAATAGACGTGCACCATGTCTTGCAATGCCTAATTAACTAAACCTAGAGTCATTTATCACATTCATACATGCATTTTACCACTAACTGGAGTACCCATCCTGTTAGCTTTTCACCACTTTCAACCAACTTTTAGCGACTCTCATCAAGAATAAAACCATCGCAGTTGTGATTCCCACATGACTTCAAAGTTTCACATCACATCATATTCAAAATGAGGGATAAACAGGCGAAGCATCAATGTTATTCATTCCAGATCTGAAACTGGATCGTGCGGTGAGGCATATCCACTGACGAAGTGGCGTAATCTATGGCATCGTGTAACATTCTCCTAGCGCCAATTACCTGGCAGGAGTCACATGGATAGACTATACGTTTGTTGGTTTAAATGTATTTCATTTAAAAAGAAAAAGGGTTTGGCTGTGGCTAAGGTTTTGTAAAGATACCTCCATAAAATACACAAACTCCGTGGGATGTAGAATTATTGCACTAGATCTGGGACTTGGGCATGGTGCGTGGGCTATTTTTAGATGATCTGAAACATTCGTCCGAGTGGAATTTGGGATAGCATTGGGATACGCTGATAATGCTTCTCCATATGTAAGCAGATTCATTGCCGTAACGTAGGGTCTACGTGCTTCTTAACAGTGTGATATGCTATCAATAAGAAGATCATTGCATTGCATTGGAGTGCATCTAGCACGATGAACGCACGGATTGAATGTGCGTGTAAACGTAGTCAGATCTGGTGGGGGAGCACCGGGCTGAGCCCCAGGACCTTTCAACGACAAATTAGTTCATGTTTATGGAGGCTTCGGCGTAACTGCTATCGATTGCCGGTACGAGACCCATAAGATTCCTTGAGTGGCCCCCATCCCAACTTTTCAAACAACCTGGACCAGCTGCTTGTGTGCAAGTAGAAGGTGATTAGAACATGTGCTTGACATTATAATTGCTATGCCAATGACTTACCATTCGAAATGAACAGGCTTCAAATCGTGGCCCACATGCACAGTCCAAATATGACAAACACTTTAGAACTACTTGTACTTATATTAGCAATTACTCGGTGAACATTCATAACTGCATGCGCCCTGTCAAGGCAAATTAATCAAATGCCACACACAGCACACATGCGCCAAAACCACAAGACGTTGATTTATGAAATTGGTCCACTTCTAGCAGAACCACCGTGGCCGTGTGCGAGAGAGACGGGGGCGGACCATTCGTCAACGTCCTTGCAGACGATAACGCACTCTCGGCTCAAGTGTAGGTTTTCTTCATTCATGCGGTTGTGCTTGTACATTATTGTGGTCAGCTCACAGTGTAGCATTTGCTTTAGTGCAGCCATAATTCCGTTTAAATTGTTTGATAATAATTATGGTGGTTTTTAAAATAAATGTCCTTTAAAAGGACCCATGTAAAATTAGCATTATGACAGCAAAGTCTTAGTTCTTCAATGGACAGAGGTTCCTTGAATTGATGGCCCAGGAATTAACGCTACGAGATTGCGTGGTGCTTACGTTAGATTATGGCTCACCTAGTAGAGATCCACATTACTCTGTGATCCCTGCATGCTAAGACATACAATATTGCTTATAATACTCGCACGCTATCTTATAACATTCCATCTTAGTTCCCTCAACTTGTGATACATATGAAGGAACTATTCGCCGTCCATCCAGCTTGTAAACCTCTAGATACCAGACGAAATTACCTTATCTATGTCACGTGTAACATATTAACTTGATTACGAGACCATCTGAAAATCTGTAGGAGACTGTGCTGAGGATGGCATATTTGAACAGCTGCCGCTCTATGGTAATTGGTAGCACTTCTCCCTGTTTTAAGCTTTATGTAGGACACAGGCGTAATTTGTGTATACATGGCGTCGGAGATCTTTTTAATTACTTTTTTCATGTTTTATGATCATGCAGTATTTAATAGATCGCTGATTTCTAGTGCAGTGCAGTAGAGAAAAACTAACCTATTAAATGGATCTTGTGACAAGTTGAGCGCAGACCCGTCTCTGCATCTGCCACTAAAATCGTCGATTTATGCACGGCTCAAATTGAAAGTGGCAACTGGTGAAATATGAAGTGCATCGCAGTTGTGGTCTATTCACTATTATACATCACTACTGTCTTTCATCAAACTTAACAAGCATGAAAAATAAATAATTGTGACATTTAAGTGGTCCTATGGATGCAAAGAAGTACAATATTTTTTGTCTCTCTCTCTCTCTCTCTCTCTCTCTCTCTCTCTCTCTCTCTCTCTCTCTCTCTCTCTCTCTCTCTCTTTTCTCTCTCTCTCTCTCTCTCTTCGGCTGCGGACTCACTTTCAGCCCCGTGGGCCTTCTTCGGTTGTTTATTTTTGTCTCCTACATTACACAAGATTTAATCAAACAAAAAACGCGTAACCAAATATGTTCTGTTTGGTATTTCTGCCAGCGAACGGAAAAAATAATTGAACGTTGGTCCTTGTTTTTTTTTTTTTTTTTTTTTTTTTTTTTTTTTTACCATTTTAAATGATTCATCTTATTTGAACCGCTAGTGACAGGATTTGAGGTGGTGATTTATGAGTGTTGTGTTTAGGCTTTCTAGTTTCTAATAAATTTCGTGTGAATTGAAGTAAATATTTTATTTTATTTTTCCTACTCTTGCACATTTTCAATGACAACATCTATTAACAGGCGAGGCTATAGCTATGCAATCCATTTCGGATAACGCCTATAGATGACTGCTCTCTACCCACTTTGGCCAAGACCTCATGGGATCATAACAATAACCCCGGGGTCTGTGAGTCATTTCAGACTACTGCTGGTAATATGGTGTTCTTGGGTGTAGTTTCTGTGTGTTATTCTTCTTTTTTTTCTCCTGATTATATGCTGTACACATGGGAACCCCACTTCGTTAGATTTAAAATACTTTATTAGCTTTCAAAGTTTTGTTTCAGCTATATAACTCACGCTTGTGGTTATTTCTTGACAATTTTATTAATTCTTTTTTAATCGTGATTACATTAATTCTATTACTGATATATTTGAGTCGACTTTTCTATGAAACGTTCATATTCCTTTTCATATAATTTAGTTATTTACTTAGATACGTTATTGTGACTCATGAAGTAGGATTATCATAATCAAAATACAGTGAAATATGATAGCATATGCGACTCTACCATAATAATGAGATTGTGCTGGCACTAAACATGCTATTAACCATACGCCAATCTACATACTTTAAATAGCTCTAAACAAACACTTTATCTGCTGTTTTAACGATAACCCACAGAGAAAGAACAATATTAAAGAAAGCTCACTGTACTCCCAAATTGTAGTTATGAACTGGGATTAAGCACAAAGCCACAAATCCGCGTCATCTGTGTTGCTTCACAGTATATTTATTGATAAGTTTACGTGCTGTTGGCAGAAATATATCAAATAGCAAACGCAGGAGGCACAATTTGGCTCAACCGCGTAAAAGTTTCAGTAGCAGACGTCAGATAACGCGAGGTCACGCCAAACATTAAGCGCCGTTTTGTGTAGCCGTTTTATGACATATGACTGATACTCGGGTCTTCTTAGTGAAGAATACAAAAGGCTAACTCGTGTATATATCTGGAATATAATCATTCTAACATTTCATTTTTAAAAACTTGACTTGCTGGTGCGAGCGTGTATGTTCGTATAGAAGACGGTGATCATTACTAAAGGGCTGCCTGTGACGTCGGGTAAACCCACACACACACGCATGCATGTGCAGATTGATTTCTCTCATGTCCCCCAGGGTACCAACTGCCCACCGGTATGCATAGTATTAATCGGTCTGGTGCGTTCATATCTACATTGCATGTGCATGTTTTTCCAACATCAAATGATAAGTGGAATTCAAATTGAATGTCCGGGCATAGGCAGATCCAGAGCAATGTGGCGGAGGGGAGCCCCCACCCACCACCCACCACCACCACCCACCACCACCCACCACCACCAGAATACCTTTGTTTCATTTTTTTTTGTTTGTTTTTTTTTGTTTTTTTGTTTGTTTTGTTTGTTTTTTTTTGTTTTTTTCATGTTTGCTATCAATCGCGAAACCCATGATATCCTTTAAATGCGCCCCCTCGTTCTTTCTGAAAACCTGGATTTGCCAGATCGGGGGGTAGAATTGCATGAGTAACTCCCACCATAACCAGCCCCAACGCTCATTTACTTTTCGATTCTTCAGGTGAATGTGTATAATATAATCACGCGAGATACACCCCACCTTTGAAGACAGGAGGTATACGTGCAAGTGTACATGTAACACCAACCATCACTTTTAAAACCATACCATGTTACGTTGATTGTAAATGTAATTATTTTGGTCTATACGTCAAATGGCAACCAATACCACGACTGTATCATATATACAGGTGCACTTTTAGTAAATGTTAGCTAATATAAGAACATCAATCATTATCAATAAAACGCGTGTTTTCCCTTTGTCATTTTGAGACATTAGTTACAGTTTTAGTGCTAGAATAGTTCGATCATCATTCATCTGTTCGAGATTCTATTCTGTAACTGTTCTGTGGGAGGGGGGGGGGGTCTTTTTAATTTGTTTGTTGTTGTTTTGTGTGTGTGTGTGTGTGTGTGTGGTGTGGTTTTTTTTCCACATATTCCGGTGTCTTTTTGTCAGTCTCTGAATCATGAATCACGATTTTTACCTGCCCATGCAATTGTTCCACTGATGACTTGTTAGCGTCGACAGTGGCCGATCCCAGGCGGGTCACTTGAACCACGGAGGAGCAGGCTCGCGGGTTCCTCTTTAACTCCGTAGCTGGGCCCACTCTGGCCTTTCTCTGTGTATGTGAAAGTCTTCGCGAAAGAATTGCAACATTAGAGGATTCATTCTCCAAATCTGGTGGGGCACATCTGAGACAGCTCTCTGTAGCAATATGAATATTGTATTGGTTTCGTCGTAATTTGCACGCCCTTCAAATAGCACGGCTGTTCCGACTACACTAGTGCAGCTAGTGTGCTCTCCGTGACTCCAGATTTTCTGCCAGTAGGTCACAGCCTGCTTTGTACAGCAAAAATACGGACAGAAACATAACACGGTGTGCTAACTATTACCACATTCATCTTAGGTGTCGTAATCTAGAAGGTGGATAAACAATGTCTTGTTCAAGTAAACGTTGGCACACAAATTAGCGGAAACTTGCAAACAAAGGATAAACTTTCGCACTAAGACTTATTTCATTAAGTCCATTCACACTTATATCGAATCGGTTCTTCGAATCAACAGGGGTCAAGCACAACTACCCGGAATGAATGATTTCTTATATTACTTATCAGCTGCTGCACACATTCACACGATGTGCAATGTGGTACACAATTTCATTACTCTTGTCACGACACAATGTAAGTCTCCCAATGAAGCAGAGTTCACACTGTGGGGAGTAGAGAGGCGTTTACTATAAAGTTTAAGATTAACACGTATTTTGTGTCAATTCCAGAGCATCAGTGTCATGAATGATTACGACGTTATGTAAAAATTCGATCGTCACAGAAATTATTATACAAATAGTGTATTAGTGTTTGTTGGCGGAGTTCGGGGTGATGGGGCAGGGTAGGGAAGGTAGAGGCTGGTATCATCAAAATATGTTTGTAAATTTGTATATATCATCCTCTTGGATTTGTAAGTAGCGTTCAACAGTAGATTTATACATTTAAGTAATACTTCGTACATAGTATGAAATTTATCAAAAATAAATAATCAGAAAGGAATATGTGTTTCCATTCGTTCCTACAATTATGAAAATATTAATTTTCCAATACTTTAACAACTGACTGTCCGTTAGACATAATGCAAACTAATCCGGCCGGCACAGTGATTATTCAGTGGCTAACGTAGATTTTATTACTGTGCTAAATAGATCTAGATCTACCATTAAGAGACTCATGTGAACACCAATATTATTAGTCTTCTTGTGCTTATAAATGAAATGAAATCCAATGTTTCCCTGGACTTTAAATGTTATTTAATTTCTAAAATAAAGTAAACAGAAGACCTTTGTTTTTGGTTTCAGTGATAATCAGGACAGTCAAATGCAAAATTCTTTTGAGCTCGTTGTAAATAGATGTTTTTCTTAATTTAACATAGCAAGACATTATAAATATTATTTTTTTTGATGTCAATGTTTAAATTTTAAAAAGGTTTATTAAAATATGCGCTTATTCTGTCTACAATCACAATCTCCTTATAATTACATGGTATATTGTATACAAATTAAAAATGCAGTTTATAAAGTATATGTATATAAAGATATGAATAGTGTAATGTAATCATAAAATTGAAACATAATCATTAAATTGAAACTATCCGGATTATAAGAAAGAAACAAAGAATAGATCTACCTACCAAATTCACAAATTGAATCGTGCACAAACATTTCTAGTTTTACAGTAATCGTGGATGAGGGTAGATTCACAGTAAGCTACAATTAACAATTACTCTAAATGCAGCAAAGTATTAGTAAGTGAGCGGACATGGACTACAACAAGAATACAGAAGATTATGTGTCGGACATTGAAACATCTGAAGAGACTAATGCTTACCAAACTATGAGTGCATTAGAACAAGTAACCATAAAAACAGAACCAGTGTTTGAAGAAGACAATATGGCAGGAATTCTTCAATCAAACAGAACATGTCTAAGTGATAAAAACTATTTGGATGGTATTATGTACAAACAATTTGCTGGTGCTGGGGATGATAAGTGTAGTGAAAACAATAATGGCAAAGTTGTTTCTAACTTAAATTATAACATGGGCTCTTGTGATGGAGACTTATTAAAGGTAAAGCAAGAGAACAATTTTGGTGAAGAGCAAGCTTGTCTGGATAATGATACGAATGGACATTCAGAAATTCTTGGCAATGTTACATGCAAGATCGAAAATATGGAATCCGATGATTCGCAAAATATGTCAGATAAAATAGTTGGTACAATTGTACTTCAAAATGTAGAAGCTGTCCTTACAAATGAGACTGATGCTAGTGGCCCAAAAAAAGTGCATACTTGTGATAAATGTGATAAAACGTTCAAGTCTCCGTACGATTTGAGACGTCATCAACAGACTCATTTGCAAAGCAAAGATCATCACTGTAAACTTTGTGATAAAAGTTTCAAAGGAAAGAAATGGCTGGAAAACCACATACAATCAGTTCATATACAAGAAACATTGTTGGAATGTGATATTTGTAACAGCACATTTAAGAGTGCGCGCGGTTTGCAAAATCATATGGTTAGGCATGGTATTAAAGATAAAATATCGAAACCTTGGAATAAATGTTCATTTTGTTCGAAAATATTTAAGAATAATAGTGATCTGAAAAGACATGAGGAAGTACATGGTGGTAAATTGGAGCATATCTGTGAACTCTGCGGGAAAGTGTCAAAGACCAAAAAGGTACATGAAAATCACATGCTTGCTAAACATACAAGTTGTAGTTTGTTGAAAATAAAACGAGCGGGTAAAAAGTTGAAGTCGCATGATCGAAACCTGCATGAAAAAAATAATTCACACGACTATAATTATGAAAGTGTAAATTCATTACAAAGTGAAACTGAATTGAGCCTTGAAAGATCCATTCAAGATGATGACACCTCAAATGTAGATGACGTGATCAAGACCATTGATTCGTTGATGGAGATGGCTGATGGCCAAGATAAGCCAGCTGAAAATCATAATGATGACATTGAATGTAATTCATCTCTGAAAAAACTTGATGATTACATAGTTTGTGAAGTCAATACCAATAGTGAAATGATGGAGACAGAGGATGAATCAAATATAAGTGATGTTGAAATGTATGGTGAGCTAGAAAACAGGGCCGGAAGCAGAAAAGACAAAGTGATTTTAGCCACAAAATGTGAAAAACGGAAGAAGCATTTATGTGATGTGTGTGGAAAGGAATTTAAAGCGCTATGTGATGTGAATCGACATATGGAAATTCATATGAAGAACAAACGTGTGATGTGTAACATTTGTGGGCGGTACTTTAAAGGTAGCAAATGGCTTGAAAATCACAAGCTTTTGTTTCATTCAGATGATTATCCACATAGCTGCCCTGTTTGTAACAAAGGATTCAAGAGACTTGGCGAAAGGAAAAAACACTTATTAGTACACACTGAAGGGTATGTTGAAAAAACTAAGCAAAGATACTCATGTTCAATCTGTCCGAAAGAATTTAGGAGTCCATCAGAAGCACTTCGACATGAGGTCTTGCATGGTGGCCAGTTGGAACAAAAGTGCGATCTGTGTGGACAGTGTTTTAGAACAAAGAACTGGCTTGAAAATCACATGAGCAGAAAGCACTCCGCTAAAAGAAGAATCTGCGAATGGCCAGGTTGTGACAAAGCATTTAGGACTAGGCACGAGCTTGAAAAGCATAAACTGATTCATACAGGCGAATTAATTCGTACTTGTAAAGTTTGTGATAAACAACTAGCAAGTCCAGGCGCACTTAGAACACATATGTTGTTGCATGTAACCAAACAGTTTCATTGTGACATCTGTAGTAAAAGTTTTGCGAGGCCTCATGGACTGCAATTGCATAAAAACACAGTCCACGAGGGCAAGAAACCATACCTGTGTACAATTTGTGGGAAGAACTTTTCAAATGTCAGTAATCTAAAGAAGCATGCAAATATTGCACACACATTGCACAAAGATGAAATAAAAAATGAACTGGAAAATGTATTTCATCAATTTTGGTAGTATTGTTTGTGCCTATTAAGCTTTCATAGGCAGATCCAGGGAGGGCCGCAAGGGGCGCGCGCCCCCCCCCCCTTTTCCCACCAAAATACTTTATTTTCATAGGGTTTTTCATGAAATCCCGTAAGTGCGCCCCCCCCCCCCCTTTTTCCTTACGTGCGCCCCCCCCCCCTTTTCCAAAAACCTGGATCTGCCTATGGCTTTTGTTGATTAAAGTTGCAAATGTGTTACCTTACACTTATTTTTGTTTGTACTTTTTGTACATCAATTTGTGTTAAGAATTGAACCATTGTGCTTTCTTTTGAGAGGGCAATGCAAGTATGAAGCATGTGTAACCTGCATGAACATAATTTTATCTTTTAGGAAAGTAATTTGTAAATATGATAATTTACAAAGTTAATGAAAGTTCTATATTTTATTATTGAATACAATGTGGAAAATATTGTTAGTTATTCTTTTTAATATGTCAATAAATTCATTTCGTTAATCATTTTCCTTTAGCTGAAATGCGAGAAGTTAACACGTGTTCACTCATGTGGTTCCCAATTCCCAAATATCCAGGTGTCCCAGTCAGGATTATCTCGGAGCGTAGGAGCATCTTTGTCTCTCCTCACCTTCTGGTCACTGTAATCCTTTTCAATATTCTTTTCACCATGACTGTATACACTCTTCAGGACAGTATGTTGAGAGCTTTCCCTTTCCTTCATCAAATTCTACAAATTAGGAAACATAGTTGACAGTGTTTAAACTGTTATGTACATTCCAAATATTAAGCATAAACATTGCTTCATGGCAGGATATCAATAAATTTGACATTATATATCAATAATGTATATGCAATTTCTATAGGATTAGGCTAAGAACAGTTCCATGGAAAAAAATCAAAACTTTCATACATAGCTTTTATGTGCTTGATCGTGTCGTTTGTAGATCCAGTGTAAGAAAATTCTCGATGAATCTAACTTTCCTGCCTCTGATAATTCCATTGTAAAAATCAGGGTGACCCATATCAGCAAGGTTTTCTGAAGCTTAGATCTCTAGATACAAATTAGCAAATTTTAATTGTATTCATCACAAGTGCTAGATATTAGAGTATAAAGGTTGCAAGACAAGAAATATGATTGGAATATTAATTTATGATCATCAAGTAATCATAATCCCTCTGTAATTTTTGTTTGACCAAGATATTGCCATATTACTGGGTAGTCAAATTATAGTTTAAAAGTTCTCCGGTTACTTAGAAATTTAAGTTGTCTAATCTATCAAGACCAGATATTCAGGGTGAATATTCAGAATATTACCGGTATGTACAATTGTACATGCAGATGTTAAATGATTAGAAACATACTCACTTTTAACATCGTAACTTAGATTATTCCAGACTTTAGCACAACACAACCCAGGCAATGAATTTATAGCTGTATGTTTCAATACACATAATTTCAATGAGCATATACAGGTCAACATTAACTCATTTTCCTGTCAACCAAGTACAGTGGAATATTTGCTTTCGCTCAAGTTTGTGTACCTAATACATTTTACTTGCTGATGTATATAGGTATTAATTAGATATGTTTTTACTTTTGTCTTTTTAAAGTTTCTTTCTCATGCCTTATCAAAAACTGTCTACTTAATCTGTGAATATTAGTAAACTCATTGAGAAGTGGTGATATTCATCAAATGGGTTAAGATTACATGTACTCTCTACGAGAGGTATTTGTTTTTATTGTGTGAATAAGATTTTGTATTATAGTATTTGATAATTTATTTTGATGATGTTTGATGATGATGTTTCATGTTATAACATGAATATCTAATTTTTTATTTTATTTTTTATATAAATCTTGCTTCTTCAAAGTGACAAAGCAAATAATGATACCAGTACAGAAGAACCACTTTTTCAAGACAAATACAGATGAAACACTTTTTCTAATGAAAAATGAGTCTCTCACAGAGGGTGGGTTAAGATTGCACCGTAACACTAGTCCTATTATATGGACTATTATATCCATATTTATAAATTGGTCCCTCTTAAAATCAGTTTTAATAGTGGCATGATCCACTTTTTATGTAGTACTTTAAGAAAATAACTTGGCAGCATACCAATAACAAATGCCATTTGGTTATCTCTTTGTACAATATGTACATTGTGTAACAAGAAATGTATGTTATCAAATTACCAATAAAGGAGGACACATCTAAGATGATGGTAGAAATAACGCTGTTTTTCTCTTGATGCCTAATTACTTTGTTTGGATGAAGATTTGTCAATGTAAATGTTGAGCCCTCAATGCTAAATGTGAGATAATTGTCATTGTGTTCAAAGAAGGTGGTAACTAGCTAAGGAAACGATCATAAATAACGGTACCGGGGGGTCGTCCATTTTTTGGGGCGCGAAGAAAAAGTTAACCCCCCATCAACATTTTAAAAAGTTGAGTGACTTCCCCACCCTCCGCTAACGAAAAAGTCCTCTATATACTCATTGCATTGCTAAAAGAAAATATTTGAAAAAAATATACCGAAGCATGATAAAAAAGTTCAGCGACACCCCCCCCCCCTCCAAAGGGAATCAGAAAAGTTGGACGACCCCGCCCCCACCATTTTGGACGACCACCCCCCCCCCAATATTTATGATCGTTCCCTAAGTGTGCTGAGATGGGATTTGTGCAATGTTATTCATTGGGATGTTCTATATATTTTAATAGGGTAGCTATCATTTAAATTGTAATTTGATACACATAATTATGAATACTAGTACTTAGTATACAACAGTTTTACCATCTATTTAGAGCTTAAAATTTCTGTTTCCTCATTTCTGCCGTATCACATTTCAAAGTTTTGAAATTAAAATACTCATTTCATTCCTGCGTATTTTAAGGTATCAAATTTTGAATTATTACATGTTGAATATAAAATTAAATACTCAGTAATATCAAAATGTTAAATCACTATGTGGTCATGGCACTCAGAGAACTAACATAATTATCGTGATTATGGTGATAAATCCATGACATCACGTGATAATTACTTTACATAACCTGCCATGATAAAAGATGAGAATTAGTCTTTCAAAAGACCTTATATCTAATAGTCTTTACTTCTATTATTTCAAAAACCGCTCATGTAAACCGTATATAAATTGCAAAGATGAAGAGCAAGTACAATAGTGACAGCCACTAGCTGTCAGATCATTTTTCTTTTAAAAGCCTTGTGAATGGCTAGGTGGGGATATACACTCCTGTGTGTGCATTTATGATAAAGAAATGCGTGTATTGTCCTTCAGTTATCCTTATCAATCAACTATGACATTGAATAAATTAACATTTCGTTCAGAGGAAGGTATTCATAGACCCTCCTATTTTTCATTTTTACCAAAATATTTCACTTTCATGGGGTTTCGACATATCCGCCACCACCACCCTATCCAAAAACCTGAATATATGCAAGTGGTATTTATATAAAGTGATACAAATGTATGTGCACAATGATTACATCATTAGATACAAAAATAGCAAACGTTCATAGATTGTTAGCAATGACCCGATATTAAACTCAAGCTGGTGGGTGGAGGGATGTGTTTAAAACCTATAATTTGTGCCCATTTGAAACGGAAGTCGGAGGAAAAACAGTCAATAGATATAATAGGTCTACCAGTCACATACATCCACAAGGAATATATGACTGGGATTTCCACAAGGAATTTAAACTTTAATTAATTTACAACACCAACAATGTACTAGTCTATAGCCTTTGAAGTTCTACACGGTACTATCACTACACATCTCTAGTCAGCGCAGGCGTCACATTTTATTCTACTTATTACCGGCGAAAGATAATCTCCGTGTATGAAAGGAAGAGAGATGAGTGCAATAAGACAGGGTAATCCGCCAAATACATGAGAGCAGATGTACTCGACTGGCGCATCTAAACATGCTATAAACGTACCGCAGATGACCATCAATATGCAGAAGCTGCTGGATTAGATGTTTTTGACTTCTCATACTTCATAGTTGATGCATAATGGATGAAGTTGTTGTTTTTGTACAGACCATCGTTATTCAGTGTTTATTTATGTACACTGCTACTTAGTCAAATTACTTCAAACTAGACGCCAATGACGTAAATAACGTTTTGTCACTTCGGTGGGAGGTCCCGCGATGGTGACCGCCATGTCAAGTAATTTGTTAAGTAGTAGTGCACATAAATAAAACACTGAATGAAGTTATTGTCGTTGTTCGGCCTTTGCTACTCGGGGGGGGGGGGGGGGCATTCTCCAACGTCGAAACGGTACCTATTGATACACTAATTTGGCATTAAAAACGACCAATGTTTAAACCTTGATGATGAATTAAAGAAAAAAAAAGTCACCCATAAATTTACATACTGTTAATATTTTATCAATAAAATATTCAAAAAATATACCAGTATCAAACAAAATGAAACTTTCACCAACAATATCTTTACATTTAATTTTAAATCCATAGCTATACCAAACATCACAAAATTTATACCCATAACTATACCAAAAATCACAAAATTTAGACCCATAGCTATACTAATATCACAAAATTTAGATCCATCGTTATACCTGGGGTGTCTCCAAGGGTACACCCGTACTACCCGACATATAGGAAGACCCCCACCCCCGCGACTCCAACAAACACACATCACGCATTACCAACCCTGTGCTAATTCTTCTTCAGTTACAAGGGCATGTTGTCACCGAAGCTTGTTATTGTCATTTTAGGAGTTACTTTAGCTCATTAGAGAAGGGTAAGGTGTGTGCTCATATTAATCTTTCATTGTAATTCCGTACAATATTAGCAAAATGATATGTCTAAATAACGCCAGTATGGAACTCGCGTGTTGAGAAGATAGTCTCTGCCAGGCTTAGTTATAAGAATGCAATGTTAAACTACACTGGGAATGGCACTCATGTATGTATGAATATATGCAAACGATGAGAGTAAAACCAGACATAACAAAACATATCCCAGTGACAACAGGACAGTCTAATGAAACAGTAATTCTGAAACAAATACCGCATTGTAAACTCACCAGCTAAAATGGCCGTGAAGATTGCCACAAGGGTCACGTTCTGTTACCGACGCTGCTTCACAGGGAGGCTATGCAAACGTATGTGCACAGCCCGGTACCCATGACCATTAGCATACGAAACACCACTTGCTGCCGCGATATTGCACATTCCACATTTCACGGGAGCTGCGCGTCATTTCTCTTGGAGAACTTTGAGCCTCTTAATGTACATTTCACCGCATGGGGTGTGGTGGGTTTGAGTCTTACCGTAGTGTGACTTAGGAGTTTTACATGTGATCGGCTGGTGATAGCCCACAGGCTGCCGCCATGACAGACAACGACAAGAACTAGTTTAAGTAATTCCTCTTGTGTTGGCATATTGCATAAATGGTCTCAGTTTACAGTGGCAGATTGTGAAGGGTCGGTGGGAAAAGGGCTAACCCAAAAAAGGATGGGGGATTTCTAGGAAGTGGGATGTGGGGAAACGCTTTCAATTTGTGAGATGTGGGGGGAAATGTTTAAACAGTCTATGAGTGTGGGGAATAACGTAAAAAAACTAGCGAAGTGAGACGAGATAGGAAGGATAAACTATTACCAGTGAGGGATCTGGTGAGGTGCATGCGGGAGGGGGAGGGGGTGTCACTCAGCTGTGTGTTGTAAAAGAGGTTGTAGTTTAGCGGACTCCTTACCGCTTACGCTTATTCTCGGTATAGCTGTGGGTGATTTATATAAAAGTTGGTGATTTGTATGAATTAATCTATTCAAATGTGTAATCAGGTTGCGAAAAGAGGACTATCGTACGGCCTTGAAGTGTGGTATGAGAAATGTTATTCGCGTTCATGGATCTACACAGATAGTATTTCTCATACCCCACCCCAAATCATATGATGCCCCGTAGGTATGCTGTGCATTTTGTCACGCTCTGAACACGCTATTGAAAACACCCGGGACTGATGGTGTCCATAGAGACAGCCTCTGTAGGCCTATATGATGCAGCTTGTATAATAGATATTGCACAAACATGTCAGCAAACACATTACACATAGAACCACTCGGTGACACGCACTATACGACAATAGGCACTTGGTGCCGAATTTAGCTCGACGATGATTTTAAACATTTCTTGCCGCCAAATCCACATTTGTAGTCACCAGTGGTCACTACTCACTAGGCGCCACTACGAGCCACTAGGTGGAAAGTGCGCACTGGCACCAATTGTCCACACCCACGTGGACTAGGATGGAAGTTCACACTAGACGTGCTCGAGGGTGAGTAATTTTGCACTCGGTATGACCGTTGAGAAATCTTGAAACACGGCGGTAATGATTTGATGTCTGTCTGCATGTTACAGATGCAGTCTAAATGTATATGTTTCAATCTATTTCCTCTCTTGAAAGCTCCAATTTCTTTTCTCGTCTTCTGTATGCACGTATATTTTATTTATGTTCTTCTATTATATTGGAGGGGCGTGACCTCTTATACATGAAGTTGTTATGAAAAGAAAAACGATATCACCCACTTTATCAGAAGCCTCTAGTGGGGAGTGCTGTTATCTATTAATTATACTATACAAACTATTTGTTTCGTCAGACCTATGCTAAAAATTGATGGCAGACATTTGTATTTTGAAATGTGAGAACAGAGAAAACGAACCTTCAGCGATATCTCCACGTACAAGTTTTTAACCTGTACAGCAAATATAATGCCACACGGATAAGTAATACTTGAACGATGTTTGTAAATACTCACAACTCCACAATATGTCTCGCGAAAGATGTAAACGTGTTACAATAAATTATTTCCATATTTCGGTTCGGTCTCCCAAATTAATATATTTGCGAAAATCGTGTTCTGAGTAGACCTGCGCACTTTCATGTCCATCCTGCTTTGACAAAGGGTACATTCGCATTACACCAGCCATCATATTGGTCCGTGTAAAAAGCACACCATTCCAAAGAAAATAAATACATACATCCTTCTAATCTTTGGCTCTTAGCCCCACTGCTAATAGCCGAAAATCCCTATAATCATCTAGAAAGTTGTGTGCGCTTGGATTTGATGCGAGACTACAGGGGAGGGAAGGCGGGCGGTGGGGGGGCTCCCCTCACAAGTTTGAGCACACGTAATTTACTGCCCTGATCACACGATAATTGAAGCATCACGCCCACACTCTCTGGAGCCTGGAGAGGGTGTCATTTGCAGTTCATCTTGAAAGTTCAAAGAGCTGTGTGTATCTTCACATTGAGCTGATTTCTGCTTCAATTTTTCATGATTTTGACGCGAGAGTTCATTTCCATCATTCTTTTCCATGTATATGTAGGCCTACTCAATTGGTTATCGTGTCCTAGAATTGCCTTGTAAAATAAGTTGCATCGGTACTGACCATTATGTCTAGTTGTCAGCCGGGCAACTTTTAACCTGGTTTCAGGATACAAATTGTTGGTACATTCTTTTAAGTCCGTTTATTAGTAAACATACAGTGTTGTAATTGTTTTAAAAAGAAGGATAAATACAAAGCCGGGTTCGTTGTGTAACATGAATTGTTTTATCAGGATTCGTTCTTATGGCGAATCAGGCTTCCCCGTCGGACTCGTCGTGATACGCCACAAGAACTCACCTGATAAAATAATTCCTGTTATAAACTCACCCAGTTTAGTCTGTTTACAACATTGTGTTGTGAACCCGTGTATAGTGTTAGTTTCCGGCGGGGGTGGGGGTGGGGCTTCACTTTCAGTCCATTTGATGGTATGAATGTATCGGATGAAACATTGCTGCCAAATGTGTATATTTCTCATAAAATCGGTGTTCCTTTACACAGTAATATACTTATTCGTAATGATCAAGTCATAAATTTATATACCATTTGAAACAATCAAAACATTTTTCACATATGTATATGTAAAGAGGATGCAGAATCTGAAATATGACCAACTATCTGAAAATTGGAAATAAAAATTTGTTCTCTAAGACAGGATCCTAATGTATTGACTCTCTGATAAATGAGAAACTTCTCTGAATATTTCTAAATATGTAAACCATACTACTTTTTGTCTATTTCCAACTAATCTGGATGGTAGCCTAAAATAATGTAACTCGGGTAAACCCAAATCCATATAATCAGGACGAAGTGTAGCCAAGTGCAGCGTGGACAAGATAATCCATATTAAGAGTACAATCTCCATGGAGATTAAACCCTGTTAGGTTAATAGCCGTGTGCGTGGATGGGGAGGGGAGGCTGTCCTCACACTGAACTGGTGATTAGGCGATCAAATTTGTATGAAGCAATTAGTTGCTTTGTGCGACTGTGTGAATAGGTAAATAGCAGGTAAGTTGTTGGGCAATGACTGGCAAAGAAGGCGCACGGGAATAAAACAAATAGGGTAAAACAAGAAAGCACGTGTTTTTCTCCAGGAATTGTATTCATGAGTCATATGCATTCATGAACCTCGTGTGTAGATAGCGTGTGTCAAATGATGAATATGGAACGTGGAAAGAATGTATACCGAGCTTGCTTTCAATCAATGTGTGCTGTGTACTAGCTCTACCTGCCCTTGATAGTAAATATTTTAGATGTTGTCTCGATATTTGACCATGGCCTTGAGTCGTTTGTTACTTACCCCGACACACACACACACACACACACACACACACACACACACACACACACACACACACACACACACACACACACACACACACACACACACACACACACACACACACACACACACACACACACACACACACACACACACACACACACACACACACACACACACACACACACACACACACACACACACACACACACACACACACACACACACACACACACACACACATTGCACTATCGTGACTTCCTCCTTACCTAGTCCGCATCTGGAGAAGTTGCCCAATATACATAGCAAAATTACCCATTCCACCATCGCCATCTAAAAGTACGTGGTGAAGACCAGGTCCAGACTAAATTGGGCAACAAGATTCAGACAAGATCCAGACATGGCTAAGACTTGGTCTCGATAGGGTTAAGACATGGTGCAGACATGGTCCAGACATGATCCCGACCATGGCGACAAGGTAAGGATTAAGAAAGTTTGACAGGTCATAACCTGGTTTTGATGCTGGTTAAGATAATGGAATGGGGATCCATACCAAGTTGCGACCTCGTCTTTAGCTAAAGGGAATGGAGACAAGGTCGCAACATGGTCAAGACCAGAAAGTCTAGGTTTAAACTACCTCCTGACATGGTCCAGACATGATCCAAACGTGGTTCTGACTAAGTAACGACATGGTCACGACTAACCGAAAATAGAGTATTAACACCGGCGACTTTTTAGTTCCGCTGCAAGCGCGTGGAACTAAAATGTCGTGCTTATAAGTTCCGCTTTTGATGGAGAAGATCAGAAGACGACTAGCCACCAACTATGGAGACTATATAAGGATTAGATGTCAACATGGTCCGGTGTAGGTCTCGATCATGTCTCCACCTCCAAGTCTTAACCTAGTTTTCATCCAGCTGACGACAGTGCAATGGGTGGAAGTGGGGTGTACTAACCCAGCGCACACTGAAGAGAATCCTTTGTCTTTCGCTGAAACACCATATTGCTTTGTATTGTACTAAAACAACAACCATTTTGAGTTCGCTCAACATCCTCTATTGATTATAGAGAGCATCGAAAAGTTTTGTATTACTTTATTTCGATTTGTCATGATATGATGACCTTGTGTTTGCGTCTTTATGTGATGATGATTTAGACGATTAGGTCTTTAGTTTAAACACATTTTATTCTGTCTATTTTAGGATTGACATCTTCAGATGATCTTTTTCAGAGACGGCGTGGTCTTTTGAAGTAATTTGTATTGTGTACCCTTACAGTCATTTTGACACACTATACATATATATCATTTCCTCATGCATATATTGTTTTCTTAATTGTGCATCCCTCGTCACGACCCTGAAGCTCTGCGCTCTCGTGATATCACTCTTGTTATCCAAAACAAATGTAGGTGGGAATTTCAAGAGATGCATATAATAAAAAAAAAACATCCTTAAGTATAATATTATCTTTCGCATATTTTCATTGTGGGTGTACATGCAATGCCAATTATGTTGGCAAATATGTTGCGTGCAAATCAAATGCATATGGTGCTGGAACAATTGTATAAACAACTATAATAATAGCATGTGTTTACAATAACATTCGAGAAGACAACATCATATTCTACATCCATATATAAAAGTGCTACTCCATAGTGGATCGTATAACGGGTCCAAATATCCCTTTCCAATATTTTTTTGCATTATTTCCCACGTTTTGTTTGGCATTTTATTCTCATATC
The DNA here is from genome assembly GCA_019095985.1 of Streblospio benedicti. Classification (NCBI taxonomy): domain Eukaryota; kingdom Metazoa; phylum Annelida; class Polychaeta; order Spionida; family Spionidae; genus Streblospio; species Streblospio benedicti. Next base: position 18,350,017 of record CM032661.1, read on the forward strand.
CCACAATATTTAACCTTTCCCCCACTCTCTACTGCGAAAGGTTGACCTCTTTTTTCAATATATTTATGTGAATAACATTTTGATTTATTATATTTGATACTTTATTTTGATAGAATGATATAAAATGTTATAATGTAATGAATATTTATTTTTTATATATATTTATCAATTTTGCTTTTTCAAAATGACTTCTATGAAGAAAATAATACTAGTACAGAAGAACCACTTTTTCTAGACAAATACAGAAGAATCACTATTTCAAAGAAAAATGAGCATCTCGTAGAAAGTGCCTTTCTCCCACCTCCCACTTCCTTACAACACCCTTATTTTGTAGCAAACGTCCAAGAACTATAATCTTAGCGTCTTTTAGGTTAGGAATTCCTGACAATTAACGATCCACTAGTTAGCGAAATTACATGTATGGTTAGTATAGACACGCAATATCGGAGTAAGACCATGCAATTTTTAATTAATCCCCATGGAGACAGTTGCTACTCATCTTATTGTTCATCACTCCGTGTAAGGTACAGCAAGATACGTCCTCACTGACCAACGGGCATAACATTATCGCTTTCAAGTCACGTACAACCGTGCTGGTCTATTGTGGCCAGATACTGTTTATACAGATAAGAAAATTCTCATATTGATCTCCATCACACTAAAATTTCCAAGCTTTAGATAATAGTCTGGGTTGCTCTCTTTAAAACATTCACTTAGGACCATCACACATACTATCCAATAACAAAATCCATACTATTATCTTGAAACTTTTAACTCAAAATGTTTGTATTTGTTCAATTGTCCATATAACATGTATTGTGAGTTTGAAAACCACCGATTTCCCTGAATCTCTTTTCAATTACTATAATATACAAATAGTAATAATCCATGAAAATCCCTAATAAAAATCCCTAGTAAGGAGGCATATATCTTCCAATATATGGACATTGGTGGGCATTGGTGGAGACTTGATTTCACGTTTTAATAGAAAATTAATACAACACATTTTTACATACACAAAATAAGTTTTGAGATATACATGTAGCTCTTTAAACATTGAACAACACTGACTACGCATTACAACTACATGTAGTTGGTGTCCATAAAACGCATCATAATAGAAAAAACTATTGACGATAAAAGTCTAGTTTAAAATATGTAAAATATGTTCAACTTTATTATCTATAGTATGATAAGGAGTTTAAAATCGTTTACTTATCCTCTATATCCTCATAGACCCACAAGGAATGAGTCACGATTTTTTTCTGTGATTTGGTGTCCACAACATGTGCGTAACAGAAAAACGTTTGATGATAAAAGTTTGTTTCAAACATGTTTTTCGTCATTGTTCATAGTATAATAAATGAAAGATGTGAAAATTTATCAGTTTGCCCTTATAATATTTTTTGCCTTAAAGCAGTCGTCTTTGCAATTCAATTTTTCTCCCGAATCTGTGAAAACCACACACAAAAGCAAACCATTTTCACGCTCGAATGTGCTATGGCCGCGTTCATTTTTCCAGATAGAATTCAAAATAATTTTGTCTAGACTCTCGCATTTTCACTAGAATCTTCATTTTGATTCACAGAACTAATTGAGAGTTCACTTTTCTTTCCCATTATCAACCTATTCAAATTTGGCTGTCTGTTGTTACTCATTATAAATGCATCCCAATCAGGATCATTCCTCTTTCCCATTATGAATTTATTCCAGTCTGGGTCATTCCTCTTCCCCATTATGAATTTATTCCAGTCTGGATCATTCCTCTTTCCCATTATAAATTTATTCCAATCTGCATCATTCCTCTTTCCCATTATAAATTTATTCCAATCTGGATCATTCCTCTTTCCCATTATGAATTTATTCCAATCTGGATCATTCCTCTTTCCAATTATAAATTTATTCCAATCTGGATCATTCCGCTTTCCCATTATGAATTTATTCCAATCTGGATCATTCCTCTTTCCAATAATAAATTTATTCCAATCTGGATCATTCCGCTTTCCCATTATGAATTTATTCCAATCTTCCTCATTCCTTTTCCCCATTATAAAGGTGTCCCAATCATAAGGGGCGGGCGATTCACTGAGTTGTGCATTTCTATTTGTATCTTTCATTCTCTTGTCTTCCAGTACCTCTTGGTCAGCCATTGAATAGCTTTGAGCCATCAGTAAGAAGAAAACCAAATCAAGATAGAACCTCATCTTGCTTAGCTGATTGACGGCTCAAACAGATGTCAGATTATTATTATTGTGTTCTCCCAAAGTTCTATTACAAAAGAGGTTAAATTAAATATCTGCACTTTAAAGCTATTATTTATGAGCGTTCTACGAGGGAGTCGATGAAATGACAAGCTTAGTTTCGTGTAGAATATCCTCTTCTGAGATAATTAATCAAGCACAGTTTTGTGTACATTTTTGTACTTACAGCATCCACCTGAGTTAGGAAAGCGGCATACTAGACTCACAGAACATATCTCGCTCGTCTCAAGTGTACATGAGTCTGGGTGTCACGTGTGGTTACTCGGGTAGTGTACAGCCACGTGCTTGACCCAATGTGGACCACTGAGTGGGTCATAAAAAACTGATGGAGGTTCGCTCCTAATACCTTTCACACTGGTATTTCCTAAACATCGGTGGTGACTGCAGGGGGGGGGCTGCACACGGCCCCTATTTCCATCAAAATATTTCTTTTTCATGTTGTTGTGTTGTTTATTGTCTGCTGTTGTTCGCCCGTACTAATCCGATGAGATACATTGTAGCAGAATGTTAAACGGGATGTGTTTGAGTGGACGAGTAACTTTATACGGAAGATAACCTATTTTCAGCTGTTTAATGTTTAATGTTTATTCTACTGTGAACCATGACGAACAACAGGTTTTGAAATAAGACTTTCATCATACTTAGTTTTCCTATTGCCACACATTTTGTGGACACCAATCCGTAGGGGCAAATAGTGACTCTTCTTTGCATGAGATTATATGGGATGAACAATCATTTTTTCACATTTTAGAGGTGATTATACTATAAATAATAAAGAACAACATACTTTTTAACTGAATATTTTATCACCAAAATATTGAGCAAGTACTTTTCAAGGTAGACAAAACAAAATTTGACACCAACTATTTATAGAACCATTCTTTCAATTGTATTGCAACGAAGTAGTAGTATATCATTTGGGAACTAAAAGGGGGTGGAGTTGGTCGAGCTACGTACAATCTTGAATCATGAAATCATTACTCTGAGATAACCTAGATGGGTTGATTATCTACCTCTCAGTTCACCAAATTCATAGCTGCAGCCCACAGTGAAATAGTTTCTATATATTTGGCAACTTCTGATCATTTTTACTTTTATTCTTGCACATGAATTCTTTTAATTTTTGAAAATAGTTTCTTAGATTATATTATCTCCCTTTTCTTTTCTTTTTTTTAATTTCCCCATGTAAAACTTGCTGTTTGCACTATGACTAAGAATCATATAATTGAATGTCTTTTTTTTATTGTTGATTCAAGAACTCATAAGACATAAATATTTCAACCTTGCACAATAAAGCGTAAAAGAAATGAAGCATGAAATAAACATTGAATTTTAGGTGAATATTATACAAATTTAATTATCCAATACAGGCGGGTTTTTAACTTAAATAATTATATATAAACAACAATTAGTACAAAATAGACAATTATAACATAGTATGTAAACAAGATAACTACTTATGGATAAGCCCGTTGTTGGAGAGAAATTCAAGTGTAGCGATTGTGATAAAAGTTACAAGCATGAAAAACACTTGAAACAACACCTGAAGGTTCATGCAGGTCACCCGGAATTACAGTGTCCTTTATGTTATAAAATGTTTAGTCAAAGAGGAGTGAAAGAAGCGCACATGAGGATACACTTTGGTGAGAAGCCATTTGAATGTCGTGAGTGTGGAAAACATTTTTATCAAAAATCTACTTTAACACAGCATTCAATTTGTCACACTGGAGAGAAACCATTTCCATGTAACATATGTGAAAAGGCATTTACTAGAAGTACGTCGCTGAGAGTTCATATGCGGTGCCACAGTGGAGATAAACCTTATAAATGTGTTGAATGCGGAAAATGTTTTACATGCAGTAGTAATTTATATCAGCATTTGACGACACATAGAAGTGAAACACCATACAAGTGTAGCATATGCAAGAAATCGTTTCAAAGTAGTAGACAGATGAAAAAACATGTGAATAGTCCCTTGGAAATCGAGACTATTGAAAAGATTTATGGGTGTAGTGGATGTGGTAAATGCTTTATTAGTAAGCATAATCTTAATCAGCATATGAAAGCCCATAATAATGAATAGCTAATGATCAAATCAATAAATACAGTACTGGCCTTCTTTGAAGTGGGAGGCTTTTTCCCAATATATTTGATATAATACACACCACACCAAATCAACTATGAATATGAAAAGTGTATCAGGACTAATAAATTCCCAACTCTAAGGCGTGAGTTTTTTTACTTTATTTAGTCGTTTAAGTGTATTTTGAATATTGGTTTCTTTTAAAATATAAAGAAATTTATTCCTGATTAATGGCTACAAATATACTAGTAAAAGAAATTTAATCGCATAAATTTTCCATCTTTTTAAACAATGGTCATATTTCATATTGGTAGTGCATGTACCATGTACATTTCTGATGTGACTAATGATTTTGTTTTCTAACTGACCAAGAACAATAAATTTTATATGCGCCAGGCGCCTAAGCTTATGATATAGGGTCCGCGTTTAAAATGCTGCTATACATCTGCCAACCGTCCAAATCATGTGCAAACAACACTCGCGGGAATAAACTCTCCACATAAATACACATAAATACATATATCCAGCTCTTAGCTGCCTTATCTATTCGGGCTTATTACTTATTGGAAATAATATATATAATAATATACCATGAACATCGGACTTTGAAGGCTGTGTTAATGGGAAAGGCGTGAAACCCACTATGTGCATACGGTTTGGGGTATATTTTGCAATGCCTGACAAAAAATGCCTGACAAAAAATGGAATACTGTTCTCTTTTACAAACTCCCACCCACCGCACCACGCCTGTATCATCACATAAGGTGCAGGAAATGTGTGTTGTGTAACAATATCACAAGAAAAAATTACGGTTGAGCAACACTCTCATGATCACTAAATCACCATAAAACCTTAAAACGAACATCACTAGCAAGAAAGTATGGCAGTGCTTAGACACGCTGTGCAATACTCATCCATTATGTAAAATCTAAAATCAACAGCTACATACAACATATGTATTTTCACAAGTGTTCCAGAGATAGAAGCCTATGCATGCATATGCATGTATTTCATCAATATTATTAAATAATTAAGATGACAATAGATATTCTTGTCAAAATATGTTTTAATATTGTCTGCTATGTAAAAGGCTATTGATTTGAATACATAAATTGTAGCTAGTTTTTCTTGTTCATGGAATATTATTTTAGGTATTGAAATGTGGGAGATCGGTAAAAATCATGGGAGGTGAAAAAAAGGCCTAAATAAGAGGCACATGGGAAATGAGCCCCAAAACGAGGGATACAGGAATTTGTTGACGCTTATAAACCTCCCATACATAAAAGGTGTGCAAATGATGAAGAAATTTGTGTTTGATTTTGTTTCTCAATTCACTTTTAAATAAAGCATAGCTACATATTATGGGCTGTGGGGGATTCAATAATTCTTGTTTGCATTGTGTTTACCATTCTGATTGTAGTCATATTTAGGATCAAGATAGAGTGCATCATCATGAAAGCTTACATATAGTAGACTATAGTATTGCTTATTTACAATGTGGTTCTTATATCAAAAACATCACTTGACTTCCGGCACGTGCCTCATCAAAACATTTCCACAGCAGCCTGCTTTTCCATATTGATGTCCACGACATTACCGGTATTTGCCGCTTCCGCCCTTTGGATTTGCTGGTCAAGGGGAATAAATTCTCCAACTGCGGAATATTGCACTTTCTTGTCCAAGATATTCTGAATACGGTCCTCTAGGTCTTTTTCAGATTCCGGACGTGAGGCATCACCTTGGCCATGCCCTCCTCGTTTCCCAAAACTTAGAAGTCAAAAAACACTACTCAAAACGGATTCCACAAATTCCCCAGCCATGGCGAGTTATAAACTGTACCCCCATGGAAGCAAAACTTACAGTTCAGTGTGTTCACTGGATCCTCCTATTGCTACTTACTTGTACACAAAGAGAAGATCCTGGTCACGGCACCAGACTGTAAAGAATGGGTGTCGTTTATAGCGGTCTACTTCCTTCTCGTTGTGTTAGTACCCGGGGTTCTCATTGACCCCTGCTGGGGACTACGTCGTGGACTGGCACAAGCACGTTGGGGCAATGCCTGCAACAGACCAAACCGTCTCTCCAAGTATATATGTGGACCCAGCAAGCAATACAACCCTTAGTGGTCAGCACCAGTAGTGATCTCCTCCAAGGGAAAGCACACTAGCACGCACCCTTAGGGCGTGAGACTATAAGATATGATGTGTATAGGGCCTATCCCAATCGAGGATAGGTCATCAGCCCTACTTATATGTCCAATCAATTAGTTAAAAGTAAATTATTTCATGATCAAATATAAATTGTCAATTAAAAAAAATACATATCTATATAATGCTGATTTACTAGGAGTAAAAAGAAATAAAAAATTCTCGTGCAATAGAAAACCAATTTCTCGTGAAAATATTGTTAAACAAATGTTATGCTTCAATGTTTTTGCCTGTCGATCCTCCCATAACCAAATGGTTGGTGCATAACTTGTGGGATTGACAGCAGTATTCAATGTGACAGAAATATTCATCCTTAAAGTCATGAATCAAGATGAATGTTACTTAAACGGCGAGGTCTACTGCAGTTACCATCATCGGGTTTCATACAATGATTATGGAAATATGTGATACAAGACAGATGCACAACAATATTTTTCACATAATGTCATCGGCAGATATGCATATGATGCTTTTCAAACACGTCTACATTACTCAACAACATAGAATGGCCTCACAATGTTTACATTGTGTGTACTTCATATTCTCGGTGACTAGATGAACAAATACTATATACGTTTAATTCTAAATATAGTAAAGGAGTTACCACAGATAATTGGATAAATGGTGTAAGTCACACGTTTCCCTATGTCACTACTTTATAATCTTGCACAAAATATGAAAAAAAATGAAAAAAGCAAATATTTAAGTACATAATCAAAAATGTGATGTCCCTTCTTGTGCTCTATTTTTGAACATGAACACCTTCCATCAATTTCAGTATTTAAGTAATCATCTTCAAGGCCACCAAACCCTCAGGGAGATCCAGTTTTATTTAATGAGGTGGAGACCTTATTTAAGGGATATCATGAGATACCACTATATTAAACTAATAAATCTTGGAGCACGTTTTTGTACTGAATGTCATAAGAGGCCAAATATTGTTAATCGGGGTCTCTTCTCAAGCGAGACCTTGCTATAGGTGGTCCGATATTGCTCAGTAGTGACTGGTACTACTCTGTGTTCTGAGAATTTTTATGATTTTTAGAAGGATATTTATTCACTTAGCCCTATTTGACAGATGTTTCAGCAAATGACTATAACTACAAGATGACACAAAAATAACACTTTTGGTGCTGAACGGATAATTTATCTAGATCTGGATTACGTATCTTGCTTATATTACATTAATTTAACAAATCTCTTGCTATTATTAACATACACATGTAGCTAGCCTATCCCTTATTTTCCGTCTTTCATCCTATATATTAATACGCTAATTTTTGGACTTAGTTCGGCTATCTCCTCTTTAACCTGACTAGCTGGACGCCATCTAACTACAGAAGATCGTTCATGGTACTCCGTAGTTTTGCACGAATACGTTTCTCATCGTCAAGATGGTTGTTAATTAGCGGTTTTATAACAAAAATAGCAAACGGCGTCAGCCATGACAGCGTCATGTGGAGTAGTGTGATGTCATAAAGACCCTAAGACGTCACATGGGTACAAATACTAGGGATTACCACCACTTTGCCAATTGGGCTATGTGTACATTAGAATCTTCAATCAAGACCACCTCTATTAATACACCACCTCTATTATAAGATGATTTATAACATTCCCAAGTTTTCATAAAAAGACCATTGCAAGCATCCCTAAAGAGACCACCCCTATATTAAACCACTTGACGCCAGTCATTGGGCAGTCTTAATAGGGATGTTCTACTGAAGTGTGTGATAATATCTGTGCCATGGAGAGCATTATGTTTTCATTGCCATAGACACTAATTTTTCATCCAATAGCTTTTGCACATTAGATGCCAAGTGCATTTTCAGTGATCTATGACTTACTTGAGAAGATATAGATCTACTTCTACGTCTTCGCCAAGTATACCACAATATTACCACATCCAAGCTCAGAAATCCATAGCTTGATCTGTTGCTTTACTTCTTGCTCATTGCAAAAGATTCTATATTGCGGTATAAGAACTTCCCTATCTCAATTTACCTTCTGTCTTAAAGGTTGTTCCAAAACACTCTTTCTCCATATCATACTTGATACTTGGAAAGTGCTAAGTTGTCAATACCATGATGTGTGCCAATATTATTTATTATTTACTTGTATGTACTAAATAACAGAGCCAACGTTACAGAGTATCACCCATGCACACAATTTGCACAAGGGTGGTTGCTGGAGAAAAAAGTGCTGTACTAATTTCATACACTTTACTCAATACAATGTATATCCCTTTCTTATGTCCATGGATGGGTGGTGGTGCTGTCAGGGTGTGGGTAAGTGTCGTCAGGACAAGGGTGCTTGAAAATAAAATGCTGTAAAAAAAACATATTTATACACTCAACAAATATGTCTTTTTCTATGCCCATGCAGGGCATTGTGTTCCCATTTACATGGACACTAACATGTCCTCCCTTAAATTTTCATTATACAAGCCAAGTTAAGGGATTTCACCAATGATTTAATTGGGATCGATTTATACGATTATGTTACTGGAGTGATTCAATGTGATTCTCAGCATGGCTCTTTGACCACACGGGTATAAGCTAGTTATCTATTATGTCTGAGTTTTTAACATGATCAGGTGATATGCCACAGGAACGAGGCGCTATATTTCTTAATTATATTACCGGTACATAGACAAAACCGGGTTCGTTGTATAACCATGAATTATTTTATCAGTATTCGTTCCTGAGGCGTATCACTGCGAGCCCTCCAATGCCACTCTACGGGAGGCTCATTTGTTAAAATATTAGTTTTTTCTGTAGATCTACTTGTATATTATATATAATATATATATATATCTGTACTAGTATTATATATATATATATATATATATATATGGCGGTATATATATTTTATATATATATATATATATATATATAGCTTATATAAATCATTATATATATATATATATATATATATATATATATATATATATATATATATATATATATAATATATATATGATATATATATATATATATATATATATATATATATATATATATATATATATATATATATATAAATATATATATATATATATATATATATATATATAATATAATTAGATATTCTTTATATTACAACATTTATCATCAAAATAAATTATCAAATTCAATAATACAAAATATCATTTACGAAATAAATTGACCTCTCGTAGAGAGTACTTTAATGTGATTACGCCGCAAGAGTGAATCCGGCTGAAATAATCCATTACACAACGAACCCGATTTTGTATTCATCATTATTTTCAAAACAATCAACACACTGTTTTTTACAACAAATTGTTTGGTTCTGTGCATCTTGAAACTTGGTTAAACGTAGCTCGGCACACAACTAGCCATACACAATATATATGGCCAGTTACCCACCAACATACTAAATGAACAATTTCAATCAGTGTTCACCAAGGATGCCGGTAATGAAACACCTAGGCTATCCGGCAACGTGTATCACCACATAAATGAGCTCCATGTAACAACAAAAGGAGTACAGAAACTCCTAAGCAACATCAACCCACAAAAAGCCACTGGCCCAGCTGGCATTCCTGGCCGCATCTTGAAGGAACTAGCCCCTGAACTTGCTCATCGTGCCTTTCCATCATCTTTGAAAAATCGCTCACTGATGGAAGGCTCCGGATGAATGGACCAAAGCATATGTTACGCCTAGCCACGATTTTGTAATCATGATTTTTCTGACAAGTACAACACTTCATGAGTAAACCGGCCTTAGAACAAACTATTGATATATGTTCACAAGTCATCAATATAAACTTGATGTGTTCTAACATTACTGTTATGGTGTTTGATAAATCTGAATGGCAGTGGTACATCTTGATAGTGGGTTAATTAAACAAAGTGCGGTTCACAACTAGCCATCTACACTGTGTAAGGTCTTGACTGATACAACGTATTTTATCAGGCAACTCTGAGCCATGATAACCAATGAAAAAAATCATGCAAAGCAATGATATATAATAAATCACGGGCTTGCCTGCATTTAACATTTGACACTGGGGAGTCAAATATGCATTCGACTCCAGCGTGAAGCAGACACGTACATGTCTATGTATAGATGACACTCCGACAACAGCAGAATGAATATATATGTGTGTGGATGTGTGGAATGATTAAGTGTACTCTGGCACCAGCACGATTAATTGCACACTCGCCAATTTGTGTGCTCCACCATTGAGCTGGCTCTGTTCAGTTGCATATATATTATCTCAACTAATGCACGTGCTCGTATATGGCCATTCAAAGTGGTGGGCCCCTTTCAGAGCTTCTTTGATAATTACAGCGTGCTTTTATCTAGTCTAGTGTTGTAGACAGTGGATGAGCAATGTTTGAGGATTTAGCGAGACTGCGGTAGATACATCTATCAGTGGTTGTGTCACATCGTGTTGGATCGGATTAGAATATGAGAGGATACAATCTACGTATTTTTAAATCTATGGGTGTTATTTGTATAACACTTTGAGTGTGATAATATTCCAGTGTTAGGCAATATAGACTTACACGTACATGTTTTGTGGATATTATGCAAAAAGTGGAAATCCAAAAGCAGTATGTTGGGAAACCCCTGGGAAACTCTCATTGCGGTATTGCTATATCATACAGTCATTTTTATCTCATACTTTTTAATTGCTGTAAAACGAAAAGATTATCATTTATAAGATTTTCCAATCGAATGATTGATTATGAACGATATTGCTGCAAATAGTTCAAATTTCAAGCCATGAAATCTTTACTATAAAATCATGTTCTTTCCAGCCATTATTGCCTTACAAAGGTCATCGAGAGACATTACGCTTTATGCACTAATTCAAAACAAGCATTACAAATGCGATTTCCTATAAAAGCAAGCAAGCGACATGTCCTACATACTTTTTCTGATTTATGGTGCTTTCCACGAATCATGGACAGGCATGCACTAAAACTAAACTAAACCCACAAAGTATAATTACACAGGATCGCCGATGTACGTGTAAGGATTCAAATGATATGATTTCCATCACCATGATCACTCTGCTAATAAGGTGGACCGTAATAACACAATACTTGCTGCAGGAGTGGGTGCTTTAAGATTTGCAAGTATTAGTTTCTAGCAAAAGACATTCTGAATGCCATTACTGTTCCTGCAGTAGCAATCATCGAATTTGTGAATCACATTATAAAAACGTCTGCATGGAATAGCAACTGCAGCTTTGCATCAAGCACAGACGCGGTTACTCGTTTGCACGTGGAATAATTATCAGTATAACCACAGAGCAACATGTTATAAGAAACAACAACTAGGACCACTCTTAGAACTAGTTCACTCAGATTTGGCAACACCATCGACCTCTCAATGGAGTACTACACCCGTCTGGATCCATTCCGTCCTCGCCTTGCCAGCGTGCCCTGCCGTCCCGAGGGTGGCAACAACAATAACGGCAGTAAACTGGCCAGCTCGGGAGACCACACTACGCTCCCTCCACACATGCCCGGCCACATGGGACCAGCGTCCGGGGAGGGCCGGCAGGGCGTGCGGCGCTGCTCGCTGAGCCTCGACTGCCTGGACGACATCCGCCACCTGCACAGCACGCACTCCACTGGAGGCAACACCTCGCCAGTCCCGGGCGGCGGCGGCGGGGGACACGGCCCGGGCGGGGGAGGTGGCAGGCGCTTCTCCGTGGCCGTGTGTCAGTCGTTCAGCAGGCAGCAGACAACGACGGGGCTACGTGGAGGAGCAGTCGGGCGGCAGGGTGCTCTGTGTTTCGGGGAGGAGAGGCGGGTTGGAGGACGGGTCGGGGATGGCGGCGACGGTGGTGGGACCACGCTACTGGGGAGAGACGGGCAGGCCGAGACCACGAGCGGCTGACACGCGGGGGCAGGGGAAGCTTCTTGGAGCAACGTGGTTTTTGTGCTCAGTTGCAACTGCAATTTGAACACGTGCGTCCATGATAACCCTTGGCCGTGCACAGAGGTAGATTAATTGCACCTTCGAGATAAACTTCATTTTTAAAGATTGCAAATTGCCTACGTTATACATGATGTGGTCAAAGTTGAATCAATTTATTTACCATGATTCCGTTTAACTCAACTTTGTAGAATTGCTTCTTTGATGAACGAGGATGGTATTCTCCTGCCATGTCCGCATGTCTGTAAATCAGTATAGTACCACTGAATAGTTTATTTCGTACTTATTAATGATGGAATATTTGGATGCTTGAAAATGATGACTTCTTGCAAGTTTCTTTTTATTGCATCCATAATTCAGCCAATGTGTAGTTTTGATGTGTGCCAAGTCACTGCATACTTAGTTCTTTATATCGCGTCATTGTTATGTCATCATCTTTCGTCAGACGTGCTCTTTCAAGGCAAACAATATAACATTACAGAAAGACAATGTATCATTTTACTTGGTCGTGTAAGTGGGTTATTATTGCTAATGTGATGCATTGGATGAAGAATACAGTTTGTGATAGACTGCTTTTTCTTCTGATATTTGAAGATGTTAACACTCTATGCTATGTTCATAGGTGATTATGTGAACTTTTGATTGTTAATGTAATGTGAGCAAGACGATTAAAGATAACTGCAATAAGCAAACGACAGCTAACATTTAAAGATAAATTGTTTTCTTTGATTTGCATTTGATGCACAGTAGAGCAATCAAACATATACAGACAATGTGAACTAATCGTAATTAAATACATGAACAATCATCACTACTTTTTTATTGCAGTAATTATATAAAGCTGCAAATATGGTGTTCTGTTGTGGTTGTGGGTGAGCTTTCTTGGTGCTACTTGCTGTTCAACAAACATAATTCATCTATCCACTGCAAAACTCATCAAGCTTTATAATCCTGCTCAGTAATCCTAATAGTCATCTGACTCTCATTTTATGGGCATATTAGTGCGTACTAATCTGCTCCAATATTTTTACTTGGCACAGAGAATAACACCGAATCTACTAGGGAAATTTGTATGTGACATTGATACAAAAGACCCGAAATGTTAGCCTCACGTGGGCGACTTGTCTCGGGCAACAGGTGATACATTTGTATTATCATATGGTTTTATTTTGTGAAATTTGACTTGAAAAGCTCAAGAGAAGATGATTCTGTTCAAGTTGCGTGGAGGTGAGGAAGGGGGCGGAATCGGGTAATTTTTTAATTAACCAATGGAAAAAGTAAAAATGCAGAAAGTATGAGAGGTAGTTTATCAATACTTGACAATATGTGAACATAGAGTGCTCAAACAACAAGAATGGATGAAAGAAAAAATACCCCCCCCCCCCCCCACACACACACACACACACACACACACACACACACACACACACACACACACACACACACACACACACACACACACACACACACACACACACACACACACACACACACACACACACACACACACACACACACACACACACATCCACGCATATAGCTTCCGACCCAACCCCCAACCCCACCCAGTAAAAATTCGGGGGTAAACACTCGAGACTGTGAGACCAGGGCTTAACACACTTGTCGATCAAAGTGGATGTATGCGATTTGCCAGCATGAATTGATCAGCGCGTGTTTGCCCAGACACTTAACAGGATTCGTTTTGCTATGGATGCTGGTTTCGAATTGATTCACTGGCTGTGGCCTGCTCAAAAACCATATGTGTTATGAATGTAAAAAAGGTACATAGCATGTATATGTGAACTGTATATCGTTTACGTGAGAATGTTACATAATCACGATCAGTACTCATCTGCACGTAGTAAAAGGCAGCTCGTGTAGGCAGGCGGGTATTATAAGGAATTGGGGAATTGGAGAAAAGCCAAAAAAGAGGGGTTTCAGAAAGTGGCATGTGAGAAAAGGCTGCAAAAAGGTGGGCTGTATACTATAGTGGGGAAAACTAGGCCAAAATATGAGGAATAAGAACGTTAACAGGGGTTTAAGATTTCCTGACACCTTAATAAAAAAATCTTTTTCTTTAGCTCAGTTTAACTCAAATGTATGTCAGTTACTGTATTTTCGTTCAACTTGTCTAACAATGTAGGCTTATAGTTCTGCTTATTTCGCGTGCCCCAACAGACACACTTAATGGAATATGATGACGTCCCAGTCGCTGCTGTTCTCGCCGCGGCCACTTTCCGTGCAACAGGAACAAGGGAGACATACCAGTATGATTTACACTGAGGACAAGAAAGTAGGTGTTGATCACTCTCTCTGGGCTTTTTTTCTTCATTATCTTACTCTTTAGGCGCAGCGTAGCATGCTGATTTGTGTTGAGAGTTGAATTATCTGTTAACGATATCATATTTTCATTTAGTCTGTGGGTCGCCAGCACTGACCATGCATAATTGTAACGTGGGCGTTGTGTGATTGGGTAATATTTTCCATCCTTATATACTCCACAACAGCATGCATTCTAATTAAATGGTAAACTAACGTTATCAGACTTGTCTTGTGCGTATTGCTTACCCATAGTGCTTTCATTTGAGGCATTATACAAAAAATGGCCTAATACGGCTTTATTTTTGTTGTAGTTTCTCTCGGAAACAGAATCAAAATACGCTTGTTATACATGAAAGTGTTTTATATTGAAGTTTATGTGAAAGTTGTTTTCAAACAGCCCTCGCCGTAAAAAGTGGTCGTTTGTTGTTTATTCTTATCCCAAAATGATTTCCTTTGCAAACTGCTATCTTTACCTTTGAAGCTACACGCTTCAGGCGTAAGGGCAGTACTGCTAATCTATAACCCTTCCTTCACAAATATAGTCTGCTCTGTTTGTATTCTGTCTTCGTGACAAAGCTTATAGCATTATTATCAGTGTGAATCATTCCTCATGTCGTGTAAGTGACGTATGTTGCGGATGGCATTCATGAAAGAATTAGTACATGTAACGTCGTTGGTGACGTAGATGAAATGAAATGTATTTATAGTTGGTCCGTACAGCTAGAAGCGTGAATACTCCTCTAATACACCACATAAAATACATATCTATGTAGGCAATCAACTCATACAAGTATTAATGTTGCATACATTGGACTGGATTTATCACAAAACACAAGTATGTGTAATGAAACAATATTGGAGTAGAGAATGTATATTCTATTCATCCTGGGTTCTCTTATTCATGATTGTGAGGAGAATATCTAAATGTACCTATTGGATTTCTCATCAACTTCATCAGACCAAATGAAATCCTCAGTTGGTCACATGACCACCACGGCAACGGTGATCATGTGACAGCAGTGTATCCCGACCTCCAGTACCTCGGAGGCCTGTGGGTTAAAGTTTACCCACGTTTTCCGTGAGCATCGTGTCGGCACGAACAACAAACCCTTCAACAAAAATATTATTAATCAAGTCTTCTCCGAAGTACAAATCTCAGCAACGTGTATGAAGTTATGCGCTCAGGTTATGCCCCAGATGCCAGTACAAGTAAATCGGTGGAACGGGAAGGACTTCAAGACTCGAATCAAAGAACATTTAAACCCCAAGAGAGTTTCGACAGCCATAGAAGAACGCATCAGGGATCCAGATCACCAAAGGAAGAAGTCGAACTGTATAGAAAACTTAGAGAGTTGATAGAGATGCGTATTCGGCAACACCACTGCACCGACCATGACCAGCCTCCCTGCCCATCTACTTGCCTCTGCTGCCACATGACCGCCGCCGCCATGGTGGTCATGTGACCAACTGAGGATTTCATTTGGCCCAATGAAGTTGATGAGAAATCATCAAAAATCTCACCAACATGTACGTAACAGGTTCCAACAGGTACCTATAAATGTTCTCATATCTATGTGAGAAGGTTTATTATTCCGTGGCATGCACTAACACAAACATTCACATTCTTTTGTGTACATGAAACAAACTTGGAATAAAAGTAACATGATGCATCATATTGTAAATTTTACATACACATATACACTGTGACCAAATGGTCTCCTTCATCTATGTGAGGTAGCCGTAGCAGCCCTCACCAGAGTACTTGTATTTTTGTTTGGTTATCATTGTCAATGACAGAGATATCTATTTAGAATACTTAGCAAAATAAAAACACCACATGTCTGTGCATGCATTGTCACCATGCATCTGAGGTTTATGTGCCATCAGGAATTTCCTGGTGCCATGTATTGTCTTGGTATGTGAACAAACTGTAAAATGACAGTACAGGTTGAAAGTACAACATGGCTCTAGTGGTCTAAGCTCAAACAACGGTCAACTGGCTACATGGTTGTTCAAACTCCCTCATCACAATCAATACCTGTGTTACAATTCTAGATGTGACTGCCGGCAATCGTGGTTAACTTGAACTGTCACTTCACACTAAGTACATCTAATTTGTAGCTTGACACCATCATGCAGTAAGCTCACACTAAAGCCGTCTAAGACCGGAATGAGAGAACAGGACTTGAGCTATTGCAATTGACATATAATTATGGGCGAGCAGCAGTTGTTGAATGGCATCGTCTTATCTCACACAGCACATTGTGTCATTGCAGGTTTATTTACATACTGTTTACTTGTAACAATTCAGCCAATTTACATTCGCAATAGTTAGGTTTGCATGGCACAGAATTACTAGGAATGATTTTAGTTTCCATTTCCAGTCCTAGAGGTGTGTCATCATCATTTGTTGTAAATATGTTGTGTACAAGCCCTTATATATTGGAAATTCCAGACAAACTATTGTGAAGCAATTTTACTTCATTTAAACATCAAAAAGAAAATATTTTTATTTCTATTCTATGTTATGTTAAGGGGACTCAAATTGAGATTAAGACACGGACATGCGAAAATAACGTAGATTAATTATATTTAACTTAATCACCCACTCGTGTTCTACCTATCACAGTGTCGGTGTGATGTAACTCTATATATGCTCTATATATGGGAAACCAGAGCAGGTCATTAATAACGCATAACAGCAAAGGGGCAATTTTTTATTTTTATTTTTATTTTCTTTATTTTTTATTCATTTTAATAGCAGACATTAGTTAATGGGCGGAATTATCGTAAGGCTGACCAAGAAATAATAATTTACTTACCAAACCGTCCTATATAGGGGTATCAAGCTTATATATTCAACAGAATATAACAATTTGTGACGTGTAGTGCAAAAGTGCTCATAAGCTTGTCACCGGAAGTATAGGGATGTTTGTCTGTTGCTGTTTTTGTTACACCTGGAATCAACTCACTGCCACAACATGTATGTGTACATGATCAAAATATTGCAAAGCACAGATCTTTACCACACAGTTCCTAATATTGAAGCAGACTTGGCCATGGCATTGCAACAATTGTTAGCAGGCTGTCTCATAGTGGTTTTAACACAAATAATCATATTTTTCTCCATGTATGTCCAATGTCGGGTGCATTAGGATATATATTGGTGATGTGAGACGGAGACTTCACCTGGTGTTGTTGGGCAGCGTCACTGAGCGCATGCCCCGCACCGCCTTGGGCGGATAGTTCGTCTGCAGCTCGATACGCCCGCTGTTCAGGCCCGGGTTCTAGAATCAAGATGCATAATTTGCTTTTGTTTTCCAGTGGTTTTGAGTTGTGAATTTTGAGACTCTCAAGTTATAGAACAGCGTGGTGCAGTATAGGTTGGGATAACATTCCTCCTCTAAATTAATCCTGATATTTACCTTCTCATTCAAATAAATATTATTTCATGGACTTTCTTTGCAAACACATGTTTAGAAGCCTACATACATTGATGCAGAAAACAATATATGCTTTTTTTCTAGCCATCTAAATTGAAATGAGTTTGTTGCGCACTGAGGAGATGTGTTATTCATCAAGTATATGTCCATAAAAGTGGGAGAATATATGTTATGGCGTGCCTTGTAAAAGATATACAGCAAAATGTGTTTGCAAAATGAGCTTTTAATCACGCTCACATGTTCGCTGAGTAAAGTGACAATGCCCTGAAGCCGGAGACGTGCTGTTGAATGCAATCCAATTAATACAATATTTGAAAGGACGCCGTGTATTGCTTTGTATTTCCCTTGCATGAGAACGGAATCACTTACATTTATTTTGCAATCATCTTTATAATTAACAATAATATAATCTATAATAATTACAATTAGTCATTGAATGTCTTATATTAAAACAAAACGAATGTCTTATCACACCATTAATCCCGGCCGATCGTTACACTCATCGATTGGATAGGCCGATCAAACTCCCTCCTGAAGCCGTGCAACAAGGCTAGCTTTAATCACAAATACGTTAGGATGCGCCAAATGGACTCCAGATAGCCCTCCAGACGATCCAGGAAAGCAAGCAGGTGGTGCAGATTAGTAGATGAACAAGGCCTTGCCATAGACCAAACAACACAGACCACTTGCCAGGAGGGGATAACATTTTAAGGGCCAGAAAAGGCCATGGCAGAAGTGTGCCGTTCATCTGATCAGTTAAAGAACTACCGGATAAGTCAGATGTATCAAAATCTAAAGCCAGATCACACACGATCCGCACCAAATGAGCTCCGTGTGTTCAACGACATAGAAAAGCAAGCACATGGTCCAGATTAGCAGATCAATAAGTCTTTGTCATACGTCGAACAAACCACTTCTCAGTAGAACCTATAGGTGATAACAACTTTAGGCCAGAACCGGCCAGAAGTGCGACATTCACTCCAAAAACTACCGAAATAGCCAGATAACTCCAAATTTGAAGCCAGCTCACCCACGATCCATCTTGAAATGACAAATCTGGTGTCTTCAGGAGCATCTGGCGATGATCTGGGGTTACCATCCTCCATGTGAGAAGATACGGGTAACAGTATAAAGCCTATTGGTATTAATTCTCACGATTATTATAGTGCATTACCCGTTGAAGACAATTACTAGCTAATGGTATAAATTGAAGTATATATGAAACAAAATAGACTGAGAGGTCACATGCATCCACATCGAGCGCCTACTTAATAAATGCGTTACAGATTTTCCAGGCTCCTCATCTATAGCACCATACCGGGCTTCTACAACAACTAGATCAATTTGAGTGAAACTCTCAAACATAAAAGATAGTCTTGCTTGGAGGGGGGGTACTTCAGGGGTAAATGGGTAGGGGGTGCCACTGAAGGTCCAAAATCATACCCCTTAGTGATACCAGTGAAACAATGAAAATTATACCCCTAGTGAAACCTATGGATGACAACAATGGGGTATTACCCCAAGGGGTATTATTCTATGTGATACTGTAATGAAAACAAGATATTCTACAACTTATATTTACCTTTTATGCTTTTTTGTGGCTCAATAATGCAAAATCACATGAAAAGAAAGCTAGATATTGAACCTCGAGATTGAACCTCCTTTAGTGAAACTGGCTGGAATGTTGAAATCATGACCTATAGTGAAACTGAGTGGTGGAAAGGTGACCCCTAGTGAAACTGGGTGGTGGAAAACGTGACCCCTAGTGAAACTGCGGGGTTGAATAAGATGACCCCTATCAGTGGCACATGCCGTATAGGGCGACTATGGAAGTACCCCACCCCCAACACACACACACACACACACACACACACACACACACACACACACACACACACACACACACACACACACACACACACACACACACACACACACACACACCACACACACACACACAGGTCGTCTTGTATGTGTGTGAGATTTTGCCGTCTTTTTCTGCATACTATTTAAATGTATACTATTGGCCACCAACCATGTTTACTCCATAAATGTGAAAATACAGCACGTTTATTGTTTGTCAATAGGGTGCGCCACTTCCGGAAATGACGTGGGAGAGGACTGACGTAAGTAGCTGTGCGTGTGCGGTATTGTTGCTAGTCGTTACTAGTACGGGGCCTTGTTAATAATTATCACTAAGTTGCTATGTGTGGCACCAGGTGCACGCTTTTTAATTATGTTTGGGGTATTGCTATGCTAATTAAATTCATTGTGAATTAAGCTTGCAGCATACTTTTGATTTCAAGGAGTGAAGAAAGACAGAATATGCAGAAAATACGAGAAAATAAAAACGTGGTGATCCATAAAAACGTGTTGGTGTGAAAAGAAAAGGATTCTATTCATGACAAATATCAACTGTCACAATGATTTCAATTATTATGCACTGATTACATGTAGATGATCATTCCATTCTGTTGTAGATGAATCCAAAGGGAATCCTGATTTCCTTTCAGTGAAGGTCGGATTGTATTCAATGGCACGTCTTCGGGTCCAGTGTATTGTCACTTACTCGCCGAACATGTGAACGTGATTAAGCGTTCATTTTGCAAATAACGTTTGTTGTGAACCTTTCACAGTGTTTCAGGAGACACGCCACACCATATATTTCCCTTTTCTATGAGGACAACATGACATTAGAATCCCGTGGCGGTAAAAACAGTGAAAGGGCTAATAGTCCGCGGGCTCCGTATGGAAACACCCCCCCCCCGTAGGAGTTTTCGCAAACATATTTTTTTTGTACCTTAGATACTACTCTTAAGGAAAAATGACGTTTGCCCAAAATATTTGATGGCGAAAGATATTTTTCGGGGTCAAACATGGTTATTGGGTCAAAATTTCATGAAATTGCATTTATCTCGATTAATAACAAATTTAGAGTAAAAACTTGTATTGACTATAGATAGGAACATGTGTATGTGGAATCCAAATAAAACATCAGATTTGACCTTCGACCTCTCCTTCAAGGTCAAACAGGGGTCATCGTGGTCAAAATTTCATAAAATTGCATTTATCTCGATTAATAACAATTTTAGAGTAACAACTTGTATTGACCTTAGATAGGAACATGTGTATGTGGAATCCAAATTAAACATCACATTTGACCTTTGACCTCTCCTTCAAGGTTACATTAGTAGGTCAATTTCAGGAATTTTGTTCATTTTTGAGTTTACAAAAGAAATGAGCAGCTTTAAACATTTTATTTGCTAATAATCCATGATAAGTTAGTTTTATTGATATAAGCATTTGTATTCTAGATTGGGATTACTTTTATGTTTTATTTTGATTAAGGGGACTGTGAACTTTTCTTACGATTTCATTAAACTTTGATTTTCTCACTCATTATTGCTTCAATTCTTACAAGTTACACCTTATTTTGTAGATAATTATCTAATCTAATGACACAACATGTTTTGAATTGTATAGATTGATGATTTTTTTTATAAAGCAATTAGTGAAAAATTTACAATTTTGTCTGTGAAGCATATAACTGATAGTAAAACATCAACATGACCGAAATCACTATTCGGTTACAAAATTTGTATATTTATCTAGAAAACCTTGCCTCAATTTTTTAATATTTTTCCTATTTTTCATTTTGCATGCATTTTAAGTTTTAAAACCACTTATTTTCCGAATTTTCTGGCAAATCAATTCAAAAACGTTCATAATTCATCAACGAAATAAAAAAATCAAAATCCCTAGTAAGGTTTTCTTCAGAATGCATATATCTTCAAATATATACACGTTTGTGAAAATTTGATTTCACGGTTAGAGAGAAATATAAAAAGAAAAATTAATCCACTATGCAAACTTAGTTTTGAGAAAATGGGTTTTAAACATGGCCAATCAATATACTTTGATTGTAGTTGCTGCCTATAAAATGTATCATATAAGAAAAAGTATTGATGATAAAAGGTTAATTTTAAAAAGATGTTGTTCTTTATCATTTATAGCTTACAAAACATTGAAAATGTAAAAATTGAATTTTTAGCCCATATAACCTTATAAGCCTGCAAAGAATGAGTCATTGTTTTTCACTCCGGGTTGGTCTTCACAAAATGGGTTGTAATGGGAAAACTATTGAAGATAAAAGGTTCATTTCAAAACATGTTGTTCTTCACACTTTACAGTATAATAAATATTAAAAAGCTGAAAATAGAATATTTTTCCCTTTTAGAGTTCACAGTCCCCTTAATACTTTATTAACTAATTATGCAAAAATAAATGGACGGAATTAATATGATGATAAATGCCATGGTTATCCGAGAGGTTGAACTAAGAAAATGATGATAAACCATTTTGGACCAAAGTTAATTTATTAGACACCCAATCATAGGAGTTAGCTTGTCTACTCTGATTATATTCATAAAGAGAAGCCATTGAAACTGCCTTTGAATATGTTTCATCAGATTACAGAAAACTTGAGGATGTTAGATTTTTAGTGAATGGTACCGTAATAGATTAATCTTGACCTACTAAGGTTCCTGCGCAGCCTGTGTACTTGTCCTGTAATTACAAGTACTTAAATATTAGCAAAAGGATTTTTATATCATTTATGAAGTTAGTAAATCACTTACATTAATTACGTTAATGTAGAGAGAAACTAAGAGCTGGACAACGTTGATCATTCGTAAAAAGATCACTTGAGTAATAGTGATGGACATTTCTGTTTTGCCTCGAACATATTTTTCTATGACTGGCAACTAGAATAGAATATGTAGATATATTGGAATTAATTGGCTAGATGTAGTATTGACAATAGAGGATTATTTCTCCAAGTTTATAGGACTATGTGGGATAGATGAAACTAACAAAACAATGAGAAATCTGTATCTACATATTAGCCTAATTGACATTACATTGTTATAAAATGGCGCAATCACGCATTAATAACTGGTCGTATTTGTCAACAAGACGAGGGAACATGTGCACATTGATAATTACACATATAGATGACATACACTGTAGTTTAATAACTAAGAGCTAATAGCTTGTTTGTCAGATAATTATAGGTTTTGATAGCTCAGTAGTTTACTCCCTTTAACTTCGATTGGATCTAACTGTATAAAGATAAAACACCATGGTACATCATAGTTTTTGTTTTATTTCACACATACACAGATACACTGTGACCAAGTGGTCGTCTCCGTCATCTATGTGAGGTAGCCGTAGCAGCCCTCGCCGGAGCACGGCTCGACCGGGAACGTGTCCGGGATGATCTGCACCTCACTCGTCAGGTACATGTCGAAACCCTCATCAGACTCGAATGTTGTCTACAACAGAGGTGATCAGTATTAGCTTCACCCATGTACTTGTATTTTGTTGGGTAGTTTCTCATCAGCTGGTTATCATTGGCCGTAACTGCTTGTCCCACAAGAGAACAAGGCTTGAGTTATTGCAGATGACATGTAATTAATATTATTTGTTGAGAATGTATATTGTGTACATATCAGTATTGGTCATAACCAACACTCATCGTTATCATGAAGCATCACACATATTCTAAACATTAGTCAGACTAAGAAAGAAGATCTTAGGTGTGTGCTAGGGTGTTGGTGATAATGAGCCTCTAAAATGGGAAAATGTCGTAGTGTAATTGCATTTACCTCAATCATGAAGCCCACCCATTCGTCTTCTACCTCTGTCTCTGTGTAATGGAACTCCTAAGGAAAAACAAAACACCACTGTTAATAATACATGACAACAGAGGGACCCGGTTTCCTTTTGTGAAATAGAGATGTGTTGGAGGAAAATTAGAGCATAAATCAAGATACAAAATAAGCGAACAAATACATACACGTGTGTTTTAAGGAGCAAACGTTCTCCTTCAACTTCTCTAGAAAGGTACTTACTACACAACTAGCTCTACATTTAGTCTCGATGTCGCTACTCATGCTAAGACTGCCATGCAAAGACTACCAAGATAGTATTCAAGATTACAATCCTTATTCTTGTTCAATAGCACACACTTAAATGTTGTAACCAGCTGGTTCTTCAAAACTACTGCTACGCAATACCTTCTTAACTTTCACTATTTTGCAAAAGCATATATAATGTTGCAGTAATGTTTTTATGCATGATGTTGAAATGTACCCTCTGCAGTACTTACAGTATCTGAGATTTCCTCCACCTCTCCGGCACGCCACCAGATGGGCTGCAGCTGGGCCGGGTACTCTCCCTGCAGACGCCAGTCACGTCTGCGGCCATAACAGAATGGAGTCTTAAACATTTCCACGTGTCTATATCAGGACTCATGTGCACGGTCATAGATTTTCAAGGTCGTTTTTTATAGAAAATATTACATACTTTTCCTGCACCAGTGACAATCCTCTTAGAAAATGGCGGTTAGGACATACATGTATTGCAGCAATGTACCCGAGTGATTGTGTATATAAGATTTGCATGTTGTTTTCATATAATGTACCTGTTACACACAGGCCCGTGCTCAAGGGAGGCTCGGTGAGTGCAGCTGAAGACCCCTTGGGTGCTACAGTTCTTTCTGGTAAGATGGGATATGAAGGCTGAGATGCCTCGTAAATGTATTAATTATGATTACCACAAGCAAAATCGCCACTTGACTAATGGCTGAGGACGGACCTGATACACGAAAACATATCCCCCAATCTACATATGTTCCCTTCACGATTTGTACCTTGTCCAATTATCTTACATAGTAATACCCAACAACTATAACCTCCCCTCACACAACCCGCACCGCTGTATGAGTTACAGAGCTTGTCGCTAAAAAGGCTAGGGTTACGCAATCCCGTATATTTAAGCCGCACCCTTGTTACAGACGTATTTTTAACACAAATAATCATATTTCCCTTCGTGTATGTCCAATGTCGGGTGCATTAGGATTCATATTGGTGATGTGAGACGGAGCCTTCACCTGGTGTTGTTGGGCAGCGTCACTGAGCGCATGCCGCGCACCGCCTTGGGCGGATAGTTCGTCTGCAGCTCGATACGCCCGTTGTTCAGGCCCGGGTTCTAGAATCATATTACGCGAATAGTGGTCTACAATTATATTACATTCTCTGGTGATAAGCATCCATAGTGTTTTATTGGTACAACAAAATACAGCATATCATTTTTTTCACGTGTCCATTGCGTAAATGAAGTGGTGGGTTTAAGGATTGTATACTGCGAATGATGGTGTCATTGTGGGTATTTTGTTCGTAGAAACTTTTATCATATAGCGGGAGCAGAGGTTAGAAGAACAACATTATTTCAAATTGACTACAAAGGTCAGTTAGGTAGTGCGTCATTAAAGAAGAAACAAAAAACCCATAGTCCTGTATCAGAAACTGCAAGCTACATAAAATGTATACCTTTCTGTGAATTGAAAATGCTTATGTTCTGCACTCTGCACATTTGTTATTAATCATCTATGCCTATATATTTATTAAATATGGAAATGGACGTCTCTTATAAGGTTCTCAACATGATTTGTTTGCAAATGAGCTCTTAATCACGTTCACGGGTTCGCTGAGCAATGTGACATTACATTGAAGAAGGGGAAATGCCATTGAATGCAATCCAATTAAGACAGACCCATCTGTGACAGGACTGGATAATTTGCTTTGTATTCGTCTGCTTGAGAAAGCGATAGTCTAACTATAATTTACAATAATTCAAATGATACTCTATACAACTGTTTGTTGGTAATTGTTCTTGAACAGAGTTCTTTTCTAATCACAATAACACAAAACATCATATACTCACGTCACTTCTCTGCCACGTTACTTCCGGCATCGGTACACCCTAAATAACAAACAAGGATAGGATCTGTAAGGTTTACCCTCATTTTACGAAGTGTCATAATAGGGTGGTGTAAAATGCCTTAGTACTACTAGTAAGATTAAATATATGGTAATTGAAATGTAATTTCGGCTGTTTAAATCACTGTTTTGTTCATGAGGTAAATGGCATGAATCATACATAGACAAGACTGCTAAATCATGCGCACCCAGATACAAGACTGAGTGTTTACTTACATTCATCCAGTTGGTGTAGTAGCCCATGATGGTGCTGTAGATGCGGAACCAGTGAGGGAAGAGCGCATGCTCTGCATTGGGGCACATCCTGAAAGTAAAGTGAGTATAGTTAGAGGACTGGACGGGCATACGATTCATCTTTCTGGTCCTGATAAAGACAAGTTTAGCATAGCTGTTTTATACTTGAACGAGTCCAAATGTTTTAGTTTTGGGTGTACCGATGAGCATAGTTTGGTTACTGTCACTTGAAACGTAATAGAACTGTCAGCTTCCATATGTGTAGGCCTACATCACGATATTTTATTTGTATTTGCTCAGAACAAAAATGCAGTCTGTACCAGCAAATAATTAATCAAACTCCCAAACACTGCGGCCCCAACGTGGTGGTTGGCAGCTCTTTATAGGTCTGCTAATTAATTCCCACCAACTCATTAGCACAGTATAGGGTGGACACCAGAATAAGTACGTACTGGATCCACTTGCCGCCCTCCATGTCGTCCCACCAGTGGTGGTAGTCCTGGTTGAGGAAGAACTCGTCTCCTGTGGCGGACACCATCAGCTTGGGAATACCCGCCAGGCGACTGCGGTATCCTGAAACACACCGGCGCAGTGCGTGACTGGTGTCATTTAATTTTCAATACGAGTTTTCTTCATAATTTTACTTTCTGTGTATTGTCAGGTGTGTGTGTGTGTGTGTGTGTGTGTGTGTGTGTGTGTGTGTGTGTGTGTGTGTGTGTGTGTGTGTGTGTGTGTGTGTGTGTGTGTGTGTGTGTGTGTGTGTGTGTGTGTGTGTGTGTGTGTGTGTGTGTGTGTGTGTGTGTGTGTGTGTGTGTGTGTGTGTGTGTGTGTGTGTGTGTGTGTGTGTGTGTGTGTGTGTGTGTGTGTGTGTGTGTGTGTGTGTGTGTGTGTGTGTGTGTGTGTGTGTGTGTGTGTGTGTGTGTGTGTGTGTGTGTGTGTGTGTGTGTGTGTGTGTGTGTGTTGTTTTGTGTGTTTGTGTGTGTGTGTGTGTGTGTTTTGTGGTGTTTTTTATTTATTTTTTTTTTCTTGCTATGCAATTTATTTTTTTCTTGCTATGCAAGGGTTTATTTGGGTGTGTTCGTTGGCATATTTGATGTTACTTACGGGCATTCGGGTGGAAGATTTACAATTTATGGTACACAAGCGCAAATTTACGTATCAATTGTATTTGTGAGGTTCAGCGCACGTGTTCATTTGATAAGGGGTGGGTGGTGGGGGTTAACATATGTCAATCAGATTTAACAAACTGATAATTATGCTCTTTTATCTGTGGCAAATAATAAAAAGGCAATATAAAATGTTAGCAGTGCAAACCATGCAGGTATATTTTTGCTAGGCTTATTGCAGGTGCACGTAATTTCATAAATTGTACAAGGACATTATATTGTGTATTTTCGCTTTCATATATGCCCCCACTGGAGAACAGCATTCATTCAATAGCTCGCTACTACAGCTTCATCATTTCCTGAACACAAATATGATATCATTAGCCTACTCATTATCATTGAGCATACTCACCTAATGATATATTATTTCCAGCACCTTTGCAACCATCACTACAATATGTTGTGTCCATATGCACATAGGCATGATAAATGCCATAACTACCCAGAATTAGAATGGAGGGGAATTTTGATGTTTGTTATTTTCACAAGTACCCGCCGTTTTTTCTAATTGTTCACTAACTGCACATTGCTAAGCTATTTTACGACAATCAATATGATCTCTTACTGTAGAGATCTTCCCAGTTAAAGATCTCGTTCAGGGCAATGGGGTTGTCGAACTCCAGGGTGAGGTTCTCCCTATAGTAGGGACGGAAGGCGAACGACCAGCCACCCTCGAAGGCACGGTAGTGGGACTGCAGAGTCTGTGTAAATAAGATACCATTCTGGTCACCTTTCTTTTACGTTCATTGATCCCTGCATGTGTCAATTGAAGTTTTATTCGTGTACAAGGTGCTTATTGGTTAGACGAGCGATATGGAACATGTAGAAAGCATCTTGAATCTAATGACACTCCACATCATGAAAGCAGCTTCGTCTGTGGTTAGCATTAACACA
Organism: Streblospio benedicti; assembly: GCA_019095985.1. Taxonomy (NCBI): domain Eukaryota; kingdom Metazoa; phylum Annelida; class Polychaeta; order Spionida; family Spionidae; genus Streblospio; species Streblospio benedicti. The sequence continues at coordinate 18,378,387 of CM032661.1, forward strand.
AATACCAGCATGGTGATAAATCAAATATGGTTGATACAAGGGTGAATCACTCCACATCACAATATCAGCATCATTTATGGGTAGCATGAACGGAAACTAAGAATCAAATACAGTAGAACCTCCAATTAAGACCACTTCTCTATTGAGACCACCTCTATAATAAGACCCCTTTTCACGGCCCCAAACCTTCCTAAAGCTACCAAAATGAACCTTTATATAGAGACCACATATCTATTGAAACCGCCTAACACTGGTCCCAAAGGTGGTCCTGATAGAGAGATTCTGCTGTATTGTTCTTATATCGGGAGGTTGGCGAAAATAGGTTTGATGCCAATAGAATGACAGAGCTGTGTGTACACGTAGTGGTGATGGTGTGTCGTTGTTAGAGTTACCTCTTCAAAGTGGAGCAGACTCATGACAAGCGGCACGCAGATCTTGACGCGCTGGTCGGTGGCCGCCAGAGACCACGTGGTCCAGCCACGCTACAGACACAACAGACGATATCAGTCATATAATGGCAGACAACCTTCAATGCATTTCCGCTCCATTTTTTCAACGCCTGTGGACTTGATTACCATATTTACAATGTCCACATATCATATTTTACAGGATTTTTTTTTCTTGTGTATCACCATTTTCTTAATCACACTCTCCTCTCTTCTTTATCTAACCTGTTTCAACTACTCGGTTTTTATCTTCGTTATTTTTAGGTTGGTTTTATTTTGCAAATATTGTATTTATGGCCTCATGCTCCTCCAGTGTCGAGTGTGCCTTGATTTAAACCTTAACTCCAACTAGTAGAAGAATAACTTCTTTCTTATATACCAATACATAAGCATATGTATTTATTTTTGTGTATAAACTGACCTATTTTGGTAATGATACAATGACTTGCAATTAGCAATCGGCTGGCTATCACTAGCTATGATATCATCGATAAGATAGTGAAGGGTGTGTGACTGTGTGTTGTGTTCACATGTTCAACGAACCTCCCTTTGTTTATCTTAGGTTTGTTCTCAAGAGTAACTTCAAACATTATTATTTGTTATTTCTTTATGCACTTGGAAGAACAAGAAATATCCTTTCTGCACGTGTACATAACTGCGTAAATAAAATATAGACGAATTTTACACCAGACTATAAGCATGTGCAACCATATGCCTACACCCACTAGCCACTGTTACCGTTAGATATCATATCATATAATATCCCCCACCTCTCCCATTTCCACCAAAATATTTCATTTTCAAGTCATTTTTGGCTTGTCTGCTACATTAACTTCCGCCTCTAATAAGACCGTTTCCCAGAGTCTCAATCCTTCATAAATAGACCAACCCTCTATAAATACCCCGCCTCTCTATTGAGACCACTTGAGATCAGTCCCCCGTTGGTCCTAGCGGAGAGGTTGTACAGAATTCGCTCCACGCGGTTCCCAACTCCTCACCTTAGAAGCGCCCATCACGATGAAATCTGTGGGCGCCTGGCTGTAACCGGCTTCCTCCACAGCGAACTCCTGCATAGCGTCAATGCCACGCTTGGCGGCCTGCAGAGAGCAATTCAGATGACATTCAGTTTCACATTTAAAATCCAGGGTAGTATTCATCTAATGGTGAAGGACAACCACTGCTGGCGGTTTTAACCGTTCCAACTGTGAAATTGGTATGATTTTCCCACAGTTTGAAAATGGACGGACGACATACAGGCATGTACAATAAAACGAAATAAGAGCTTTACTGTTATTTCTACTTTTAGTTTTAATGTGTTGTATTCGCTTGGATACAGATTTGGTTACTATACATTTCAAATAATCAGTTGCAAGTTTCAGATATCTGGAGATAATTTCTTCGTTATGCAGCATGCAACTTGCTGTTTGCATATGTCTTGTGCACGAGGCCCCCTGGAAACTGTTGACCCTTTGGCCACTGTCCATAATTCTCTCTTTATGGCACATGCATTTTTTCAATGGCATACCAATGTCATCAAAACCGTTAGTGCAAACTTGATTACAATATTACATCCAGCAACAGCCAGCGCGTACTACAAAAAGTAATGCAGCGAATAATATGGCGCCCACCACTCTCACCTTGGTCATGGGCATTCTGAGCACCACATCGGCCGGCACCTCTGCCTCCGGGTCCGCCTCACGACGGTTGATGTACCAACGCCACGTGTACGCGATGACGTCATCCTCGGAGCGGCTGCGCTGCTCGGGATCGTCCTGGTGCGTGGAGACAGTGTACGTTTCTGTGTTCTGGGTGCTCGAGGTTAGTTAGTTGAAAGATTATAGTGTATATGTGGGGTGTCGGGTGTCTGGATATACGAAGATTATTTCAATACTACTTTGAGCTCAATAAGCTGATACGTGATGGTATCGTATGATTTCATGTTAGTTAGCGTGGGAAAATTTCTTTTGTTTTAATGCTCTGTGTCCAAAGAGAACTTTGGATATTTAAGATGTACAAATGTTGTCCTACATCAGATACACTAGATGGGTGAGACTTTCGGGTTTCCCTAAACACTTCCCTTGTAGCGCACTAACTGACAGGACCTCGCTGTGTATCATGAGAGAACTTCATATGTGCGTACGTATGCGTGTTTGCTATGAATGTCTGGTCATTATTGTGTGTTTGTTGCCACGTGACTCACCCTGAAGACGATGGGCTGGTTGGGCACCTGGCGGATGTAGGCGCAGATGACGCCAGTGTCATTGGCCGTTTGCGCGGCGATCACATTGTACAGATCCGCAGCGCCCGGCACCCTGAAACACGTGACGTCACCACGTCTTGTGTACACCGTTTACACCATCGAATCCGTTGCCGTTTGATTGTCTGTGGCTCCTTTTAAAAAAAGTTCATGTGTCATATCTCTCAACTTTTATAGATACAGCTGTGTGCTTATAGATAAGTGCAAGGTATAACGTCTTATTATGGTGTAAACAAATTGTACTCTTGGCTACGTCATGTACGTGTTCTACTCGTCTGTTACCATTCTTTATACTTTCTCTCCTGTTTGCTGAATATGCTCAATTCTGATTGTCTGAAAGACCGAGTGGAAAGCTCGATGTGGTAAACTAGTACATAAGACCTTCACTCACTACCCTGCGTCTACTACGCTCACTAGTTCTGTCAGACTCCACGCTCAAGGAAATATTGTCCGATATCTCACCCCAACTCGTATAAGTTATTTTTAATAACCCTTGTGGTATACAACTTTATATTTACAAAAACGTGGGCTCGTTATGATGTACGTCGGGACAGTCCACACTTATTAGGCCCACAGGACTTGTTGGGTGTTAGTGATGTACATGTATTGTCTCACTGGCACCAGCATTAGAATTTGATGACGTGATTTGTGGGTTTTTTCAACTGTCATGATAGCCACCTCACTCACAACATGCAAAAAAATACTGTGGAACCCAAAGCTAAGTTGATATATAGACATTGACCATTCATCTGTCGTGTGCTCACAAAATTTAAAACTTAATATATTCTTTTCGTTGCAACCAACACACCATATCCTACTGTGATGTACTAAAAGTGTCAGATCCAGCCCCCCCCCCCCCACACACACACATACACACACACACACTTTTTATTTACTCATACCCCCACCACCACCACCACGAACACTCCCAGACTACCCACAAAAACTACGTGCGCTACGGACTCACTCCTCGGGGTTCCTGTTGCTGCCGCCCGTGATGTAGAGCGCGCCGTTGGTCTCGTCGCGCCTCTCGTGCGGCACGGCGATACCCATGAAATGCCACCACAGCTGGCGGGTCGCAAAGTCGTCACCCTCGTGCGCTACAACCAGTGACAGCGGCGGGGCGGTGAGACAATGGTGGTGAGGTGTTCGGGGAAGCGGCACAGGTTTTTTTTTCCACAAATAGTGTGTAGTGAATTTGACGGCCGAAACGCGTGTGTATGCTTGCAATTGTGGGGAAACTTTTTTCAGCTTTTCAGTGTGACAGTACTTCTAATTCAGATATGCAATTTAGGATTCACAATTACACTTTAGTAATTAAAAAAACAAGAAGTACAGCTCTGGAAGCTATAGTGTCAAATAACCTACTCCACCGAAGCACATTAAAAATGTAAATATGTTTCATAATGCACACATGTGTATTTATTGCATGATATACTTCTAGTTTAAAGACCAACATTACGTTAGAATCTATCTATTAAGACCACATCTGGGAATGTCTCCAAGTGGTCTCAACGGGGAATTGGTCTCTGTAATAAAGAATCTTTGAAGTCTGTAATGAGTCTGTATGGAGGTTCGCCGTGCTTCTTTTATGGGGGATTGGGTGGTGAAAAGTGATTTTAATACACAGGTGGTTGTATTAATTGACGTGTCTACTATAGGTGTAACCCTGTTTGATTGCCCTATTACCTGCCATCCAGTTCTGGCTGGTCATGTTCACCATGTACACGTCCACGTTGCGGTACTCGTACTTAGCGATCACGCTCCACGAAAACGCACCATCGTCGCTGTGGACGTACTCGTCCAGGGGAGTCGTCTCGTCCTAAAATTGCATATCGTTCGAAGTAGTTTTGTGTTATGAAGCTGCGTAGGTGTAAAAAAAAACTACTACAATGTTTGTCTTCGCATACATTCCCTATGTAACTTGCAATCACTCATATCTGGCGTATTCATCCAGCAAGCGCACTCGAGGTTGCAAAGAACAGAATAGCACACAGTGTAATTGAAATAATTTCAAGCCGAAGTTTTGAGGTACAAAAAGTGTTTTGAGTGTGCACCAACACGAGCGAGTAGTGTTGTTGACACATACAAAGGGAGGGGTACATCTCATACAGTTAAAATTGACCGTCTGCCACGTGACACGAGCGCATTAATGATAACATTATCGTTCTCAGCTACAAGGTGCCTCGCCGCTATTAAATGGACGTTTTATTTTGTTTGTTCGATTTTTTGTATAAGATTGTACATGAGTTATCATTGCTTTATTTATACCGCATCGTATGGTCAACCTTTATAATCCTAACTGAGGCATATTTATGTTTAAAAATAATAGTGAAATTCTGTGGCGATGGGGGCCTGGCTTGCTACTATTCATTTCCAAGAACATCTTTGACGGCAAGTATTGTTAATCTTTGATTATTTTTAACAAGACGGTGGATTTTAGACTTTAAACGCTAATGCCACATTTTGGTAAACAGATGATAATAATTCAAACCCATTGAACGCGTATATGGTATGAAAATTGTCAAGTCGATGTGTAATGGCAATACAGTGCATTTTCCAAACAACTATTTTAACAAGAATTCTTTCTTTTATCTCTGAAGTTTACTTTCTAAAGAATTCTCTTTTTTCTCTGGTACACAATCCACATAAATTTGTATAAAATATGTCTAATAAAATGTATACTCTGTCACTCGTTTATGAAAGCACACTTTTGAAATGAATATAAAGTGATCGCTAAATATTCTTGTATAGATAGGAATGAACATTTACCTATACAAAGCGTGTAGAAAACTACTTGATTAAACTCTAATCCAAATTAGTCCAATCCAGTGAGAGATTTGCTACAATTAGATGGACTAGGTGTTGGTTCTAACCGAAAAGATGTACTCAAGCTCACAACTGTTAATTGCAACATACATATTATCAATTTCCATCAAATAGCATCTATAGCTTTCATAATTTTGTTTGTTTGTATTTAACTCACCCATCCAAAGTCTGGTTTCTGCTGTGCAAAAGCACAGGCTGCCCAGAGTGTCACCAGGAGGAGCTTCATGACCAGAAATATGGGACTGAGCTGAGGGGGCCTTATCAGAACGTGCTCTTATAGCATCGACCCAATCACTGATAAGATAACAAACTTATTAATAGTATGTTTATCAGCGAAGGAATATGTCTAATATTTCCGTTGTCAGGTGTTATGTTTGAATTGTAAAGAGAATATACTTGAAGACAAGTGTACGGGTTGTTTATTTATTTCTTGTTTTTCTTCACGTACGTTTGTTGGTTTTATTTTGTTGTGTGTGTGTGTGCGCGTGCGTGCGTGCGTGCGTGCGTGCGTGCGTGCGTGCGTGCGTGCGTGCGTGCGTGCGTGCGTGCGTGCGTGCGTGCGTGTGGGGGCAGGGGTGATTCTGTGGGGGGGCCTTTTGCTTTGATTTCAACTCATATATATATATGTATCTATTTAAGTAAAACGACGTGCAGTTCAAGTAATTGTTGTCTCGTCATTCAGCTGGCCTGCTAATCATGCTAACTAATGATCATTTCAGATACATAATTTGTGTATAAGCCCCTTCCATTATTATCTTATCGAATAGCTAGTTTCAAACTTTAATTTCATGAATATGACCTATTATGTTTCATGATTATAATGCGTTGGCGCGTTTTATTTTCAAAAAATGTAAGTCAATTGAAATATATTCTAATCTTAGTATATCTTATCAGTAGCATATATTGCAACACGTAATAAACTCTATCATAGAAGTAGCATATTGGTGCTTTTGACATTGTTAACCAATAAGCAGATGCAGATTGTTAAAAATGAACGCACAATCATTGTGCCTGTCCTTATTCAATTCACAATTTCATTTGAATTTGGTCTCTGCCATGGTTATAGATAGATCTAAATTGAAGAATGCTTAGTCCTATTTCAATAATCATATTCATTTATCATAATAGATCTATGTAGCTCAATGCTCGTAATTTGGCGATGTAAAAATATTTTCATGTATTGTTGATAGTTATACTGATTTTTTCTACATACTCAAATGATGGTCACATCTATAGGGAGGTTTTCTCGGAGGCAGTCCCATACACCGTATTAAATACACAACCCTTTTTACAACTAATAATATTAAATCTGAATGCAAGTGAAAAACCTTGTAGGGGCTCATTTAATCAAAAGACTTTATTCGTCTTTTTTTACAAAAACTCAACAGTTGCAAGTTTGACACTAACCTCTTACATTGATCTAGCTTAAATTTGTATCTTAACTTCTATAATAAAGGGAGCAACCTCTGGGGGGGGGGGGGGTTATGAAGTTGACAAAAGTTAACGGGGGGTCAGAAAGTGCCAAAATGTGGTTGACCTCATTTGTGAAGGCTCCCTTGTGATTTAAGGTCCAGCCTTGGTGGTCGAATCAAAAATATTGTCATGTCCACACTCTTGCCCCGCTAAAACAAAAAAACTAAAATGCAAATTGAAACCCTAACCGGTTCATATGTACAATATTGGCATTCATTCTTGGTACTGTTCTGTTAAATTTTTACTTGATAAATTAGAGTTAACAGAAACAGTTTTACAAGATTATTCAATAGCAAGAATCAAAAGGTTAATCATACAGAAGTTGAAATGTTTGTTTACGAAAGCATGGTTTCATAAAAAAAGATAATGCTGTTGGAAAGTTAGACACTTATTTTACATTTAAAAATAGTTATCAAAGAGAAAAGTATCTTGAATTGTCCAATTTTAAACTTAGAATAAATATTTGTAAATTTCGTATTAGTTCACATAATTTAAGAATAGAATCAGAAAGACATAGAATCAAGCCCATAGACAGAAATCAGAGAATATGTAAGTTATGTACAAATAATCATATAGAAAATGAAAAAAAATTCCTTTATATAATAGTTTACGTTATGATTTCTACTCTACTGTTATTATATTATAGATAGTTGTAATAATGTTAAGAATTTAGATAATTTATCCAAGTTTGTATGGTTGTTAACAACGGAGGATTTAGATATAATAGAAAAAATTGGTAATCTTTTGATTCATGGTTTTAATTTAAGAACTGAAAATATGGGAACCTAAGATGAATCTGTTCGATTTATCCATATACCTTTATCATAATAATCTTGAAAATTTTATGATATCATAACTTGGTAAGCGATGAAGTGTATTGCACTAATGTTCTATGTGTGGTGTTCATGTGTTTGTGTTTTGCTTATATATTAATGTTATATTACTGTAATCACTAAAAAAAGAGAAAAATGTTATAATTTTGTTACCCGCAAGGGTCCATGGTTGGTGCAATAAGGGATTACATGTATGTACATTTTGTCACGCTGCGCAAAAGTGGAACAGTGTTCTCTTTATTCATGATATTTATCATATATCAGGATTGTAAATCATAATATTAATTAATGCGTGAAATCTGCTGCCTATCTTTTTAATGCAACATTTAAACAGTAAATAGTGGAATTCTGATATGAAAAGTTTTAGAGCGTGAGATAAAATATTAGACCCACAAAAAAGTGGAATGTCCAAAACTTGATCGACCCCCCTTAAGTGGAACACTGTTCCACTTTTGCGGAATGTGACAAAATGTACATCATCCCTAAACTTATTCTGTTCTATTCTATTCTTCAGTTCCCAATTGCGCAGAAAAGATGCGCACTTATCTTTTTTTTATTTGATTTTGAGACACAAAAGTCCATGGGTACTTCCGGTGTATGTTATAAGCCCATTTAAAATAGCATTCATTGGTGTATCATTCAAACTGTGTATTCTACATAAAATTGATGGCTGTCACGCTGATAGACGTTGGAAAATTAGATAAATACATCTATTTGAGGCGTGCATTCTTCATAATAGTAAGTTCTCAACTTTGCTCCACTCACGGCCATCTACAAATTTGACCAATGGCCGGCATTTGCCCATAACTTCGTCAATTTTCGAGCTAACTAAAATCTGATTACAAATTCGTAATCCTCATTCAAAATTCTATCAGGAATCCTATTTGAGGCGTGCATTCTTCATAATATTCAGGTTTGCAGGTATTATTAATCGCAGCCTACACCAGGTCGTCGGTAAAGTCCGGTCTTTTGCCCATATCTTCGCCAATGTCAATGCTAACTAAAATCCGATTACAGATTCATAATCCTCACTCAAAATTCTATTAGAATAGTACTTTTCATGAATGACAGATTGACATAGGATAAGTGATACGCGAAAATTACCTTAGAATATCTAAAGTCGTGTTAGTCTACATGACGCCGGAAATAGTAATGAGAATATTGATATTGATTAAATTCTACTGCGCAACACGTCCCGCGCAACTGGGAATTGAAGAATTCTATTGCAGATCATAACGCAAACAAAACGTTCATGCATATCCAAACGCCCACGACTATTGTTCTCAAACGATTACATGTCCTATTACCAATGATTACGTTGTGTTTACATAACGCAAACTATGCCAAGATTTACTTTAGTGGCATATTCCAACACACAAAAAACTGTGCGTTTTGTTTTTATGTTTATCTTTTATCTATTTATTTAGTTTGCCATGTTTACAAATAGAATCTATTATATGAAATACAGAGAGTTAACAATAATTCTAAAAACATTAGAATATCTTTAAAAAAATACCGTAGTAGATTGCAGGGTTGGAAAAAAAAGTGGATGACTTATCACATTCCACCCCATCCATGTAGGTAGGGTTAAAGAAAATTTCTCTGAATCTTCACAGCTTTTAATACCTTCCCAACACTTTAACTATAAGTATCTGCGGCCAATCTTCGTTTTCATCGACTGTTATTTTCTCTATATATGACCAAGCATATTTTCCTTGGTATGACCTAAAGCTACATAAAATCAGACGATATATATAGATATATATTTCAATCTCATAAAAGGATGGGTGTAAGTATTGACATGGAGGATTTTGTTTCTCCACGTAAATAGAGCCATATCACATATCCACATGCAGGTCCAAATGCAGGGTTCAAGTCCAGACCGTGGTCATGAGACATAGTCCTTTGAGTGAGAATTGTCCTTGTCACTGAGTGTACGGGTGAATTTCAGTAAGGGACGTCAACATGGAGCTTTGAGTGCCCGTGCGCGAATAGAGTTACACACCAAATGATAACAATTCCTATTCATTGCCTGTCTATTAGTGGCCCCGTGTGCGCATCCATCACATATAGAATTCTAGATGAGGGGATTAATTTAATTGTGAATTCAACAAGTGGTCATAGCAATGCTAAAACTCACGACACCACGTTGACACAATAGCAAAGTGTATTTTTGTAACATAGGTAAACCTGTTTTCCTTTACAAAGGGGGTGGGTGTAACTGCAGAATGATTCCGTGGGATCAGTATGAGCAACTGTGCTCAGTGATAGCGAGAACCTAGCTGGCATGTGAGACAAGCGCCCACACTTTATATCAACTAGAGTTCTACTCTCGCCTAGTACATGGGTAATCATAAATTATGATGACATACATATAACAATACATTAGAAAATTACTTCACGTATCTATATACGTAAACACAATTTAGCGTAGATTTTCATGTACTATAAAATCTTACATAACAAGTTTGCTGGCTTTCACAAACTCGCACATTAAACTGAAATTTAACAATGATACTATCAACAATATCTGATCAATGTGCAAGAAGACCTGTGATAACTATATTTACATAATGGAATAATAATTATATACACAAACTATTAAATGACAGGCTAAGTTCTTGTGCTCTGCTGAAAGCCATTTTTCTACGAATTACTTGAACTGAATTTTCTTGAGAAAGATATGCATGTACTTAATAGGATATTTCAAAATTTATACAGTAATAAAACCTTTACCTTGTGGCCATGAAACCTAATCTGGGATCCACATTTTCGTGGTTGCAATTTTTTGCTTATGGGCCAAAGTAAAACAAATCACCTGTCTATCTGAAGTAGGGCTAAAGTCGCAATTTTGTCATTTACGAAATGTCGAATAGGCTTTCAATCCGCACCTTTCACTCAAACATTTCTATAGACTATCCCCTCTTCAGTTGGGCGACTAGTAGACTAGGGCATCTCTAATTTCTCCCAGACTGAAATCAACACCCTCTTCAGTTTTTCGGGTGTACAAAGGCATGCAGAAGAGGGTTGAACCCACACAGAATGCACTTTTTCTTTACTTTTTCAAGAGATCAGCAAACAAGGCACAGACTTCACAGATTTGCAGTCTAATTATGGTCAACTTCTTTGATGCTTGCTTTTGAGTTGATTTGCTTAAATAAGGGTAAAAAACTTAAAGAGTTTGAAAAATAGACAGGTGTTCTACCAGATGGAATATTTGCTTGGGGTTTGTTTGAACATATTAACTGATTTCTTCTACTTTGGAAAAAAGGTCGTATATATTTGAGGAAGAGATTTCTGTTTGCCAGATCTGTTCACCAGTCACTGCAAGCAGCTGGTTCACTTTTGAATTTTCCCTTAATATTTCCCAAGAATATATATATGATCTCCTTAATTTCAAACCCTTTTCTGTAAGATGTGCGTGTGGGTGTTTTTTTCTGCGATCGTTCGCTAAGCAGCATTAGAGTTTTTTTATTAACGAGATTTTAAAAAGCCTTCTCACCAGATGGTAGCTCATATGGTGAAAATGTGCTCAAACCCTCTATACGCACACCTCCAAACATTCTTGTGTTCCTAGAAACGGTTGCCAGGGTACTTCAACAGGTGATATGCAAAAAGCATGTTCGCGTGCAAAAGCCACGAGTCGGTCTGTCCGCATTTTCTTTGAAGCTTACACTGGCCAGATGACAAGCTAGAGTAGAAAAATGCCAGTTTGAAAGTGTCGCCTGCAAGATGATCATTGTAGCATGCCCCCACATACAGGAGTGCTGGCTTAATCATAGCTTCCCTGCTCCTAATTTTCTTCACCACAAAATGGCCACTGTTATTATGTCCAAAATGCTCCAAATCGAATAACATGCAAGGCTGATGACCAATTCCCTACAGAATGTTTCTCTATCCCATAAACGGGTGGCGTTTAAATAGTTGGTTCTAACCTTGATGGGATGTTATGCAAGTGTCCTACAGCATTATTTCGGACATCTTTAATTCAAATTCAGCTTAAGATCTTGTACGATAACTGAAACATTATTTCTAGCTTTCCGTGGTGATGGCATCATCATCGTGCAAAATGTGTCTACAGTAGGACATTAGTATTTGTGTTTCTAATTTTTAATTCATCATTTCTCAAATCGAATACACATTGTGGTCACGTTTATAATGAAGGACATCCCTTGCACTAGTTTTCTATGTCAATCAGAAATGATTTCATTCAGTGAGCAATTAAATACTATCAAAAATATGTGTTTTCTCTCGGTGCTTTCATAAGAAATATATGACATAATAACATAACATAATAATAAGACTCGTGACTTACACGTTTACAACTAGAGCTACCTGTACGTGGAAGAGGAACATGTGCACGTTGAATTTTAATCGGACGCATTAATGCCAACATCAGACGTTCTTATCTCTTCAAATGGCTCTCCGTGCGACTCGAGTATGCTAAACCCATTAGGCTGTATTTGGGTTCAGTGTGGTGAAAAAACAAGTGTCTTGGAGCTAGCTAAATATCTGCTACCCTCTGTTTCTCCATCTGAAAGAATGCACTTTTCAAACCGGGGCGAAAATCACGTTTGCCACCCGAGTGCGTTCCAATGCGCTAAACGACCTCGAAAGAATAGCGCGCAAAATAAAGTCCGCTAATATGGATATTAGATATATTCAGCGGGATGTTTAACGTACTCACGTGAAAAATCTCCTGTGCGGAACAGATCAGGGGTATAAATGGTGGAGGTATATAGTTTTTGAACCAGGGTGCGACCCTCTCACACCGTTTACCACGATCGTGAGTATTTCGCATGTATTTTGAAAGTGTTCGCGTGCCACGCTCGCGTACGAGTTTACTTCAAAGACTGCCGATTTTTTTCTCACCGTAGCTAATAAGGGCAGCAATGGGCCTTAATGTAAGCATTTTAGCCTAAAAGAACACGGTCATTTTAGACCATAAAACGAGCCTATGATAAAAGAAAATTACTTGTCATGACTTGACCTGTTGAACTTCATGTATAGAAGGACACTACACGTCTCTAAACATTTTATGTGTGTGTCATTCGTCACTTTTCTTGTTATATAGGAGGGTGATTATACTTTTTGGCTATTTTCTTTTGTGAATGAAATACCACATTAAGATTCATATGATCATATCAGGCAAACCCACGAACTGTGGTTTAGGGCCTATAAAGCCCAAAGAGGCTTATACGAGAGGAAAATCGTAAATAGCAACAGGCCTCTCTCCTCTTTCTTTACACCAGCCCATTATCTCAAAAATGGGATGCAACAGAATATCAAATAACAATAGGCATTTCACTTAACCTTTCTGACACCGGCAAGAAATTAAAATCGCTTCCAATTAAATACATCGGAATCCTCTCGTGGTAGATCGGGTTTCTTCCCACTGGACGTTTTTCGAATATTTCACCTTTTTCTGGCTTTGTTCGAAACTCACCTGCCGGAGGCGGAACGGGAGGAACCGACGGAACTCGTTTACGTCACTGGGTGTAACGGCACCGGCTCCCGCAGACGTTAAATAAAACCAGCGTCTGTTGACCGCCTGGACCGGGTGGATATGCGCTCCTTTTTGTGTTATTTGATCAAGCAGACTAGCATCGTCCGTTTGGCACGCGACTATTACTTATCGGGTCTTTGTAAAAACTAGCATCAAAACCCCCATAGTCTATTAGTGAAATTAAAGCATCCACGGGATGTGTCAATGTTTTTAAAAGGTGGTCCTAAAGTTACGTAAGTGATCAGGGGAGCACGACATTTGTTAGTTTAAATTAAGAGGGGTAAATTTATTTTACATTTTCAACTATGCTCTTGCATTATCACGTAGTTAAACTTATTGTCTTCTCTAACAGCTTATAAAGATCATTACTTTTAGTATTTAGGTTTAATGTATACGTGCAACCTACATATCGCCAGGTGTCTTGGAATACGTTTGAGAGAAAAGATACGAGTGTGACTACTAGCATGACTAGATGCACTTGTAGTCTTGTAAATAGTGATCTTATGTTACCCTTGCAAAGAGAATGAACTGTAAATAAAGCATTTCTCGTCGATGTACATTCAAATTTCGTGCATTCTTACGTATACTTCACAGCACTTCAACTAACAACACCCATCGCCGTCTGGCGTACGTCGAAAGTGCGCCAATCCCAATCATCTCGTTTCTAGTCGAATTGCCCCGCAAATTCGAACTTCAAACCGAACAGCCGACAATTTTGGCTTTTCTCATCTGTTGGGCAAACATATCACACACAGGCAAAGAATAATGCCTTATGCCTCAAAACTCGAGTTTAATTGAGCAGAATCAATATTCACAGGCGAGTTCATGGAAGAAACAGAGAACATCTCTCCAATTTAGCCCCAACACCCCCAGTAAATGTTTAATGTGTTAGGTAAACGTCCTTTATGCGATATCTTTGTGCTGCCGTTTTTTCTTCTTAATGGCAAACAAGCTGTGTTTGTTAAGAAGTGTGGTGGAATTTATTGGCCATGCACATGTTAGATTTCGAGCCATAATATTTGAATAGTTGTGTAAGATTTAGAGTTTCTTCTTTCGCGGTAAAAAGATGACTGGGGAAATTAACATTACTAGAAGTTTGGATTGATCTTATCGTATTGGCACATCACATAATCTTATTCATACAACTTTACCATTCTAGTTCAAGTGAATTTATACGCAGTTCAACTAACAAGCCGTTCACAAATCATTGGAAACCGTCCAGTAGCTATGGTAGGGCTACAAACTTTGAAATTCAAATTCTACTCCATGTGGTTTACGCACATTCAAACATAGATGCGCAACGTATAGCACCCCGCGATGGCTACCTGTTGTTTAGAAAACTTAAATTACACCTACTTAAAATCATTATTACAGCCTTATACAACAAGAATTAAAATACCAATTATCAAACAATAATCTACTAAGCAATTCTATTTACCCAACAAAAGCTTACAAATCCCCTCCCAACTATTCAAACGCGCAAGGCATGCTAAACTGTGTGTGAAATTATATAGCCACGACCATATGATTGTAAGCATCAAAGTCGGCTACCTGCCACTCCAGAACCAACTTTACATAACACAGTTGATCTCTGCCTGGGAGAGAGGGCTCTTATCACGAGACCTTGTGATCTTGGAAGTCTCCACCCTGCTTGATGGAAGCCACCCTAAGCATGGGACAAACATCCCAACATAAATATTTTGCCACTGCAGTGTAGCTGGCTTCCGAGACTAATTATCTCTCCGTGACGCGGGTGGCTTTGCGTTTGGGGTACTTGGAACTATTTTTGCTCGGGGATGTGTACATTTGCAGCTTGTGATGGGGGTGATCTTCACTGCATGACTCTCCGCGTGATGTGGTTTTATATGAAGGAAGTCGATCAAAGAATGGCCCCATGATATCCTTCTAACAACGCTAATTGTCCTTTTAGTGGTCAACTCTACTGTGTACTTGGTCATGAAGAGTTTTTACACATCATGAAAAACCCACCCGTATTATACTCTCTAAATTCAAATTGTCCGACTATCACTAACTGACGACATCGGGGTTTAAAGGATTTACAGTGCTCAATTGAATTCATACGCATCCCAATTGTGGACGTTGGAATAAATAAGGAGAGGACATAACACATAGCTAAAGCATGGTTCCTTATCAATGTATTATGTATACTTATGTATCCTTATCAACGTATATTTCTGTCCAAGATTATAATAGATATGGTGTACATGGTGGTCTACTCCATTTAAGTATGATAGATGAAGGCCCTGTAAAAATGAGCTTGGTTTAGGAACCCAATTAATGACATATGCAGTCAATTTCGAAAATTACATGAGGGAGACCTCTGATATTAACTTGCCATGTACAAGTCCACTAGGAATTCCGTCGAGAATTACATACTGTGTTATGCCAATACAAATGCAGAAAACAGGATACCGAATGAGCCTATACATGTCAAAGATTAAGCCCTTCTCCCATTGTTATTACAGTGTATAATGTGAAAACAAAAGTGAACAAACAGAGCGCATTGTCTGTGTATTCGAAGTTATGGCTCTGGCCATGTGGGCACAAAACTTTGGGGAATTCACGATCAAACTTCAAGTTGTGTTTTCTTTTGTCAGCATGTCAATACTTGATATAGTTCACCTGCATGCAACTTCCCCAATATACTTATCATCGTAAGCAAAGTATGAAGAAAGGCTGAATTAAAATGGGATTATATTCAAATTGTCAGCTGATAAGTGTGTTTTGAAGGCGCAATAATCCCCTTAAAGTATGACAGGTGACCACCCGTGACGTAAGTCTTCTTCCATTTGAGACGGTCGTAAGATCGGGTCTCAAAACGTATTTGTCGCCTGTCCCTGAAAAAATACCACCTATGGATTTGCGCAGTGGAAAGTCGCGTGTTCATGAGTTCAAATGTCCGTAATTGCAGAGTAGTGTAATTGCTGGGGTTGAGGCCTGAAATTAGAGACTGGGAGTGTGAAGGAATTTATAGTTCTGATCAGCAGCTGGCAAGTTGGTGCTACCGAGTTTTGTTCTACAATTATTTCTATTATTTCAAAGGTCACTTATATTGGGAATTCGGATAGCATAGTATACAGATGTTTACAGCGATAGTTAAGTTAGCCCCCACCCCCACCCCAAATAAGAAAAAGAAAGAAAAGAAAGAAAGAAAAAAGACACAAATGGTGGGGTTGGGTTGAGGGGAATAAAGATATGTGCTAGTGTACGTTGAATTTACATGGAATCAGATTTTAATAAATTGAACTCAGTCACAGCTATATCATCGTCCTGCAGTGAATACTATCTTTGATTACTCCATCAAATCTTGAGCTTTGTGCATGTATTTCGCAAACCCTTGACAATTAGCTAATCAAAAACAGTTCCATCTTCGCTGAAAAAATCACCTGCGTATGAAGTTACAACGGTCAGCCATAGAGAAATCACAACTTTGAACTAATCTACATCCTTATGTATTTTATTGTGCTTAATAAAAGCGTCTGGCCTTTGTGTGGTGAGGACTTTCCTTAACCCGTGGGTACCTCATTAGTCCAGCCAGCTCCGGCAGTGGCCACTAGAACATCTGCGAATTTCGCCCACAGGACCTATTAGTATAGTGCGCTAAACCTCAAAAGAAAGCTGAATGAAAGTGAAGAAAAGCCAGGTACCACCCATAACCGTGCATTTTATAGACCCTCAAATTCTCCAATTACCTTGTGCCTTTTTACGACAGAGCGTGTCATTGAATGGCATTGTGTGTGGTGTGAACTCTGATTGTTTGCTGATGTAAATGGCATGTCAGCTACAGCCATTACATTGCTGCTGATAAATAAAGATTTCTGTTTGATAGAGAAGATCGCTAATTAATGACATTCGCATATACGTTAATGAAATAAGAGAGAATAAGCAGTGGACCTGTCGCCCTTGAATTCAAAATTACGTATAAAGTTTGAATGTGCTGAAACGGTTGCATGGAAGCAACGTTTACAGATTTGTAACTTGTATCTGTTTTTATTTGCAAATTACTGCCATGAGGCATCCAGACTTCTATATAACGTTCCCATCTTCCCTTACAAAAGCTTCAATAACTATATATTACTTCACCAATCGAAAGTTACGTTGTTCGTACAGCATACACAAAAGTACAAAACTGCTATGGTAGCTTGCAAAAACTCGCCAATTGGACGAATAACAGTGCGCGCTAACATTATTGAAGGCAGTGTATCTATCGAATCACGTCATTGACTCAGAGCATTGAGGAAATGCGATTTGCCTGATTAGTTTACTAGTTAGGGTGACAGGCGCAGACACAAGAGCTCTTTGAAGAAAGTCGCTTCCATTTGGCAACAAAACTCAAATCAGACCAGTGTAACTCGATTTCCATCCGGCGCTAGTTATGCACAATGCTAAATTAATAAAGACGCCATAACCTCATCAATATATGGAGCGCATATTACTGCATAACAAGCCATTCAAAGGGTATGTGCGCAGTAGTTTATTGAAATGCACACAGGCGAATTGGGTTGGGCCTTTGATTGGTTTCCCTATGACGTTGCTCAATAGGGGTATGAGACCTTGTGACAAGTCTCTGACAAGTTCACAACAAGTTCATCACAATATTTGCCACTAACTTCGTTTGGCTGAAGATGGATGTGGAGTAATGCAATCGTGGCTCCTCCGTCCATTCTGAGCCACACGAAAGGCCTTCGTCGATATGAGGTACACTGTCTTACTGTGCTCTTCTGCATACAAAAGGTGGTTAGAACATTTTGAGTTGGGCTCATGGATCCCTGATAATTTAATTTAGTTCGTCGCCATCAAGATCATCTTTAGCTGTGGTACATATACTGTTGGTAGCCCAGAAGAAGCAACTTGATGTTTGCGGCTTCTAACTTTACAGTCGAACCACTTTTAAGACCACATGATATATTGACCTCAAGAGGTGGTCTCTTTATGAAGACTTAGAACAACGAAATATGATCTCATGATAGAAGTGGTCTCTTTGAGATGTAGTCTCAATTAGATGTTCCACTGTATATTCATTCGTACAAACAACCACTAGCTGGTCGTTTCAAATTTCCAAAGGTTTCATAAAACGAGTTACTCTTGCATAATCTGCTTGGGAGTCGCGACCACGTGACGACCCTTGTCTCCTTCCGCCTCGTTTGCCGATTCACCGCCACCGCCATCAGTGTCATCTTGAGCAGATGCAAAATAGGTCGTGATGACCACAACACAATCAGTCGCAGGCGGAGAGACAACTTGACTAGTTCCCTCTCGGGCCTATTTAGCACTCATTTAGACCGCCAGTGACCCACCATTAGCTGGACACAAACATTTCACCAGTAATTTTCGCAACAAAGATTGGTGGCCATTTTCGTCTGCTTCGTTAGTTTGTGATTGAATCACGCCTTCTGTCATGGACTCCACATATGAGTCAATCATACTTGGATTCGAGAGGCAGATCTTGTTGGCTTATGAGCCCGCATAAGGCTAATGGCGCTGATTGACTTGCCAATTAGCCCGCGACTAACTTAATAAGGTGATTGTCACCGTAAGGGTTATGGTTTGGCCATCGAGCCGTTGTAGTAGTGCTTACATTCAAAATTACTTTTTTATATATTACGTTTGCCTGCCATTTAAATATAATTAGAGGTCGATCAAGCGTTTACTACTTGCTATAAGGCTTATCACAGAAGCTTCCGTGACATTACTTGCGCCATGGCTTGACACTTATGGTCAGGAGGCCCCTAATATCTACATATCTTTACTTTGAAACGAATTTATATATCAGAATCAGAATCTTAAAAAGTAAGTTACTAAAGTACATACATGTAAATTCAGAACCTGATATTTAAAACATGCTCTCTGTCACTTGATCATGATTGTCCAGTGTGCATTAGGAAGTCCTGGTCTTAAAATCTGTCCAGGAAAAGGGGCGGTCTTGAAATCTGTGTAGGAAAATGAGGTACTCAAAGTTTGTCAAGGAAAAGAGGGGGCGTATATATAGGGAAGCATTCCCGTGCTCTCATATTATGTGCTATCACCAAGCGTCTATTCCTTTCGCCCCTTCCAAAAAGGGTCCATCAACCAATTATGCATTTGTGTGTTGACGACTATAGCGTCTAAACCGGATTTCATATTTGAAAACATCTTGCCACGTGTAGCTTTCTGCAGTCCACAACCTAGTCCATAGAAATCACACTTACGAGCCAAGCTTGCAGAAAGAGACCATTGTGTAAATAATTTTATATTTTGAAACTAGCCTGTCAAACTGTACAACTCCCCCGCCACGACGATCTTTGAAATTCTTAAGCCACATCCTAGATACATGCACGTTAATAAGACCTATCTCATCTCCAATCTCTACGCCCTCTCCAGTCGAAGGTCGCAAACTGAACGAGGAGCTCCCCCGGTGACTTACTTGTGTTCCCCGACTAGGTCTGTCAATTCGCCGTCAAGAACTAGTAACCTTCCACCTGGGCCTGTGCCCCCTCCGCGGGGGACCTTTACCGCTTTTCACACGCCGTCACTTTACATATCAACACGTATTCTCGGTCGTAACCAAGCCACTGATTTGGCGAATTGGTCACAGAACCGTGTAAAGCTAGTGGTTTGCATGGTATTGTTATGTTCACATCCCAGATATCTATATTTATACGTTTGGTTTGTTTTGTTGCTTTTAAACAATTTATTTTTGGTGATATTGGCACCCTCACAAAAATGTATTTTGTTCGTTCATTTGCCTGTCAGTATAATGAATTCGAACTTCAATCGTGGACAAAATGAAAAATATAGTGTTTTTTTCTCACAAATCAAAATTATTTTAAAAAGATAATGCATCTCACATCTCTTTTCAGACTTTCTTTTTTGTGTGTGTTGTTTTTAATAAAACGAAACAATTAACCCCCGTCCAAAACACACACACACTCACACACACACACACACACACACACACACACACACACACACACACACACACACACACACACACACACACACACACACACACACACACACACACACACACACACACACACACACACACACACACACACACACAACTCCAACCCACCCATAATATCATAATATGACTTCCTGTATGGCCAATACTCCATATTTGGGCTCTGACTTCTCAGTTATTTTGAACTTGTGTCTGGTCAGTGTTTGCCTGTTTGCAAGGATCACGCCACGTCTAAGTGTCAACTGTACAATGTTGCCCCCGCTCGGCACAACACTTACGTCAAGCTGAAGTCTCGTCACCAACGCTAAAATAGCTTAAAATGAGTCGTCAAACTGCAGTGGCACCTCCAGCGCACAGCGGGGAGGACGGTCCACACCTCACAGGATAATTATCACAGGTTTTGATGATCAATTCCATAATTATTTTGAACCCATACAAAGGATGTCATGTTTACTAGGTGTAGATTGTTGGTTGATTCACTTTATCATAAATTATGTCAGGTTGTCGGTGCCAGATTCGTGAGAATGCTGATTGGGCTTTAGTCACGGGCCTTTATTGTTTAAAGGGCCCCACATTTTGGGTAAACTTTTATGCGCATTATCTTCAATGCAAAAATTAGAAACATAGAAATTCTAAACTAAGGTACTTATTCTGCATATACACATCTTTCTTTTTAAGGTTATGAAATTCAAAATAAGCATTTTGAAGATTGTAACAAAAAGAGCCCCTTAAATGTTACTTCCATGTCATTCAATATCCCGATAGATCCCCAGGACAAATCTCAGTCGTGGGCCCCACAAAACATTATAATCAGGCTCTGGAGGCACGTCATTTTAGTATTATACATTGTATGACATACATATGTAAGGGCTGACGAGGCCGCAGCCTATAAGGTCATCATATTATTTTTAAGCTATTTTACATCAGCTGATATCATGCAGGTAAACTTTTTGCTTGTATTTATTAATCTGTTTTGATCTAGTGATTAATATTCAAAAGCTATTCAATATAATATAGACTGATATAAGTCATAGACAACAGTGTAATGTATTGCGTTTGCTGCTGGAACAATGATTATGTAGTTGTGGTATTTGCATCATAAATCAAAAGTGATTTGGGTTTCTATTCTTTATTTCATTTCTTTCAAATTGCCACATTAATACTTGTGAAAATTCTGTGAGATCACAGTAACAAACCAAAACAAGCTGTAGACTCGCGAACAAACAAACACATTCACACTAAACATGCACTAGCGCTTACACTACCATTATATACATTTCCATTGGGAATTGTATTTATATGTTAACATTGACATTTAAAATAAAAACCTTTAAACAAATATTACTTAACAACCTTTAATTATCAACAAACATGAAAAATAGACTCATAATTAATGTGTTGTTCCGCAAACAGGTACCTGTTCGTACAAAAGGAACTGTACCTAAGTACTCAAGTACGAGTACCAGTACTTCATTCATGATTCTTATTTTCTCACAGGACACATATGTATGTGCAGGTACAATGCAAGATATCAATATTCGTTTCTAATATCTAGCATATGGAAAGCAAGATATGCTGGTTATATGCCGATTATTTTCATATAAGCATTTACTACTTGAGCATACAATGAATTTGTCTCAAACATACCATAAATTAAATGAAATTAAATATGACATAAATACTGAACACGCTACTCAAATGACATGAGGATATAAATGCTTCCATTTCTGCACACATGTATGTAATCATAAATAACTATAGATTGGCACTAGTCAGACTTCAACATTATTACAATACAACATTTAATGCATTCCACCCGCACAGCCATTTTCCTTGTGCTTAGTGAGAAGAGACATGCGAGAGAATGTTTTGTTGCAAATTTTACAGCAGTACCGCTTAATGTCAGTGTGTGTCTGCAGATGCGCCCTGAGGTTGGACCTGTCTGCGAACGAGCGGTTGCAGTGCTGGCAGGAGAACGGCTTCTCCCCGGTGTGTGTCCTAATGTGGCCCTGCAGTAGCCACGGCCGCGAGAACGCCTTTCCGCAAATGTGGCACTTGCATGGCAAAGTGTGTGTGCGGATGTGCATTTTCAACGCTCCCAAAGACGTGTATGTTTTATTGCAATGCTTGCAACTAAACTCTTTTTTCACGTGAGATGAGCAATGGAATTCTTTGTGCTTAGAGAGCCCATTCATAGTTGAATAGCTTTTCTTGCAGCCATCACATTGGAACCTGGGAGGTCCGGGCTTTCTATTGGTACTAGATGATGTGGTGAAATCTACTGGAACATTTTCAAGGGCATCTGGAGATAAACGTTCGTGTATTGGCATGTCTTTCACTTCATCACCATGCCTTCTAGGAAAAACAGTTTCAGTGAAATCATGAGTGGCATTGACACAGTGATTTGTGTTGACATCTGGCACATATTCACGGACATGATGTTCCATCCTGATAATTTTCTTGCTGGGTCCTTCATCGTCATCTGATTCAACACGTCTCAGATCCCCATGTGCTTTCTGTGCGTGCATGAGTTTCTGATAACTTTGAGCGTACAACTGATGGTTGTTCACGCCACCTGGTAACATTGACTCTATTCCAGGAAACCCTCTCGAACTTGAGGAAAAACTTAGCTCCAGATTTCTTTGAACCTGCTTGTTTTTATAGAATGCCATGGACTCGGGCGGAAAGTCGCCAGATTTTGGCGATTGGTGTGCAACTGGAGAAAACAGTCTGGTTTTCGGAGACTCTGCAAGTTTTTTGTCCATTTCAAACAATTTTTGCATAGGATTATTCACTAACAGATCATCGTCTTTCTCGTCGTCAGACGAACATGACTGTACAATGGGAACGGGCCGGTATTGGTGAACTGTCGTAGGTACATCTACGGGCTTCTTAGACTTTGGAGGCGATCTTGCAAGAAGATCTTCAATATTGTGTGATGTTTTTGGCTTTGGTGCAGGTGCGGCTTCTGTATCGTCCTCCCTTTTCACTTGCAGCTTTTCTCTCGGTGGCGTCATGGATGGTTTGCTTGTCTGCAGCATTTCTGGCGGAGGGTATGGTCGCATGGGGTGTGGGTAGAACATTGGCATCCCCAGACCTGGGAACGCAGCGAGTCCCATTGGCGACGTGGGGAAGCCAAATCCCGCTGGATAGCCAGCAGCTACAGCGGCTGCGGCCAAGGCTGCTGCCTTGTATGATGAACTATGAACTAGATGGTGAAGAGGCGACAGAGGCTCGACCATGTCTCTGCTGTGGTGGTCGTGGAAGGCTCTCATGGGCGAGTGACTGTCTTTCGTCATGAGCCTTGGCTTGGGTAGCATGTACTTGATGTCGGCTGGGCCGGGGCTAGAGCTGCTAGCGTGTGAGCCATCTGAGTCTGAGGACATTGTGGAGCGCGGAGACAACAAGTCCTTGTCGTCTGTGGATGTCGCCGTCATGTCTAGACGCTGTCTCTTCTGGCTCATGTCAAATGCGCCATTGATGTTGACGAAGGGGAACACACCTGTAAGCATAGAAAGGTGCAATACGTTAATGATGTGTTTGGTTAGTTATTGGCGTTCGTCTGTACATAGGCATGTATATATAAATGTCTATCAACTGTAACAGTTTTCCAATTAGAACATAGTAACTGTGATTCCCAAAGTAATTTGTATTTGTGCTTAAGAAAGCGACCACCCGGCCCGAACACCACCCGGGAGACACCAAAAGATCAACTTCTAGATACAAGTGTCACTTAGCATTAGTATAAAACTGTTTGTATGTTTTATGTTCTAGGTGAATGGCACCATAATCCCGTGGGCGCCGGGATGATTTACACCTTGTCACTTGCGGTCATAAACAGGCGCAAACTGCGAAAACTCCCAATTCGTAGGTGTCTACGACGAGTGAATATGAATATTGCTAATGCTGAGTCAAATTACACTGTCTGATACAGTTACGCTTTTCAGCCAGCGACAATTCCAGCAGAGTGAAAACCGCACGGGGCCTTTTCACTCGCACGACCTTATTAGTCGACACCGAATCTCCCGCATCGCCTCAACCTTTCGCAATGTTCAATTGTGCGTCGGCACCGTAACTGATTTGAAATTCGAATTATAATAAGCGCAGTATCGGCATGTTGCTGATATCTCGTGACCGATGATGTATTCATGCGCCTGTAACCGAATCCGGGCTCAGTCGGCCAGGTGGTTTAAAGCCGCCTCCAGTTTCGCATATGGCACGAGTGATCTGGGGATATAGGGCCATATGTAAACGCCAGTCCACAATGGTCACTCATCGGCGATAAAGACAAAACAAGCAAAGGTGGACGCACGAGAGTATTTAATTAAGTTTCTAATGGGCAACGGTCACGCTTTGATGTCGCCGCTGGGATGCAAGACAAAAGTTGTTGACTGTGGCCACTAACAGATGGCGCTACTGTTCTGCAAGGAAGCAGACGACTCTATTGTGGCTGCGGGCGCACTCGACAAGGCTCTGTAATCCTATTGTTGGCTTGAAACTGCTGCCGTATTCAATGATTTCAGCGAGACATAACAAATCCAATAATGATCTAAGCTAGTGTTTTAAAAAATAAGAATGGGGTTTTGTAAGCGATGCAAGGTCGTTCTAATTTCGACGTGAATGGCTACTTTGGAACACGATCTCTTTTTGAACGAGAAGAATTGCTATACACACGGAGAGAATAGTGAGTGCTTTCTCTCTCTGGACACACGCGTTTCTGTGTGTGATGTTAACCTGTCAAATCGAGCCTGAAGTGTTCATTGTTTGGCCGGATTTAGCCGATTATCGGCGTGTATAGGATCGTGTTTTCTGAGAGTCGTCTGCCAAGCAGGCGACACGCGGTAGCGCACGTGGCGATAATGTTGTATACACGGATATCGTTTTCGAGACATTTCTTTGCAGCTTCGCTTCATTATTGAGTTCAAATATGCTCTACCAAATAGTTTTGTGTTTGCACTTGAGGAATTTGGAAATACCGTTAAAACGCATTCCCACTAGATTTGAGCTGGACTTCATTTTAGTTTTCGCCAATACATGTTTAAAATCGTTACTTTACGTAACAGGATCTTAATCAAAATTCCGAAAACATTTCTTCAAAATTCCTATGACCCCCTAGCCTAGATAAACTCAATTGTATTTTAACAGATCAAAGCAACCATGCGTGCCATCTTTGTTTATAAAACACAAGCTATAATCCTTGGAATACGTGAAATTTCTACCGCCAGATGGCTGCACGGGTCTTCCCCAGTTAGGTCACCGTGACGTAATCACATAATCAAGCGCTTTCACATCTCGAGGTCTCTGTTTAACGTGGCCAAGTGCCCAATGCCTATGGCTTTACAAATGGTGACGAAACATTTGTCTTACTGCTCTCTGATCAAAACCACAGCTTAATGAGTTGTGTAAATGTCGTTGAGTGCTAATGAACACGCCTCCTGAGCCCACTACCTCGGGGCAGCCACCTCCACCCGGCCCTGCGGAGAGCCCCTTCACAGAACTTCCGGGACCGAGAAACGTCCCGGAAACAAACGACACGGCGTGGCTTTTAGAGGATTAGAATTTAAAAATTTAAACACGTTGTGGAAGAAGTCAATGATTTTGTAAAAACACACCAGAGGCAGTGTTTTTGGTGGTCTTGGCAGGTTGTTTCTTTGCCTTCTGTGAGTGCCGTGTAGCAATTGCCTTTCCGATTGGTGCGTCAACACAGCAAATAGGTTAGAAATCCCCGGGAAAATATTGGCCTTTACCATATTAGTTGCTCGCAAAATCCCTTTAGGCTTGAAAGATGTTGACACAGTATTAGTGCGACCACAAACAGACTCCGGGGTAATCACGCGTGAAACTCGTGATTTCTCGAGACTAGGCGAGGATGCTCGAGACTTGGGGTTGACAGTTGCCGGGGACGCGAGACAGTTACAAGTGGAAGACGTATGACTTGGGATTATGCTGACTTTGTCTTGTTACACAATAACACGCATAGTAAAATAGTGTGCTGATGATAAAACTGTATATTGTGGCTGTAATAAAAACCACGGCTCTGTAGCAGTTTTATATCCGAAAAAGACTGTTGATCTTGCAATGATTTTCACTGTACAGTTTTATTTGGTGTCGTTATATTAATAACAGTAGCAGCTACGTAGACTATGGCATATTGAATGTATTTACGTTCAAATCGAATCCGTACTAGTAGTGAATGACCATTTATGAAACTCTTACTATTCATGTCAAGGTGCTTCTCGATTGAGTTGCCAATATCAGAATAAGAGGCCTAACTGTTGAACTCGGTGTTTCTTAACGAGGTCAGAAAGCCAGACTTTCTCCAAACATCGAAACAAAACCAATTATTGTACATTCAATAAAAGGGCAACACCATTTCGCCTATTTTTCCCACGTATCTTGTCAATCGTATTCTCACCAATAACCCAGCACCATAAACTATACTTGGTAAAAACCAGCAATAGCCCACATCTGTTCTACAGGTCTTTCCCTGTAAAGATAACCAGCACTCATCGTCCCCTAATTCCCCTAACCCCATTACCCTCGTGCCCATTTGCCTTTCACCTAATCATCGTGTGTGTGTCTGTAGTAAAGAGCTGGAGAAAATTGGCCAAACAAGACCTCAAATTGACAAGAGTGAAATTAATAGCCGTGTTTCTCACCTGGTGTTTGAACAAGGCCGCCTGCACCGCCACGGTGGACGTGCTCTCTCGGGGTGGTCATGGTGGCCATGCTGTAGTCCGGCACCAGAAGCCCAAGGCTCTCGGGGGAGGAAGGGGGCGAGGGTGAGAGGTCGTCCTCGCTACCGCTGGCGCAACTGTATGTCCGCGGGGAGTAGAAGGGCGAATCTTCGGAAGGATACAGGCGTTTCTCGGGTCTGCTGAGGAAGAAGTTTTCTTTGCTTCTTGTCCGGGGTGGTGAGTTATCTTCTGATTTCTTTACTACGAGGAAGGCTCGGGGCATGGCTGTGCACAGATTTCCAGAAAAATCCACATTTGATATTTTTCTTATGATGTAGTCCGGAAACTGAGTGAAGTATATGACAGTTAATCCTGAGTAATCTGAGTTATTGTTTTAAAGTTATTTACTTTTACTGCACTTGTTTATATTTTGCAAACAAGTGCACAAACAAACAAGTGTATTCAGTTTAAATGTCCAGAGCTTTATGGCTGTGAGTTTTAATCCACCTGATATGTAAAGCACTTGCTCCACAACTGGCCTAGATCCAAATGCTGACCGCTCTGCAAACGCGCACCTATTTGAGCCTCTGTCAGTGCAAAACGTCGGTGCTGGCCAGGTGCAGTGGAGCGCAGACAAGTACAGGCCGCCGCCGCCGACACATACCTTCACAGATGCCGAGGACAGTGATTTGTGAAATTTACACTGGTTATTAAAGCTCCCCATTGAATTTCGCCACAATTCCACAGTCAACATCAGTGTCGCGCGCCGCTCTCGTCACCTTCCGGGTGACAGACCAATCAGAGCGCGATCCGCCCCTGGCACCAACCAATCAGCAGCGAGGAGCGTGTGTGGCCCCGCCCACTGGACGTCAATCTCAAGCCGCAGCCTCGCCGCCGCCTGTGGCGCTTTATCTTTCTCGTCTGCTGCTACTGTTACTCGTCTTGGCAACTTTCTCAGGCCAGTCTTTTCCTCTTCTTTTCACACACGCCGCCGCTTTTCTCCTTCTCCATCCCCCATCCTCAACAGGTGAGGCCGGCTGTGAGCCAGTGAGTAGTTGCGGCGGTGGCAGCCGCCACATTCCCCCACTCAATTTAAAAGCCTCGTCTCGGTTAATGAGCACCGCGCATCATCCACTACAAAGCGCGTGGATGAGTTAAAACGCGCAGCCACGCGGCTCTGCTTGTCCCATTGCGGCCGGCTGAGAAGACACCTGGCAGCCGCGTCACTTGTAATGTGGAGGCATGTGCACGTCTGTGCATGGGAACGTCAGTCACGGGATAATTCCCCCTTTGAGTGAATTGCCGGGGTAAACATTGCCATGTATGGGGAACATAATTTGGCTTGGAAATTTAAATTTCTCGAGGAGGGGCACATTTTCGAATGTCGCCCAGGTGGTTTAGAAGCTGCCAGGTGTTTTACGGACTGGGGAGTTGAAGGGTTTTAGGGTGTTGTTTGCTCCGTCCACTGACGGTAACACAATAGATGAATGGCGTGGTTTTATGGTTTGAAATGACTAATGAAAGGGTGGGCTTTGGCTGGGAGTAAGTTTGTGAAAAGCTAAATTAATCAATTTAAAACTGAAATTTGCGTAAAGCTGCACGGCGACGTCGTAACCTTTACTGACGTTAGTCTATATATTCAAAAACACCAACAACCGGAACTGAGATGGCAAACGTCAGCCTAGTCTATATTTAAAACACTTTGAACCTGTTCAAATCCAAACAAAATCACCCCTTTAAACCCATCAGGCACAGAGTCCACCTTGTTCCCACAAAATCCTCGGCACCCACGGAATATATCGTCTGCCAAAGAAAACCGTTGAAGCAAACGCGTGGAATGGTCAATTATGACATATAAAACAATAGTGTGGCTTTGAGATTTTAAATGTCCGGACAGATGGAGGTCTGTGTGTGATCGGCGACCAGCTGAAGCCCGGGGGTACCTCGGAGGTTTGATGGGTGTCTCCGGTCGGGGGTTAATAGCCGGCATATTGTCTCGGCCGGCCCGTGATCGCATCACCTGCTTGCGAAAACAAAAGTGTGTAGCAACTTAACCATAATTACCAGCCTGATGTTTCCAATGGAAATGAGTTTGAAATTCTCTTCTGTTTTGATTTAAAACTTGTGATGTCAGCCCTGTTTTTTCTGTCGTCACGCTGTCTTTCTTTAAACCGTTTAAAGGCCACTGTCAGTATTGATGTATCTATGTACAGTGTATCTCTGTCATGGTCACTTTTGGGTTGAAGTTAGACATTTTGATATAGATCTGAATACATGTGACTTTGAGATTTTATATTTATAGACCAACATTGGAAATGCATTTGTACGGTCAGCGACTGTTTGTCACATCTTTATATTGTAGACATTTAGAATGTTAAACTTTGACAGGTTAGTTTAAACTAGCCTTATTGTATAACTTACCTCATCGCTCACTGCCTCAGTGGATGGTCATCTAATTATTGTCAATGGTTAAGCTACTCATCATTTTGTGAAAACAGATAGTCATTTCAAACAATCGATACCTAGACAAATATCATACTTGTTACTTAGTATCTCATATTATTTAACCAGTAACATATGTGTTACTGGTCGTAGGTCCAAGTTCCACAAGTTAATAAAATCAAAATCATAAAATCTTCTGTCGTGCCACTCGATTGATAAATGAAACGATTTCCGTATATCGTGTTTAACTGGCAGAAATATAATGATTAGATAATTAAACTTAAAACACATTGCAATACATTTCCAGGACCCTACTACTAATTATAAGTACGCATTTTGCAAAACACACAGATCACCCAGTATTACGGCCCCCACCCTTATCACCACCTAACACTAGCCGCCTGTCCACGTGTCACACCCTGCTGCTGCCACCAAGAAATGCCCAGAAACCCCCGTAGCCCTTAACACCCTCGGGCCTTAGACGAGGACAGCACTTGATTTCTAGGGGCTCCAGCTGACCGTCTCGGGAGGAGGGGAGCGTCTCGTCGGAGGGCCTGAGGTTCCTGAGCTGATAGCGATCTCACCGTAATTTATCATATATCACCGCTCAGGTGCGCCAGGTGAGCTTATAAGTTTTGATTGGGTTGCGTTTGCGATGCATTGCCCGACCTAGTCAGACGTATAGCCCTTGGAACAGATGAACTTCTGCAAATGGGAGCCTCAAATCTGTGAAGCAGCGTGTAACGGGTTAACGTGAGTGGCGAATTATGGCGTGGGCTTAATTTATTTCATGAACTGAGCAAATGACCTGGTATTAGGGTTGAACAGTTTGAACGTACACTCCATGGGGAACTGAGAAAGATACAGTAGGACGTGGATCTCAATGACCTGGTGTAGACGTTAAGGCGACTGAGCGTATGGATAGTAGACTATTATAAATCTAAAGCACATTTGTCGAAACAAGATATATTGTATATAAGGTCTTCAACAGAAATATGGGCGTCTACGCTGTACGCCCTGTAGTTCCGACCCTCTTATAGTTAATGATGTACATCACATGTACTAGTCCAGAACTAGGTCATGGTAATTGTTCCACGGTGACCAAGTCAAATTCGTAAGAACCATCAAGGTCAAATAAAACATGGCACCGGATATATTTTAGTCTATATCTTAAGAGTTTGTGGCGAAGTGATTTGTCTAGACGTGTGTATATCAGTTAATTATTCATATAGATTATTTTCTCTTTTGCATAGATTATCCTAGTGGGCTATGTTGCATTACAACTGGATCTGTAAAGTTCACACATCTTTTGACAACCTGTATGAATCTTATAACTCCGATTGCTAATATAAGAATCATAACCAATTTCAAAGATGAATCACATCAAAATACTCTCGGTTGAAGAAATACGAATACGAATATCATGCATTGTAATGCCGATGGAAATCAGATCAACGTGAACGAATCTTCCGTTACGAATACTCATTATAATGAAATGTCAAACTTTCTTGAAAAATTCTAAACATTCATATGCCTATTGCATAACAGGGCTTAGACAACGACCCCGTTATAACGTACCTCACTTGACATGCCCTGAGGTCTTTCCAAGCGCAGGGTTACTACTTTAGAATGGGTATAGACTTGTATTGTATTGTATCAACATGCCAAGTGTTTAATACTATTTTAGCAATTTTCAACAGAGTTAACGTTGTATGGAAGATCTTTGTATAAGCTAGGAAAGTGTACTGTTTTTCCAGAACACTGACATATACTATATATTTCATCAGTCCGTACCAGTACCCATTTCTGTTCCATTAATTAAACTACATATTTTAACCTCCTTGCTCATCTTCTTCATAGTTTATTTATAAACCAAACATACACTAACCATCTTCCTACATATTATGATTCATTGATGGAATTAAGGACTCAGAATACAAAAATGCAGGCGCTAAACCTATACCCAATTAATTAAAGTGGATGTCAAGTGGCTCCTCTACAAGCCAAAACGTACAAACAGCCAGATCGTCTGAATGTTGTATCTGTTTTCCTGACCCCTGGTGTCGCCTTCAAAGAAGGGATGATACACAAAACAGATCTCCTCCAATGATTGACACGCCATATGATGCTGAGCGGTGTTCACTTTTATATTTAGCCGCGGTGCACACCGCAAAACATGTAACAGAAACAGGTGACGCGTAACCGGATGACGTAAAACTGAGACTTGCTCCAAAACAACCCGCCGCAACGCATCATCCGAGCTTCCGGGTTAACCACAATGGCCTAATCAACGAGAAACTACTTAGCTCCGTTTGGTATTGTCAAAAGATGTATCTATTTGTAGTGTTTTTATTTGTATTATTGTAAGGATTTTCCCATGGTATCTAATGGCAGGCGAGTTTTTTACGTGTACGTTGTGGTTAGGTCCATGGCAGCATTATTGCCAATTAAATATACTAGAAAACAATGGCTATGAATTAAAATGGTTGGTTAGTACACTAAAGAGGAAAATATTTGATCACACTTGCACCAGTAAACAAGAAATCAGTAAGATTTTCCTTTTAAATTGAGATAAACCTATTGTAATATCCCCCACCCAAACCCCAAGCCCCACATTTTAAACCACTCCACTTACAGTTGCCCGCATGTGCATCTCGGCAAGCTAACCTTAAGATTTGTTGGTGTTCAAATTGTTGTAATGACAGCCCTTGTAACAATGTACAGCCACCACTCACATCATATTTAACTTATCAACTGCAGTGGAGGGTTGTTCTGATGTAATACTGACTGGTCACCCAGTGGTCAACGAGGCACGGTCTGTAAAGCTCAAGTACACTCGTGCAGAATGAGATTGGTGGTGGTAAAATCATCGGCACTGGACAGATCAATGACTTTGACCGTTGGAATGTGAATTTCTATTTGGAAATGCTGGTGCTGATGTGAAGTTTGAAAGCTATGATACAAAAACAAAAATTATTGCGCTGCTACTTTGGTATTTCCGACCATCTCGTTTTGACAAGGAATGAGACTTAACGGCTTACGCCCCCCCCCCCACACACACACACACTCACACACACACATACACACACTACGCACCGCACCCGTCCAATTTCCCAATGTATAGTCAAAAGCTAGGTCTGTCAAATGTCGTTTTTTCTATGGATTAATTATCTTTAAATTTAAATGTAATATGAGTGGAACATCCAATATTGAATCAGAATAGATTAGATTTACTCTACTGAAAATGCACTTGATGAAATATCAATCAGGATGCACAATGTACAAATGCTTTTTCCTTCACCACCCAAAGGAAAATCTCTAAATCTCTAGGATTGAATCAGAGCCCTAGAATTTTATAGTGATTTCATGCCACCCTTATATTGAGGATCGCTTTGAACCTTGTACCTAAACCTGGACAGTTTCTATTCACGAAAACACATTAATTGTAAACCCTTCATAAATGTAGAACTAGTTATTGAAATTCAGCCAAGCTGCCCCCGCCTACCACCACACCCAGCCCCCCGCTTCCGGGGGAACATCTAAGGAAACACCTCGAGTGCTGCATCTGTCCCTGCTTGAAACACCTTGCAGCAGCCAGGTGATTTTGTGCTGCAGAAAAAGTCCACATAGTTGAACATTAAAGCATAGTACAGAAGGAGCTCTCTATTCAAACAACCATGGGGCTTCCCTCAAGTTGTCTCCGTAGAGATGTGGTCTCTTTATAGAGCGTCATGTCGATCTTTTTATTGATTTTTGGCGCCGCGAGAAATGGTCACATTATCGATGTGGTCTCATTAGATATGCGGTTTTAATTAGATGTTCTGCTGTAACAATCTATTTTGAAAAGCATGCCTGGTCGTGTAGCTTCTTTTAGGGAAGTTGCGACACTAAAGAAGTGGTGAACTTCGTAAAGTTCATTCAGATTATAGGATAGTGTGAGCACTACGTCACAGAAACCATGTGGTTTATTTCAATATAAAATGTTGGTAAAATATGCTAGGGTGTATTCAATAGAGAGTTGCAATAAAGTTACACAATAATGCTGAATCCGTATGCTATAAAGATGTCTTTGGGTACCAGACAGAGATTTGCCATTTCTTCTTATGTATAATTATATGTGACCTGCTAAACTCATCCCTAGACACTAGGCAATGAAAAATCCATAGAATCTATTCTGCTTACTCTAACAAGAGCTGTAGGCGAGGTTGATGAAGGTTCTACTCTCGTGATCGTCCACGGTTAATAAGATCGTGTCTGTTCATTATTATCTGCAATATGTTCTGTGGTAACAGGTTAATTCGCCCAAGGTCGTATCTAATCTTCACAGCCATTATTATTGCATTCGCACAGTGACCTGCAAGTCATGTGCTGTTGTATCGTATGCACGTGTATAGAAGTGCCCTCATATTGGTGGTGGATATTGTACATGCTTAGTCATAGTTTTGTCAGTGGGTGGTCCGTGTTGCACTAGACCCAACCATGGGTCCAACATCATAGGTGGGTGGGTAGATGTGGTATGTATACTACTATGATTTACAAACACTATGCCATACACATTACTAGTATGTAGAAAGGGTAATCAGCAGGCACAGAGACCATGGGAGCCAGCTAGGGGATGCGTTGTAGGCTTGATTATACTCTCGTATATACTTTATCACTTTACATTATTGAAATAAGTTGGCACAGTCCTATGCAATTACAAATTGAATGTTTTCACTAATATTTCATAGTCTCATTGTGCAATAGATCACCAGGAAGTTGTTTTTCATTGGCTGGATTAAGATTGGTTTGCATTGTGGACTATTTTTTATTTGATTTAATTTGGTTTATTTTATTACTGATATGATATAACGAACAAAACGAGTAGCATATCAGGAGATGATATACAGGCCCTATCAGTCACCTTTACGACTACACTGTACTAAACAAAATCTGGCATAGTCATTATTGGAATGTTAGTTACCATTTCTATATAATAGTAGTAATGTGCATGGTATATATAGTTTTTGTAAATCATAGTATTATACATACCTGACCCACCTACCCATGATGCTGGGGCCCATCGACCCAACCACTTTTCTTTTCTTCAAAATTTTGTCACTTAAGATTCAGACCTATTTCCAGCTCGTAACACTGGTCCCAAAGGTGGTCCTAATAGAGTTTCTTTTGTACATACAAATATAATACACTTATATGCATATGACCTTTGTTCAGCTAAGTTACAGTACGGGAACTGGGTTGTACTGGAAAGCTTTTTGAAAAGAAATGATTTGCTTTGTATCTTGGACTTGAAACACCAGAAACGGAATGAACGTGTTCGTTCAAATAATTGAAACTGTCAATGAACAAGTGTCACAACATTTTAGCACGAACAATACCCGATTCTCCCTGTTACATTACGAGATGTTTCATATTTTTGAATGCCAACAATACATTTCCTCGTATTGTGCAATACCGATTCGTCACTCATTGAAGGGGACGATTCTAATAGGAGATATCGCCCTTCCACCATTTTTGCCAATTACGACAACTAAGTGCTGAGTTACGACATTCACAGTAGGCAGTCATTGTCTTTTTAGCCATGCCGTTATTCGGCTTGCAATATGGTTCCATATCTCTCACTGTTTTTCAGACAATTTAGCAAGTGTCCAGCTTAAACTAACAAAAGCATCCTAAGCTACATTAAACCTGCATACCACTAATACGCATAAGCTCCTCCAGGCCAAATCGGGGGTATCTAATAAAGAGGGGCCAACAGGCAACCGTGATATTTGCTTTGCTTTGCATTCTTGCAATACTTCATGGATACCTTTGGCTATTGTTGATAAATATTGCTCTTCGGGATTTCACATATCATCATGTCACTATTAAATTGAGAACAATGATAGAAGTCAACACTGTTTAAACTTGACATGACCTCCCATAATTCACAATGTGAGTAAATTCTGTAGATTCCGAGCGCTGTCACAGTCTCTGTCCTTAATCAATAACTTTTAACAAATGCGTTAGTGTAATTCTAAAATAACAGTTATATCACAGGCATATCCAGGTTTTCAGAAAAAGGGGGGGGGGTTACGTTAGGGATATCATGAGTTTCGTATGCGCTATCGATAGCGAACGTTCTACGAAAATAGGGTATTTTGGCAGGGAAAAGGGTGGCGCGCCCCCTTACAACCCCCAAGCACCTCCCAGTATTTAACATTTTCATTCAATGGTGTAGCTTTAATACGACATATATACATACATATACGACAATATACATATATGACATGTACAAAAAATGTATAACAGATTTTACATAACATTCCTATATGCATATGCATAAACACTTTAGAATCGTCTCGGTCAACATGTTTACTATATTTCTCAAACTATGAAATGGGTGGTCTGTGAAAATAGGTTCATCAACACAGGGTTACCAATAATTCAAATATTAATGTATGCACGTACGAGGAGACTGGCCAGTCTTGTGGGGATTCCCTTTCACCATGTCGTCTTACGAGAAGACGGGGCACACCTATAGTGTTTGCTGCAGGTTAAAAGTCTCAAAAAGTCCCCAAAGGCCAATAACGGAGATTTCTGCCCTAAAGATCCCCACCCACAACTTCCCCTAGAGTAGTTCTTCAACATAATACGTGTATTTGAGTAGTGGTCAGCTATCCTTGGGGGAAATCTTGAACGTTTGCATAAGTTCCTGGCGACATTTAAATATTGACAAAGACTGGTGATGGAGGAATATTCATGTGCCAAGCCCTCGGGTCAGCTGTTATATGAGAAGGTGATTATATATTCGGGATTTATTTTTCGAGACCACTTCTTCCTTAACAACTGCATCATTGAGTTCGGTTGATCCTTGATGATGACATTAACAATACATAATGTGCTCGATCGATGCACATCTAGTTTTAAAACATATGTATAAAGACAGGGAAAGCTATAGAATACTTTAAATGCACACTGTAGACGTGTAGACATGCTTTAAGCTTTCACTGATCAAGACTCTGGGTTTTATCAGTAGCTTCACTCAAAGTATACTAACATGATATTATAATATATGAGGATTTGAGCACAGCTACTGTAAATGCCCCGGGCTTAACCTTTAATTGGATTGGCTGGGGCATTGGGAGGGAGCATGGTTATGTTGATCAGGGGTGGTACAGCAATGTGTTACATGGAATTACGGGTCTATTGTAACAGTTGTGGAAAGGTACTCAACTGGTTGATTAACTATTTGCCCTATAGGTGATGGGGGTGGAACTAACAGTGTAAAATACATGATTTTAATGTTTCTTTTTGTACATATTATTAGATCTTGTGATGGTCTTGCTATCAAACTTTAGAAACACCTATTGCCCGTAATAAACAATATTCACCCCAGTCCCAAAATTCCCGGAAATTCAAACTATAAGTCTTAAGACATTAAAAAATCCATATCTTTTAAACCTGTCACATTCCCCAAAACATGCCTCGATTTGGGGTTAAGCTGACAGACGACACACGAACACCGCAGTGGCGGCGGCTGCCCCCACGGTCATCCATTAGCCAGACATATAAAACCCAGCCACTTGATGCCCATGATAAAGTAATTTCGTTTTAGAGACCTATTTGGACATGGGCCCAGCGCTGAATGAGAAGTGTTCCACTTAATTACAACCATTGCTACACTGATGCACACTTAAGATAGGGCTTAATGAGTGTTTACGTGCCACTGTTAAATCTTCATTAAGTCAGATAATACAGAGCTGAATGGTAAGAAACTGGTGGCTTTGTTGCCATTCACCAGACGACAGTTGTGTTGCAATCTAGGCTATTTTATACATTGATTTCTTAATGAATTTGAGGTTGATGTCAAAATTGACTGACCACCTGTCAAAATGTTACCACGCTGTGGATATTCCTTAAGAAAACATTTTCGTGTATGAAATAGCTGGGGTAGCTTTTGAAAAGGAAGAGATGGCGTTTAAATTTGTATGATTTAGAGTGGTTGAAGAGTATCGTTGAATGTGTTAATATTAATTTTAGGCCATGTTAATTTATAAAATGCATTGCATTGAGAATTACCAAAATGCCACAATGTTGATATAGGCGACCCTTCATCACATGCCATATTATAACCCGCAACACCATAACCATCAACTCACATAGATTCGAACAAAAATCATTGAAAATATCTTTTTAAGAATCATATACCCCCAATGTACGAACACGAGGACACCCAATGCCAAAAGACAGCAGTAATACCTTAACCCTACTGACATGTCAGCCTTCACTGCGCTCAAATCCTTTCCCATTACTGCCCATTACCAGGGATGATTGCGTGCATCAATTAAGTGATTTATGAATAGTATACAGAGACCTGCAGCAGCAGATAACCTTCATTTTGGCATCACGTTTTCAATGCCTTCCGTGTTACAGGCCACCTTGACAGCTAGAGAGAGGACAATGGAAATATTAACAGTTGCTGGGAAAGGTGCGGATAGAGGGGGCGCACCTTGTGTTAGAGTCCATTGGGGGCCCACTGACCTCCTGGCAGGGGTCTGACAGGGCCTGAACGCCCGGCTGCCGGCCCGCCAACTTGTCAGGTGGTGGGCTGCGTCAAGGTGCTCCGCATACCCCCGTATTATTATGATTATTATCGCCTGTTCCTTACAGTCCAGCGACATGGCAAATTACACGTTCATTTTGAAATTTTAATGCGATGTTGTGGTGCTACAGGTATGAGTTTCTTTTATGATTCTTGTTAACGCACATGTCACCGCTGATTTCATATAGGGAGTGTGTCATCAGAAAATGTAATGTACCTTCGCTCCACTTGTAGACCTTCTGTCAGCATGTGCTGGGGGATCTGGTGTTGTGTTGTTTTATACTCAGAGCCTTGATGAATTGGTGTAGCGTAAGAGAACTTGTATTTATTCTTGTTCATCTAAAGAAATATTCGTCTCACTTGATCATCAGCAATTTACATAGTTGTTCTCACCAGAGTCAAAATCAGCAGGCAATAAACCAAACCACTTCCGTTAGAATGACCCCTATGAAAATCCATTCAAATACAGCACCAATGTAATCTTATTTTCACATTCTAGTGTCATTTACAAAACACAGCCTTTTTACATTGTGAAAATATATAATGTCGCACCTGACCAAATTGTCAGTGATAAATGGACATCACTGACTTGTTTAATAGGCATGCAATTAAGTTGTGCCACCATCTTCTGGCTTGTTAACTACATGATAACAAATTAATTGTGCCTTCCCCTAACATATCGCGGTCGCCTCGCACAGGGTCAAAGGCTTGATTTGGCGAGTTCGCCTCGCTGGTTGATGATCAATAGCACGTTCTATAGCGTCCACTGGCCCCCTCTCGTGCTCTGAAATAGGCTCCACTCCCACCTCCCCGATTACACACTCGCTTGGGCACACGCAACTCCCTCAAATGGCCAACCGTTACAACTCCAGGGGATTCAAAACCCATATATTTGAATATATAAGCTTATAGTTGTGCTTGGCAATGGGCAGGCGTGGAGGTAGTGGTGGGCACAGGCGCTCTCCCTGTTAAACGCCTGTCTAGAGGATAGCCGCGGGCAGCTGGGGTTTATGGCGTTGTCTGTGTGGCCACCGCTATAACTAGCGTAAGGTGATGGAACACGAGACAGGAATGCTGCGTTAACAAGTCTATCCGCCTCGGGCGGGTTCAACCTTATCAAAAGCTTTCTAATGATCTAGGAGGATGATCTCAACAAACCCCTCCAATTAAGGGGTGTGTGTAGCGGGGGTCAGAAGTTAGCCCACGCCGAGAGCTCGTGTTGTCTCTACCTGTGCATCACGCTGGGGATTGGGGCCATCTCTTTTCAGCATTGATACATCAATGGCGAGGTGGCACAGACACGTTTCTGTACTTAGTAACTCCGATACCTAAATTGCCATCTTTGAACTCGACGCTGAGGCGTAATTCAATCTCACTCTCAGTAGTGGGCCTTTCTTATCTGCGCACTCTTCACTTAATGATCAGATTTTAGGGTCATTCTCGTCTCATCCATATTCTAAAAGCTACGTTTGAATATCTTGATAAGTGTTTTTATTTGGGTCATGTGGACACGATGGCCATTTCATTGTAATTTATGGATTGTGCAATATGCAAAGCTTCATTGCTAAGACAAATTAATCGTATTCGTGAGAAGGTGATGAATTCAAATATTCTAGGTTGAACGAGTTAATGGTAAGGCTTAGCTTGAGACATTTCTATTGCATCACTACATTATCAATCTAATGCTTTGGTAGATGATGATGACGGGCATCGGTGCATCAGTGGCTATGGACTAGTCAACTAAAACCAACCCGGTGAATCATAAATTCACGAAGAAACAATGTTACAAATCGACAATCATTGTGTGATTAATCATACTTATTAACAATGACTGCATTAATACCTTTATACAGTTAATAACATAGCAATTATAATAAATCATCAATTAAGAACTGACCCTCTTATACGAGAGTCAATCCAGTCGTCTGCAAATGTGCCTGTCTCCCAAACATACCTCTTACTTTATCATAACTTGCCACTTCGTACATGCCAGTGGTTTTTGTTCTGCTTCTGATCCATGCGTAATTACACGCTGAGAAATGGTAGGTAAATGTGATGTACGTCATCAAGTAATGAGCACTTTGCCGCATGTTGTCTTAATTACTAGAAATGTTGCATTTTACCTTCTGTACTAACGTGAAAGGGACAGAAAATAACAGTAATTGCAACTGTTATGTGTAGCATTTAGCAGCAGTATCGCTGTCTTTGTAATGAAATAATAGGGGGTCGTTGTCCTTGCGTAATAAATATAACATGTTGAGTGTTTAATAATATGTTTGCTGGAATATGAAGACAAACAAAGTGTGATTGGAGTGACACGTGGCCCTTTAATTAGGGTGAGGTTTTGCTGCATACGTTGTACACGTAGGCGATTAGGTAATTACTTGCGTTTAGTGGGTGAATGTAGGGTGTTTGAGATAGACGTATGGAGAGGACTGGTGTTAATATTTGGCGTCGATTGTTTTTGTGCGTGTTTTTTTTTTTTTTTTTTTTTTTTTTTTGTAAATAGATAGCTTATCATATTCCTAGTATAACATTATTCTTTTCTAGGTGTATCTCGAACAAGTCAATTCGTCATAACTAATTCTAGAAGTGATGCTCCCATGTAGGGCGATATAGCTTCAAAGTTTTCTTAATTTTTATGTCATAGCAGATAGTAGATTTAGTCACATATAGATAATTTATAATGATCTTTACGGTGTTATTTGTAAAGACAAAAGTGCATAGGTGATCATGTTGATGCTTCTACTATGAACATGTACATCCAGCCGTATCCGTCGTCGCCATGGTCAGTACCATTGTGCAGGAGGCAGTGAGCACTGATCATCTGTTTATAGCTTTGCTCATAACTACGATGAACAAGCCTGTGGACCAAACGCAGGACCAAACTTACATTTTAGTGAATCATTAAAAGTCTCTTCAATGAGTACCAACTTTTGGAGTACACCTTTTAATCCACCTATGTGTTTTCCCTGATTTCAGCTAATCACGTTCATCAGCAATATTCAAATTTTCTAAGTTCAAATTCCTTTACAAGACACGACATCTTCTGATTTGGTTTATATTAATCTAATTAATTCTAAAATACACAATTGCTATCCCTGTCTAATTTCAATAAACCCAACGTAGTAACTGTAACCTAATTTGTCTGCGGACGTTCGACCTATATAATTATCGTTCACTAAATTACAAGCCGCCAATGAAGGGTGTATCCTCCCCTAACGTGAAAGCAAAACAAAACCTCGCTTTTGAGATGCCTATGTGTACCCCCGAATTATCCCCCTTGTCCAAGCGGTGGACCATCTACAGGGGGCCTGAAAAGAATCACAAAGGAAACATTTAATATTTGCTTAGGTTCGCTGGAATTGGACAAATTAAGGTCAGATTGGAAATGAAGCCTTCATGTGGACGGTAATTGCATGATTGCAAAATGCAACTAATATTGTGGAAATGGGGAAGAGAATGTGTGAAAATTGCGTGAATTAGGTGGTGGAAGAATTGTCAATGGAACAAAAGCCAGAGATAATGAGTTTGTTCTTTCATCACTAACTATAATGTGGTTTTGTCATGTGTGTTGGTACATATCAAGACGTGATTGAGTGTTCGTGTTTCTCATTATTTCGGTAGATTGTACATTGTAATGCACATGATACTGGTACAACAGAGTACAGGCCGTGTATGTAATGTTTATTCAAGGTTTTTGCTGGTACCACAACTTTGCCACCAGCAGATTGCGATGTTACTGAGAAATATAGGCCTACCTCGGCATATTTCGAATCGTCATTACACGTTGGTTATTAGAGATACCGGAAAGCATTTTATGGATGGGGCTATAGCCTTAATAGTATATACAACAGGATTTAATAATAATTTTAAAGGGGAGAAACTTCATATATTTTCTTCAAATTCATGTCTATTGATTGCGTAAACATACATCAATTAAGGTAGTTGTTTGTATAAGAGTGAGGTTTTTCACGTTAAGCTATACATGATGCAATGGCATTAAATTCAAATGTGATGATAATAATATGGATTTCTATAATTGTGGAGTTAATTACCAGTTTCAATAACGCACAACGTCTCATCAGTAATCTATCCCTGGTCGCATGTATAATTAGAGATAGGTGAACTTATTGTGAAGTCAGTTGCAGTTAACACATGTGTGCATGTATTTGTGCGAAAGCAACCCAAATGGAGCATTGTATTTGTGTTGTTGTTTTCAGGTATGCAAAATTGCATATATTGATTTGTTTGCATTGCAAACAATTTAATTCCAAAACATTCAAACGATTCCAAAACCGCCCGTTTTCATCATCACATAATAAAGATTGAAAATAGACAACAATCCCACTCCATATAACCAACATCAAAGTTACTAATCTAAAAATCTCCAACAATCATTTCACACTCGAACCAATACCTTTCCATTCCCTTTACACCAGTGCTAAAAACCTACGGCCGCCGGATACCCGAATTACCTTATAAACCTTTAAACCACCACCACACATTTGAAAACAAGTTGAGTGGTAAAAATCTTAAATGAGATGGGCGGACTTTGTTCACAACTTTGCGCATTTGATATGCACGCCGAGTGTGCAGATGTGTGAGATAAGGGGCGTGCCGCGCGCACTCTTCGCGCCGGCCACGCGCCTTTGAAGCTTTCTTCGGGTCGCCGTCACCTGTCTGAGACGGGACCTGCGCCGTCCTATCACCTCCGGTCATCTCCAGTTTTATGATGGCCGTTTGATATGCGCGTAAAAGCTAGACTGAGGCTTGTGCAACAGCGTTAAGGAGGTACTACGGTAGAACTTTTATATGAAGACAATTCGTGTGCTGGTCTCAAGTGGTCACGGTAGTGGTAGTGGTGTGGTAGTTCTGTTTGTGTGTGATTCCTTGTTGTTTCTTTACGGCTGTTTGGGATCACGATGGGTTGTCTTATTTTAGAGGTGGTATCAATAGAACGGTGGTTTTGATCGGAGGTTCTACTGTAAGTGTTATACAGCAGCCGACATGATTACCGTATCCCTGGGCGACCAGCGAAGGTGGCTGAGAGAAAGAGTTCAAAGTCGTCAAAGTGGCGAAACGTTTCATGTGCGGCGCAGATTTGCAGAAGAGATTTGTCACTTTCAAAACTTTTAATAAGGTGATGTGAGCGAAAGGTGATAAAATGTGGGCTACAAAAAAGCGCGCTAGGGGGTGGCGGGGTTGTAAGGGGGCGGGGAGGGTAAGGTGACCGCCTTGAACGGTACCCTGCCAGGGTCCGGGCTAGGCTTTCAGCGCTGACAAGCTCAGATTAGGACATCGTATACGGGGTTGTGGGTTTTCGGCGAGGAAATGACAGCTGAATGGAAGGTGGGATATGGTATTAGAAACAAAGAACGTGCTTGTTAAAATATGACAACTGATTTCTGCCGTTAATGCCGGTTCCCGCGTGGAAGGAAGTAACCGCAACATTTGTAACTCTCGGGTGTCGGTTTGACGCGTGCCGATACTGACGTGTGAACAGCTAAACCCACGGTGGCAGTTAATGCTTAAAACGCTTGTTATTGTCAAGACTATACAAAGTATGTTACGAGAGGGGACTTAGCGCCGATAGAAGGCCCCGTGTGACCATCTGTTCGATGGGGCGCTATGGTAAAACACAGCGCTAATCAGCATCGTAAAATGCGCGTG
Organism: Streblospio benedicti; assembly: GCA_019095985.1. NCBI lineage: Eukaryota > Metazoa > Annelida > Polychaeta > Spionida > Spionidae > Streblospio > Streblospio benedicti. Next base: position 18,422,071 of record CM032661.1, read on the forward strand.
TTGTGTCAACAGCACAGACGACAAATCTCGGGATGGAGGAAGATACCGTTCAGAGTAGGGCTAAACACCAACTCGACAGCAAACAATACATCCCAATAAACTGATCTGCCACACTTTAACAGCTGTCGCTGCTTCATAGCAACGTTGAAATGATGGTCCAATCCCTACTAGTTGTTAAAAAAAATAACCAGACTATAAATACAAAAAAACATAGTTCTGCTGCATGCGTTCATGTGGGAAAGAAAAGAAATGACAAGTGGCGCAAAATGTCATCTGTATCTAATACACGTATCGGCCTCTGGCCGTCTGACCCGGCCTCGCCTTGCTTTCGCCTTCCTTCACCCCGACTCTTCTGCCACATTAGGCCAACATAAATCCGACAATTAGCCCATTTCGTCCTCCTCGTCTTACGGTGTTCTGCCGGTGAGAGTTTTGGGCCATATTTTGTGTCGCAAACCCCGCGAGATTTCACGCTCGTCCGCGTGTATCATGGCCGCCATTATGGCTGGTTCTCGCAGACTGGTGACCTTTTGTGGTCGCAACTGATGACTTTATTACGCTGTCTTTTGCGTCAATAAAAAAGGAATAGAAATCAAAGATTCTTGACTATGTTTTTATAGGAATCTGCTTCATCATCTATTGCATCTGTACAGAGTAGACCTATTGAATTCTCATTTTATGGCAATGAAATTATATCACTTGATGTTACGGTTGCCAGGGGCAAAGTTAGCGCATTAAAGACAACACATCCCCATGGCTACGAGATAAAAGAAGAAAGTGCCAGGAATATATTCTTTTCTGCAGATTCCACTTGCTTTAATGTCGCCAACTACAGTAATATATTCACACTTGAGGGCGTTTAGGATGCTTGATATTGCAAACTAAATGCATCAGGTTGGACCTGTTGCTCTGCGCCGTTGTTTGATGTCTGAATATTGAATTTCAATTTGCCAAACGACACAGGAGGACGGTTAAAATATGCTATTGAACTTCTAGGCACATCTGCGCGTGCTGCGCGTGCGCTTGATGTACGTGTCCGGTTTTTAGATTGTCCGGAGGCATTCGATACGGTATGGCACGATGAGGAGACTTCAATGCGTCCACACTAGCGCCCGTACATCAAAAGCCAGCTAAATTCAAAGTACACACATCGCGTGCTTTGCCGTTTGCGCATGCAACTAACCCCGCGAACCCTTATAATCAGCAAACACGGGCAGGTTTTATGCAAGTTCCGTTGCGTTTATGCGCACTTTATACATGTCGATTGTGTCCCGTATGTACATTCAGCGGCTTACTAACTATACACCTGGGACTATAAAAGCAGAGAGGTAGAAAATTCTCACAGCTTTATCAATCTTTGATATTTGTTTCTCTGATGACTAGCACGTGGCTGTGACACCAAGTAAAATACCCGAAGCACGGAGATGGTAAAGCGATTTGAAAAGTTCTCACACTAACGGACAGGTCAGGGTGAAAGAATGCTAAGTCCGTATACCTCTAAGCCGAGCCATCTGTTGGCCTCTTCATCCAATCCTAAATCCACCCAAATGAAGACATTACTATTACGAGGGGGCAAACACTGTAAACCACTGCTGGAACTTGAAGTGGATGCAGTTCAGCCAAGTGCTTCTTCATGCACATACTGCCATCATCCGCTTTTATTTGGCTTAGAAATCAAACGCAAATCAGGGTGTTTGATTTATATCTGCGCTGTTTACCCTCCTGACAATCGGTAGTATGTATTTATGGGTGGTTAGTCTGACTTTGATGGGTTTTAGTGATTTACTGCTTTGAGAGAGTGGAATGCTGTATGATTGAATATGTTGATAAATGGGATTGGGGAGATAGTGCGCGCGCATCGCTAATGAGACAAGAGGCACGCGATCGCGTAGTGATACGCGGCGAGCCTGACAGGTCGTCTGCCAGACAAAGTAGGGCGCCATCTCTCGCCCTTTATCTTTTTGAACTGGGATTCTTACATTTTCTTTTAATGTTATTATTGAAAGGGGACTGTGTGTGAGGACTTTGATATGTAGCGTAGATCTTTTCTGCAGTGATAGATGTTGTCATGATCTGATTGCGTCAAAGGGCCTTCTTATTACATTGATTGTACAACTGATGCTTTCTGTTGAATTAGAATTACTCTTACATCTAATAAGCCTATTGTCAGAGTTGCAGATTTAAAGAAATATAAATGCAGATGGTAGTGTTTAAAGCACGTGCTATATATTGTGTTGGACCGCTTTTATCACTGGAATACCAACTTCAGCACTGGGTTTCAGCACTGGCAATACCACTTCGGTTTTACTATTTCTGTCAAAGTTTGCAAATATGATGTTTGATAATCTATCATTAGCATTGTGTTTTCTTGCTAAGAAATTTGAAGACCTAGTTAAGATCGTGTGCAAACTATGACGCATTGCAGTACATTTGTATATGATATATCATCAATGTTGGGCCTTGTTGGCTGATTTAATACGGTACCACAATCGCTGGCACGCTTCACATGATCTTAAATTCGTACTTAACCTGCTTCTAATTCACCTTGTAAATGAATGATAAATGTAACATCAGATCACTTGACCATGTCCTAAGGCGAGGTTCATAGCACACAAGTTCATCACACAAAGTGGAAAAGTACTGTGTTTGGCACCTACAAGTGCTATGGTCAGCCAAGTAAGAAGAAAAACAGCTAGTTACAAATGCAAGTACTGCAAGATCAGCAATGCACTTCACCATATAGCACACTGGTACGTCTGAGTGACAATTTTCATTTGAAGCAACCAAGAGATCCGGATTGTTTCGAACTACAATGTACATGTACATGGTGCCTACACATGTTTGTACAAGATGTAGTATTATTATGTGTCTATATTTAATGACGCACCAATTTGAAACGATAAAATGCACGATACATCAAATAGTACATTGAAAGTACGAATCCCCAGAAGTTAGAATAACCATTACACATTGCTACCTCGTTTCTCTCGGGCTACAGCAGACCATTAATTCAATCATCACAGTAGAACACCACTCATTCTTAAGTATATCCCCTTTTGTTTCACGAATAGAACCCTGAGTTAGAATTGTGCTCTCTTGGTGGAGATTTATTTGCAGCGGCGGCTTACAGGTCTTTTATGAGCCCTTGAGTAGGAAAAAAAATTGTCCTATTACCGAGGTGGTATTTTAATGAGATGTGTCATAATAACAGGTTTCACTATACTGCTGTATCTGTATGCTACTGTATTACTATAACAATACAAATAGCGTCGAGTCCGCACTAAAGCACCTCCGCATTGCACTTGTCGTTTGGCATCCGTGATCTTCAACCCACGTTGTACCTCATCCACCGCAAAAAAATATACATGAGGCTCTCGTCCAAAGAAGTGGCGGCGGGGAGCTTCCTTGACCCCTGGTCACGACGTGCCTCGTGCCGCCGCCGGTGTCCATTGTATCCAGAACGTCTCTATTTGCTGGCACCAACTATAAATGACGGGGACTATTTGGTCGCGTGGATGAATATAAATGAGGACAGAGGCACAAGTCAGTTAGTCTTTGCTAAGGGCGCAATGTTTTAGTGTCTTAAACCTACACGTAAGATAAGATAAAATAAACTTAATGATGAGTCTATCTACTGGCGCTTGTGATTACAGAAAATCGTATCTAAACCACGGCAGGGAGTCTATTTCCCATGCATGGATATGCATAGTAAAGTTCAATCTAATTTTGAAATGTATCATTGTAAATATTAGATAAAAAATAATGTGACCTTATACCATAACACGGTAGTGGTTGGAAAAGATGTTTTACCCCACGAATATGTCACCAAAATTCGTGTTGCATATACAGAAATGTTATCGCTACATTTAAACAGTGTAACACAATGTTCTTTGCATACCATTCGCAGGGGGGTTGGGTGAGTCTTATTGTAGCAGATTACAATTAGGGGGACAATTACAGACAGTGGATTTAAAGAATGTAATACAAACTCTGTGCTCTAGGTCTGATATACACTCCTGGTGGCCAGGCTAGAATCGACACCTGTACTGACAGACGAGAGGTCGAGCCCGCCGCGGAGCCAGAATGCCCGAGGGGGACACGTTGGTGGCGAGGCCATCACTAATTACTTGCTATTGATAGTGGGCAGGGTTTTATAGGTTTGTTTTGTAGGTCTTTTTATTTGTGTTTTTGCTTTCTTTTTTAGGGTGTTTTATTTTTGCTTTTCTATTCTATTTTATTTATTTTCTTCGTCTTTTTTCTCTTTATCTTTGTCTTTTTCTTAGACTTTTTCTCCTTTTTTACATTCTTTCTTTTTTGTGGGGATGGGGGTGTCTTACGTGATTTTGTTTATTTTCATATAGTTCCATTTAGGCTTTGGTTTGATTGATTGCATCACGGGATTGTTTTGCTATATGTTTGTTTTGGTTTTGTTTTCTTTTACTTTATTGGACGCGCTATCATTACGCTCTTTAAAAAAGTCTCTGGTCCGTTTATAAGTTTATGGGTGTGATTATTCGTTAATTTCATTCTCCATTGTTGATATGTGAAAAGAAATGTTTGTTGCGGTCCAGTTAGTACTTAAAATGTGAACCTCAAAAGGATAATGTCTAATTACACTTTATATCACTATATCACACCAATTGGTATGTCATAGAATGCACATATTTAAACACCATCAACATATATTCCTGGCTGGCTATCAGACAGTTCTGCCAACTTTTACCTTGATCAATTACTGATGGGTCCCGTACACAGAAATTAAGCATTCTCTTGCCACATGTCTCAGAAGCAAACAGGTCCTAAAGATATCATGAGCGTGAATCATTATCACCTTCAAAGGAACACTTTCAGGCACGAATGGCAATTTTTGGCTAATGATTCTACGACTCTTATTAGGGACACGATTATAATGGTTTGCCTTCTCAAATGGAGCACAACGAATTGTTGATATCACCGTGGGCAGTCTTTGTTGCGCGTGATTCTTTGATGAAAGCACCTGTTTTGGATCATAATTCTGTGACGAGCTGATTAAACAGCTGGCGATATTTTGTTACGCCGTCGGCGATTGGTCGACGCATCCTAGAAGCAGATGAGCGAGGCGCGCGGATTGGGGCGATTCGAGGACACCTGCCAGTATTGTGCAAAGTCGTGTGGATGAAAGAAACTGAGAAAAGGACCTTTGTCGATTACAGATGGGACCTGTCTCTGGGTCAGGTGTCCGTCGACAGGTCCTACGCGTATTAGAGTCGGGAACAGACGACAAACTGGCCATATGCAGACCGTAGCTGGAGGTGGCAACAGCCAACTGGAGTTTTGTGTTTGGAGACCTTTTTGAGCACTTGGTGGACTAGTTATTTATAGCTTTTTTGATTGAACAGTTTAAGACAAATAGTGGATATTCCTCAGTAAACATGCCCAAATCATTTTTGATTGCGCAGAAAAGAGCTTCAAAGCGGAAAAGGGATGCTCGTCCCACGGACGATGAAGCTGGTTCTAAGAAGAGGCTACTCAAACCGCAAAACATCACTGGAAAACTATGTAAGTAGTGATATTTTTTTCACTTAACAATTGTTGAGGTTTTTTTTTCTTCTTTTATTTCTTGTTGGCTATTCTGAATAGTAGTTTAAAGCTGAAAGACTCTGTTGTATCTCTTACATTTATACAGCTATTGTATTTCTATTTGAATTGTTTCTTATTATTATGGCAAAGTATCTTGCATGGTGTTAAGTCGCTACTTGCCACAGATTACACTGGATGGTTAGAATAACTGAATGACGTCATCAACCACACTTGGGCTGCAGAACAGTGCTGTCATTTCTTAGATTTCAGGTTTAACTGGGTGTAAACCGTTTTATAATACAATGTGTATGTAACAATTAGGAACCTTAAACGCCTCCTAGTAATTCCTATCACCTTCTGAATTGAAAGACAAGACGACAGACGATACCTTAGACTGGCCCTTAACACTTTTTACATCCATTTACGAGAGTGTTTTAAGAAAGTGAATGGGTTGTCAGAATTGACATAGTTGGGAAAAGCTGGTACTAGAGTGAAAGCTTAGCGATAATGAGGTCATGTCACTGGTGCATATATGTATCTTCAGTCGTGTGGCTGTATTGTTTTTGGTCGTTGAAGTCCCTTCTTATGGATCGTTCATGTCAGCTTATACTTTTACCAAACATACAAGTGTACTCGGGTGGGGTTTGGGCAATGCAATTAAAAGAGTAGGTTGACTTTGACAAAAATGGCTGCATTAGTAGTTCTGTGATTTTAACCCGTTGGGAAATGCAAGTTGAGAAATAAGCATACTATAGTCACTAGGGCGCACGAATATGTAGATATAGTAGCGCGGTCTTATCGTGCATATTATATGTCAAATCCACAGCAAAATGTCCAAAAATGTTTGCATCATTCGTTGGTTTACAGAGATAGTTCGAATCCGCCATAGATGAGAATGATGCTCAAGAGGAATTATGTCGTAAAAAAAGAAACAAAGGTTCGCAAAAATCTTGTTTTCGGCCAGATGTCGCCTGTCGAAAAGACCCGAGCGTCGGTGGGGACACAAGATTTCTATGAGAAGGCACCTGGCTCGTGAAAATGGCACCTGCAAAGGCACCTGCTTTGGAAGGGGACAATTTCATGGCTTTATCACTGTTGAGAAGTTGTTTTAGTCAAAGTGATTATCACATGATCTTTTACCCACTTAGTCTTATTCAGTTTGATATTTTGTTTAAACAACTATAATTGTATTGTTATTCAATGCATTAATAACATTGAAATATGGTGTTGATAGAAAATTCATGCTGTTCTGCGTGACAAGTACACTACATGTATATAGCGTAGACGATGAGTCCTTTTGTATAAGTTTGGTTTCCACTCACAACGTTGAGTCGGCCGTACAATCATTTTTTTTCCATTTGATACAAATTCCGGTACAAATGTATCTATATGCACAAAGCAGCTGATGTCTAGATATTATCACATAGACTTTTGAGAATTATCACAAACCTAGTCACACATACTTCGCAACATGTGCTGAAATGGCTCCCTACCAGTGCCAAAATCGTCCCTAGAAATCATCCCGATTGTTTACCCCGTGCACAAAGAACAGGTGGACATCAAGTGATGAAAATAGTGGGTAATTTTATGGTGATGTTTAGGCTTTGGTTCCACCCTTAATTGTATTTGATAGCAGGTTAAACCAATCATTCCGTGCCATATCGCATGCAAATGCGTGTTTTCCTTGCTCATGGGGATTAGCCACGCTTTGTTAACAATGCTTTAGGGCTTGGCTCTATTGCTCTTTTAGTATATTTTTGTTTTTGTTTTCTTTTGTATTTATACTACTGAATATGAAAGGATTATGATATCTACACTTTTGTAAAGCTAATAAGTTTTGCTTTTATTGATGCTTTTTAAATACTGATAGATACTTCTAGGTGGATGATCGAAGGTGATTGGACGTTGTGCTCCAATGAGTATCCTTCTAGTTTTATTGACGTTTGATGTAAATACTAGGGTGGTCGACATGGTGGGCCAGAAAGTGGTGTTTTAATCCATACCAATCGAAGCGTGTCAAAATGTTCCTTTAGTTCTGTGAGAGGAGAATTTAACATAAATATTGTTTTTCATATTCTGCACCATCAAAAACCTCTACATGGAAAATTTCAGTTCTTTGGCCCTGCTTGAATTTCCATTGAGTTTACATTTGATTATGGTAATCTTGTCTGAAATATAATCCAAATACCATGGTCTATATGTGTGTTTGATACATATAGACCATGGTATGATCTCAATTGTATGATCTCAATTGTATCTTGGCCATGACAACAATTCAAAATTATTTCAGAACAACATTTTAATAACAGATAGGTGACCAATGCCAATAAGTATATGTATTTTATTTGCTTTCATAGTTTATGTTGTAAGTTTCACTACAATAGTTTATTGATAATAAGAATCCATAAGATCTTTGCGATGTGTAATGGCATTGCCTTTTACAGCTATAATGCCAATTCTACCTATTTGCACAATAAAGACATATCAAGCATATTGATTATGCCACCTGGCGTGTAAAACCTACAATGTCCCTGTAATGTCATTTGGACATGAAGTCACCAATTGTTTGCTATGTTTAATCCATCGAGTTTCTCAATATAACCATGTACGAAAGAGAGACCAAAGCATGTTTTTAACATACCTACTTTGGTTGTAATATTTTTTTTTCAACAGTTTCATGTATTTCTAAACAAATTTTAACCCTCGTTAACTACCCCATAGTTTACATGAGTTGATGAATCTTTCATACATTTCACTGGACTTTGCGTGTCTGAATAGTTTCGTATGTTTTGCAAATACAGGCAGCGTTGTGAAAATGATGACCTGCCTTATCAAGCAACTTGTTTGATTCAAATTGATCAAAATATTAAAAGCTATACTTTGAGAGCTTTCAATCTCGTCATGTGTTCATCTTGTCATAGTTTCTTGACATGGACTACAGGATAGAAATATGGAATTCTACTGTTCAATGACTCGTGCTGATTTTGCCACTATAAATGGACTGTTGACAATACATCACAACTCCTTAACTCATATATCACCCCAATGCCAGAATCTTTTGATTAGCCCATGGAACGTCCACACTAAAAGGAAATGACTCAGTAGTTTAACCACTTTTATTATGCACACCTGTTGCAAAGCTTTCTTTATCACTTTGCAGATTAAAGTGGATTACTGTCTCTAATCCCTATTGTGTTGTCTCCGTGGTCAGTAAAGGGATGCGATTGACTTAAGTGGTTCATTGAAATCTTTTTGGTGGGCAGTTTTAGCTTAATTGAGAATATGCCTTTGACTTCACAGAGTAGGAATGGTTGAAGGACGGTTTAGCGTTAACGTTAAGCCTCTCATAGTATATTCATAATTAGAAAGTATATACAATTCTTATAATGTATAATGTGTGCATAGTTTCATTGAAGAAAATAATGCTTTTGGCACATTCTTTGATTAATGTGTTTTCCAAGTGAAGGATATTCAACTTGCATGCCAAATCAATCGTATTCCATGTGTTATGATATACTACAAGACCGTGGCTTGCCATGTACTTTTAAAAGACCAGTGATGTTTCTTTAATCAGGTTGATAGTACAGTGGCCATTGTTAATGCAAACTAATCTTATATAATGACTAGAAAAACTAAAGAGCCTCATCATTTATATCACATGTTGCAGCTGAGTGATATAATCTCGAGCAAACGTCAAAATTTCGCGTTCTTCATAACCAATATTGAGAGATCCAAGGACGCTAAGAAGGCAGGCATTCATGGCATGGTTCCTCAGAAGTCTCCTTTTCTGCCTGACCTCAAGCTGACCCTTCCACTTGGGTCTCTAACTTTGCAGTGAAGAAACTAAATTTTCATTTGCCTTCCCCTAACAAAATTGTCCGCCCGGCTGGCTAATTTTCAATGAGCAAAGGCTCACAGAAATCAATGGACGAGGCACATGAAAGGGTGTTAGATAATCTCAGCTAATTCGGATTATCGCCAAATGGTTGGTGATGATACAATAGGACATTTCCTGACGTAACATCCACAGAGAGTATGCCGTCCTTTCTGTAATTATGCCATAAGCTCCACTATATCAGTGATGCTAGTGTTAAGAATAAGATCAAGGGACAATTTAGTGCTAATCTGCGAGATTAAGATTGCTAGGAAACTGCTTCAAATAGCCATATATCATAATTTTCAATAGTACAAATCTCCATGCGATCAGTACACTTTAATACGCAAAAGCATTGCATTGCTCAACAGCAAAAAAAGAGATAAAAATCAAAACGATGTCTTGCTCAATAGACATACCAGTGTGAAGCATCGCTTCCCAATACTCGATCCCACACACAATCTCCTCAGCCATCCAGCCAGCAATAACCCAAATTACACCATCCCGCCGCCCGCCTATTACCATTAGTAATAAATAGTTAATGTAAACATCGATATCACCCCAATTGGCGCTCTCTTGCCATAGCGTAATCAGCGCTTGCGCTAATTAACTGTTGTGGTTAATGACACGGCGCTCCCTCATTTCCATCCATCGCCAGGCTCCATCTCCCCCTCCCGACAAGCTCTCTAACCTCCGCCTATTGCCGCTCATCCAATTTGCCACGAAATCGAGGCCAGCACCAGAATCACGCGGTCCAGACGAAAGACGTAAATTGGCGCCATGTCAGCTTTAACGAGCGGCTTGGCGCGTCGCGACAGCCACTCGACATTCAACCCGCCACAGCCAAACGAAATTTCGCATCCGGGTATCGATCTTTCGCTTGACCCGCTCGCGACCTTGACGAAATGGTCGCTTGTGAACCCGGTGGCCGTTGAGAGGAGACAGATATTGGGTTTGTTTGTGGGGTTATGATTGCTTACCCCTGGCGCTGATTGCCTTGGCCCGGCGTGGACCGGGTGTTGGCAGGGTGAGACTTGAGAGATGCGGAGACGGACTGATTTACGCGAGACACTGAGTTTTCATCAGTTGGCGCTCACGAGACAGATTTAATAGTGTCACCGTTCATGACTTTGGCGTATTGACATTGAGAATTTGGTGTCTACATCATACGTCTGTCGCGGTGGGGTTGATCGCGGGGTTGGTATGGGCGGGGGTATAGGTTGTGTAATGTAATTGAACATGCAGATTGTGGCCTAAAAGAAATAACATGTTGAGTAACATATCCATATTTCTGTTCAACTGTTTGTACTCGATGTCTGCAAAGCTTGCGACTATTGGCCCTGTTGTGCTTGTTATATGTTCCAAATAAGCTTTGTTTCAATATTCCAGACAAAATTTCTAACAATATGTACTGTTATTTTCAGATGACAGTGAGTCCCGTGTGCCTCCCATCATACCACTGGAGAGACTGCACATCGTCGCCAAAACGTTGCCGGAGACGACTTCAATCCCCCAACACAGGCCCCCGTCTCCCACCGCACAACATGGCCCGTATGGGATGCCGTTACCCGCACCGACACTGGGAGCTGTCCCAGAATATAGCCAACAATCTTGCAGCCCAGAGTATGACAGCTTAACTGGACGGTACCACGACCACTATGGACTTATAACGCAAAATAAGGACCACAGACAAATATTTGCTCATTTCCCAAGTGACAATATAACTGTTTATAAATCAGAGAATCCTGAAGTGATGTGCACGCAGAGTCCCAAGAAAATAGGCTACGGGGAAAGCACATCTACAACAGCATCTCCAAAAGTCGCCATCAGCAAAGATGAGAGTCACACGGCCGATGACAGCGGCTACAGAACATCCTGCAGTCTTTACAGTCCGCTGACGTCCTCAGACGACGACGTGTCAGCAGCAGATGACAATGACGAGCACGTGGACGAGGTAAACGAGCGTCAACGAGCGCCACCAAGCAGTCCGTACAGCATGGACGTCCACGGATTGGATCTCTCATCCTCTTCTTCTTCATCCTCTTCCTCCTTGACTTACGCAGCGACAACCAAAGACACCGGTGAGGAGATTATAGAATGCAGCGACTCAGACGACATCTCAGTGGGCGACGAGGATGTGGACACTTCCTTTACGTGTGAGCCCAAGTACACGAAAGCGGTGGTGGACAGTGACATGGCGATTACCTACTCTCAGCATCTAGAGAATGTGATCAGAGGGTCGCTGGAACCCTCCAGACTTACCAACAGGCAGCCTCTTCAGCCAATAGTGATCACTCCGCAGTGTAGTGGAAATAGTAGGTACGAGGATCGCCACCAGAGTTCACGCAAAAGGATTTGTTATGACAACATCCCGCTCAATTCACCAGATGCTCCCAAAAGTCCGCTTGTGTCTCCTGTCTTTGGACAACCGACAATCCACAATTATCACGACCCTCGTTTCTGGCTTGAATCCTCTTCAACTCCAATGTACTCTAATATGGGTGTGAGCTATCCGGCTATTTACCCTTCTCTTGATAGATACAGGACTTACCCATTCTCTTATCCTCATTCAAGAAGCTCAGAATTGGTACATAATTTGCATAGCCGCTACCAGAAACATCCGGTTGAACAAAAACATGGATTTGAGTTTATGCCACACCTCAATGTACCAAGACATGAGCTGAGATGTGCAGTCTCGCCTGCAGAGAAGCCTAATAATATATCGCATTCCATTACCAATTTACTTAGTTCTCCAGAACTATCAGATACAGCTACCAGTCCAAAATCAACAACACCACTAAACATGGACAACCAGCTTGGACGTCTCATGGATGACTACCCTCAATACGCTTGCCCAGATTGTAAAAAATCTTACTCGTCTCACAGTGGGCTGGCTAAGCATCGACAGCAGAAATGTTTACCAGACGAAAAGAAACAGTTCACTTGTAAACATTGTAGCAAAGTGTACACATCTTTGGGAGCGTTGAAAATGCACATCCGCACGCACACGTTGCCATGCAAGTGCCACATCTGCGGCAAGGCGTTCTCGCGGCCGTGGCTGCTGCAGGGCCACATCAGGACGCACACCGGGGAGAAGCCGTTCTCCTGCCAGCACTGCAACCGCTCCTTCGCAGACAGATCCAACCTCAGGGCGCATCTGCAGACACACACGGAGGTGAAGAAGTACAGCTGCAAAAAGTGTACTAAGACTTTCTCCAGGATGTCTTTGCTGTTGAAGCATGATGATGGAGGCTGCTCTGGGTAGTGGACTTCTTATTTATTATGGAGTGGGGGTTACTCACGGGTGCTGCATCGATAGGCGTGGTTTATAATATTCATACGCAAACACTGCTCTGTCTTATATTCTTATATTATTATAAACAAATGCATACATGCAACCACTCCCTTCCGTGGTGGAGCCCATAGTTTTACATGACTCGTGTAATTCGTTATTGGAATTCGTGAATCCATTGTTCACATGAGTTGTCAATATTGGTCAATTGTAAAGTATTGCAGTGTTTATTTATGCTCTTTAGAATGTTATGCTGATTGAAATAACTAGTCATGTACTTATTTTACATTATTTTGCTTTTTATGTTGTACATATATACTTGAATTTAGTCTTATGTATTACATTTTTAATGTTGCCAAACAGTTGGTATAGCCCTGTGCCTCTTCTATATATTATACTATTTGCTTCTTGCTATAAGATGTATAATTTCCCTCCTACTATGCACCGCTGTTTATCTAGTGTCATAATCATATATACACATTACATAGTAGAGGAAACTTCGGGTCGTTTACAGTGGAGTTGTTTACTTTTATACATAAACAATGTTGTCATCGCTACATATTTCTTTGTAATTAGGATTTACTTTTTAGTGTGTTTTATCTGTGCATTTTGCAACATTTCCGTATCTACTTTATCTAACAAATACCATTTTGCTAATGAATGAAAGTGTTTGACAGTGATCTATATGTGGCAATGAATGTATTAACGATGTATGGTGATTATGTAAAAGTCAATTCTATTCTGTTTTATATTTCATTAAATGGAACCAACGACGTTAAGAACATATTGTGTTTTCGTGTTTATACACATCATCAGTTTCTAGAACCATAGAATGAATGAAATATACTCAGTATATTGGAATATAAACATTTTACCAGCTTTATCTAGTAGGTACTTAAATTAGAAGTTAAGCAGAATATTCTGTTTTAGTTCTTGTACATTAGAGTATACCATCTATTATATCATCCAATTAAGAATACTTCTTTGAAAAAAAACATCTATAGTGTGACCTGTTTATGGTCCCTAAACTTTCATAAACACACCACCGTTACCTCCCTCTTTGACACCATTTGATTCAAGTCCCACGGTTGGTCATAATTGAGAAATCAAACAGTAAATCTCATGAATATCACGTCAATATGATTCTAAAGTTATGACGTCCTTTTATTTTCAAATTGCATTCAGCATAACTTTCCATTGATGACACCATATAACGAGACTAATAACTCAAGAATAAGATCTTTTTATATTCCTAGTTCATCTTCAAACCGCCTAAAAGAAACTACCTCTCCTCTGACACCACTATTCGGAGTGGTATTATTTAGAGCCATACTGTTATTTATTGCTTTATCACGGTGAAATTATCGATCCCAAAATATCCCACAGACTATGGTGGTTAAAAACAACTGAACTGGGCAAACGCAACGGATTGTGTTACATAAATAATCAACAGGCCATAATCAGTTTATTATTTACATGAATCTCTATATACTACAACTTCAAATTCATGGCTAGTCACACGAACTGCTATCATTTGCTGTGGGTGACAGGTTTATCATTGAAAATGATCTTGATAAAAAAAAATGATCAACTTGTGGTGTTGGTAATGAATGATGCCACCTGCTCTGTGGTTATTTTTAGACGCCAGCCCACATCAACAATCCCCGTGTCAAAAGGAACCGCATGATCGGTGGCTTTTGCACTCGTAGATAAAGGTTAAGTGGTTTTCCCGCCAAACGTTGTTGTGACTGGCCTGGTTTATAAGTGAAGCTATTTCATATCAGAGCAGTTGCCCGGTTAGCTCAGTCGGTAGAGCATGGGACTCTTAATCCCAGGGTCGTGGGTTCGAGCCCCACATTGGGCGAACTTTTTTTAAATAATAAGTTCATGACTCTTAACGTTTAAAGGTTTCTTTTGTTTAAACGTTCCTTATTCACTTATAATTATGATAGATAATTTGAATAGAAAGTACAGTGTATACTGCATTCCTTGCTTCAACATACCATTGTCATGATGCGTGGTTGTTCATGGTTTATCCAGAATGAGATATCTATAAATCTGAGTGTCAACGTGCGCGGCAAAGTATCATTACAGTAAAACGTCCAGTTGAGATCATCATCAAAATAAGACCACAACGACCCTTTCTCATAATTACAAACATAAATGAATAGACCACAGCAAACCTCCTTAAAAGGACAACCTCTGTATTGAGGCTACTGTATGCCAGTTCACCTGGTGGTCTTAATAGAAGTTCTACTTTATATTAACATGCATAAATCAAATTGCACTTATATGTCATTTTCATTGAACCTAAACAAATTGCCGCTTTAACCACACGCAAATCATTCAGCTTCGTTGTTCTCTCTCGCACAACACAAATGTCACCTCGAGAAATGACCCTTAACCTCTCGGGCAGACGAGAAATGCCAAATGAAGCAAGCACCTTTTGTGACAACTTTCCCGCCCCGGATCTATCATTCCGCCATTACCATCACGTGACCAGCGACAACAAGCATAATGTACGTGATTTTCAAGTTGATGAGCCGTGTCCAAGCGTAGTTGCAGGTATGGGCTGTAGTCTTGACGACGTGTTTGGGTGGAGGGGGGTTACACTGTACCACCCTATACTCTACCAGGTTAAAGGCTTTTGATTTTTATGGGACAACTTTCCACATTCTTTGAATACACTTTACCCGTTCTTTCAAATTTGGAGAGTCAACGTACATGTACACATAATCAGGGTTGAGATCTCAGTGTATGCGATAACCAGACACCGTCAATCTAATGATTGCGTTTACTAAATTAAGGCCATTTGCTCTTATTCGACCACTCTACCATTTATCAAGTAAAACAACAACATGTATACTATAGCTAGATTACTTTCAGGTTATACTAAAAACATTTACATTTCTGGTACTGGCTCTACCACTACAGTTCTCGCGTGTTTTTCATCAAATATGTATAACACACGACGATTTTTCTGAACAAATCATGCATTTATTAATATATAATAATGTAAGATACACTTCACCATATCAATCATATCAAACCAACTCCAAAAATATCTCTTATCAAGCTTCTACACCGCCGAGACACCTGTTGCACGATGGGCTAAATTAGTCGGCAACGTGCTATACAGTACAGCCTCTCTATTAAGACCACCTGTGCGACTGGCCTCAACACAGAAGTGGTCTCTCTATGAAGGTACGATGCAGTCTCTTTAGGAAAACATGAGACCAGGAGATGGTCCTTCCATGGAGATGATCTTTATAGGGCGTTGTGCTGTAGTCGACTGCGACGACCGCTCCCGATCGCTTTATCGGTGGCGGTGGCGGCTCTCGCCGTACATCACTTGGCCGTGGCGAACAGGTGTGACTGGCTGTGTGACTGGTTTATTACGGGGAGACGTGAACGTAAAAGCCGTCACCATTAATGGCGTACGGCGGTGAGAAAGTTGCACGTACAATGCACAGTTTGCGCCAAAAAGGAATCATGTGTGGTTTCATATTCTGTGTTTTTATATGTTGATGTTCGCGCGCGGCTTTAATATGTTGATACTTGTGCGCGTGTTTGTTAGATCTGTTGTCAATATTTCTCGAATCTTAGCAGCTAAGGTGATATACAGTACTGCTGATATGTGATAAATGACTTTCTACTAACTATTACTAAGAAGAAAAAAACAAGCCAGTATCATAATCCTTGCATACTGTAATGTGCTATATCATAAAACCACGTAGGCGTAGTAATTAATCCTGTAGTACCACTGACAGAGCACGCAGCCCGCCACCTGCGCCGTTACGCCATAGTACGCCCTGCGATTATTACATCAACAGGTCAGAGGTCAAACTTCATCACAAGGTCACCAGGTGAAAACTGGATCCGTAAATAGCCTCTATCGTCAAGCGCTTGATCGTAATTCGTAAAGAGAACCGACAATGTAGACTGGAATGATGGCGACTGAACTTCGTCTGCCGTAATTAGCATGTGCTGCCACCTGACGGCGACAGACAGCGCCACCTGTCTGGATGTCGTCTGTCCGTGTCCTGCGCACGTATGTCACACAGACCGGTGGTTTAATATTAATGTCCTTGCTAAGACCCTCTGGTTACTGGTTATTGGACAAGTAACACGGTGAAGAACTTAAACTAAACGAGTACAGTACTTGTGCATCAAGGTCATGAGAGTGTGAATGAGGGATTGAAAAAAGAGGAAGAAGTTTGGGTTTTTTAACAAACAAAAACTAGAAAAACATGAAGAGCAAGAAGTACGAAAATAATGAGGAGACCACGTAGCACAAGAACAAGAACAAAAGAAGAAACTCCAATGAAGGGGAATACAATAACACCATAACAAGAGTGGAATAACAAGAACAAAATTAGAAAAAATAAAATAAGAGGAAGTTCAACACTAACAAAAAAAGACCATGAATTAAGATCGTGAAGAAGAAAAAGACGAAGAATAATAAACTTAGTAACAAGTAGCAAAGATCTATTATCAGGCAAATATGCAGACATGCATGCACGCACACAGGCAACAACAGCAACAGCAGCAGCAACAACAACAACAACAGCAGCAGCAGCAGCAGCAGCAACAACAACAACAACAACAACACAACGTATACCATTGGTGAATCCGTGCAATCACTATTATACAATCAAAAAACTACGTCGAAGAATGCAAATTGTGGTGTCATCTTGATAAATACCTTAATCTAATTAAGAAACACCTGATCGCCCATTACTGCGGATGCACATGTGTACACTAAGTATATAGGCCTAGTGATTGTAACTAACTTAGAGCTAACATGTGCACCGGCAATTAAGGTGCTAGTATTTATGTCTACGATATATTGTATATAGTACACATAGTGCAATTTAGAAATTATATTAATAGATGTGTCGATGGAAGTCGCTTATCGAAACGAAGAGTTGCAACTATACGAACCTTTTTACTAGCTCGGGATAAATGGTTGCTGGGGGCATTCAAACTGCTGTTTTAATGTAGTATTGCTTCCAACCAGTTTCTTCCAACTGCCGAGTTATTACAATTTCATAATTAGAAACTTGCAATATCTGAGTTTAGTAGTGCAAGCGTTCATATTCTTCCTCCTAAATTTTGCAAGTATATGAATCGGTGGAGCATACTCAATAAGCGTAATTTATTGCGGGTTTTTCTAACTAGATCCAAAATTTCAATCAACACCGGTAATTGATATGGAATAAAGAATAAATGAATCATGTCCTCATCTTCGTTTTCTCGCTGATAATACTACGTCTCAGCACCCTTATCAATCTCAACCCTCCACCCCTCCAGAATCATTTCTTCCCCAACACACACCCTGAGCTTTGGGAGCCATCTGCTTGAGATCCGATCCCAATCGGGCGATACTCGTGAAACAGACTATATAGATCATCATAACTGGGACCATATTTGCTCATCAATCTGTACTTGATACGTTTTCTGTATTATATATTTTACAATGAAAGTAGCATGCATATTTGCGATGTTCAGGAAAACGTTGACTGTTTTTGTTAAAGATAGAGTGTAATTGATTAAACAAGACGAGGTTTTAATAAGTCACAGTCGTTTTGAAGAGAAACGTTAACAGGTATGCAGTTCTCTTTCCCAACTGTGCTCTAGATGACAACTTATAATTTACTTTCACTTGCCTCATCTGTATCAAATGGGTTATTTACCCCGTGACAAATAGCTGTGGGCAGCTTACATTTGCTGAGTTTTCTCAATTCGCGGGCAAAATCTTAACAGTGGATTAGACACAGCTCACGTGTAATCAAGGTTCCAGGACCCTAACCACCAAACAGTTTGTTCTATAGTGATACTTGATACTTGTTTCTGCAAGACTGTAGTAATACGTATACATGTAATATGTTTGAGCTAAGCATTTTTAACGGACATTCTATTCATTCAAAGTTTGACCATTC
Organism: Streblospio benedicti; assembly: GCA_019095985.1. Classification (NCBI taxonomy): domain Eukaryota; kingdom Metazoa; phylum Annelida; class Polychaeta; order Spionida; family Spionidae; genus Streblospio; species Streblospio benedicti. The sequence goes on from CM032661.1 coordinate 18,440,738, forward strand.
TAATACTTTGAAAGGTTCCTGTAATTTAACTCTCTCGCTTGTACTTTGCGCGTACATAATTATAACCGATATAGATTAATTGTTATTGTCAAAGAGATGGTTATACTATAATTGATTACAGGTACGATTATGAATATCACGATAAAAGTACAATCGAGTATCAACCATGCCATTTTAACAGAGACCATAGTTTAACTACAGGGCTTTGAGAGAATAGAATGTACTTATTCTCGGACAATCCAAAACATCATTATGATATGATTAGTGGCTCTGCTCTTACATATTTGGTTACAGGTCCCCATTTAAACAGCAGAAACATCAAACGCAAAGAACCAGCGTGCGTTCAGTTTAAGGTGACAATAAAGACAGCCCATAATTTGCATAATATTCATCCGCATCTCACATTTCTATTCTGCCCGGCGGAACCTTATTATTGTTTCACAATTCTACTTAATCACCCCTTCTATTGTCCACTCTTTCATCTGCAATAGCAAATAAGTACTCATAGAAATTCCCGTAGAGTTCACGTAAGACTCGACAAACCCTTTCACAGCTAGCCACTTGTAATGAGAGGGAATCCCCTCTTCCCAAGGGTTTCCCCAATTGGTCTTTTTTGTCGATTGTATATATTTGCTAATTGACCGCCTGTGCCTATTCATACAGCGCTTTTGAAGCCTTTTAATGCTTTGAAAGTTGAAACCTGATCGAGGACCATGTGTTTTATTTGTACATAAGATTGTCTACTAGTTACACACCTGCTTTAGCTGTGTTGAAGAAGCCACACGTACATCTAATACCGTCTGCAGTCTTTATTTTTAAATTCAAGTGTTTCTTCTTTTGCTATTGTGAACGTAGGGTCTAAATTTTACAAGCTAGGCAAGACCCATTAATCACATCTGAATTGAGCACATGTGTTAGAAATTGTGGCATTTAATTACTAGTGTTCTGGGACAATCAATAAGGCAGTTGATCAACGAGCCATCGAAGCAGAAGAGTTAATTTCTGAAGACGAAGTTATGTAATTAATGCTTCATCAAAAGTGCAGACTATTATGAAAGACATTAGAGAGACATCACACGCTGGCAGATTCGCTTTTCCCTTCAAAAATGACACGCTTATATCTCAAATCTGACAGATGGTTGCAACGTCAATCACATATATCCTTAAACCAATGTTAAACTTTCCATTTAGCCTTTTCAAACAGACATCCAATTACCTAAACCAAACTAACAATCCTCCCAACGACCACAAGAAAGGAAACAACAGAACTTTGCCCCAAGACATACACCTTAAGTTGGCTTTTTTCTTTCACAAAGCCCTCCAATTTGATAGAACCAAATATATTAGGCACGCGAGTTGTGCGATTGACTTGTCTTTTGTCGTGTGGCTTCTTCCTTCCATAAAAAACATCTCGCATGCATTAGTCTGTGAATAAACACACCAAAACCACAAAAATGTAGATGTGAATTCTGGGGACAGATTTATTTAGAACAAAACGGCTATTTATTGGCTATGTTCGTATGTGTAAGCCTTCTTCTTGATAAGTCTGTAATTATGATACTTGAGTAATACAGTAAAATGCCCACCTTAGAATACATGTATGTATACATGTACATAAGGAATGTATTACCAGGGTTGTGTTAATACTTTTAGTACTCAGAGTGACAGTATAATACATTCCTGGTGAACCGGTACATCAATAAATTACAAGTATTACTAGAAAAACACTATCTAACACTAAAACATGTTGTCCCTTTCAACAAAATAACCCTACAATACTTACCCTACCCGCATTACCCGCTCGCCCTGCCCCTCTTCCCTCTACCTTAGTCCGGCGTGCCGCCGCCGCCCGCCGCCGCCCCGCACCTGGGTGATTACAGGCCTCAAACCAGGCTCTATGTTTATTTCATTTTCTGCTTGTCATTGCTGAATTCGATTTTGTCTGTCTTCTGTTGGCGTTGATAGGGAGCAGGTTTGCGCACGCACGCACGCTGCATAGCCAGCCGGAAAATGGGCATTTTTTTATTTGAATTTGTATAAGGGATTAAAGTAGATTCAAAGATTTTCAAGCAGTGGAAAACATATATATACGCTGGCTCCTGGCTCACAGTTCACATTTATTCGAATAAGGAACTGTGAACTGTGAACCAGGAACCAACATTCTACTGCTTGCTACATTTCAGACATAAATTTCTATATATACCTCTGAAGCAATTTGACATCATTCGACCGACATCGTCGGCTGCTGTCAAGATAACTCGTCTAAATGAACCCCATGGAACATAAATATTGTTTTTGCGACATGGAGTGTTTTAATTTCAGTCTTTGTTGCCCCCATATATCTCTAAAATTCTTTACAAAATAAAATGATGCGCGCATAAAATGCAAATAGCCTATAATTGCTGTGCAATTGTCCTGTTAATCGAAGACACATGTTGTTGCATTGACCGATAACGAGCAGGTGCCCGTGAGTCGATAAAGTCCCTAAGACATTTGGCCAGAAGACATTTGCCGTCTGAAAACACCTTACATGAATAAAGCTACTACAAAATGTGTTGTTTTCACACACAATTACCCGCTTAAACGCTATTTTCTATTTGGCTTGAGATCTAAAAAGTCAAAACAGCCAATGCAAACAGTGGCAGTGAAAACGTTTAACGAGGTGGCAACAATTTGGTGCCGTGATACCCTGAATTTCACACCTCTTTGTAGTTTGTTCCGCGAATAGAGAAAGGCGTAATAGTCTCACGGAAAACGGGCCGTCTGCACCTTGCATCTGTTCCGGGCCGAATAAAATGTGAGTGCGATTTGCAGTTGAATTGCTAGAACAATACGCTGGCGACACACTTCAAAGGTGTGCTAATGTCGGGTTCATTTCAGGGGGTGGCGAGTTCGCTGTACAGATGTTGTGGGGGCTTCAGGGGGATTTTTTGCACAGCCCTGTCTTGTTGTTATGGTGTGGTATGGGAGACAATGCTATTTGTTTGTTTTCACTTTTGTTCTATTGGGGATTTTGGTGTGCAGGTTTGGTGGGTTTTATTGCAGTTTTTGATGCTTTTTTATTCTTATACATTTTCTCGCTGCTTATACTATACATGCAAGTTATAAAAGAGTGGATTTTCAAGCTAAAATAAACTGCCTAATTAACTTCACTTGTCTGTTAAATACAACATGTACAATGGAAAGTAGACCTACTTCGAGGTCACATATTATTATATAGATTTTTAATGCCGACCTAAAGCTTCTAACCGAGAGTTAATATGTGTATATATTTCAACAAAACAATATAGAATTCACATCCCATTTCAATACCAGCGTCGAAACATTATTCAACCCATTTAATTAAAAATATCAATCCACTTAATGGATTCACTACTTCAGATCAACCACTTCAGATCTATCAAAATACAGCACAGCATGCAGACACAGAACCGACACAGCAGCGGTGCACGTCTCTTAATATCATCGCGCGTGGATTGTGAGAGGTCACAGGCCAGCGATTACGGGCGATTAACTCATATTATCGCTCACTGCTTGGAAACACGACCACGATTTGCAGGAGGGAGAAGGCTCGCTAGGTGTCCGGTGGACGGGACCTTATTTCCTGGCTGACTACACGCACGTGGCTGGGTGGGAACGCCGCCACAGCGCGCCTGCTGCCGTCAATCACGTGATCGGCAGGTGTGCTGCTGTTGCGTTTGTCGGCTGCTGTAGTTGTTGATGTGGCCTATGTCCAAGTGATGGCGCCTCTGTCTATTGACTAGCATGTGTTCTGTGTGTTTTGTTCCTTTTAATGTTGTTGATATTTTTAGTTTTAACAAAGGTAGGTATGCTGCCATTGTCTTTGACAGCTGCAGTACGTGGTCCTGCCCTAAGCATTAGACTTACTTCTGTGTCGTGATTATCTAGCTGACGATGAACTACAAACTAGGATCCTACATATCATGTAGCGCATTATTCCACCAAAAACCAGATCATAATCGATAATATACATGGGTCCCAAACACATGACAATGATGCGCGCTGCTACAATGTACTTGTTACGGTGTGTTCGTCATCAGCTCTGCGTACCTGACCACAGTAACACACACACACCGGCGTGCAACTGTCGCGCTCATTGCCACAGGTGGCACAACAGTCGCTTCAGGCGAACCATCCTTCGCCGTCGCCGACACGAACACCTCTCAAACTGACACATCACTATACAAAGTATACATCACCAAACATTTTCATATGCGCGAGTTCTATAATGATTTCGTGACTTCTAACCAGTAGAATCCCCTGTTTAAGATCACCTGCACTCTCCACGAGAGGCCCATTTTTCTTTAAAACAGTGTTTCTTCTGTATCCGTCTTTAAAGAGTGGTTCTTCAGTACTAGTATCATTCGATTCGTAGTCATTTTGACAAAGCAAGATTCATAACAAAAATAATGTTCATTACATTTTACAGCATTCCATCAAAGTAAATTATCAAAATAATCATATAAAATATTATTCACGCAAAAAAGGTTGACCTCTCTTACAGAGTGGATCACCTGTATATAAAAATGGGGGTGCTGCCCCAAGCCTTTTATACGTGCTATTGGAAACCTTAAAATGAAAATACCACCTCTCCGATTGGGGCTAGTCCCCCAAGTGGTCTTGATAGAGAGGTTTTATTCTAATTAGTAGTTTGGGTCTTATGTATATAGATCTATGTCTAATTCACGTGGTTTTGAAGCTATTGTACATGTCATGTATATTATACACTTGTGGCGATATTATTGCATTGCTGGACCAGGCCCAACACGTCTTTCTTAGCACTCGTTAATAAGACAATAAAAATATTCGCATAGTAGACGCATACTAAATTACATCTAAATTAGATCCGCCTATATCGACCACATATACCACATGGCCATTAAGAAAAATATTCCTGCTCCCACGCATGTCTAGTTTAATGGTTAGATGATAATACGAAATGAATTACCTCACTTTGAAAGTTTCCCAGCCTTTGAACAATAACTGACCACACTTCCCACAATTGAACTTAAATAAAAACCATAACACATCTAAAAGCAGTAGCACTCATCATCTTGAGATCAATATCCGATCACTTTGATTGCTAATAGCCCGCTCACCGCCTTGTTACACCTAATACTCGACCTTCAACTGACCCATCGCTTGACCATCCCAAAGCTCGCCTTTCAAGCGTGCCCACCAACAAAGTGTCGTCTTTCAGCCTCTCTGGCTCAGTTGAGTCTCGTCTTTCAAGCTGGGGTCATGTACAACATGAGGATCATGGCCTTTGACAGCAGCTGGCCACTTCAGTGAGTAGTGGTCACTGGGAAAACTGGCCATTGCTGATCCGTGTACAGCAGGGGTTCGGGAACTTACTTGTTTGCAAGTTGGTAGGCCTTTTGACAATGAAATAACTCGTTTAGTGGATCCAGTGCATTTCAGATCATTGCATCCAATGTGTTGAGCTTTTAATTGTATTTGCTATCTAATTCATACTACGGGCACTGTGTATGGTGAACTCTTCACGTCGCACTGTAGCAATTTTGTGATGTTTGACCATGGAGTGACCTCATTGACCCCACGGATGATCTGGTCAGCCCTTTTAGTGACCAGTGGTGGAGGGCGCTTATACAGCTGTTGACCATAGGGCTGTGTCACTTATGTGATTTATGAATTTTTAATATATATTCATTCTCCAATCAAAATATTATAATGTGCTTAAGTATTGAATTTAGAGAATTCTTTCTCCAAGTCTATAGGGCTATATCACATAGCTTCTGCCGGAACTCGAATTCTGGCCCCACTGTTGCACAAATTCAACAAGCATATTTTCGGTAAAACGAAACAATTGCAAGTTGTTGGTGCTCAACATTGACAACTCAATAAACTGTATGTCGTATGTCCGTTTTCTGCAGTGCATGCCAATAATTACCACCCTGAATATCAAGGGCTCAAATATATATGCTCAAAACTTGCTTTTGAGTTCCTGCAGACCAGGAACCGATATTACATAGAGTGATAATTACTTAATTAATTATGGTGTGTGTATTGTATAGGTGCAGTGCATAATGACAACGATTTACACCAGGTGTCATTTTTCAGAATATCTGGTATTGGAAAAAGAGATCCTCCCAATCATATACACAGAAGAGAATTGTTTTATATCAAACGAGGTTTACTCTTGCACCAACACTGTGCCTCTTCGGAGAATGAAATCCATGACATTTTTACCACGTGTCTTTTTTCTTCTTCTTCTTTTATTCCTTGCTTTAGTTTGCTGTTGGTGTTGTTTTCATTGGTGTTAATGATTTAATAAATCATACGGGAGAGACTATATTTGTATTTGAGACCGTCTGCTGTATGAATTAATCGGCATTATGAGCTGGCCATTGTTCCCACGAACGTTACGCAACTAATTCCACAGGACTACTCCTCACATGTCATTCCATCACTGCAGGCAGCATCAATTACCTCCCCAGCGGAGATGGCTACTGACACTGGGGCATCCAATAAAACTCAATCCCACGCTCGCCGCCCCTCCGCTCACTCGCGGACAGCTTCCCCTCCTCCCCTCTCCTCCTCCTACGAGCCTCCGGACAGCCTTCACAGACACTCCCGACACCCGAGACACCCTTTGAGGTCGGCCTGGATTAATCTCAGGCATCCGCAGCATTCGCCTGATGGATTAGCGCCATTTGAGCCGGCTTTTAGTCTTATAGCCGCCACGTGGCTCAATCAGATGCTACATGTGCCATTTCCCTTCCCTGATGATATACGCATGCGCATCACCAGAATTCCGCCCAGCCCAGCCGACTTTAAAGCGAGGCTTCTTCAAAGCGCTGACCTGGTCATTGGCGAGCCGCGAGCTACTCAATGGTGGTGTTTAGGATGTGCTCAGCACCTGTGATCACAAACATTATTACCGAGCAGCATTTTTCTGCTCTCTTTGATAACGGCATTCCCGGGTAATTAGTGGTATTTGCAATGTTCCGTTGAGTGGTTAAACAGAAGCGAAACTATTTGCTCACTTTGATTGAAGGTGCTACTTGTCATCTGCCAATAACTATCCACCCCGATTTCTTTTTTGCTAATTGACACCGCTGATAAAATAATGTAAGCTATTTGCAATTGCCTATGTAGACTTTGCTGCCTCAATGATGAGGTCACCTGACGGACGGCCTGGATGATAGGACCTTGAACCACTTAGCAGCTCATCAGTTTATTAGCAGATCCCACCGGACTATTATCTCGTATCACACCTACAACTTATCTAAATCGCAAGCAGAATTGTTTACGTATCGCACAGCCGAGACCGATTGTAACCGCATGCTGTGTACTGATAGCGTCCGGTTTACGTGTCAAGGGGGGTCCCGGGAGCTCCCGGCCGAAGATTGACATTACATCCAAAATATCCAAATATTTACGACATGCCACAAACCTGCACTCGATACAAGCGAGATGGTGCTGGGCAGGCGGATCATTGATACGTCAGTGCCGTCATTCGGTTTGTTTGTCTGCGCCGACCGGTTTATTTTCATGTGAACGACAACGAGTGTCAGATAGTTAAATTCGGACCAGAAGCCACTAGGTGAGTGACGTTGTTTTTGACTCCCCCGAGGATTTACTTCAGTCTCGCAGACAAAATCACCTGCCATTATTCCTATAGATTGAAACTGCTTGTGTTGCGTCGATCAAGCCTGAAGAGAGCTAAAGGTCGACATTTTATGTACACTATACTTCCGAGAACATCTACACAGCTTGGCAAAGCTGTCCATAGATCCCAGAACTGAAAGAGCTATGTCAGGAATCGTGGTTGGCATTTTGGTTCAAACTGTTGTTTCGCTGTTCGTTACAGTGGAATAATTGGTATTGCCGTGTGTATGGTTTGTTTACACTTTGATAATCAAGTTGTAGATTATCCAGGAAGGAAAAGAAATTATGTGATTGTCAATTGACACAACACTTTGCAATATCAGTTGTTACTAGATTATCAAATTGTTGGCCACCCTTGAGCACAGTATCTCCCCTGACCGCAAAAGCATCAAAACCAGTAATTCTCATGGCGACACCATATCTGATGACAGGTGTTCACGTTAAAAAACGACCCTTTCGCCATTTCCATCCTCGCACAGACATACAAAACTTCCAAAACCAGCCTGCCACCCCAAACGTAGGTCCCTGTCATGTTTAAACGCTTACAAAAGCCAGAAGGGCACGTTTTACCTCTAATCTAAAGTATGATGAGGCGACACGGCGCCTCCTTCGTTCAGACAGTCCGAGACGGCCACCCGTCCCATCCCGTCCACATGATCCCTGTTTAATTGTGGGCCTCTGATCAGTGGAGCCGCGAGCGCCAGATGGTCGCATCTCCCATCATCCCGTGTCGTCTGGAAAACGTTCGAATGGCGGCTCACTTTGAAGCGCGTCCGCCATGATGGATTCCAACAGGCGTCACGGTAGCTTCTTGACCAAGTTTCACCGCCCTAATGAGCGTCTTCAATTAATACCTAGCTCTGGTGATGCGTGCAACAATTAGATCTATCCAGTTGCCGCCACTGGAGGTGATTATCTTTATGGCGTACACACTGTAGTCGATTTAATTAAGCTGGACGGAAATAGATTAATAGTGGATCTTTTTTCGCGTTCAAGCGATCGTCTGCTAAGTCTTATTCAAGGTGGGCGATAATTAAATGTGACGTGAGTACGGCGTCGATTGCAGCTCCCCGCAAGTACAGTTTGTGTAACCTTTGAGGATCGTAATTAAGCTGACACTGAGCGCTCTGGGAAGCATTCTGTGAACATAAATTGATGAGTTTATTTGTTTGTTTGATTCCAGGTATGCCGCGAGGTGGATTGGACCACTCTACTGTGCAGGTCCATAATAGAAACTGAAGTGTGATACAGCCCAATTTTTTTTGCATATGGCGAATGTTATTTTGTGTTCAACATTTATAGATTACGTTTTCTTTCTCCAAAAATCGATCAAACGTGCAGAGAATAATAACAAAGCAACATCGCATACTATAGTAAACGCCACCACCCACTATATAACCTGCAGGCGCATACGTTCTCGACAAATTTCCTACTCAATATATATCGCACACATTTCTTCCCACTCTCATCTTCAAACAAAAGATAAAAAGACTCGACCCAACAACAAAAAAGCAGGAAAACACCACTGTTACCTTCTCTGTTCTCCCGCTTTCATTAACCCCGGCGACCCCCGTAGCGACGTCCCTTCTTCCTGCTGCCGCCTCCCGCAGCTGGCCGTCGTACGTCTTGTGTGTGCCAGGTGTACGCCAATAGCCAGGTGTACACATTAGCGTCATTAGCGGATGATTGTGCACGCTTCGGTGTATGTGTGTGGATGAGTGGATGCCTCCATGATTGTCACTTAATATTATGGCCGTGTAATGTGTTTTACTTAACTCTCCAATTATTTTTTGTGAATTGCAGAACTTATGTTATGAATACGTCTTTAAGTTAGCACCAGTAAGAGTACAACCACAGATTAGTTAAACTCTAAACATGTCTTTTGGATATGATAAGAAAGGGTTTATTTTCTTTCTTTCTTTTTTCAATATTGTACTAATACGCTGGTAGGTATATACACAATTTCACGTCGAATCTTTTTCTTTCTTTATTCTTTTTATTTTTTATTTTATTTTTTATTTTATTTTTTTGGGGGGGGGGTCGGGGGTAAATCAAAATATATTTGTAAACCAAAATATACAGTAGTACGTCTTCTTTTGAAACGTTCACAAACACATGTCATATCAATGGACACCATTTGCTTTTTCTTACTACAGTGGGTATCCCAACCAACAGCCATCATAGTCCCACATGCAATGATATTTAACTGTAAATGACAATAAACAAGACAAATACACGAACTTAACATATTCTAATGGACTGTTGAATTTTCACTACAAGAAACTCATGTTTGCTATGTGTATCATTTTCATCCATTCGTGGGTGAACCCCCCTCCCTTGAACACAACGGAATTGAATCGCTTGCTGTTTGACATCACCATCAATTCAAATATACAAGAGACCTTATGAATACCTGTCAGCTCGGCAGGACAAAAAGTGGAGCAGACGACAGCTCTCCATTCTTTCATCTGTCAACAACTGTACGTCGGAAGTATCCGATGACCAACGAAGCCACAACCACGTGGGACATGGGGTCGACCGCGGCACGATGAAAGTGTGCCCCAGGCTGGGAGCCGCCTGTGTGCGGCTCTCGGCAGGTGCGGGGGGTGAGGGGGCACGGCGGAAGATGGGCATGGTTTGGGTGCTCTTCTGGTTTATTGTTTGTGTATGCATACGTGTGCGTGCGTGCGTGCGTGCGTGTGTATGTGTGTGTCTGTATGCGAATGCGCGGGTGCGTGCTTTCAAATACATATATGTATACGTTATAATTACGAAGGTTATAATATACTATGAGAAAGTGTGACGTTTAAACCTTTGATTTTAGAGACAAGTTTGACAAAATCTTGTAGATTTCTTTTTGTATCTTTACGCAGTTGATTATGACATTTAGACTTACCCGTATACAACGCATGTGGGTTGACTTATTATTGTATTGTTGAAAGCAATGGAAACGAATTGTTTCTGACATATTTTCTATTTTTGTTCCACGTACTTCCCTGAAAAACCAATGCTTCAGCCATTGACTTACCAATTTGCAACAAACAATAGCCTCCACAACATATAACATGAAATAGAGATCAGCATTCTCAGCATTTTCAAGAGTTACAGAACACTTGCAAGTGAAACAGATAGCAGGTTTGCAAGTCCTCGCCGTTTCACGTAACGTGTTTACAACTTGTTCTGTTGAGAACGCCTGGTATTGGCGCAGGAATCCACCTTCTGGAAAAACAATACCGCCAACATAGTCGAGTATGATCCACTTGTAAGTTGTACCCGGTCAGCGTTTTAGCCTTCAGTTCATGATTGAGCTAGTAAATGAATATGTCTAAAAAAAACTTTAGTTTCAAACAGCATCATGACTAATACGTAATCGATTAATAGACCTCGTACAAATCCGAACTTCCACAGCATTTGATCACACTGTTTCGCCCAATTCCAAATATATACCCAAATCATGGTTTAATGCCAAAGAGCTATAAATTCCCATAACTACTTCCCAAGATCTATTCTGTGCATAAAAACAGCAACTAATGGCCGACAATTCGCGGGATCCGTGGTTTAGACAAGCGCCGTCAGAGAGATTAACGAGCGTGTATACCTGCTGCTCCAGAATCCACCTCCCGCCTATCCATCTCTCCGGCGCTCACTTGCCGCGACCCTCAGCTATATTTACACCCGCGTAATTGCGGCTCGGCCGTGGGAATGACTCGAGCCACGTCAGCAATGCCGGATATCCGCCCGCGCGCACCTGTCTGCGCAACAAAGTCTTTCGTCTGGACCGACAGAAATGTCGCTGTCGGCGGCCGAACGTAACATCTGACGAATACGTATGGCTCATTCGGCGAACAGTTGCTTGGTCGATTTGTCGTGGACGCTGGTTTTATGTTTCCTGTGTTGCGCAGTCGAGGCAAGTCGTGTATATGTTAACGGGTTATACGAAGTCACACGGTGTTTTTTATGATCTATACGTTTGTGCACGGCGTTCGTTTTTGTTTTGGTCTAAATATACAATATATGTATGCGTTTTTATTTGTCTGTTGATGTGTCCTTCAAAATTTCGTCTATCTATCATATGGGGCATATTTTGTGCCAACGAACGTTCTGTAGCCTATTTTAACAAATTTTGTTTTTACAAGGAGACGTTAATTGACTTGCATATACGTAGATATAATACATGTGTAAAGAAAAAAAAATAGAAAACGTTTATGGCACATTGGGAAAATACTCTTTTCAACGTAATTCCGAAGATGCCTGGAAGCCCCAAGTACAACTATCATGATCTCACATTGGATTACCTTGATAATCTGGTGCGGCTGCCGGCCAATAGTAGGTGGCGGCCGGGATAATCCACCACTTGCCCGTACGCCACCTGGCGGGCGCACAGCGTGCACTCAGCAGCTCGGGGTGGACACTATGTTTACACCACAGTACGTATACTTCAAGTTTTAGTGATAGTGGTTGAGTGTGACCATGGAGTTGGTGCATGTTGGTGTGATCAAGATATGGTCACTTCAAAATTGACCAGATGTACATGGTAATTTGGGGTGTTGATACATTACGCTGCAGTATTACATGTCGTTTGCTTATATATGTGTTGTGCTGCAAGATGCAAGTATAGGATGCACTGAGACTATAATTGCATGGAAGAAGAAGAAAAATGCTAATGATAATTTCATTATGTTTATTGAAATGACATGATTGACATTCATCTTTCCATCTTCTTAAAATTATGTGAACACAGCTTCAGTATATAAATCCAATACACATGTACTATAAATCATGCAACTTCTCACCAGAGAACAATAAATCATAGTAAAAAAGAGGGAGGGGAAAAATCACATCTGATTGACATACTACGGAAATGCATAATTCCATTACAAATTTACAACTTCTCACCACCGAAAAAGCACATTCACTGTTCATATAGCTAGATAGATGAATGAAAAAGCATTCAACTTTCATCCATTAACCTACACATAGAATTTAGACAAACGCATATACAAAAATTATACCTTTAAAACTCCTCACAAGAGACAAAAAGTTCATATTTTAAAGAAGAAGAAAGAAGCCCTCAAATCTGGATGCAAATCTAGATGTTGGTGGAGTGAGAGGACTCGCCGCCGTCGGGGCTCTCGGCGCTCTCGGCGGCGAGCAGGGCCTCCTCACGGGCCTCGCACAGTTCCCGGTTCGTGGAGATGACGACCGGGCAGGGTGCGTGGTGCAGCACGTAGTCACTCACCTGCACAGATGGAGCATTGGAGTTAACATTTTGCATGCAACTTTCGGAACAATTATAGAATTCACTACCAAATATATTTAATATTATAGTTGTATTGTTAATATTCATTAATTTGCTAATCAACATTAGCGTTAACATTAATCATGATTATTTTTGAATATATTTTGCAGAATATTTCAACGTATCAGGGGCTCTGCCCCCTGAAACCACCACACATACAACAGGACTACTTTTTGGTAGTGAATTCTATAATCTAGCCAGCTTTCTTTTGCATTGGTTGTTTGGAGCATTTCCGTTTGTTGTTTTCATCTATTTTCCTCAAGCATGATGTCATAATGAATTGACGTGGGCAGATGGAACATTGGAGACGACATTGACTTGACGTTGTAAGTCGGAGGACATAATTGTTTAACATGTTACATTGCCAAATTTATAAAATGCAACTTTGTGTACACGCTATTGTATTCCATGAAATTTTGTTCAGAGCTTTTATTTGTCGTGTGGCAAATCCATAACTGTACAGAAAAGGGATTGTGGGTGTGCAAGCAGACTGGGGTTCTTCAATATACACACAAAACGTGTGCACCCCACGACCACCACCTACGTAACTGATACCAGGAATAAGATGTCTTATCTTCTACCTGCTGATACGTAACTAGGTCAAAATGATGAATAAATACCACCTAATCGCAGGACCCCCCCCCCCCACACACACACACACACACACACACACACCCGCTCGTCCTGAATCTGCCCCCAAATCATCGTCCCCATTGCAGCCCTTGATATAATCAGGATAAGCACGCACCGATCCGAGCACGGTGCGCCTCACGGTGCCGCAGCCGCGCGAGCCCATCACCACGAGGCAGGCGCCGTTCAGCGTGGCCTCCGTCACGATCAGCTCGCCCGCGTTCTTGCCGTACGACACCTTCACGTCGCCAGTCAGCCGGTGCACAGACATCTTCTTGGCGAATTTGCGCTCCTGCAGTACCCGCATGGCAGAAAAAATAAATAGGCCTACTAATGCAAAACACAAGTAATGTGATTATCAATAATCTATTTCTTAAGTCGCATGAAAATTGCCGCCTGTGTCCCCTTACAGAACTACAGACGTGTAGCGCTTGCACAATGATATAACATTATACTAATATAGTACATTGTTGGGCTACGAAATTCCAGCTGGTTTCCTACCAGCTGCTCGACCTTCTTGGCCTCCTCCTGCAGGATGCGGTCCCACGCGTTGTTCAGGTCAGACATCATGGCCATGGGGATGGGACCCATGTACTGCTTGGGGATGGTCGGCGGCTCCGAGGCGTGGATCACCAACAGCCGGTTCTCCTTCTTGTGGATGTGGTGGACGTAGAAGTTAAACGCATGCTCCGCCGTGGAACTCTCGTCCACAGCAATGAGCACCAGTTTGCTCGTGTCAGCCATGGCTTCTATTTAGTTGCAGATTCGAGTCCACAGATAACGTATTTTTCTCTCGAATGGTTTTTATTATTGTTGGTGATGGTGTTACGACAGATTTTTTTCCAGTATATACTAGTCTTGTTTGTATATAGTATCTGTCTAGAAAGTCTCGGTTTTTAAATTTGCACTTTGTAGGGTTACGAAACCCCGCGTGATTGCATAATTCGCATGTTTTTTCCGCAGTATTTGTAGGAAAGGAGATGAAATAGATCACCTTTGGATATTGAGCATATTTTTTATAACAAACATTCACTATTTCGTTGTATTTTAAACGAATTAATAATCTAATGGATTAAACAATGTGAGTTTCTTGTCAACGACAAACATACCAGAATCAAAACGTTGTACGTTATTGTGGTGCACTGCATTACGCGTATCGTTGTATGCCTCTTACGTTTTACGTTGTATGAGGCAGTGCTCTGTATGCTGCATGCGGATCAATTTATGCCAATTAACCTTGTTAGTTTAAATTACACACCATATAAATTAACGCACTTTGATGTGTAGACCTACGACCAAAGCACTATTACCCACCAACATGTGTATACCAACGAATTCGCATGGCTTTTAAAATATATGATACCAATGTTCTCACTACTTATGCAAATAGGGTTGTGTATAGATCTATATAATATATAAATTATAGGTCTTGGATTTCATGCTTAGCGAACCTGGAAACAAGACCTCGACAGGCCAGGTGAAGATGTAGAGAGCTTGCATATCAATTAATATAAATCAAAATTAAAAAAGGTAGATATCTTGAACCGGTTTTGTGCTTGATAATTGACACGTGATACGGGGATGTTCTGTTCTGTTGACGGCACGATGAACCCTAAACAAAGGTTATCTGCAAGTGTCTCAACAGGTTCCGAAGCATTGTATTTCTCCTCGGAATACACTACATTTCACTTACTTAAAATGCATCGTTTTAGATTCCTTTCTTTCCACAAGTGTATGATTTGTGAAACAGGAATGAATGTGTGGATAGAGGTCATGCTCCCTGCCAACTTAGGGCCTACTATAGCTAGACCTATTACACACGTCTTGTATGTAGACCTAGACGAGCGTATGTTTGAGATAGCTTCACCATATTTACTTTGGTAGTGACAATCATGATAATGGCATTTGTTTTGTTGAAAACATAAACTTAGTTCAAGTGATTTTAACATAGTTTTAAGTCTTTTAACCTCATATCATCTATGATCCAATATTCGTGCTTGAGGAAAATTCGTGATGTCAACTTTATCCATATTTATGTCAAATAAAAAATATGTCATATTCAAGGTGTGTTGTGTTGATATTTCAACCTAGTAAGTGTATCGAATGTACAGTGCATGTCCTGAAGACAGACAGCCGTCCCAAGACATCTTTCCAGTTACCCCTTAAGACAAACACAATTAAGTCTCCACCCGTAATTATCCCGAATCAAATGTGGCACGCGCATCACCTGCATGCCACTAAACATCTAACAGGCGACGATTCTTTCTTATCACGCTACCAATCGGTCGAATCTACATAAATCGGTTATGACACCTCAAGTGCCAGACCCCAAACAGAAGAAACACTTTGCGCAAATTATCGTTCTCTGCTACACTCCCCCGGGCGCTCACACTGGTGGCGGTGGTGACAGCGAAAAGCCGAATGAGCCTATATACTCGTCACCGACTCACGGGCACCTGCGCTTGTCCTCGGCAATGCTCGGCAAACTCCGGCGCCGCTGCTGCTTGCTGCTCGGTTGTTGTGTGCACGCTGCGGCCAACAGCAGACGATACACAATCCGCTATTCGCACCTCATCACAACAACCGTCGCTGCCGCCGCACGGTGGCAGGTCCAATCACAGCGAAGGTCTATCTGGAGCACTCGACTGACTGCTGTTGCATCTCATAATGACGAGTGTATGTCTGAGGAAAGGATCGGTGCTTCAAGAGTGACATGCCTATTTTGCGAGTGCAGTGGTGATGCGCACATATCGTGGCGTGCAGTTGGCCAGTGCGCAGCTGTAGATCAGCCGAGAATGGATTGCGTTGATTGATTCACAGTGACATTATGAACATGAGTGTGAAGTGTGCAGAAAACATGAGTCGAACATGAGCAGAATATTATACACAGGATACGTGCATGGTCGGATGATGTAATGTAATAGTGAAAAACTCTGAGAGGAATGTTGTGCCAAAATTAATGGATTAGCAAATAAAAATATTGCATTGTTTTCTATGTTGCCAACGCTATAGGCATAGTATTTGCAGAATATATTCATGTAATTGAGAACTATATCAGGTTATCAACATGGCTTCCAAATCTACGTCAACTTCCCGTACAGCGTTAGTCAACAGTCTACCGTATAGTATAGCAAAGCTGACGGGCTGTGAAGATAGGCCTACTGAAGATGAACAACCTTTCTCAAAAATACCAAAGATGGAGTCCCGACAAGCGGAGCCACTGGAACAATTAACTTCCATGTTTCAGTATTCTACAAACTCACCCAGTGAAGTAGCAAGTAAAACTTCCAGCAACAACAATAACCTATCGTTTCCCAATGCATTCCAGTACGCAGCCATGTCTATGGACCCAAGTATGTACCATCTGAAGCAGAGCCATGCGTTGATACAGCAGCAATATCTAAGACACTTACAAAGCACAGTTGAAGGAAAGCCAAGCTTACCCTATCACCCAGGATTAACTGATGACCAGCGATCAAAATTAATGCCAAACCTTTTCCATATTGCACCTAATTCGCTGACTCCCGAAGGAATGCAGTCGTACCTTTTCAACGTCTCATCAGATTACAAACCCCAACATGCGGGACTGGAATCCGCGTTACAAGTCCATGGAGTCAAAGAGACATTGCCACCCATCAGCCATCTCAAGTCGCATTTGTTCACCGGGCGTACATCAAATACTTTATCCTCGAGGAATCCCCAGGAGATCCCAGTCGAGAAGTCTCGCGGGCCTGATGTTATCCCATCAAACAACTACCTCGTTTCACGTCACCAAGAGAATCGTTCTCAAGTTTCTCCATCTCAATATATCAATAACACGGCGTCCAAAAAATTACATTCACCGTCAGCTGTGCAAAATTTTGCAAATGTGACTCACGTTAAGACAGCACCAATCAAAATAGAGGACGTATCGGATCAGCCATTACCAAGTCACCATTTTCCAGTTACTTCGTCACCAAAAGACATGAAACACATTGCCTTGCTGAGCACAGATGGGCAGCTGCTGTCACCAGATCTCAGCACAACGGCCCCTCCTCACCCACCCCCTCACAAGGACGCCCCATCCACCGCGGCGGGGGCTATAACCTCCCTAAACTCGAGATCGACTCATTCTGGTGTAGACCATCTTAAACTAGCAGGGTTTCACGCGCAGCAGCAGCAACAACAACAACAGCAGCAACAACAACAGCAGCAGCAGCAGAGACAGCAACATCACCATCTCTTCCCAATAGAAGCCCCTCGCTCGAGTACTCCAGCTGATCACGACCACATTGATCAGGAGGTTTTCTCCCCCGTTGAGACGGCTCGTTCCAGCACACCAGCACCACCAAGTGCTACCCCCGGAAAGGCGTCCCCCGCTGTCGGGATGGTTGAGGCTGGAGACGCCCACGACCTGAGCATCGTGTCCGTAGCCACTACGGACGTGGGATCCGCTGTGACGGGGGACCGCGCCTCGGACAGCGGGCTTGACTCAGGCCATCAGAGCTACAGCGACGAGGACGACGAGGAGGCGGAAGAGGAGGAGGAGCAAATTGGTGAGTTGACAGTGCTTATTTGATTATGTTTGTATGTTTGAATTAGATAGTACTGGAACCAATAGTAAAATGACCACGACTGTTTGATACATTTACAAATTAGTTTGCACGTGATGCTAAACGATTATTTTTTTCCAATTCTGCCTTTACATTATACATTGTACCAGGAATTTATGAGGTTTATTCCTGATTGTACGTGTACGTGTAAATCAAAAGCAAATGGTTTAGTTGGTTGTGTTGGACAATCACACTATTGGGCCACAATTGCAGACGATATTGAATTGTTTTAACCTGTGAGCTGTCATTCCAATGATTGTAAAATTGATATTATCTGTAATCATGGTAATGACCAGTTTATTTATCTTTAATTTAAAGAATTGTTTACCTTCAATCACATATTGAATAACTTGGAAAATACTTAAAGCGATGTACCTGGTGGGAGCAGTAATTTGTTCTGTTCAAAACTAGATTATAAACATAGTTAAAATTACATTTTTAGTGTGGGTTAACGTACATCATAGTATTCCTTCGCCAGAAATAGTTAAATATGTGTATCGCACAAATAATGGTCTAGAATATAGAATACCATATCATTGCGTAAACAGAACTGTCTTAAAACAGCAACATAATCGACAACTCGCGCAGAGGTTAGAGGTCAAGTCAATTTGCATATCTCAAGCCAACTACTTAATTACGACGCCACGACAATCCACTCGAGCGCACATCACTCGTTCGAATTGTCACGCCCATTATCTCAGATTAGCCAAAACAGCAAAATTATCGCTAATCCACGTTAATTGCAATTAAGCTTGGTCGCCTTTAATTACATCTTGGGCAATCTAGCATGGGTGACATGTTGACTTGAATGACCTCTTCTGTCGCATTCCGCAAGTATTATTGTTTTGCGTTAGATAATGTTTTTGTGTATTATATTGATGTCATGAAATTACTGCACTTAGGTAGGTTGTCTAGGGTCACAATATGTTTGTTAATAAGCAACAATCAGACTTATATCACAATACAGCCGCAGACACTTGACAAATGATACTTAATAATTTGATCTCAAATAATTTAACAACACAAACAACACTTTTCTACTTCAAATTGTACCAATATCATTGCCATAAATAAAGCAGTAGAAAATGTGTCTGTTAATTTGACTACTGCAAGATAGATTTAGAACTAATTATGAATAATAAAAACCTAAAAATCCCGCGAAATTGAATTAGACCTAGAGAGAAATATGTTGCACCTTTGCGGCAATATCCCTTGTGTTTTTGTTCAGATTGCAATGTCGCGTAGGGGGTCATATGCTAATTAATCATTACCATATTAGGCGGATGCTCAAAGCGGAATAACTGAATCAGCCCGAAAATGCCTCGTGCTGCCGCCATATGCCCCGGGCAGCCGCTCTGCTATCTTCTGATCGCAATCATCGTATAATGCAATAACTGTTGGTGTGGTTGTCTGGTCGTTTGACACCTTTGTCATGTTGATTGCCAGCTGCATTCAAGCAGACGTGATCCGCCTATATGGGATGGTGAGCGGATAACACAACATGCATATGGCCTTCGTTTCCATTTAGATTCTTACTTGTTTAATGGTGTGTTTCACCACATTGATAGTCGATCGCTGTTGTTCAGCACGCGACCTATCCACATTAGGTAATCTCTATCCTGTTTTTCTGTTGTAGACGTTGTGGGGGACGGATCAGACGAACAGAGTGACCAAGATGCCATCGCAGACGAGGAACAGACTCCTGCTGATGCCCACATCCCTCTGCGACTTTCTCCGGAAGCAGACGTCAAACCCGTCAGTCCGCCAGTGTCTGTTGTGCGTCCTCGTCCACAAAGGACTTCGTCTGGCTTCAGAACCGATCCCATATCACCCGCCTCCTCGCATTCCTCTATGTCACCGGGATCTGCTGGTTCCTACCCACATCCCGATCTCCTCCGAATGAATGACCCCAGACTGTGGACATCCACCATGAACCAGCACCCATTCCTGCCACCAGGTTTCGGGCTGTCTTCTCCAAACAGCATGTTGGGTGTGTCTTCGTCTGGATTGAGCCCTGCCCATCAGAATCTTTTTCCCGGTAAAGCGGGACACCAGCAGTATCCTCCATCGATAAACAGACTGATGAGACAGAGCTCTCCGGGTGTTGGCAAACACCCCTTCCATCCATCAATGCTCGGTGGACTATTCAATTGCCAGGATCCACCTGTGCTTGACAAACATCTTTCACCACCATTCAATCAGCAACGGCCCAATGGTCCAACACCACATCCCGCATTCCCTCAAATGCCTAGACCCACCATACCCTTTCCCGGTGCGCAGCCCCATGCTCTGCTCCAGCATCATGTCGAGTCTTCAGTAGAAAGGCACAAAACGCCTCCTACACCAACGTTGCCCTGGTTGCTTGACCTTCCAGGCTATGGACCGCATAGTGGGAAGGAAAGTTCTGTGGATAGGTCACAGATGAGAAAACCCAATGAACCTCCGAGGTATCAGTGTGATGCATGCAAGAAAAGCTATGCCACATTCAGTGGACTTTCTAAGCACAAACAGTTTCATTGTGAGAGTCATGTCAAGAAGGAGTTCAGCTGTAAGTACTGCGACAAAAGATACACTTCTTTAGGAGCACTGAAAATGCACATCCGCACACACACGTTGCCGTGCAAGTGCCACATCTGCGGCAAGGCGTTCTCGCGGCCGTGGCTGCTGCAGGGCCACATCAGGACACACACCGGGGAGAAGCCGTTCTCCTGCCAGCACTGCAACCGCTCGTTCGCAGACAGATCCAACCTTAGGGCGCATCTGCAGACACATTCAGACATTAAGAAATATAGTTGTAAAAAATGTACAAAAACTTTTTCGCGGATGTCTCTTCTCTTGAAGCATGAAGAGAATAGCTGCCCTGGCTCCAGAGTCAATATGCTTAGTTCGTAACGTGTTGATTATATGCTATATGTTGAACATATTTCTTAGCCTATTTAATTGTCATTAACCTATATATCTAGTCATTGGGACCATAGACGTTGTACTTTGACATTGTTAAGAATAGTTGTGGTATGAAATGTCGGTCTTTGTAGTTCATCAGAAGTAGCATGGTAATTAAATCTAATTAACAGTTGTTGATAAACATATGTTCATTGATTACTCTCCAGTGGCCATGCGTGTATACCCATATGCCACCAAAATAGCTACAATCGCATAGAAAATAGTAAATGGTAATGAACTACTAATGTAGCTAGCCAACTAGTACTTATGGTAATGAGAAGATTGCCTAGTTAACTTGTGATTTGCCAGACAACATATATGTATCATGAAAGGATTAGCTCTCTTCGGACTCGCATGTAACATACTTCCTTTTCAAACTTCATACTTCAAAATTTACTATAGCAACCTGTTAACATATTACAGGTATTTCTGATTTATCCGTGATCCATTCAAAATATCATGTAACTGATACTCCATGCCAACGCAACATCTTCCACATTCTATTATGTTATTTAATTAGGCAGTCTTTTTACTAAGTCTGCTTTTTAAAATGGCTTCATTTGATTATGAATCTGATTATTGCAAATGGGATAAAGTTTTGTTCTTTGTGTGTGAAACAATTGTGTTCAGAGATGTTACGAGTAGTGTACTGATTCTAGTATGTAATAATATGTGTGATCATGTAAGAGGCAGAAATGTTAAATTAGAATGCTGTGCCAATGTTCTTGCCAACTTCACGCAGCTTTTGATGATATATAATTTTATGTTTCAATTCATATAATATACTGAGTATACGTAGAAATGTTGATGATTATGTCTTTTGAATGGTGACTGCTCTCGGATATGAGTACATGTATTCGCAAATCCCTCAGGCTCATTAACATTTTATCTGTTTTACCTCACTATACTTGGCCGTGTGGCTGGCACCCCCTACTCCCCTGCCCCTACAAGGCTTATAATCTTAGCAACAATATTTGTAAAACCATCCCCTGCCCGTCCATCTCCGCACTTCTATATTTGTTCCACCCTCGACCTAACAGTCCCGACTTCTGCCTCCATCTGAACAGTTGTGCTCTCAATTGAATCTTCATCTTAATCATTAGTTGAAAGAAAGCAATATATAAATGCTGTAAGCTTGATTATGTTTGGGGAGTTGTGTAACAATATATGAGTGTACGTGAACAGCTTATTTGTAGCAATGCAAAAATATTTTAACTTGTAAAACCAGCTTGATTTTGAGTTCTCTAGAACTTTTATCAAACTTGTATGATCGTTCAGATTCTTGCCAATTTACTAATTATGCATCAGACGATGTACATGTACTTACTTCCAGTAAAGGTGCCATGGTAAAGATCTCAAAGTTTTATCAGAAATTGTCTAGTGCCAATAAACCTAGTAGTAATTGTTTGTACATAGTGATATATTTTGTCACAATGACACAGAGCATCGTATTGTAGTATCCTGGTATATGTCTAGTATGAACTATGAACTGTGTATGCACTATTGTGGGACAAATGTATATATTTTACGAAAATGTTGATTACTGTGCAAGCGATATATGCAGTATACTAGTGCAATTTTCTCGCATAACACAATTATCAGAAATCATGTACTAATTGTGCACACATCGAGTATTTTCTGCAAATGTCGCTTGGACTGTACATTGCCGTATACACGTGGGGAAAAAAAGAATTTTTGAGTCTTCCAAAGCGATCAGTTGTTGTCTGAAAACATGTTGTTATGTAGTTAAGTTGTTTACAAGAAATAAAATATTATGAATATATTTACACGTCTTAGTCTTCATTCACTTAATTCTTTCATTGATATGTAAAAACATCATCTATCTACATAACATTGTCAGAACATATGTTGTTGTTTTTCTATGCAGATATTGCATCCATCATTATATCCATAGCATCCTAATTTGAAATTCAAATTTTAACTCTAATTATCACCTCGTAGTTTGACATCGTTATCTAAAATTGAGATGTAAGTTTCCTTATCGCAGAACAAAAGTTCAAAATTCATGAAATCTAAACCGTGTGCACGTTTCATAATCAGAAGACCCCGGCAACAAAACATGACAAAGTATCCATTCTGGTTACGGCCGTTGAACAAGGATTAGGAAAATACAAACAAACCCTTTGACAGCATGTCTCAAGAACAATATTTGTAAAAACATCATCCGGAAGTGATACGTCCACCTGTCTTTGTCGTTACACTTGTGATGCGTGTACGTCAAAAACGGCCATTTTTAATCTTTGATCCACCGTCTGCTGTACACCTGTCAAGGCACGTTACAAAAACGTTCGGGGCTCATTCGCGCGTGTATCGTTTGAGATTGTAAATATTGTGGGAACTTTGCGCAGACGTTTAACATAAGAAAGAGAGAAACTAGTCGACACGCCAACACAAATATTGTGCAATCTGCATTGCAATATTAACAGTTGATTTAGATGAAAAGCGCGGTGCAGCTCGCAAGTGTGGCCCCGCCTAATCGTGCGTGAACAATGGCTCAGGTGCACGTTACGTTAGACGTATATTCTCAGTTTTTGTGCATCGGTGAGGAAGGTGCGCACTTGCCGTAACAGCTGGGCCACAACAAGTGCTCCAACCCCAGCTTTGAAGGCGCATACCTCGCGTTAGTTTCCCACGAACACGGCGCTCGTTTGAAGTCGTCTGCGGGAGAAAAAGAAGACAAAAGGTGCGCTGCGGTCACTGAAAAACCTGCTCGGGTTCTAACGTCCACGTTATTATTATTCTTCTAGCAGTACGTGTTTTGAAAGTGACGTTTTGTTGATCAGACGACATTGAGTCAGTAACTGGACAGTGGCAACATCAAAGACCAGGCTCGCCGTACCTGGAAGGCCTATGAGGTGTTTCTGCCTGGGATGTCTGGGATGTGCGCAAGCCGCCTGCGCACGGACGTTCGCGTATGTCTCTTCTCTCGTCTGGCACTGAAGCGTAGCGGAGGGGCTTCCCAGGCGCGCCGGACAGCTGCGGCGGCGGCTGGATGAAGAAGACAAGATCCAAAAGCATCTTCAATTACCCCCTGATACCGAGAACGTTTAACGGGCGCGCCGTTCAAAGCGCGGCACACGGGTCAACGGCGCCGGGGACCTTGATATGCGCCGTGAAATTCTCGCCACCTTTCACTCGCCACTTACACGGCCATCAATCCCACGGCCATCTGGCTTTTTGATACCGGCTGCTTGCACGCGGGGCGCGGGAGAGACGCTGTATCGCAAGATCTGCGTGCACTAGATTCATCGTATGGTGCAAGGTAAAGCAGCACGCGTCATGCTGATGAAATGTGTGTTTATAGTTTACATGTAAATGTAGTACGTAAGAATATTGTCAGTTTCTAAGAACTTTCACCCGCTGGGGGGCACTCACTTTTTATTTCATTTTACAGGACATTCTGGGCCTGGGAAGATGGAATTTTTATATGGCAACCATTTCGGTGCTCCCGTTCAATGAATCTCGTGATGTTTGTTCTCCTCACTATACATACATATACTCGCATTGGATTGAAAACTCATCTTTCCTACGTTCAAAATGCGGCAATAACAAACCAACGGTCACTGCAATTATCCAAAATTAAATAAGGTGAAACTACGTTAAACTTAATACACCCGTCCAGTGCAATATGAGCCTAATCCACGCACCAAACGATGTGATAAACCCCAATATTACATCAGTCCGCGGACAAGTGGCAGCCTCAGTTAGCGTTACCTGCCTTTTGCCCCGTTAAGCTGTTACGTCCAGCAACTTTTACCACCAGCCACCCGCCAATCAAACTGTCGTTTGGTTCGCTCCACTGGCCACCAAAGACATCCCTGGTGAATAATTTAATTATGTGCCAACCGCTCTCCCGTGCGCTTATATAACTGTCGGTGAAAGTCCATAACGTAACACCAGAGTATCTATATAGTCTGCGTATGAATGTTCATTTTCCATTTTAAAAAGCGTTGGGGGGTCAGTAACTTTCGACCTGACATCCACCTCGTTCGCCGCAACCGTAAAAAAGTGCTACCAGCGCGACGAGAGTGGCATCGCGTAAGAATGCGGCAGGTTTCCATAAGGGGTTCCCCTGGGATTCCCTCACTTCCTGTCGAGTGAACGCCATCTGGGTTGCTGCTGGTGGTGATGGTGTCTCCACTGACCACACCTTATGGTCTTCATGCCTCACCGCTTGTGTCATCTTTGTTGCAGCATAATTAATGAGATTCCAATTCCATCATTTACATCCAATCTATAGTCAGTAGTATTGCCCTAAATAGTTTTCTTGTATTAGCCACCAACATTCGTCTAGTACATGATCATACTATGATACACCACATCTAGTCTTAAAGTACACGTGTATGTAACATTTGAATTAAACTGGGGTTGCGGGTCACCATATGATTACACGTGTACAATGTAGGCTATGGGCTTATCGTGCTTCTGGCATTGAGCGAATAAAGTATAGGTCTACGTGTATAATTGAAAATACTGTTTATTTTCCAGTGCCTTTTAACCTACTGTCGATTTTACTTGCGACTTTGTTTTATTCTTACATTTAGCCACCTTCATAAACATTAGCATTGAAATAGTATTGAATGTTACAAGCAACTGACACTTGTACAGACCATTAATTTACATCTGAGTACCCACAACATGTTCATTCGGGTGCGATGAACTTTATTTGGGCGACATATTATTGTCAGTTTCACTTATGATTCAGCGAAAGATAGATTTTTTTCTATATGAATCACTATTTCCTGGCCACATCACTAAACCCTGTCTCAAACGGACAAAAGTAACAAAACCTTTGCAGTATGTGTAGGTGTACTTGAAACAACAGTCCCCGTCCCGCTCTGAGTATCATCATTTCCCACGCCGGATCACTCCTCTAGTGCCACTTGTCCGTCACAAGAGCCAGCGCACGCCAAGCGGCGCTAAACGACCCTAATGAACGACCCGGATGTCACAACTACCAAACGACAAAATGGACGCAGCCAAAATATTTATGTTACTGCGTCGGTGTCTGGACAGCGTAGGGTGCGGACAGCTGACCCCACAGTGGATGCTGTAAATGACAGCGGAAAATCGGTTTAGCGTGACCGAGGACAGCGGTGATTAGGGACAGTGCTGACCAGTGGTGTTTGGACAGTTCTAGGCGCACACACATACGTCAGCGTGTGACACTATGATGGTGTTTTGTCTCCGTGTCCATTCAGTGCGTATGTTGTAAGAGTCAACATTGGACGGTACACGGAAAATTGGCCCCGTTTTTTAAGTAAATATTTTGTCAGGGGAATTGAAATTAGGGGGGGGAGGTGTATTGATTGTTATGTATTGAAGTAGGATTTAAGTTCATGAAATAATCAACGTTATTGCGACCATGAAAAAACTCACCCACTACCTGTCAGTGGTTTTACTAATTTTGTTATAAATGATTTGTCATCTGTATTAGGTTGAATGGCATTCAGAACACCTTATTCTTCTTTCAACCGTGTTGGTGTGAATTGCAACATTTATGAGTGTTTTTGAAAAGCCGATCTTGAATTTGTAAGATACAAGATTAATTGCCATCAACCACGTACTGCACACCTTTCCACATTTACTGCTTGATTTAGTTTCTGACAAGCGTCCCAAGTCTGAGGTAAACCTCCATGACATTGCAAATGTCAGGCGTACGGAAATAAAAATGACAGCATGATTAATGAATATAAAAACACCGGGAAAGGAGAAAAACTGCATCTTAATTGATTCCAGCTACTGTCGGGAAACGATACATTAGATGATACAGAGAATGTTTACCTGAGACATATAAGTAAACAAGAAGATTAGCGGCAACAGCTGACTTTGCAGGCCTGGAATTGGCGGCAAATTCCCGTGTCGTCTGAAAAATGACGAAAGTAGTCCGGATTGTGCAGGTGACGGTCTGCAGGTTGCAAACGATCGTTTGTGGTGGAGTGAGTAGGAATATATTGTATATTTTACTGCAATGGGGAATATTTGTAAAGTTGTCTTGTGCAATTTTCATATTTCCGTTACTGTTGTTTCATAAATCAAGTCATGCCACCTGTTTGTGAGTGTTGTAGTAAAACTAATTGACTAGTTTTAAACGTCTCTGATATTCGAAATAGCGTATGCACATATGCAGTGCACTAGAAATTAAATTGTCCATCCATGGTAAGTGTAGTTGTAAAGAAGCAGATACGCTGCATCATCACGCGCCAGATGCAAATGTCTTTGGTTTATGCCACATCGCACGACGAATGCACTACGACACCATGAAATTAGCTCTAATCACGCTTCGAGATTATCATCCAAAGTATACGAATCACGTGCAGTAACATCATCTGAAATAATCTCTCCCGGATTAGGGAAATACGAAACTAATGCTGTGCGAATTCTTACATTGTGTCAGATAATTAACCTGCTCCATTGAGATGCAAATCTAAGCAAAGGCGTCTCGTGGATGTTGTTTGACAGGTTGGCAAGGATTAAATGCTAAACTATGGCAGGTGTGTTTTATTCGTTACTTTGGGGGAGCATTTTTGGTATGACAGTTATATCTATTTGTGAATTAGAATATTTTCTTATACGTCACAACACCATGAGCTAAAACATCATAATTGCCACGGATACAAACCCTTGTGTATCCCTGTCATTTCGTAAATGCCACTGAAGAGGAAGCTACCGCAATCATGGATACATGTAGGCCTACGTGTAAATAGATATGGATACATGTAAATAGATATACGTTGTATAGTTTACTATCCATATACATGTGCTCAGTCGACTTTACATCTACACCATGTCATTGGCACCCCTATCACACTAAAAAAATCTTTCAATTGTCACACTATACTCGTTTTAACATACGTAAATGTGCAATTAGCTTATGATATCCTAAGTAGAAAATCAGGTTCTTGACAAACCTTTTGTGAAATCCATACATATTGATTTCATGATTGATATCAAAGTAACCAACACACACACACGCACGCACGCACGCACGCACGCACGCACACACACACACACACACACACACACACACACACACATGCGTTGTTAATCAAACGAAAACTTTCTATATTGCACACTGGTGTCTGTACGCCAATCTTCTGCTTCGTTTATTAAAATGGATTCATTTGAATGTGAGATACAGGAAAGAGATGGTTGGAGAAAAAAAGCTTGGATACTCTTGAAAGTGTTCATTGTGTTGGTATAAAATGATTTTGGTTCATATTTCTTTTTTCACAACACTATATTCTACCTTCATTGACAGTTTCCCCAACTCCTGTTGGCATCATCAAAATGTCTTTCCGCGCATGTCAGGAGGTCAAATCTGCCGACAATCGAACAGAGACGAGGGGGGCCACCAACTCTCGCGAGTGTACGATTCGATCCTCGGCGAAGATCGGCAGATTTGGCCTCCTGACATGCGCGGGAAGACATTTTGATGATGCCAACAGAAATGTGGCGAAACTGTCAATGAAGGTAAAATATAGTGTTGTGGGGGGGAAAAAGACATACGAACCTAAAAGCTTGGATACTGTAAAGTTTTTGGTTCGTGGTAAGGACGCATCCTCGTAGCAAGATGATTAGCACTGACAATAGTTGTGTAAATATTGTGCTCAATAAAATGTTCGTTTCATATTCTGTTGTTTCCAACGAGAAATTTATAACTCGAAAAAAGGGAGGGTCCTATCTATATAGTATATAGGTAAAGTTATATTGGACATCCATGTACATGCTGATGGTGTGGATAAAGAAAAGGCTATCAAAAAGACTTTGTAAACATTTCCAATTGATGCTGATGGCCTGTCAGTGCGTAATCCTTGCGCTGAAAGGCATACGACATTCTAATGTAGCCGTGATCTTTGCACACAACCTGTTCTTCTTCGCTTTCACTTGCTCTTCTAAACATTTAGATGTACATTTCATCCCATAATCCTTGCACTTGACAGAATCTCTTGACTTGCAATAACAAAAACATGACAGTGCAAGTGTAATAGTGTGTAAAGATACACCAAGCTCCATTAGATATGGATTGTCAAGTGCAGATGTTATTTCACTTATGAAATATGCTCAGGCAACGACTATTGTGACATACTTGTCGTATTTGTGACTAAATTTTGAAGAGTTCTTTGTTGAGAAAATGGTTACTCATCTTTCTTGACATTGCACTTGCATTCTTGGTGTAATGGTTTTTGCAAAGAGTTACTCATCTGCTCATGTCAAAAATGCTATTTTCGTAGTGCATGTTCACAATATTTTAAGGGCTAAGATTACAATACGTTCGCCATCCGCATGATAAGATTTGCAGTAAAAAAAATACGTTTCTTAAAAAAGATTTTAAAGAAAAAAATATATAAGAAAAAAGACAGGTTCTTCCAAGATTTTAATTGCACATAGGAACTCAGGTTCTATGTATTTTTGATTTCACTTGTTATCGATCACAAAGTGATGCAATGAGCAGCCAGCAAATAGTTCAATCGTTGTCATCATCACCAAACTATATGCCATTGTCTCTAGCATCGTGTGAAACTCTACTATCTTCTCACACTATTTCTCTCCAACATCTCCCCACCAGCAACCACAAAAGTTACCGTCAGTTCATTCAACAAGACGAGACCACCAGCTGCCGTGTTAATCTGGCTAGCACACTTCTCTCTCTATCGCTAGCACGCTCCCCAGATGAGCTAGCTGGCACACCTGTCGACACGGTGTATGTGTGTCAGTTAGCTGGCCATTAAGCAGCATAAACACTGGCTGGCCGCCGCACCCAGACTTCCTGGTCTTCCTCTGTGGCCGCTTCCACGTAGTATTAATTGCTGCTGTTACAGACTTGCTTGAGGCAATGTTTGGAGATGTTTAGTTATTCATATACAATGCTTTTATATATACGTGTTCCCGGAACACTGTACTTTTCGCCAATGATAATTCGTAATTCCATAGATAGTACTTCATTATTTGAAACAATTTGAATTGGAGTATGGGTGGGGGGTCGGGGATGTTTAGGGGGCAGGGGAGATAGTCTTTGGGTGAAAATGTCTTAAGACTATATGGGTAAAATGACAAACAGCGGGTCTTCCCTTTATGAACACTTAGGGTGGATTTGGGGCTAACGAAAACTTAAAATGAGCCTTATTTCTCTTATTGCGGGTACAAATATGGGTCCACTTTTGACATACAGTGTGTTTTTACATACATTTAAAGATGAGAAGAGTTTCAAACTAATCTTTGGTGAGGACCTCCTATTACAGACTTGCTAGAGGCATTCCTTCTGAGATGTTAAACACTTTAAATTGGAATAAAGTGCCGCAACTTTGTGATGCGTGTGTTGGAGGGGATGATCTATGAGTGAAAATTCTTTTAAATGGGTTGGGGGGTACAGGGTGTCAAGAAATATGGGGTGTACTTCCATAGGCAGATCCAGGGGCCGCAGTCTCCCCCGCCCCTTTTTTTCGCCACCAAAATGCTTCATTTTCGAAAGATTTTTGGCATGGTCGCCATCGATCGCACATACAATACCCATGAAATCCCTTAGGTGTCCCCCCCCACACACACACACACTCCTTTTCCAAAAACCTGGATCTGCCAATGACTTCTGACATGTTCTCATTTTATATGAGGTTGAAAATAGTGTGATGTGATGTGATAAAAAGGTCAATAAAAAGTGGTAGACCCTTCTTTATATGTTGGTGCTGGATGTCAAGAAGAACCCCCAAGATCATTATTTTTTTTCCCCTACATGATTGCCTATGCATCTGTAAACGCGTTGTGGAACATAATGCAAACGACAAGTTTGTATGACATTGTAACAGTTTACACTTCATGCTTTTGATTGGTCCAGTAGATGTTTGGTAGCAAGTTAGTCTTTACAAAGATTTAATACCTCATAGTTTCTTTTAACAATATCATATTGAATCAAATTATCACATCTTATTGTATTCCTAAAGAGCAAGTAGCAATGTAAAAGCTGCTAATCATAATAGATATAATGCTGCTAGTGAAAGTGGTTAACATTAGGTCTAGTGCTGGGAGATACCCAAGAACGATATTATATACTCCACTAAGTATTAGGATCTACGCTTATCCTATATCTAGTCTATGTGATAGGCTATTATTCACATTTTACATAATCTGTGATTAGGTATACCCAAAATGGTCGGGTTCCTACTGATATTAATAGTATTAATACTGATATTAATAGCTTTGCTTCAGTGGTTGAATGGTCCCTCCAATTTAGGTGTTTTTGCATAAGTGATCCTTGAACTTGTATAAATGTGATAGAAATAACGCTGTATTTCACTTCAAATATATATCTGGTTGTTTATTAAAACAAATATCAACATCACAGATACTTTTAATTCAAAGGAAACAATTCATATTCAACATAATCTATATGTAACATGTGTAAAATGAATTAGCAAAAAAAATAGACTGATACATATTACTATTTAGTTAAGAATTTCCTAAACAAGAACTTCTGTGAAAATATTTCATTGAGAAAAAAATGACTAGCATAACATTTCCAACATAAATTCATATGAATCCAAAATATGATATCATATTATATAATATTGTAATTCCAAATATTACATAATTTGTTACTAAGTATAAGCCAATGTATTTAAGTCAAACAGGATATATTATGTTACTCTTTGGTGTTAAAAAAATAGTAGATATATACATATATTTAAAGCAGTGAGGACTCACAATGGGATAAGTTACAGCTGAAGCAAATTTCTTTAAAATTGTCTGATCCATTGCAATCACAGGGTTGCTTCTAGAAATTTTCAAATAAGGGCCAATTAACGCATTCCACTCACAAATAACAAAAGCTACACAAATACATGAACCAAGTAGTTGCTTTAGTAGTCACTCATGAATTCGACTGCCACCTCAGTGGCACCTTTGTTGTCGCTTACTCTCATGATAATCAGTACTAATTATCAGGATTAATAGACAACAGGTTCAAATAATATTTTAACTTGAATACACCATATTTAACACATTGCTAACTCATATCAGCCGGTTTCATCACACATTTCATCCGTAAGTTACAAAAATAAAGATTCACCTTCCATCACACACACATCACCTTCAAATAAATGGAATTTGATGGACTACATCCAAAACTTTACAAATGTGTCCCCCTTTTTTGTGTTCAAAATCAGATCATTATCTTTTGCAGTTTTTTCGTTCTTTAATGCTACTTACCAAGCGAAAGTTGTGAAAGCAAAGTTATAATAGCATTAAAGAACAACAACTACAAATGAAATTATATACTACATACTAAATACATAGTTATTATTGTAATTTGAGATCATCATCTATATTTCATCCTTAAGTTGCTTTAACAGTTACATGTATAACAATCTGGAATGTAAAATTCTGCATTCATAATAATCCAGAGAAAAAATAATATCTGTAATTAGATAAGTAAATTAAACTTTTAAGCCAATACATTCTCCATTCGTAATAGTTTTTTCATTATTTGATATCACACTTTTGTTCACGTTTACAAAACATTAAAGAAAGAAAAAACATTCACAAAAAATGAAATACATTTGTCAACATATTTGGCAAAGATAGGCACACACAGTGCAGCACCAGTTTATAGAACATAATGCAAACAGCAAGCACATTCTACCAGGTATATTGAGCTTGTTTCTAACAGACATTTTGAAAATTGGTTTCCTCTTTTAATCGTCACCCGCTTGAATGCTTCCAACGTTCATTCCAGATGCATTGAGAGAATTAGAGCCATTATCATATGTGTCATTAACAGTATGACTGTCTTGATAATCCTCAGTATCATAGTGTACATCACTATCATTTGATATGAAAGGCTCGTTTACTTCCCGCTTCCTTGTTGGACTTCCCTACAGAAGAAAATCAATTATTTATATGTGGTGTTAAAGTTTGGGTAGTAAAAACTGCATCAGAGCAATGACACAACAATTTAGACTTTTATCTAAAATAAGAAAACCAAGTTAAAAAATAACATATATGCCTGTTAAAACATTTTACTTAAAATCATCAGCAATGTGAAATTTCATGAAAAGTTAAAAACTCTTAAATCAACAATCTGTGGACCGTTTTCTCTCAAGCACTTTTATTTTTCGTGAAAGAGTCTTTGCATACTTTAGTAGTCACTCATCAGGCACTACTAAAATTCGTATTTGAGACAATATGACAGAAATGGTAAAATAGTGGAGCCCCACCCTAGCTCTCCTGTAATAGACATTTAGCGTGGCCGCCCCCAGAATGAGCAGAGCGCCGGCAGCGAGGGCCACATACTGGAGCATGTGAGCGATGAGCAGTGGCGTGAGCAGCTCAGACTGAACCTGGTGTGCATGGGCATCGTCTATGGCGGCACTCTGCAAGTTAGCATGAAATACATCCAACACATATCGTGGTGTTATTGTGAGCACTTAGTTTTTAAATCAAAATTAACAGATACATGTTACTTCTGAGATATCGATGATCACATCTGGAGTCTACAATGTAAAGTGGCAAACGTCCATTCAAACAAAGTTTTGGATATATAATTTTTGAGCAAACAAACTCTACATGTAATAGGCATACCAGTTTAACTTACACAGAGTTTTTATCATGAGTTCATGTACCTTGAAACTTTAACAAAAATCAATAGAATACTGGATAAATTTTCACTTCTTTTCTTCAATTATCGAAAAAAGATTGTTTATGATTATACTGATATTGAACTTCCTAAGACTAATAGTTAGTCAGTCACTGAAGTTCTGCATGTTTCCTGTGAGTGAGTGTACTTGCACTGACCTCATTGAGCCACAGCACCGGGTACACCATTTCCCGCACCCGACTCAGCTCACTGCTGCTGTTGGTGATCTTACTGCCGAGGATCAACAACACATACATTAAACGTATTATCTTCTAACTTATATATATCATCTGTATATGACCCACCATACGTTCAAGGGTTTTAGGTTGAAAAATATCAATATTGGAGGTGGGTCTTTACATGAGGATGGGCCCTTAGATTGTTGTATGCGGGAAATAAAACACCAAAGATACCAGCCTCATAATAAATAGGCTTCAATAATGAGTGTATTTAATAGACAAGGAAGGGTAGTTTATGATTATTACATGGAGTTGTAATCATTACATTCAGGTGATGGTACCTTTGCAAAATACACTTTATTATAAAAGTGACAGGAGATTAGATTTAATTTCAAAATAGTTTTCTACATGTATAACATCTTAGAAAGTTGTACTATGCTTTGTTCAAACAATTCTGAGACTTGTGAAAAAATTATCACAGTGAGAGCAGTCAAAGATTCATGGTTTATGCAGTGATACAAACTAAGCTTAACAGCAGATGCATGAAAATAGTCAACTGTACCTATTTGTGGATTCTCCCCTAATGTATATGTTAATCTGAAGTCTTTTAGCGACATGCATCACTATTCCAGAGAGCTGAAAATAATTCTGATATGTGCCAACTGCACAGACAACAATTACATAAATTGAAATTTAAAAGTGAAATTGAAACCATATCATAACAAAGGTGGTAGCTTACAGGCTCTATATCGACATCAACTGATAGATCCGGCTGATTTGGATTTAGACCAAGGATGGCGTCTTGATACTTGGATGCTGCCATATGAAAGTGAGGGAACGACGCAACCACAGGCAGGTGAAAACCATCCACTAAAAAATATCACTTAATCATTTAAAATTGATTCATTGGTAAAACTTGAAGTATCTTCCTATGCTATTATTAAAGAAGTACCTAATTGTGGATAGAGTTTACTTCTCATCTAAATATGTTTTGTATAGCTACATGTCACATAGAAATACAATTCAATAAAAAAATGCTTCATAGAAAATTGAAATGTTGATATCCTCTGTTCTAGCTTACACATCTGACACTTAGATATGTTGAGGACTCCTGTATCTAGACAATTGCCAGCAGGAGTACAGAATCCACTGTTGTCTGGATTTTCAGTGGCATTCATGAGTATGTGAGCCGGAGCACGAAATCGCCATAGAGACACGCCCTGAGGCGACCGCACGGTCTCATTGTAGGTGCCATAAACAGACCTGAAGTTGTTGAATGAAAATTGTTTTAAACTTTCCTTAACTAAATATTTTTTCCATTAATTATTATCAAAATCGTAATTAAAATAACGAGGAATCATGCAATATCTTTCTATGTACCTGCATATGTCAGTTGAGAACATGTATGTGCGCATTGACTGATTGATAAATGGAGGAGACAATGAGCCATCTACAAAAATCATTGCATTATACTAACATGCAACACCTTATTTTGCATAAATATTACACCAATTAGATTTATTATTGTATTCTTACAGATTTTGATTAGAAGTTAATATGATCTGTGTCAATATCCAAATATTCACCACCATATACTAAGTACATGAATTATCATAATTAGACAGGATATTATTACATACCTGTCCCATTGACCATATTTGCATAAATATCACTCCAAAAAGGAAGTATCCTACAATGGATTTTAAGATACCAAGTCAGCTGTGTCAACAAATCTACTTATTAATAACGAAAATATTATATAAATCTATATGTCAAGCTAAAATAATGAATACACTTTATACACAGATGCAAAATGTATGATTGACGTTGACAAAGACATGGTTTATATGCATTCAGCAACTCACCTAGATCCATTGTAGTGAGATATGACACCCAGCTTTTCAGGATCCCTCACTCCTGTGTATATGGTGTATGTGCCATCATCTGTATTGTTCTTCTGTAAATAAGAGGCATGTTTCATTTAGTGTATTACATAAGTTACTTGGATGTATTTTTTTAGAGGAATACTTTGATATAAAATATTGCTAAACATTTGATGGAAAGTGTTTGATCGAGTCCCATTTTCTACCCGACTTCGGATGTCACAAATAACAACACTAAATATTGTATGTGATACAAATGTTGTTTTTCACTCACACACATCCACAAACAAAAGGCATTACCCTATGACACATACCTTTTATACAGGGATATCAACAGGGAGTGGAGCCACGAATGACTATATCAATACCAAGAATAGACAGGAAGTGTACCCACCCCGACCATCACTCCAGCCAGTGTGGTGTAGAAGACGTTGGGGTCGAGCCGGCGTCCCCATTCTAGCATGGTGTCATTGTAGCCCCAAACTATGTCATGCACTGACCTACCACAGCAAAATTCCATACTCTAGTGACATTTTTTATATACTATTAGATATTAAGTATTATAACATATTTACATGTAATCATTGATCATACTTAGTACACATAATTTTGCATATGCAAGGTGAGTCAAATTGTGGCTTCATACAAAGACTGTAATGTTAACAAATCAATTATTTTAACTAGACTCACTTTGAGATAAAGACTTCTTCGTGCATTAACAACTGTAAGAGCTCTGTGACAATCTGTGTGGTGGAAGCAAAATTCCAGTGCAGGTACTCCACAAACGTCTACAAGAGATAATATAGATGGCAACATAATTTACCAACACACAACATCTCTGCTACATGTAAACTATTTAAAATCATGACAGGTTTATTCTTTTCAAGAGTACAAACAGACTCACCATTAATGGCATGTTGACTGTAGTAAATGTGTCTGTGTCTGGTCCAATGGACTTGTCAATATCAAAGTCATACCACTTGATCTGACGGTATGTAACGGTGTCATTGTCAATGTGGTGAGATATGTCTACTTTTTTCCTATGCTCCCTGCAATGTACATTTGCCATTTATGATTACAACTTAGGAAAAAGAAAATTGAAATGCTATTAAATGCTATTCCATAAAAAACTTAGCCACCTGTAAGTATAAGGGCCTTTTTCTAATACATAAGGTTTTTCTCCCTTTAGAACTTCTGATGGATTCTGAAGATCAAGAACGTAAACCTGCAGGTAGATGGGTATTGTTGGCTCAACCCACATGTCATAAGTGTCACTTCCATTCTCAAGTGCAACTCTCTGAAAAATGCATGATCAAAAGAATATGGATTCAGGATGAGTTAGCAAAAATTAATTGATTCATGGCGTCCTTCCTATTGTACACTTATAAGTCACTTTAAATCTAGTTACTCATAGAGCAGTTATTGAACAAAACTAATCTTTCTAAGATTCTAAAATTTCAAAAAAAACTACTACTACTGTTACTAAATTATATTGTCCCATTCAATTCTTTCTGAATGTAAGTTTATTTGTTGTTTTTCTGTTGTTTTTCAAAACAAATATAGATCTACATAGATTAAGATCATACGTGAAAAGTATAAGAAAAACCAGCATATACACACTTGAACAATTTTTTTGTAGGAGTATGACTTCAGAACGGGAACAGACACACCCGCTAGTACCAACAGCAGAGCTCCAAAAACTCCAAGCGCAGCCAGTTTCCAGGATGAGCAACATAGGATACACATTGTGGTAGATTATACACACACTGCAAATAAAATAAGTTTGTCTGTGTACTGTGTAATAGGTACTGGTAATATGTGTAAGCATTTAAATTAAACTCAATACGTATATATTTATCTATTCTATATATTAGCGACCGCTCAAGGGAGCTGTTATACCTAAGGGTCCACGTCAAAAATATGACTGAAAAATGGCTGCCAAACCAGTCTTTCAATTTTCATTATTTACGATCATTTATCTCACCTATCTGTGCAAATGATGTGCAAACGATGACATCAAAATGTTTACCACCTTGAACTTTCATCGTATCTATGTATGTATATTACATTACCCAATACATTTTGCATCACCATGAAATTGTCCAATTTCTCTCATAGTTTTGAAACAGATTTTGAAGACTGGGAGCCGCCATTTTGAATGGAAGTCGGCTTTTCCGTCACGAGAACGTTTTGTCATGATGAAACGGCCTGCATTTCGCGAGCTGTTCCGTCATAGTTTGCCGGGCTGATCCATTATGGTTTGTCGGGCTTATCCGTCATGGTAATGTCATGACCTAAAAGCCTATGTTATTATATGTCATCATATGCTATAACATGAGCGGCTGCTTATTTTAAGACTTTGCCTTATCCTCATATATTACTATATGCACACACCATAATTCCTACATACATCTTAATACCAAAGTGTCACTAAAATGTTTGTGTGTCAGGTTGAAAACATGAATGTGCGAAGTCTAGATGCCCGCGCCAGTACTTTGACATGCATTAGCAGTTCGTCACTTATGTTATTCTGTGGTTGTATTAAATTTGAGTTTTGTTAGTATGGTGTTAATTAAACTTTTACCCTACCTGCCAAAACACCTGTTCAAAAGGAAAGCAAAGGGATTAGTGTTTAAGAAACTTTTAGGACGATACAACCGAATAACATAAGTGATGAACTGCTAATGCATGCTGACATGGGCATCTACCATCCAGTAAACCACAGCGCTAAATAAAGGGTTGTCCCATTGTCTTGGACAACCATTTTTTTTTTTTTTTTTTAATCAGGACAACCAAAAGTTACAAATTCATTTGGAAGTGGATGGGGCAGTGCCATTGGAAAATGTGGGAGGATGGTCATGATAATAAACCACAGCGCTACATAAAGGGTTGTCCCATTGTCTTGGACAACCATTTTTTTTTTATAAATCAGGACAACCAATAGTTGGAAGTGGGTGGGGCAGTGCCATTGGAAAACGGGAGGATGGTCATGATAATTTTGAATCAATTTCAATAAAGTTTAGCGGTAGAACATTCAAAATCAACTAATGGATTACTTTACATGCCGTTTAATCAATAGGTTAAATCAACTGCCAACTTATAATTTTCAAGTATCTGGCAGTAATATTGAAAAACATTAAATTTACACAAAAAAAAATAAGAAAAGTAAGTAAGGTAATGGCTATAAACTTTTGCTATATCTAGAGTTAACCGTTGTAACGAAAACGTCCACAGAAAGAATTGAAGTTTTTTAAATCTTAAAATGCTTAAACTGAACATGATTTAGTGGAGCACTGTCATCATTAACTTGTAGAAAAGTATGTATAATTGATTAATATATAACTTTGAGTGACGAATATATTTATTGTGCATACTTTTAGGCTAAATTAGTGGGCGATAATATGTGAAGCAGTATATTATGGCTGTCAATGATGCTCTCATGTCTTTTTCATGTATATATTGTAGTGTTGATTTGGAGACTATTCCGTAGCAAGTACATTGTTGGTTTGATGTGGAGCTGTGTTGACATGGATAATGAAAGCATGACATGACATGTTTGTGGTCCTGAGTGGCTCAGTAGTTAGAGCGTACGACCTGAAAACGTGATTTGCCTTCGTCGCAAGTTCACGTCCCGGTCATGGCAGACTTAGTGCCGCCAAACCCGTTACGTTGTATGTCTGCCACTGAGTTGCTGATCTCACCAAGCATGTCACCACAGTGCAGAGTTACTAGACGGTGGCAACGCCAAGCGTGAGGTTCGGAAGCCTCGTTAAAAGGCGTGTCACGTGTAGAGGATAAATAAGAACGACTTCTATTTGATTGATGATCCGTTTATTTGGATACTAATAAACAATATACAAACGAGTGATAAACGGGGTGCGTTTGAGTGCGCGCCGGGGCTGCGTTTGAGAGTTCCCATGCCAGGTTGCGTTTGAGTGCGCGCCGGGGCTGCGTTTGAGAGTTCCCATCGTTCACCATTCTCTATCTCCCCCCAAGTCTTTGACACGGTAATTCAGGAGAAGACTGATTATTCCATATAAAAGTCATCATGCCATTTGGGCGGTCGGGTATTCCTGCTGGGTCTGCTCGTCGGTTGATGGTCGGGCGAGCTAGGGGACCTTGCAGGTGATGTGGGGGCATCGGAGTCGGGCGGTTGGTGTCAGAAGATGTGGTTGGCGCCTGAGGTGTTGCTGGGGTAGTGGCCAACGCTGGCCGGCCAGAAGCTACAGCAGGTGGGGACGTAGGCTCTGCAGGCCGGATAGCGGGCATGGGCGCTGCCCGCGATCGCCTGCTGCAAGAGGTCATCGAAAAGTGTGCGGCACGGTTCCGGTGCATCACCGGTACAAATTTGCGGGAGGAACTTCCTGTTGCGTAGAGTCACACGCCCGAGCCATCGACTTTGACCACGTACTGGTCGAACTGGCGCACCTCGATGATGGTCCCCGTTCTGTCCCATTTTGTCGGGTGCGGTCCCGTCTGGTTCTGGATGCGGACATGATCACCTACACGTAGTGGGGGAAGTCGGCAGTGTGCTCAGTCCAGGTGTCCGTCATGCGAACATGGCGTTTGCGTAGCGCATCCTCTCTGGCTGTCAGGTTTCGCGCCAAGTGGTATGGGGCTGGTATTTTCCAGGAAGGACTGGGATGAAATCCCGAATCGGCCTCCCGAATACGCACATCGCAGGGGACACACCTTCGTTGCAGGGTCTGGTGTGTTCCTGTACTGCAGAACAGCGCGTTGGACAGCATCCGTGTTCAGGTCCCCATCTTGTCCAGTGTTGTCGGTTATGAGGCGCTTCATCGTCTTGACTCCGATCTCTGCCCTGCAGTTGCTGTGCGGGAATGCGACGGAGGAGAGGCGATGATGGACACCCCAGTCTCGCAGGAACGCCCGTGTATCAGTCGCCGTGAATTCTGGGCCACCATCTGATGCCAGTTCCTCGGGTGTCCCGTAGGTGACGAACGCGAGGCGGAGATTATTTATCAACCCTTTGGCTCCTCCCCGGGGATCTGGAGATAATGGGCCAATTCGAATACCGGTCTACTATCACCAGGTAGTGGGTGCCCTTGTGTGTGAAAAAGTCCGCACATATCGCCTGGAACGGGTACACGGGCATAGTGGTGGCACTGGTGGGGCGCTCGGTTGTGAGGGCGCCATACGGTGGCAGTGTTCACAATTGTATTGCGGACCGTATGTATATCTGCAGTGATCCCTGGCCAAAATACTGACGCCTCTGCGCTGGCGGTCATCATCGAGACGCCCTGATGCGCTGAATGCAGGGCGGCTAGAACCTCTTGACGGAGGGATGGGGGGATGATGACTCTGTCCTTGTATAGGGCAACACCGTCGGATGCAGAAAGGTCATCACGGAGCTGGTAGTAGGCCCGAAGGTCAGCTGGTATCTTGTCACGTGAGGGCGGGAACCCATCTTCGATCAACCTCGTGAGAGTGTGAGCAGCCTCATCACTTGCAGTTGCCTCAGGTGACCGCCCGAAGTGAGTCGAGAGTGGCAAGTTTCATCTGAGGGGTCGCAGAGGTGTCCGCGTCGGATTCCGCCATCCGCATCCAAGCCAGTATGTCTCTGTGTATTGATAGAGGGGTGTCATCGCGGATAGATGCACTGTCATCAGGGAGGCCCAGTTTGACTGGTCTAGCGGTGCCACTCGGGTGGCGGGATATGGCGTCGGCAGCTTTGTTCGCATACCTGCGGCGTGAGCGATGCGAAACCGGTAGCGGAGGGTCTTCTCCTTTAGGTTTCTCAGACGGGGGTTGGGGATGTCATCAAGGGAACGGTCGCTGAAGATCTTCAGCAGAGGTTTATGATCTACAGCCACGATGAGGTCTGAGCATCCCAGGACGAAGAAGCGTGCCTTGTCAAGGGCATCGGCCACCGCCAGGGCTTCACCCTCTACAGCAGCATATCTGGACTCAGCTGGATGGGTAAATCGACTCCTCGACGAGGGGCCACTTTCCATCCGTCACGGCAGCAGAATGGCTCGGCTGTTGGGCACTGACAGTGCTTCTGGAATAACCAGAATCCAATGCCGTCTTTTGGACCAGTCCGTGGCGAGGCATGTTGGTTTCGTTTTTTTGCCAAAATGCGGACTCCATGCTCGATCTCTCTTACGATGGCCTCCTTGGATGCTTTGAAGGCGTCATCAAGCACAGTCGTCCATTCGAAGTTCCCACCAGGTTTGAGCAGCTGGCGGAATGGTAGCATGTGGTCAGCCATGCTGAAGGCGACGACACCTGATTGACCAGCCCAAACCATGAGCGGGCATCTGTGATGTTCTGGGGGGGGAAGTCACGTGACGCCTGCAAGTATCGGGCACATGGGCGGACGCTGTCTTCTGTGATTGTGAACCCGGCAAACTCCACCTCTTTACTGCCGAAGACAAACTTGTCCGGGTTGAGCGTGATGCCGTTCCTCCCGCAGGTGTCCAGCCAGTGCACTGCTTGGTGGAAGCTGTCCTCAATGAAGTCTGACCAGAGCAGCGTGTCATCGATACACTTGGTTTTGTTGGGAATATCTGAGACAATTTCATCATACCGCCTTGAATATCCGTCTCCCGGACGCAGCATAACCTTGCGGAGCGACACGGTATCGGTATCTTCCCCATGGGGTGATGAGCGTGGTCAGGTGGCGGTCGCCCTCATGCAGGGGAACGCTGTGGTAGCCATTCCAGGCATCGAAGACTGTCTTCCGTTTCCCGGTGGGGACGCACCGTGCTTGGTGGAATGGCGCATTGGGGTGTGGTGGGTCTCGCGTGTCGCATGGGCGTTAAGGGCCTGGAAGTCGACAGTCCTTCTCGGGTTTACCAGTCTTCTTGGCGCAGATGACCATCCTGTGGCACCATGTAACAGGTTCGCCGACCGGCACCGGTTCGATGACGCCCATCTCAACGTCTTGGTCCAGGCCTGTTTTCACTGCGTCTTGCCAGTACAGTACAGTGGGACCGGTATGGGGGTGTGGTGGGCGATGGGATGTGCGCTCGGGTCGACCATCAATCGCATCGGGCGGACCCGACATCATCGGGGAGGGGTTGATGAGTACATGTGTTGAATGTACTGGAGGCGAGAGCTCGATCAAATAGCTGTAGGGCCTCCCCTGTTGCCTGCTGTGGCCGGCATGGGCAGCGTCGTTGGCTTGGGTGGGGTCACGATGCCATTGTCCTGCTGGGCAGCCGTGTTGGACATTTCACCGGTCACAGTCCTGGGTCACGAGGCCATTGCAGCCGTGCACGACGTGGTGTCTGCCGCCTACCTGTCGAGATTCCATCGCCAAAGAAGCCTCCCCGTCCGAGAAACGGATGATGACCGCTCCCAGGATCCTCATGTCCTGCTTGTTTGCTGCCTTCATCCTCATCGAGACGGGCAGGAGGTCAGCGTGTTTCAGGCCCATACGCCGACGACATCGATGCCGACCAAGCAGCTCTGGTAGCCAGTGTCTGCCATCGCTGGCAGGGTGACCGTCTTGGCGCCGCTTTACCCAATCTGAAACCGAGGGCACGGTAATCCTCCCGGCGATGCTGAGGTCCAGGTCGAGGAATGGCTGGGGTTGTGAGCTGGCGCCTGAGCCACCTGTCACAGAGGGTTGTCGTAAATGTGATGGTCCAGCATGAGTGTCGCTCGCCATCGGCTGTCGGGACCCGATATTGTGCAGAGCTCTGAGAAGGCGGCCGTCTGTTCTTCATACACATTCGCTGCGAAGTGGAGTTGGCGTAGGTTTGCGTCCCAGGCACACCCGATCGATGTGGTTGTCGCGGCGCAGGATCCACATCTCTGCCGTAGGCGGGGCATTCCTTCTAATGCACCAGGAGGTTCTTGCCATGGCCTTTCTCCCCCCGCAGTACTTACAGGCGGGCGTGTCTTGTATCTGGCATCTGACCTGGCATCGGCCGCTGAACCTCATTCTGGCTCTGGACGTTTGACGTAAAGGGCGGCGTGCGTGCTGCTGACCGCCTACACTATGGGTATCAAGCCAGTCGAGAGGCCGGGACCGCTTGCCTGATTCTTTGGCCTCGATGAACCTCATCATATCCTCGAGG
The DNA here is from genome assembly GCA_019095985.1 of Streblospio benedicti. Taxonomy (NCBI): domain Eukaryota; kingdom Metazoa; phylum Annelida; class Polychaeta; order Spionida; family Spionidae; genus Streblospio; species Streblospio benedicti. The sequence continues at coordinate 18,484,614 of CM032661.1, forward strand.
GACATGTCCTGGCGCTGGTCACTCAGGAGGTCGGAGCTGGATATCTGATCTGCGATCCCCCGCCATGACGTCGGAGGATCTTCTGTGAAGTTGGCGTTGGTGCCACACGTGCACTTCTTCACGTATTTGCAGGTGTTCGCCTGCTTTCTGCGGGCATGAAAGGACCACTGGTTCTCGGCCTTGCCGCATGTTATAAGGGCGGCTCTCACTACCATTGCGTTTTCGCCCCTGGACGGCTAGGGCCTTCCTCGCCTCCAGGACGTGCAGTTGACTTCCACCCACCAAGCTTCTTTCCTGCTGCGCTCGTGAGGGTCTTCGCGGGAGCCCCTCATCACAGCATTCTCGAGCAGCTGTGTGACAATGTCGGAGCCGCAACCCGTCCCGCTGCGGTATTAAGCCCCACCTCGTGAGAGTACTCCCACTCTCGCTCGTGCCTGGAAGTGATAGATGAATTTGGAGTCGCTTCAGTTTCTCTACTCCAACCTTGGCGTTGGCGTTACTGCTAGAGCCCGATTCGATGTTGCTGGGGGTTGTGCGTGTGTGGTGGTTTTGTTTGGTGTTGGGGGGCCCCGTTTTTTCCCCAGGGGGCCCCCGCTGGGGGATGAAAATTTTTTCCCCCTGGGGTCTTTTGGGATAAAATTCCCCTTTAAATTTACCCCAACTCCCCCGGGGGCCCCCCCCTTGGGGTTTTGGGTTTGGGTGGGGGCCCCATCTCCCTTCCCAGGGTTTTTTCCCCCCTTTTGGGTTTTTCCATTTTTATAAGCCCATCCCCAAATAAAAACCTTTTCCCTTTTCTTTGGGGCCTGTAAAATTGGTTTTTTTACTTTATCTAAAAAAAAAACCCCCCCCAAATTAGAAATTTTTACAATGCCTAAATGATTTTTTTTCCGGCCCGGGCGTCCTGCCACCCAAACATTTGGAAAGGATTAGCTGAAATCCCAAAAAAGGTCTTTTGGGCCCCGTTGCCCGGCTCGGAATAAAAAAGGGTTTTTATTTGAGTGATCCCAGGCTTAAAAATTCAAACAAAAAAGGGTCCTTTTATGGGGGCCGGGGGCGTTTAGACCCGCCGGGGTTGGGGTTTAGGGGCCCGGGGTCTTTTGGGGTTATGTTTCCCTTTTTGGGGGAAACCCCCCCTTACAAAAAAAAGTTTTAAAACGGGGTGCCCTTTGAGGGCCGGGCCCTGCCGCTTGGAGGTCCATGCCAAAACTTGGGGCCCCCGCTTTTCCGTTTTGAGGTTCCATCAAACCAAAAAAAACCCCTTTCCTCTTTTAGGGGAACCCCATTTGCAAAAAAGCAAAAAGAAAAAAACCTAATTTGAACTGTATTTTTAATTCAAGCTCAATTTGTATAGCCTGCCTGAATAAACCAAAATTAAACCCAACAAAATGGCTTTCGTATATCTCCCAAATTTGGAAATGGGGGCAGGTTCCCCCTTAAAAACCCCCCAAAAAAAAACTCCCCCAGCTTAAAAAAAAAGCTGGGACCCCCCCCAAAATTTGGTCGGGCCAACCGAAACAAAAAAACAAAAATAAGTGTGCAACAACATTGCAGCTAATGGAAAAGTGGAAGATAATTCTGAAAGATTTGCAAAGCTTACTTCAGATGCTGACAGGTTTGAATTTGTAAATCTACTAAAAGAAGCTGAAGAGGTGATGCCATTGAAGAGGCAATCTGGAAATGTTAAAATTACTACAGTAGCTGAAGCTTTGAAAAACAAAGGCAATGATGCATTCAAGAAAAAAAGCTATAATGAAGCACTTCAATTTTATACACAATGCATTTGCTCTGCTCCTTTATACAGGGATAAAACAGACTTGATTGCTTTGGCTTTTGGAAATAGATCTGCTGCCTTATTTTATATGAAACTGTACCAAGAGAGCATAACAGATATAGAAAATGGATTGAAATATGGCTATCCAGAAAATCTTATGTACAAACTCCTAGAACGAAAAGGAAGATGTCAAATGGGTTTGTTTAAGTACATAGAAGCTAAACAAAGTTTTTGTGAAGCGATTTCCTTGCTAGATAAGTCAGATTTGGATGCTAGCAAGAAGAAAAATATCATCAAAGATTTGAATAAAGGAATTGAAAAATGTTGTTCCTTCAAAGATAAGAAGAATGAAAATTCACAAGCATCTAATACATGTAGTAAAATTGTTCCTAGTAGTAGCTCAATGCCAAGCTTTAAAGGCAGTACCAATGAAACTTTCCCCAGTCTTAGCAATGCAATAGATGTTGTTTATACTCCTGCTCAAGGTAGATATCTGGTTGCCAAAAGAGATCTTAAGCCAGGAGAAGTAATACTTATTGAAAAGCCATTTGCTTCTGTTGTACTTGATAAGCGTTATTTTTCTCACTGTCACCACTGCTTTGACCGGACACTTACGCCATTGCCATGTGAATCATGTGTCGAAGCGAAATTCTGTTCCAAGAAATGTATGGATGCTGCAAAAGTCAGTTATCACAAGTAGGTCTCAACATTTATTCTCAATGCAGATTCATTACAAATACATTGAACATTTAACATTTTTTCTTACTAGGAAAATCCTAGATTATCTGGAATTACAGGACAATTATTTTACTTACTATTTCAGGTATGAATGTGGAATGCTGTCCTCTATTCATGTATATGGACTGGATAAATTTGCTCATTTGGCATTACGAACTGTTACTAGACAGTCTTTAACTACATTGTTAACCTTCCAGAATGAGATTGAAAAAGATTATCCTTTTAATTCCGATAATGTTAAGAAAGGTTGCGCTAAAAATGGAACGTAAGCATATTATGATCTTTCATTAAGTTGTATTGCATAGAATTGATTTGGTAGTTACGTACATTTTCAGTCTTAAGATTTGTTTAAGACATATGAAAAATGACTTGTTACTACATCTAATGAGTATGTTTTGGGCGAAACTCCACATTTTGCCAGGGCGTCTCTCTCCAGCCTTGTCTGTATCTTGAGGAAGCTGGGCAGCTGCCCTAGCAAAATGTTGAGTTTTGACAAAACAAATGCATTAGAGATACTAATATATTTATTACAAATAGTCAAAGTTACTTACACCATTTTTTTCTCTCAATATCTAAAAACAAATTTTATTGTTTCAGGTATGAGAGTGATGAGTATGTTGCCATTTTCAACCTTGTGACGCATGCGGGTGATAGGACACCAGCTGATTTATTTAAGAGAGCCATCATGGCTCTTTATTTACTACGGTAATAAAACATTATTAAAGATCATCATTTGAAAATGTCATAGGAAAAAAGATTTTTGAACTTATTTACTTGTTTATTGCTTTTTATATAAAAAAAAAATCAAAACAAAATCATATGTACATGTATCTATTTAGCGCTGTCATACGAGAATACTTGCCACACAATTGAAAAGAGTAATTTGTGTTCATAATTTAATTGACAAACTAGTGTATCAATAGACATTCAGTCATCCAAGCAGGCTATAATCACTGCATTTTACTAAATTACACCGATGTGAGTATAAACATATGAAAATTAATTTCATGCATGTATTGTACAATAAATGATGTGTTGATGCACAGGTGTCTGCAAGCTAGTGGCTACTTTGAGGGAACAGATGAAAATGGACATGATATGGACACTGCCGAAAACAGACTTTTCATTGGTGACTAGATATTTTTAAAATAGTTATTATTTCCCAAAACTACGCTCACAATTATTGCTTAAACATTTAGTATTATGAGACAAACAATATTTCTTGTGTTGTTTATATTATGTTTTTTAAATCTATATTATATAACTGTCGGTGCAGAAAAATGTATTATTATGATAATAAGTGTATTTATCATTAAATGTATGTTTTTTTGACATTAAATTTGGTAACAAGAAATACTAGCAGTCATCGGTATAATCCTTTCTGTGCTTTTTATAGACACATCTTTTCAATTAATTAATCTGAATATGATTTAACACAAAATGATAATTTTACAAATTATTTATGTTCTCGTTTTGTTTTTTCAGCCTATTAAGAAATAAAATATTAATCATTGAAATAATCTTTTAAAAGGACTATATTTGTATATTTGTATATTATTTTTAACCTGCTGGTGGTTTTGCTTGCTAGGTGGGCTGCTGTTGTCACACCTGCAGCTGCTGCCCTGTAACGCCCATGAGGTGTCTGAGCTCATGCTGGATCCCACCTCCGTAGGGGCATCAACCACGCACGACGTGGGTCAGTATCACATGTGACAATTCATAATCTAGGTCAAATACACAATTGATGAAATGACCTAGATATAATTTCATATATATTAATCTGCATTCGTATTTTAGTAATTTTCTCTAGTTGTTTTGTGTTCCATTATCCATGAACACTGAAGTTGATAGTCTGTGATTATTCACTTGACCACCCCAGTTCTGTGGCAATATACATATATATGAAGTGATGTGCCCCAGTTTCGCTGGGTGCACTTGACGTGACCAGAGCAAGTCAGAAATATTTGTCTGCTTCCACACACCCTGAGTGGAAGATTTTGACTGCATCCACCTCACAATCATGATAGTGACTATGCAGATATACGTGTACAATGACCAACTGACCGTGGTCTAACCTCCCCAACTCCCCAATGGGGTCACCAATCACTGAGACAGTATGAGATACGCAGTAAGTTTTCATGTATTATTTCTTTATCATTGTAGGAGCAGGGATTTATGCCACACTGAGCTTGTTTAACCATTCGTGTAACCCTGCAGTGACCCGGAACTTCTACAGGGACACGTGTGTTGTGAGAACAATCAGGTACTTTGGGTGCTATCATATGAAAGATTAGAAGGCTTTATTTAGGCTTAAATCCATTATGGTATTCAATATTATGTTTGAATTTCTGGATTTAAAAGAAATGTGCCATATATTTTTATTTGATTTTTCCAAATTTTAAAATTCTAACACATTTGTGTAATGCATCTAAGAAAGTTTATTCTTTTCCAGCTTGATTGAAGTTATTGTAAACATAATAGATTTGCTAGATTCTGTGTTAAATTGTAGATGTGTGAAGGCTGGAGAAGAGGTTTCTGACAATTATGGTGCTGTCTATGAGATGCAGACCAAGGTAGAGAGGTTGAAAATCCTCGAGCCACAATATTTCTTCAGATGTGAGTGTGAAGCATGTAGAGGAGACTGGCCTACATTTGACAAACTCCCAACCACAGCACCAATGTAAGTGCTCTAAAACCCGTCATTAAACTACAGTCAGTCAGTTATTATTGTCAATTTCACTTCAGACAAACCAAACATACAGCCTTTGTTGCTATTTATATTGTTTGATTTTTAGTGTCCGTTGCCCCAAGTGCTTTGAGCCATATGAGCGACATCCTGTTACACTGGATTCAAATGTTATATGCTCAGAGAAACTAACCGCCGAGGAGCTGGGAAAATTTGCGTATGAGCTCGGCCAATCGGAGATGAAATTTCAAGAAGCTTTCCAAGAATTAATGAATTGCAGGTCAGTCCACCTTACATTTTGATGTTAATCATTTAGTTATTAATAATGAACTTTAAGATAGGTGCTTTATGCTGAGTTTGTTATTAAATATAACAAACACCAATCAGGACAAAAAAGTGCTAGTAATGAAAATAATTTAACATTTATAAATACATGTAACTGCAGGTGGTCTGGCTGTGAGGCTGCGTGTTTGCACCACCTTGAGCAATTGGACCGGTTGGTGCCACCATGGCAGGGCCTCAGCTCCTGCCAGGAGGCACTCAAACAGTGCTACAACATACACGCAAACTGCCATGTTCTACAGCCTTAACATTGACATAGGGGTCAAATAGTAGCAGGGCGAGGGAGCTGATGAAATGAAAGTGTTGGTCACTCAGTTCTGTGTTGACGAGAGTGAGGATTGGGGTGTCAGTTTCATGTTGCTTCTGTAAATGTAGCTCAATTTCATCTGTATGCGAAGCTCATATTTATTTTGTATGGAGAGTGGGGTTACTCATGGAGTCACTCAATTCTTACTGCTCACTTTCCAGTTCACTGACCCCCTAGCCCTTGGTAATATTTGATCCTTCCCTTACCCTTGGCTTGCTCAATGCTCTTTATCTATTATTTATTTTTTATTTTTTTTTTTCATATGCCCCTCAATGCCTAATCTTGAATGATCCTCTCAACTTGTCATTTTTACTTTTAACTTAAGCTTTCATGTTACATATGGCATCTCTTCCCAACTGAAATGGCTCTTGATCATCATAATGTGATGATTGAGAGACCTGGTTATGATATAATTGAGTGAAATAATATATATGTTGTGAGATGAAATATTTATTACGAACAACTAAATATCCATCCACTGTTTGGTGCCTTCAAAGGTTTCAATGTGTCTGACCTGTATGAGGCTACAAAATACCTTATAAAGACTCTGATTTTTTAAAACTACTAGTACATACATTGTATACATATATATATTAACGTAATTGATAATGTGAATAATGAATTGTATGTTCCAACTATCATGTTGAAGCAAACTTGGTCGATTTCAATACAAAATTATGAGAATTATGGCAGTTTTGGTCATTATTTGTAAGTTTCTTTTGTATGCTTTTTATTCCTGTGTGATCCACACATATTGGTGCTGTCATTTGTTTCTTTATTTTGAAACTTCGTTAAATTGTATAGTCAATAGTTTTATGAGTAGCATTATTATTTATAGTAAACTCAATGAGCTCTTTTCTGTGTTTAATATTGCAAATGACGAAGTCTACAAATACAAAACGCAATAATTGTTAATATTGAATACAAAAAATATTACCTTTTGCTATGCCTGGTCATATTTTAGTATGGTGCTAATTTTCTTAATTTTGTTGAGCTTTTTTGTTGTTATACACTTGAATAATGATCATGAGTTTTTATAGGTGATATTTTAGTACATGCATAGTAAAAATATATCTATATTTTAAAGACTCAATAACTTGCATTTAATTTATACGTCGTTTAACTTTTACAGTGTTTATATATTTAAAGTTCTTGTTAAATGGTGCAAAAATTGGAAGTTCAAGTACCCGGTACAAATTTAGCATATCTATTTACTGGTATTTATTCTTGCTATTATATTTATTGTTACCTGTTTCCTGTTTTATGTCTGATATACATTGAACGCATTTGGTTTGAATTTTTATAACTGGATAATCAGTAATCTTACAATGTTTTCTAAATGCCTTTGTACTTTCTGTTTTGAATCTCATTCCTACTTGTACATTTTGTTTAATTATTTTGTCTCAACTAGCATGAAAACTTGTTTGCAGTGAAATCTTGTCAATAAAATGGTGTGTCCTGGTACAAACAATTTATCCTATTTTTATACACACACACTCTGCATACATTGGTATCAATATTGTAATACATAGTAATAACAGTATTAGACACAAACCAATTATCTTTGAATTGAATATATATAAGTAAGCCAAATTCATTATTTGAACTGCAGCAGGTCCTCTCATTATTCAAGACATTCTTATATTTTTGGCTACCTTTAGATATTTTAGCTCTGATGAGGAACTTTATGTTCGAAAGTGCTCAGCAAAATTAAATCAACTTGAAAATTTTTAAATCTTTGGCACTTATTTTGCACAGCAGTTAAGACGGCACAACACAAATACTAAGAATAATGAATATATGTAAATATGTGAAACAACACCAAGTATGCTAGAAAAAATCAGCAGTAACTTTTTGCATTAAAAATATTTGTTCATATAGAAATACAAAATATTTATATAAGCAATAAATAATAAACTTCATTAAGTCAACATTTTACCACTTCTGTTACTTTATTTCATTAAATTATATATTTTGATTAATCTATTAAATTTATTCACTTCAAAGAATCAACGATTATGGCAGGACATAGTTACAAGAGCGAGTATAAGTGATTGGTAAGAAGATTACAAACCAGATGTATCAGTATTTACAATTACTTCTGCAACACCCTGTATAAGAGGTCACATGAAAGGCTAGTCTCGATCAACCAGACTCTGTAATGGCGGTGCTCATTTCATAGTCTGGTTCGTTTTGTAGGGTTTGTTGACATAAAACGTGCACAGTTTTACCCAGATTCGGGTAAAGTTTCTCATTGGTTGAAAATAGCATGTGGCGTGAGATTGACAGCTTGATGTTGACAACAGACTGCCGATTCGATTCTTTCCTTCCTGATAACGTCAATTTGGTTCCATATCTAGGTGTTATGAATGATCCCATGATATTTTGATTACAATGTGTTTTCTTCAACACATTGTATACGTACTAACAATACACGTATATACTAAAATGCCCGAAATTCAGATCACCAATAAAATATCTAGATTGTTTACAATAATGTTAATGGCCGCATGCTTACGAGAATACAGAGCGACTAGTGTAAAACGTGCAGCGTTCAACGTAGTACACAGTGCGTTCAACGTGTTCCTTAAAACGTCAACCCTCCAAACAATAACGTGCCCTGCATTTCTCTGAACATCTTACATAAACTGGCCGCCATCTCGGATTACAAATCAAATGTGTCAACTGGACCAGGCTCTGTATGCAATACAGAGTCTGGTTGAACGAGGCTAATGAAAGGCCCTCAAATTTGCCATAAACTATATCACATTACTGAAGACTGCATTTAGCTCTGCACAAACAATACTGGAATAATCTGCCAAGATCCCTTCACACCAACAATTGCATTGGTTACGCAAATATCTGCCATAACTTTCTGTCTTGGTGAGTGCCCATGTCCATTGATCATGCAAATATCTGCTATTCCATCAGAGCACATGCCCATGTCGTCTGCTGTCTACTGAGAGTACACGATGTTGCTGAGGACCTGCTCACTGTCCCCACCGGTGCCTGCTGCGGTCACCACCACGTCGTCTCCCACATTGTCCATGTAGTAGTATGTTTCTTGTGGCGACGAGCCACCGGTGGTGCCCTCTGCCAGCACCATCTAGAAGAAACGACCGGACCGCCTCGTTAGTGTTGAAATACCATCACAATACCAACATTGATTAACATTCAGTATTACAAAACCATGGAAGCAGTGGAAATGATAATATGAATCTAGACACTTTGAGGCATTTAAAGATTTGAAGACAGTCAGGAACATGTATGTAAGACATACAACTGCTATAAGTAGCGGAAATTATTATAGCAACAAAAAATAAATCATCCTCAGAAGTTCATAACTTCGTTCTAAGTGTGCATACAATATACAAAAATGTACACAATTTCACAAAAATTAACACACCTGTAGTTCTGACTGGTCGACTGAAGTCAGTGAACCAGAAACTTGTTGCACATTCAGATCGTCTTGACGTAGAAATGTTTTCACAGTATTTCCAGACTCGTCTACTGTTTCAATCTCGTACAATATCTCTGAACCCTGAGTATAAAATAAAACAGATCTATATGCAATAATTATTACACTGTATAAAAATTATAGTACAATACAGTTCCTTTCATGATTAACATGCTACATGTACTAATAAAGCATGAAATGCCATTTCTTTGATATCATGCCAGATTAAATTAAGCACTTGTGCATACTACAATAACGTTATGCAAAAGCATCCAAACAATAAACTTATGTTCAGTTTGAGAGGCAAATCATAAAATGGTATTCATAAGACTACACAACTATTGCACAGTACCTTTTGCTGGTCACCTGAGAGTTCATTTACAAACGGAATGAGCTCATATTGGACGTCAGCTGAAACCTCTTCACCTGTCAGTTGGTCGGTGGCAGACACAACTCCTGACTCTGGCTCTTCCTGGTGACAAAATTAAGTAAAACTATGTACTAAATCCAAGCTCCAACATAACCCCCTCTTAAAAAAGACCATTTATATTACGCTCACCATCC